>OV651819.1:30872579-32072579 GCA_927349885.1 Psylliodes chrysocephalus | reverse complement strand
GAAAATATTCCTGGAAGACAGTCTGCGATATCAGTGGAGTACTGTCGTGCGGTGTGTTTTGTATGTGTGGTTGGTTTAATTTAAATTTCTTTTAATAAATATAAATATGGCGTTCTTTAGACCATGGGCGAATGAAGAAAATGAAATTGCACAGTGTAGTGAGATTAAAGACAGGTATGACTTTAACGATAAGGATTTAGATATACAAACACAACAAGTTATTTTAAATATATTCGAATGTTTAAAAAAGGAAAATATTCAGCAGTCTGATAATGCGTTCATAATAACAATTGCTGAATTAACTAAAGTAAATAAATTTTCCGTTTATCCGGTAGTCACGAAAGAGGTTGCTGTGGATTATTCATAAAACCGAAAAACATGTAAAGAAAAACTGAAATCAGTTGACAGAGCTACCCAAGATTTTATACGAAGGACAATTTATAGTTTATATAAGGAGAACAGGGTTCCGACATTGGAAATATTACAGCAAAAGGTGGCAGATTTTCCAGGATACACTTATACCAGTTTGGAAACATTGCGTCAAGTTTTGTCAGCATGTGGTTTTAAACACAAAAAATTGAATAAACAGATGGCAATCACCGAATCGTCAAGGATAGTTCAATGGCGACAAGATTATTTGCTTCAGATAAAAGGCTACAGAAGTTCTAATAGACACATAATTTATCTAGATGAAACATGGTTTGACAGTCACGATGTAGTAAATTTCGGTTGGGTTGGCAGTAGTAAAAATTGCTGTTTGAATGGGCCATGTTCTAAAGGGAAACGCATTATAATAGTACACGCTGGAAGCAAAGACGGTTTCGTGCCTAATGCTTTATTATTATCTGCTAAACAAATTAAAAACTGTGCAGCTGATTATCATGAAGATATGACAGCAGAATTATTTGAAAAACGGTTTAATGAACAGCTTTTACCTTACATTCCACCACAGTCAGTAATCGTTATGAACAACGCATCCTACCACTCGCGGCAACTCCTTAAAATACCAAATAGTAGCAGTAAAAAAGCTCAAATTTTAGCTTTTATGTCTGAAAAAAATATTCCTATTCCTGCCGGTGATAGTAAAAAAGGACCAACAAACAAAAAATTGCTTACTGTTATTAAAGGTATAAAGTTAGAAAAAATGTATTATATTGACAAACTGTGCAAACTCTTCTCAGACTACCTCCTTACTATTGCATATTTAACCCTATAGAGTTAATATTGGCAAACTTAAAATCAGAATTACGAAAATGTAATCAGTCTCCAGAACTGAGTAAAGAAGTTGTAGAACTCGTAAAGAAAGTTCTAGCAGCAGACCGCCAAGAGCTTTGAAAAAACTGTGTTGAACATGTTATCAAAGAAGAAGATGAGTATGTAGTATTACCCTCTTTACAACCCATCATAATTCAACCAAATGATGACTCTAGTTCAGAGGATTCAGACTGCCATGATTATTTATAAAGATACTTTAGAATTGAATTGTTTTTTTTTTCTTTTGTTTTATTTGCAAAGAATTTATTTTCCTTTATGGTTTTTTCTTTGAAATTTCGTTTTCCAGAAAAAGAACGAATGGGGTACAAAAAGGGTTCAGTTCACGTCTGGTACCCTGTTTAAACCAAACGCCCTTACAGGCAGGTACAGTTTACTCGCTTTTTTACGTTTTATAATTTAATATTCAGCTGTAGCAAGTTAACGAGCTATAATGATTTTTTTTAAGTCCAAGTAAGATTACAATTAAGTGCATCTGTCTAAATAAGGGCGTATAATAACGTCCAATTTATAATTATTCGATTTCCTTTTAACGAATACTTTCTTGCATATGATATATATTAAAAGTATTAATAAAATAAATTTATAAAATGAGGTAGGTATCTACGCCTATGGCAGATCAAACAAAATTGTCGGTAAAGGTTCCGAACGAGTTTTTATGATCTGCAATTGATAATGGAAGAACTATAGGTACAAATACGTACAGATATAAAAGTAAATAAAATAACCAAACACAAAACAATAAGATGTCATAAATGTTTTAACATTTAAAATGACCATTGAAGAGAATAAGGAGTTATGTCCAACAACAGTCACTTTCCTGTTAAATAAATTTAGGGATATAATGTTTTTGAAAACATTAAGTATAATATTATAAAGAACGGATCCTTGATAATTTTAATAAAACGACTTTACCGAAAGTGTAACATAAAGTATGCACCTATTAGCGACATTAAATTCAGCAGCAACTTCACTTAAAGACCAATTTTCTTTCAATTTTGCAATAGGCCTTGACTTCTGAGTTTCAGTTAAATGCTGCGACATTTTTAAAAATTGATTTGAGAAAGCTGGCAAATTTGAATGCTACTATGAAGCAAAGTCTAAGGGCCGGTATTTTCTGCCTCTGATTAAATACACGATTACGAAATCACGTGTTTAATATAATCAAATAACCTAATCGTGATTAGGCATTATCGATTGAGTACTTTACTACCATTTTAACACCTGATTTATATATTTAATATCTGTTGGCAGCACCGAAATTGTAAAACAGTTTAGATTGTGCCGAAAATATGATGTTGAATTGAAGTTGAATTGAATATTCAATTTATTGGTTTAGTTGATACTGGTTCTTTTTTTCCGCAAAATGGCTATAGATAGCTTAACAGCTGGCGACCGAAATACTGTGGCCATCACAGCAGTCGCGAAAATGAGTATACAAATTCATACTTTCCTACCATATAAAAAACTATGTCTACTTGCTGGCAAGGGCGGGTTATTCGTTAATTTTACATTCTTTATTTGAAAATAACGTACTAATTTCTTATTAATATAACATACAAATATTAAACATATTGTAAGAGATTGATTTACACACCTATTGGTCTTGTGTGTACTTACCTTATAAATTTTCACACAAAAATTTCAAATCAAAGAAAAACCAAACTCTCCATAATATAGATAGATGATTGAGAATGAAACAAAAAAGCCAATACTTTAAAAGCAAAAAAAAGAATCATCGCAAAAGTTATCAAACATTTATTAAAAAAAAAATACGCGTATACAAATGTATCAAACGAAAATAGGAAAGGGGGTTTTAATTCAACCATATTTCATAAATACGTGGTTTCAATTTCTTATCCCACATTATTTAAATTTTCTTTTTTGGACGAAATCATAATATAAAATTCAAAAATGAACACTATCATGAAACTATGAAGATTAGAGAGGAGGCGAATCGGCAATGGTCAAATTTCAAATGTCCATCCTTCTTTTTATAAAGTTCGCCACATTGACTGTAGTTGCAGGTCGAACGTCACTGTCGTTCATTTTCTATGTGAGTCAATGTGAAATGAAGTGATTTTTTAAAAAATTGGTGAAAAGAATTAAAATAATGTGAAAAAAGTACCTGAGTAACATGAGTGACAAAACACATCAAAGCAAGATTTACTTCGTTCCAGATTGTAAAACGGAATACAAATCAGATGTAAAACTAAAGAAAACACAGGGAGAAATCAATTAATGTCTTTTTAAAGCTTTTAATGTAAGTAAAATAATGTATTTATGTCTAAATATAATATTTATTGTAAACTACTCACAACACGTATCCCGGAGTGTAATTTATTTTATTACAAGTTTATATAAAATAAAATTTTGCAGTTATAGATTCTGATTTACAAACAACAATAATTATACATTAAATTTAACTTACTAGAAAAGAAAATTGGTTTTTTATAGAGTTTTAATGTTAGATAAAGAGGTAAACCCTAATTTTGACAAATATATAATATTTATTATAGTCACAACACGTATCTTTTTACAAGTTTCTATAATATAAAATTTTACAGTCATAGATCCTAACTTACAAACAACAAAAATTATACATAAAATTTAACTTACTATAAATGAAAATTTGTTTTTTTTATAGTTTTAATGCTAGAGAAAGAGTAGCTACTGTTATTTTTTGTTGAACCCTAATTTCGTCATTGTAAATGTTTTTTATAGGATCCTAAACGCTTAGAACAGTGGCAGCATTTATATAGTTCCTAGGGCCGATAAAGCACTTTCTAGAAATTATGGTGTTTTACACTTTTTAGAAGATATTTCCAAACAACATGAGACTTTTTAAGCTATTGCATAGCTTTTATCGCGGGTTTTGAGAGCGGCGACCGAATCAAGAAATTCCGTAACGACCGTAACGAAAAAAAACCTAACACCTCCCACTCCGACCGGCACAGTGCGGCGTTAAACAATATTAACTTCTCATTTATTCAATAAAAGAAAATCGAAAAATCGAAAAATCAAAAAATCGAAAAATCGAAAAATCGAAAAATCGAAAAATCGAAAAATCGAAAAATCGAAAAATCGAAAAATCGAAAAATCGAAAAATCGAAAAATCGAAAAATCGAAAAATCGAAAAATCGAAAAATCGAAAAATCGAAAAATCGAAAAATCGAAAAATCGAAAAATTGAACCTAACCTAACACACCCCACTCCGACCGGCACAGCGGTGCGTCGTTGAAAGCCGTGCATCGTCTAACGTCGTTTCAGTTCGGTAGACTTCGGTACGGTGTTTATGTGCGTGCGATTAGACGTATGCGTGTAGACTAGCTGCTAACTGATTCTATCTATTTTAGACACAATTTCGGAAAAATTGAATTTGAAAATGAATAATGATCCACAAGAATCCACAACAAAATATGGGACCACCATTGACGCGGTATTTTCCAGATATTTAGAGGATATCAAGTCTCAAACTTATGTTTCTTATTTCAGTTACCATAAACCTATAGTTTCAATGATAAAAATTCCTGAATAACCTACATGTATTTGTAAGATAATAAAAATATTTTAAACAATATTAACTTCTCATTTATTCAATAAAAGAAAAAAAATTGTTTTCTTACAGGTCACCACGCTCAAAAAGTGTAACTTTAATCAATATCAAAGGAAAAAAAAATTCTGCATAAATAAAATAAATAAATAATTATAATTGCATAAGTTGATAAAAAATGCTATGCAATAGCTTTACCGCGGCAGTCCCTGAGTGCCACAGGTATTTTTTTACTGATGGTACTGTTAACAAAATAAAAAGGGGAAATCTGAAATTAAAGAATGAGTCAATATCATGTACCTACATACCCAAATCTCCCTTTATGCTTGTATTAAAACAATAAAAAATATGTGTGTATTTTATGTTCTCAAAACTATATTTAGGTATTATTCAAAAAAATTTAGACACAAAATTGTAGGTACTTACCAAATGTCCCCATTTAACAAACCTTTTCGAATTTGGTCATACCTATCTAATTTGCATTTTATATAGATGTCGGCGGCGCCGATGTTCAATTTTTGTTTATATTTTTAAGAAGTTTGATTTATTGGTAGTCGGTATTTCAAGATAAGTTGTGAGCTTTTACTTGATTTTTATAAGTGATGACTTAGCAAAATGATACACACTTGCCTTTCATAATGAGGGGCAAGGGGGGCGGAACGGAGCCAGCAGGATGTTGATAGAAAATAAAGAATGAGAACAGATTAGAGAAGTGTGGTCGATCGGGCGGTGGTACGCTGGCTCCGGATCGATAGTATTTTTTTTTAATTGATTAATAATTGATATCGTATTATTATCCGTATTTCTATAATAATTATTTGAGTAACGTTAGCTACCCGAAGAGAATTTATTGATTTTCTATTTATCTTTAACTTGTAAATAACCTTGTTGATTCTCCTGAACTCTTGCAAAGTGTAGATTTTTATATCCCACCTAGACCGTTGCGTGGTAGCTCCACATTTGCTTTGAAAGCTCATAGGACTAACTATGGCTCAGGAATTGGTATGGCCAGATTTCTGAGAAATGGTAATATATTTGCAGCAAAACAGAATATTGATATTTTTAACTCTTCTCTGTATCAAGTGAAAAGAGTGGCGAAGTAAAAAAATGTGTTAGGTCTACATAGTATTTTTATATTTATGTATATTTTTTATACTATAAACTTATGTATTTTGTAAATGATTTAAACCGTATGATAAAAAAATAAAATAAATAAAGTGTTGTCAACATTGTTTATTCTTCTATATTGCATTAACAAGTTTTACAAGTGTTAAATATAGTGTTTTGTCATAACAATGTCTGACAGTGACGCCCTAAATATCCGAAATCCGACATAGATAATCACATCAATAATTTTGGCGTTGACATTTCAATAATTTAGAAATCATAAGAAGAATCTAGTATGACCAGCTTTATCATTTGTGCTTATTTGGATATAATATATATAAAATGACTAAACTGCTTGTAAACCAATTTTGATATATTTATGTAAAATTTCAAACTAATAAAAAAAGTTAAATAGGAAATGCACGCGCTTTTTATTGCCACAATGGCCTATTTTCCACAGCCAAGATCTCGAGTCACTCCGACAAATTGGAAATTGAATCATTCAAATCCAGCACTCATTTGGTCCCGGTGCCTGTACGGCTAACACCATCCCATTTCCATCCCTAACCCATCGCAGTTTTCCCTTTTCCCGGATTCGTGTTCCATCTTTCGAGAGCGCTGACGCTCTATATTCTATTTGTCTTAAAGACAAATTAATTTATTTTTCGAGTGCCGAGATTTTCCGCCAGATAGTTGTAATTTAGCGAAATCCTTTCGCTGAAAATTATCCAGCTTAAGTATTAGATAATACGTTCTATCTTGTTAATAAAACCAGAGACGTGCGAATGAAATGCGAGCGAATTTAAATTTTAAAATAATTTCGGATTAACATGCCTTAGGGTTAGGATAAATCGTTAGAAAGTATTAGGAAGGGTTGTAGTGAAATTGTTTGGATTCAAAAATGTTCACTAAAATTTAAATTATGGTAATATTTTTTGTATCAAGCAATTTACCAATTTATTAAACGAATATAAGTCATCATCGTCGTTTGGTCGTTTGCTAACATATTTAGTGGCTCTTCTTGCTATAATTTTATTATAATAATACCTAGCGTTATATTACATTAATTATTTCCGTGGGATCTCGGTGGTATAATAGGATCCCAGCGCATAGCTAACATGTAAGAAGTCAATTAAAGTGCCACTTATTACCTTTGTTTATGCCCAGTATAAATTTAGTTACAAATTTAATTATTCTAAAACTTTACATTTTACAACTTTTTTTAATTAATTTTTTCTCTACTTTACCATTTTTTTACTATGCTACGAATGAATCTTTGTCTAGTAATGTCTGTCAACTTTAAGTACTCTGGTCCAGAGTGACACTAGTGCCATAGCCCTTTCTCTAACTCTAATTTAAATCGGTTCAATAGTTCTTTAACCCAATTGTTTTGGATCTTTCAGCTACGTATTGTCACAAATTCTAATTAATAAATTTTTCCAAATTCTATATCTTCATATTTAATAATTCATTCATTCATAATAGGACAGTTACCTTTATTTCAAATTCCAGAAATTTTGTAACAAAATACTAAACAATTTTCAATTTTTATAAGATATTTCCTTTTATGTTTAACAATAATAAAATTTGCTAATTTTGCTGATTTCACAAACTGTGGAAACTACAAATCAAATATCGTTAGTTATATTAACTTGTTGAATATGCAAAATCAGCAAATGGGTCTTGAAGGTATATGTTCTAACAAACAGGAGGCAGTCAGGAAAGTCCTGAGCCCTGAGCAACAGCTAAAATGCTCCACCGATTTTTACTTAAAATAAAAACTAAAAATAACATGCCTCAAACAAATAATGCGGTAAGCATAAACATTTTTGTAATTATTTTTGTGTATGTCTATTTAAAAATTAATTTCTGGATTAATAAAAGTGTTAGTTTTTATTAGTGATTTTAATTTCTTTTTTCCAACAAGCAGAACAGTAGTAGTCAAAGTAACAGTTAAATTAAATTAATAAGTACTCCTCACCAGGTTGTATTTTGGGTCGACCAGACTTATCCAAACCTTGGAGAAGTCCGAGCTACCCGGAATATAGCGTGACGAGCTAGAGCTCGTCGTGGCGTCGTCAGATAAAATCTGAGCTACCCAAACCCCGAAAAAACTAGTTACTTTTAGCAAGGCATTTGTTTTTTGAATGCATTCTGATTAATCATTTTTGTCAAAAAAATATATATATATAACTGCGTATTATTAGCATTACATAATTATGAGCTTTGAAATATTGTAAAACCGAAGAGAATTTGCTGTATACTGTATAAAAAAAGAGGATCTAGGATTGAACCTTCCTTGGACTACTCCTCGTCCAACCTGCTCTATGTTAAACGTCACATTATTCTATAAAACTTTTTCTACACCCACATGGATATTAGCTTATCTACTCACAGACTACAAAACAAAAAAGTATGCTATTGCATTCAACTGAACCAATATACTTCATATCCATTCGACGTAGTGAGAACACTGCAAAAAAATAAAATCCACTAATCACAGTTCATATTTTTTTCCACCCTTTCATTCAACACCTATCCAAGACATAATCGGAAACATCACAGCTACTATTATTTTTAAAATTGTAAATAAGTCACAATTCTGTCATACTAATTGACAGTATATTTTTTAGTTGTTGAGATGAAATATACATTAAAATGAGTTATTCTTGTGTAGAATCGATAAATAATAGAATTTCTGTTTTTACTCGTATTTGGTCTATCTATATTTACAAATAAATCATACATTTTAATGATACTATAATATGAAACTAATTTAATTACGAGCATTAAAACTAGAATGGTGTGTCGATGGAGGTGAGATCAGAGCGGTTGGCTGCCAGGCGACATGCCCGGCTTCTAATCTGGACTGGAGACAAATTAAATTAAATACTTTTTATTTTTTTTTCATATTTATTTAATTTTATAAATTAGTAAAAGTCTTAAATTATTTTAAAATTAGTTATTTCGGTCTTAATAATCTAAAATAATTATTTAAATTTGTAGATTTTCGTTGAAGGGTCGTAGAAAAAATATACTGTACAACTCGAGTGGATTGTCCATACCGCACTCAGATAATTGAACATTTCGCCTACAGCGCGGCGTCGTGTTCAAACTTCATCTTTGCGCGATGTGGCCACCATTTCCACTATTGTTGCACAAACTACTATTATGTTCTTTTAGACCAGCCATACTCAACCTTTTTTTCCTTCGGGCACGTATGTTTGCTTTGTTACACGGGCCGCAATATCTTTGGATGATGACCCTTTATTTAGGCCACCCATTTTAAATTTGTTAGTGGGAACCTCTAATAGAAAAACCACAAAACAAATATATCCCGTAGGGTTACTGCAAAAACAAGATAACTCACATTTTTAGAGTTTCGAGAAAACGCTCTTCAAAAGTATAAAATGTTAAAACTAATAATCTATCGATTGGGAACAAAAAAAGGAGAAAAACGTCACAACTTAGAGCTGTCTACAAAATCTCTCTATTCGATACGTATCGTGTGGAGTTCGCACCCAAGACCCCATGTACACTGTGCAAGTCATATTATTCAATGTCTGTGTCACTAGCTTCTGTGAAAGGTTCAGGAAATGTCTTTAACAGTATTGGATACAAGCAGATTGTGATATTAATGGTGAAATTCATCAGGTGTAGTAAATCTTTTTTCTTGGCATTACTTACATTATTTGGTACTTTTTTATAAGTATGTTCAGAGCCTTTCTTCATCCTTTTAGGCATTCCTCTGCCGGTATGGCTTGGGTTTTTCAAGCAATGCGAAAAGCTGGTGTTTCGATGATTTTAGAGGTGCTTGCAAACAATATGGAGACGAGCGTTAGCATCCCCACTAGTTACGGCTTGACCAATCACTCTTTATAGCTTAACTAATCAATCATTTACCAGGCCAGAGACGGCAAATGGTTTGGGCAAAATTTTAGAAGTATTTCAATAAATACTTTCATAAAATCAAGTAGTGTTCTGGCCTTTATCTTGTTTTGACAGAAACACTATTAGGAATCGAACTAAACACATTTAGCAAAAATAGGTTACATGTATCTTATCTGGTTTTGATATACACACTATTAGCAATTGAACACAATGCTGTGATTATATTTCGGTATCAATGCCATTCATCTTGTTTATGCATATGTATTAATGTATTAATATGGAGTTAGTTTTTGTTAGCCATCTGTTTATTATGATTATAGACTTCGTTCGCACTTGCCTTGTTTAAGCCGTATATTATTTGAACTATTTTGGATACAAAAGTGTACTTAACTCGAAAATGCCGAAAGTGGATATAGTTTTCAAAAAGACCTTCTTAATAATAGTGTTTCGGGCCGAAAAAAAAAGCTTGGAGGGCCGCAATTGAGTATGGCTGTTCTAGACAGATATATTCATGATAAAAAAAAACAATTCGTGATTAATTATATCGAATGCTTTATAACAGTCAAGCAGAATTAACAATGAGTTTCTCTTAGATGTAACAAGTCAATCGGTTTATTTTTACGTTATATTCCTTATCTTGTATTGTAAGTAGGGTTGCCAGACGTCACGCTTTAGGCGTATTTTCCACGTTTTTTGACTTGCTCAACACAACAGTACGAAAATGTCCCGTTTTGGAGAAAAATGACACTATTTTTATGCAAATTCGACGCTTTTTGATATTAAAAGGTGTAAATAAACAGAATGAACTGGATTTATAATATATGGTAAACACCTTTTTTTAGGAAAATATCGGCTAAAGGACCCTCGTTAACGAAAAATACAAGGTGACGACTTATTTTTAGAAATTTCACAATTAATGGACCTGATTATATAAAAATGCTTGGTATTTGAACCTGATGCTATGTCGTTACGCTTTTCACTTTCATAAATCTGGTAACCCTATGTGTTTTCTCTTTTTTTGAATTAGAATTAAGACTTGAGAGATACATAAGGTAATTATTAAACGTACCTCGTATACTATAGATATCTCAGTAACTAATGAAACTGTCACAACCACCTTTACAGATGATGCGACGGCGAGAAACAAATAATGCTTCATGGTGCATTAATTCCCTATCAAATTGTCCACAGTAAACTGAACATCTCTATTGTTAAAGACCTATTCATATTATACCAGAACATACAAAGATGGCAATTCGGATCATCAAAATCCATTAGTGAATGGATCATTCCACCATCGTAATATTTAGATAACATTCTCAAAAAAATATTAGTTAGATAAGCTTGATAAACCGATTGTAAGTTTTCAGCTGCCAATATTCAGTTTTCATCACAATTACTTCTTACTCCATAGTAAAGATACGAAAATAATTACACGTAAGAGAATAAAACTTATGTTATCAATTAATAAAACGTACAAAAGTAAAAAATATACAATACTTAAGTCCATTTCAAGTACTGGCTTCACAGATGACGATAGTAGCAAAAACCAAATTTTGACTTATACACGGTGTCCCAAAGTTTAACTTGATGTACTGGAATCTCGAGATTTTATATTAACAGATTTTTCTAGTGTTTGAGTAATTTTGAGCAATGTCAAGAATTACATTTTCTAATTTTTTAATTACAGAAATTTTGCAAAATGAGATCTTTAACCAGCTATGGTTTCAATAGAACGCAGGTCTTGCAAACAACACGCTGGTGCTGGAGGTATGTCAGCTCCTACAAGAAACCTTTAACAATAGGGTAATATGTAACAATGATTTTGTACATTGGCCTGTTCGTTCTCCCGACCTAACGCCTCGTGATTTTTATTTGTTGGGGCACATAAGAAATGAAGTTTACAGCTTTGACCATGCTGAAGATGTTATTACATTGGAAGAAAGAGAAATAAATTCTATGGCGGCCATACTGTCATACATCGAAATACTTTAAGGAGAGCAGTTCTAAAAAGACGTCATAATTGTTTAAAACAAAATGGAGGACATATTAAACGGTTTAATTAGTTTTATGATATCCCTTCAATTAACTTCATAAAATAAAAAAAGAAACTATTTATAAAAATGTATAAAAAGAGTTTAATTAGTTACTGTTTTGTTTAAATGTGTTGTTTAAATAATTTTTTAATAATTATAAATAAAAATATTTAAAAAAATACAGGTCCGGTTTTCGGCTTATTTTAAATTTTAAATAGATATTTGAAAAAGTTGTTTGTTTTTATATTATCTATCCAATAACCTAAATAAATTTTTGAAAAACACAAATTTCGTTCTAGTAATAAAAGCTTTAGCCCTCTCTAAATCCCTTATTATAATTTTAAGAAAGGGTAATAATAATTATAATGCAACAAATTATGATTTAATATATTCTTTATGTCGAAATTTAAAATAATTAGATGTTAAAAATTTAGTAAGACCGCTGGCGCTTTGGCCTCCACCTGAATTTATTTCTGGCTGGCTACTTGCTAACATGACGCAGATAAATGAATAGGTAGATTTTCACACTTTTATTTAAAATATAAAAATTAAAAATTACTGATGACTAATTTACATTCCGGCCAACGAATACCTTCTAATATCCCGTGGCACAAGTACGAGTGAAAGCTACAGAGAGTTGGCATTGGAGCGAGCGGAAAAAGAATGGTGTCAACGGTGTGATTTATATGAACCCACCACGTTAAAACGTTGGCCAGGCCATACGGGCTGGCATCACTTGTATTGTTTCTTATATGCTGGCTATTCGTCGGCCAATACTTTATTTACAAAGTAAACTAATTAGTTAAAGTACTCAAGAAATATATTAATACAATTCCAATAAGATATTATCAGAAAACTAAGAACAGGTAAAGATATTTAATAATAATAAAGTTATTAATATCTAACTGATCATTTAGTAGCTTATCTGAATTTTTAAATTTATATATTTTAATTCTAAACCCTCTACATGTGTATCACATTGGCGCCCAACGTGGGGCCGTATAAATAAATCCTATTAATCCTAAATGCCCTACAATTTCTTTTATCCTGTAACAACCTACCTTATTAAATATGTTTGTAAGTTAATAATAATAATAACAATAATAATAGTATAACTTATAGATCAAAATTATTTGTTAAATATTTTCGTGAGGCACTGCCTCATCTGCCACTAAATATGGTATTATACGAATGTTCATTTCCCAATGAAATACTATGTGTCGAAACAAACTCCCTGTATTGTATATCTATGACGTGATTTCCACAAATTACAAAATCTGCTTAAAACTCCACATATCGATCCCAGGTGACGACAATGACGTCATTGTTCCTTGTATCCGCGGGACGCGCTCGAGATGCAGCGAGAAACGTGGAATGGCGCAAATCCGAGCTAGCAGCGGATTCTGTGGGGTGATCTCATTTAATTAGCATAATTGCTAACTGCAGTTAAATTCTAAGAGCATGTCACTATAAATATGTCAATTATGTATGAGGTACACCCGCAATATTACTCTCTCGCCGCGAATGTGCTTCCCACAAGACAACTCATTTTTAAGAGTATAAGGTAGCTACCGATTATTACTTTGTTACTCTATACAGTATGTCGCTAATGTATGGAATAAATTCATTATTTCTAAAATAATCGACTTTTGAAAAAAATCCAAAAACAGGTCAATTTTAATTTTTGAATCGTCATCACATGATGTAGATGTAACGAACATTACGTCACCAGTATTACCGTGGTGACGTAATCGGCAATTTTTTTAAATGCAACCATGTGTCTCAAAACACCTCATTGGAAAGGTCTTCTAATCGTCTTTACAACGATGTAATTATTTGAATATTTATTTCTACAGGGTCGACCAAAATATTACAGTACCTCCTTTGTATTTCGGGATAGGTTTGGCAGCACGGAGTTTAGCTTGTCTCCCTCTACCTCTTAAAATGCGAATTCGCCGGTCATCGGATCGTAGGCCGATTCTGATCTCATCCGAAAATAAGACATTTTTCTAATCTTCAATAGTCCAATTTTCATGCTGCAAACACCAATTTAAACGGTCAGCTTTATTTTGTCTTGAAAGTTCTGGGACCCTTAACTGTCTTCTGCTAAATAATTCCCGAGTGCGAAGTCTTCTTCTGATAATTTCGACAGAAACACTCACACCTGTAGCTTGCAAAAGTTGCCTTTGAAGCTCTGGATGAGATGTTGTGGGATTTCTTCTTGCTAATTGAGCTACAAAGCGATCCTGCCTTTCTGTAGTTACTCTTCCACAACTTTTCCTCGGTCTATTATTTAGGGTTCCCAATTCCAGAAACCTTGAATAGGTTTTTGAAACAACCCCTTGCGTAACCCCACCGTTCTTGCAATCTGCCTTTGTGGCATGCCTTGTTCTGCCAGAGGAACAATTCTTCCCTTCTGAACTTCCGATATCCCCACGTACGGCATTTTTTTTAAATGTGCGATAAGAAATAAATTATAAACTCAATGCGACTTGCAGGCGAAACAGTAAAAGCGACACTATCTGGATAAATGTTATCAAGTTATTTTGTTCATGTACCTGTTTTTATTAGTAAATACCTGTTTTTATTAGTAAATACATGTATTTTTTCATCGCTTGTTACAAAAAAAAAGAATATTTCATATTAATACTGGGCGCTTCCATATAAGTTTGGTTGTATGTATATATTAAAGGTTATTTTTCAGAACATCTAACTTTTCCACAGAACGATTTATGGACAACCTATGACATTTAAAACTAGAAATTAAAAACTACAAATTCCACTACTCAAACAATTTTATCTCTAAAACGCCAACGGAATAATAGAAACGAGTCCGAAAAAACTATTACTGTACCTGCTTGCCGAAGTGATCCCTATAAAACATTCCGTTTTTGCTAAATTAAAATTAGGTAGACATATTCAATTTTAATTGATTGAAAATATTTAAAATTCCATACTTTCATATGTTACGCCATGACGGTGAAAGTGACAATGGCAACAATTGACAAGACATATGACAAGTAGGTCAAACGTCACACTTCACAAAGTGAGTTCGAGAAAAGGTGCAGGTTCTAATAAAAGGGATGAAATATGAAGATAAATAGTAAAAAAGAATGAAATAATTGTTTAGGTCTGAAATTTATTGAATTAACTTAATGAAAATGAACAATTCTCCACAAGAATTGAGTTGATTTCGCTGTGCCGTTGCAGGATCTAAAAGAGAACCAAAAATACCACCGCCGAAGCCTCAATCAAAGTGTACTCAATAACCTTAAGAATTTTGAATGTAAATATCAAAATTAAATAAAAATCCACTTACATGAACTCCATTATATCATCGCTGGCTTTAATAAACTAACATAAGAAAACCAGAGATGGTTCATTCAGATCCTAGGTGTATTCTAGAGTTTGATCGTAAAGAACAAGCGTACTTATAGTAACCAAAAAACCACCGTTCCTTTGGTAGCTCTATATAGGAGAGATGGACTCTCAAAAATTGTCTGTAGAGTTATGAAATTTCAATTTCTTGAGTGTTCAGACAAACATGTTTATTAAATCATTCACTTTAATTTTTCACCTTTAGATACAAAATTGTACTTTTAACAACTTACCGATGTATGGTGATTTAAATGTTGACACTTCATTTTTAACAGGTTATCTACCGACAATTGGAACAACTCCTTAAGGTTAAGATAGGCTTAGACACTTCTGAAAGACAATTCCAAGAAATATCGAAAGTCTATATGTCTGAGAAAGAACAAGCTCTACGCATAGAAATGGAGATCCATACCGGGCATTGCAGATTCAAAGGACACCTCAGATTCTGTGAGGAGGAGGACTAAACCTCCATTAACATTCATGTGATATTTTTTAGTTAAGTACCTACTTCTATTTAATTTTTTTTTTTTTTCAAAATTTTGGCTTATATTTAAAGAAACAATGAATTAGCTGATACTAATGACATTAAAATGCTAATACCTTCACATTAACCATGTACCACGAATGTTTATTAGTATTAACTGCACAAAACAGCAACAAACGAGGCAAATAAATCTCAATGGCTCTTTGCCGGACTACTTTGTTGAATTATATCGGTTTTGGAAAAAAAAAACTACCAACTTTTTTCTTCTGGCTCTGATTATTGTTCTTGCGATTCTCACATCTCAGTTACATAATTGTTAAATCGATTAATTTTCGAGATATAGATTCTTAGGTAATAGGACTTACCCCATTTAATCACTGGATTATTTACATTTAGAAATTATGCTTGCTGGGCTCTTTGTAAATCAAGGACGGGATGCTATTGTTGTAAGGAGAATCGTGGAGTTGCTCACATAGTCGCACACACAGACGTCGTTGAGTTGGTAACTAATTGACCATAAATTTCGGCAAGATCTCATATGCCCGCATAATGGTCTAATTGTTAAACTTACTCGAAGTCAGCTACTTACTGGATTCGGAACAAAACGTATTAAATTGGGGGACGTTCTGCAAACAGGGTCACGTTAACTAGGTGATGGATGCCCCAAATATACCAGCAAGCAAACTTGCATTTAAGAGTCATTTGTAAAAGTTTTTGACTTTTCGGGAGACTATAATTGCTTGTTTGCAATGCATTTCAAAAGTTATTTTTTTTACTTGAGTTTACAACCACACGTCTGGTTTACGTATAAAGACTAGACATAAGGAGGCGAATCGGCATACTCGAAATAAGGTTCCAAAAAACGAACGTTAATTGAGCTTTTATAATTCATTGCAAGGGCTTCTTATGGGAATTTTACATAATTTTGGCAAAATAATACAAATAAACTTGTTTATTGCCAAATAAAGCATAGAATGTACTGTTGTATTTATTTTTAAATAAGTCTCGCATATTTTAATTGATAAATTATTAAATTTTATCTACACACATCGCCAAAATTCTTAGACACCCTCGTAAATATTAAAACGAAATATTTATCATGGCTGCTTTTTTGTCCATTTAATCTTTATTTATTTCACCGTTGATATGCATCTAAAAATATTTACAAAAACAATTTCCCACAATTTTAGGTACCAATGTTTAAAAAGTGGTTCATATCGATTTTGCGTGTTTAAGTGATTGTTGAGTTTTTCTTTGCAACTATGCCTGGCAATAGAATTTCAGTGTTCAATAGAGCAAGAATAGTGGCTTTGCATGATGAGGGTCTGCCGAATCATTGAATCGCAGATAGACAAGGGATCCCCCGCGCTTCAGTTATCCGAATAGTGCGTTTGTACCAGGAGGCTAACAGCGTTGACTGGAGACGTCCTAGGGTAACTAATCCAAGACAAGATCGGTATGTAGCAGGTTATGTACGTCGGAATCGAACCGTAACAGTCTTAGCTGTCCGAACTCATTTTAGAAGAACGTATGGTCGATTTATTTCCAGTACCACAATACGGCGGAGACTTGCTGGAGCCAATTTACGATCTAGGAGACCATTAAGAGTACCCAGGTTACTTCTTAGACATATAGTTGCTCGTCTACAGTGGGCACAGGAACACAGAAACTGACTTTTAGCTCAGTGACGAAATGTTATTTTTTCGGACGAAACCAGATATGGTTTAATTAGTGATAGTCGGCGACACAGAGTTTGGAGAGGGCCAGGGCGACGAAAAAGACTATCTTTTGCCAGATAAATCGTTCCATACCAAGGAGGAACAGTAATGTTTTGGGGAGCCATAATGCATGGTCGTCGGACGCAACTTATTCCCATTCCAGACACCATGACAGCTGATAGATATGTTCGAAACATTATTGAACCCATTATTTATCCTTTCCGAAATGAAATTGGAACCAATTTTATATTCATGGATGACAATGCTAGGCCCCATCGCACGAGAAGGGTACAAAATGTACTAGAAATTCAGAATAGTCAAAGATTATCGTGGCCAGCAAATGCACCAGATATCAATCCCATTGATTACATGTGGGATTTTGTTGGATAAGCAATCTCAAACAGAATTAATCCTCCTACCACCCTCCAGGAACTCACAGTCGCGGCTCAAGAAGAATGGAACAACATCTCAATGGATTACATTAACACCCTTATTGTTTCCATGCACAGGCGAGTTAATGCCCTACTACAGAACAGAGGAGGACACACCGAATATTAATGAATTTTTGATTTCGCTCTAGAGTGGTTTTCTTCTGGATTATAAATTCTAGTAATCATTTTATTATGCACTATTTTTCGTTTGTATTTTTTTCTTGTTCAGTTAAAATTTAATTCAGCAATTTGTATTGGAGACATAACCAAATTAAATGTACTATGTAACACATTTCTTGACTTATAATAATAGTGTCTCATTTTGACAAACATAAGGGGGTCCAAGTATTTTGGCGATGTGTGTATATAAAATGCAAATTAGGTTAGTATGACCAAATTCGAAAATATTTGTTAAATGGTGAAATTTGGTAAGTACAATTTTGTGTCTAAATGTTTTTGAATTATGCCTAAATATAATTTTAAGAGCAAAATAAAACACAGTTAACAGATTTTCTTATTGTTTTAATACAAACATAAAGGGAGATTTGTGAATGTACATGATATTGCCTCATTCTTTATTTTTGGCTTCCCCCTTTTTATTTTCCTAACAGTACCATCAGTCAATAGATTCCCATAATATTTGAAAATATCTTCTAAAAAGTGTAGAATAGCATCATCTCTAGAAAGTGCTTTATCGGCCCTAGGAACGATATATATGCTGCCACTGTTCTAAGCGTTTAGGATACTATAAAAAACATTTACAATGTCAAAATTGGGGTTCAACTCTTTATCTAACATTAAAACAAAAAACAAATTTTCTTTTCTAGTAAGTTAAATTTATTGTATAATTATTGTTGTTGTTAATCAGAACCTATAACTGCAAAATTTTATTTTATAGAAACTTGTAATAAACTAAACTACACTCCGTGGTACGTGTTGTGACTAGTTTACAATAAATATTATATTTAGACATAAGAACATTATTTTACTTTCATTAAAAAGACATTGAATTGATTTCTCCTTGTTTTCTTTAGTTTTACATCTGATTTGTATCTGGAACGAAGTAAATCTTGCTTTGATGTTTTTTGTCACTTATATTATTTGCACTTTGACTTACATAGAAAATTACCGTTACTAACGTTCGACCCGCCAACTACAGTCAATTTGGCAAACTTTATAAAAATAAGGACGGAAATTTGAAATTTGTCCATTGTCGATTCGCCTCTTTCGCTCTAGTCACGTCATACTTTCAAATAAACAAATTGCTTCCTTGCAAGTAAATAGACTCTGTTCTAATAGTAAAGCTGATGCGTCAAAGTAATATACGCAAAAATGTCGCCATAGTAAACGTCATATATTGTAAATATGATGGCAAAGAATTCTTCAAATTAGTAGGTTAATACAAAGTTAGTCAAAAAGAAAACAAATGTAAGAACTCTGTACCAGGAAGGATTCAAACCCTCCACATTCGCATTCTACGTACGATGTCTTGTCAATTCGGCCATCCAAGATATTAGATGTCCAGACTGGCCTATCGACCACGATGTGTCAAATCAGGTAGAGAAATGTAATTTAAATACATTTTGATCTATGTGAACCAATAAAGTTGAATCAAAAGCTAACGTTCAAGCACCGAATATTCAAACGCTCATCCTAGTTTAAAAATGAAGTATAGTGTTTTTTTGTTCTCACAAGAAGGATTAAATCCTGAATGATATTTCATCGACATTTTCCCACGAGGCAGCAGACACTCAAATCCAATTCCATTCTATCCGCTTTTTCCTCACAAATTAAGAACGTCAGTTCAATCAAAATTTACCACTCAAACACCGCAACAACGAAAATGAAATAATGACCGCCAAACGTCTACGTTTCGCAGTTTACACTTGCAACAAAGCCTCGTTACGACGGAGAGCATTTTCATGAGAATGGCAGCGTAAAATTTGTTATTATATACGTCAGTTGGTTCCTGAATCGTTTCCGTTTAAATATTCCTTTTGTTGCAGTGTCACTCTTAAGGATTATTAAATATTTATCGTTGGTTATTACGGCTGCTGAACATAACTGCGGGGAAGGTTGCTTCGAGAATATACAGGACCGAATTCAACATTAATGGATATGTTATTGTAAGTTAATTTATATTGGATACAATTATTATCCATTGTGCATGCCCCACGTTGGGCGCCAAAAGTGATACGCAACTATTTTTTCTTGACAGTATTACGGCCCAACTATATAGACTCATTAGATCAACGAGATTTGGATCTGTACCACTCTTAAATACCACCGCTATCAGAAGAACCGCGGATATCGATTTATCGCGATCTTATTTGATTCAATTAATGAAATAAAACACTATTAAGACACGGAAAAGTTGGACGCCATCTGATAATAGATATAGAGTGGATTGTTTATTTTACTCTACAAGGAAGTACCTTTGCAATAAAAAACATTAACCAATTTTGTTTAAATCAAATAGAACAATTTACGATTTTTTTTTAGATGGGTTTAATGTTGAAATGTCCAAATATAGCTAGACTTGTCTTGCTGTCATCTTTACAGTGGTGTCTCGTTTTGCTACTCCAGAGACTGAAAGCAGATTTGTAGTGCTGATAGGGTATGGGATTAGATTTTACTGAGTAGAAGTTACAAACAATTAATATGGTGATATAGCAGACACCTCAATTTGTTTATTTAAATATGCCTGAAGATGAAATCAATAAAACTCCGAAACCGATAACAAAAAAGGTATAATAACTCTGTGATATTTAAAGGACTTTTTTCCCTATTTTCAGGAGAAAATGACTGATGAGGAACTTTTCCACCAAATATCCTTAATTTTTCAAATCCAGATAATTAATCTCCATGAGATATTTACGGGGCACCAATTCATTAATTAAAGACACGAAATCTCCTGAAAAAATTACGAAATTTTCATGATAAAAAAGTTTAATTGGACCTTCTATCTATCTGAATGAGTAGGAGGTTAAAATCTTACTCATACTGAAGGTCTAGCCTTATTGCATCCCTCTCAGTTTCAACAATGTTTGATTAGAGATTTCAACATTTTTTCGCGTTCCAGATATTGTACCCCGAAGTGCAATTCCTATTCCTACTTAAGGTTTCGGCAATGACATAGTACGTGAATAGGAGTTTTGTTCCCATCTTCACATTTTCTACATAGATAATCGACAGGGAGATTTAGGTGTCCTATTAAGGTTCTGAGTTCTTTCCTGTAGACGTTTAGCAATTGAGGTTTTCTGCTCTGGTATGGACCTTCTATGAATATTCTGGACTGTCTGAGGATAGGAAGTACCAACCAGAGCTTATGGTGATCTATATTTACCTGTTTCATTAGCATCCCTTTAAAATGATGATATGGATTATCACATGTCAGTTTTGGTCCAGTTAGAGTTTTGTCAGCTTCCTTCCTGGCTGCTTTCTCATTAACCAGCACTCCCTCATGTCCCGGCACCCATTCAAGAGTGACTGACATTCTAATATTATTTAAAATTGTACTTCTACCATTTGCAGTGTTTTATGGACTGCCTGTCATAATAAAGAGTTATTATTGTTTGTTACTTTAGCCTGGAAAACTGTTGCCAGTGACTCCTGGTTTAGACAAATATTTCTCCCCGAGTTCACATGGTATATCCGGAATTTTAATATCGAAAGCTTTCATAAAGTGATGAATAATAATAGGTACTATATCCGATGGCATTATTAACACTCGATTTTGTTTAAATTCTTCAAATATCATTTTATGGTGTCCTCGTCTTTAAAGTTATCATCCAAATCGTTTTGTGAACAGCCTGTATGCTGTCGCCATATCCTCATTTCCATCAATCTTTTCAGTAACTAAGATTATCCCTAAGAGACGAGGTTATTACTTGTCTTCGGATGTCGAATTCACTGAAAGATATTGATTCCTTAGACTAAATGCTGGATGCTATGGATGTGGTTAGAAGTGATTGAAAGTATATCGTTGATAAATAATAAAAGGGTTGGAGCTAAAGCTAAGCCTTAAGTAGCTATCAAGAGCGACATTTATTTATATTGAATGGTTAGTTAGAAAACTTTCGAATTATTTTATGGCAGTAGCATCATTTGTGGTAGTCTGTAGTCCATATAAGACGTGGATAAGATTGGATGGAGTTTTTCTAGGTGACAAACTTGAAGATCAGCTGTTGATCTAGATTCTAGACTGACCAAATCCACATTATCTATCATGGATTAATTCAAAGTTATTTAACTTTAGACCCACTCATTCAAATACTCTATATGTGTAGGTTAGTCGGTATGAGTAGGTTAGAGATAGCCCACACTGCCTCTTGGGTCTATTGATGGTGGGTGAGGTTTCCCGAGTTTTTCTAGCCTGTAAGTCAAATGGCACACACCATCAATTATCTTTAAATCGCCCCGGAGCGCCACGGCATATAATAATAGCCACCCCTACCCCACACAAGCTCAGTCAGCTTCAGGGGTTGAAATTCACTCGTAAGGGGGTAACTTAGGGAGAGCATTACCTATTATTATACTCTTCACACAGTAGTCTGTGAAGAGTATTAAGCATTCGCTTCGTCCGTCTATCTGTCCGTCCTATGTCACGTTTTTGTCCGCACGATAAGTTAACAACGGAAAACGACATCAATTTGAAAATTTCAGAGAAAATCATGATTTATAAGGGGACGAAGCCTACTTATTTTGAAAAATCTGAATGAAAATAAGGGGTTAAGGGGGGTTAAAACATTAAAAAAGTCAAAAATCAAGTTCTATAAGGAGACAACGCCTACTGATTTTGAAAAAAAAATTGAATAAAAATAGGGGTTAAACCCCTTTAAGCTCCTTGAAATTAAAAAAAAATATTAAATCAAACAAAACGAAAAGCAATATCAACATGACATTTTTAGTAAAAATCAAGCTGTATAAGATAAAGTCCATTGATTCTGAAAAAAATATGAATAAAAATAGGGGGGGGGGATGAAATATTTAAAAAAAATCCTCAAAAACGAAAAATAATATCAACTTGAAATTTTCAACAAAAATCAAGCTCTATAAGTGGCGAATCCTACTGATTCTGAAAAAAATATCTGATTAAAATGGAGGTTAAAGGGGGATGAAATAAAAAAAATAGAAATCAAAAACTAATAGCGATATCAACATGAAATTTATAGTAAAAACCAAGCTCTATAAGTGAACAAATCTTATTGATTCTTAAAAAAAAATTTGAATAAAAATGGGGGGATAAATGGTATTGAAATATAAAAAAAGCCTATAAACTCAAAAAGGAAAAATGATATGAAATTGAAATTTTTTAGCAAAAATCAAGCTCTATAAGGAGACAAAGCCTATTGACTCAGAAACAAGAAACGGTTCAAATTGAAATCTTCAGTTTTGCAAGGGGATGAAGATAAAAAATCTGTGAAAAGTATAATATACATAGAATGCAAAGCATTATATATTTTCATTCTAGTTATTATTTGTATTTCCTGTATTCAGGTACTGTTTGAATAGTTCTGTGTCAATGGTTGATATTTGAGGTCTTGCGAGCTGTAGTATCTCAGTAACCATGCGTGGGTTTGGTTTGCTTACTGAGTATGTGTCTTCTTATGTGTTGCCAGTAAATTTAATGTTATACCTAAGCAGATGTTTTGCTTATCTCAGATACATGTTTTGACGGCTTATCAGCCTTTTCATTTCTTTAGACATCTTTATACTCTGACACTCGTACTAGTTTTTGCCTTACCCTAAATAGCGGAGTTCCACAATAGATCTGGAAAGTTCGCAGTATAATAAAACCTAATATAGACAGTATGTGATTGCGAAAAACGTACAAAGTTGTGTGTTCTCCAGTTATCTGCGGGAAGTAAATATAACTGCTGCAGTGATTGTGTTCCGAGTAGGAAAGACAGCAGCAAAGAAAGGGTTAAATCTAATCTAAGTACACAAACAAATTAAGCAGCTAACTTTTGGGGAGTCTTATCTGTATCGTTCGGATTGATATAACACCTGAAACAAAAAGTTGCTCGTTTCGCTCGTAAAAAGCAACCGTAGCCCGATTATCGGCCACTTAATCAGAGTCTCTTTGTTACTTCTCGCGTTAAGTTTGATTCCGAAGCTACTTTTTACCAGATCCGTAATGATTTATTTTCATTACAGTGATCGATTTTTATAAATCTTGGACCTGGTCTCAGTTTAAAGCTATTTGAACTTTTTTAATAGGCTTGTATCTTTTAGAAATTCTGTCTTACCAAAAAAAATGGATTTTTATTTCAAGCAGGACATTTTTCTTCATTTGAAAGGTAATTTCAATAGTAATTAAATGCGTATTTCTTAACGTTAGAGATCCGAAAGGTTGTTTAATTGTTCAAGTTTATGCTTTATTCTATATGTTTTAAATATTTTAAATATATATCAAATCACTAATAAAATTAGCTTTTAAATTAAGTGTAACACTTTACGATTCGCAAAAGATTTTTATCCCGCTAGAGGTCGTTAATCAAAACTAACGCAATGATTAGCCATGTTGCTGACTCCCATAAAATTATTCTTTCGATTGTGTACTTATTAGGGTAGAACTACTGAATAAAAAATGGTAGCAAGGGTAATACTCTTATTTGAGAGTCATACAAACATTTTGAGGACAATTAAACCTCTTTTCGACTTTTAGTTTCGATTTTACACCTATTTAAAAAAAACAAATACTTGAGTTGTGGATTTATGGATGTCAAGTTTACTGTTTCTTCAACCATTTGATAGAAATACATTTATTAGATTTATTGTTCTATTATCAGTAGTAATATAATTGCTGTATGTTTCACCATACTCTATAAATTCATTTATTATTTTACAATTATGTAGCTAATTTTGAATCATTTAATATTATTTTATATTAATTTTTTATTAATTAGAAATAATAATAATACCAATAACCCAACCTAGAAGCATAGTGCCAATCTACCCATATCAGCTTGCAAGAAATCCCAATCTTCATCATTTGCTATTGACTTAAATATTTTCAAACCAAATATAAGGCGTTTTAAATGATCCAAGACTTTACCAATATAATTAATAAATAAATAAAATTACTTTGGACAACAGTAGAAACCCTGGGGTACTCCAGGAGGAACATTTGATGCGTTTGAAACAATATTAATGATTTTGAGCCAATGCACCCTATTAGAAATGAAACTTGATCTAATCCAATATTCTTCTATTCATCTATTGTGATAACTTAAACAAACGCTTTTGAAATATCTTGGTACTCTCCCTATTTAAGAGGAAAAATCTACTTCAAAGTATTGTAAATAACAGATGTTAACAGTCATTAATCAGACACCTTGTACGTTAAAATTAAAGTTTAAATCTACATAATTTAATAATTTATTATAAAATAATTTATGCACTAATTAAATCCCTCAAGAATAAAATTGTTTACAATAATCAAACTGCAGTATATTCATTACCAGTGTGAAAAATCAATTTCAGACAAGTGATGTACAATATTTCTCCTACGATTACAAAATAATTTTATCAAAAAAATGTAAAACTAAGAAATCTGGCTATAAAGGTTCCATCAAGATATAGCTGCTTTTTAATTTGTTTTTAATATGCCTTATTGAATAATTTTTATAGCGTTTTACAGATCGGGTTTTGTCAAAATTAATTATTGCGATTCCATTTACAAACAATTTCATAAGATGATAAAGATAAAATAACATTAGGTACAAAAAATATTGGAATACATTAATGTTTTTCAATAGTTTATTTTTTTCTAACAAATAAGTTGAACAATTCTGAACAAAGACTTTTCTATTATAAATAATTACCCATTTCCCCACCAACAATTTTTTTTTTCGAGCAGTTAATAAAATAGTACCGTAAAACGGGTTACATTGGCACTTTGGCAGTTTGGTCATATATATGTAAAAAAAAATTTTTTTTGCGGTTTTTTCAGTTGTTCTCTTTTGTTAGAGGTATAAAGTAACAAACGATGCGTAGAACCTATTAAAAAAAAGTGGGGAGGCGTGCCTACAGAAACTTTACCGAAGCTAACCTTGAAAAATCGTTGGCTGGCCATTAGAAATGGCATGAGTCAGGCAGCGGCCTGTAAACGGTTCAAAATTTCTTGGGGGACCCTTTAAAATAATTTGAAGGACGAACATACGCGCCCTCCAGGTCATCCGATGGTATTTACACCTTCGGAAGAGCAATTACTGACAAAGACATTAGTGACAGTGAGAAATTGGGGATTTCCTTTTAACAAAGCCGATATTCGCGAATTAATCCACAAGTACTTAGAAAGGAAAGGGTGTAACGTTAAAGAGTTTAAAGACAATGTTCCTGAACAAGATTTTCTTGAAAACTTCATAAACCGGAATAATCTGAGTGTCCATTTGGCATAAAGCGAACATGTGTGGCGGTAGGGCCGAATCAAATTGGCGATTTTTTTTTGTTTTTAATTACGATGAAACTAATGTCCAAGAAGATGATCCTGGAGCCAAAAAGGTCATTGTTCCAAGGGGAACCAAATGCGTGCAGAGAGTTCAACAGCATTCCAAGGCCTCGATCAATATAATGGTGTGTGGAAACGCTGCAGGAGATTTATTACCCCCTATGGTGTTGTACAAGGCAGGCAATCTATACGAAGGTTGGACAAAAGGTGGTCCTCCTGGAACAGTCTATAGTAACACACCTAGCGACTGGTTCGATATGGACCAATTTGAAAAGTGGTTTTTTCAAATTTTATTGCCCAACATTGAAGAAAATGAAAATCCTGGAAAAAAAAATTGTTGGAGACAATTTAGGCTCTTTTTAACCCGCTGTCATTGAAGCTTGTGAGGAGAATAATATCTACATGACAGCGTTGCCTCCCAACAGCACCCACCTAATGCAACCTTTAGATGAGGCAGTGTTTGCCCCGTTTAAAAAAAAGTGACGTCAGATTCTAGACAAATGGCGCAGTGAAACCAAATCAACTTCCTCCATTCCAAAAGAATATTTTCCTGTCCTCCTAAATCGATTGTGGGTTGCAGTCACAGAAAATGTGTCCAATAATTTAAAATCTGGATTTAGGGCCACAGGGATCTGTCCTTGCAATCCTTAAGAAGTTCTGAAAAGAATACCAGACATCAAATACAAGGCGATGACGAAAATACCCAAGCTGCTATCCTAAATGGCAGCTTAATTGATCTGCTTTAAGATCTGCGCGGTTCAAATAATGAAAAGGTAGCTCGATCGCGTGGCAAGAAAATAGAACCCGGTAAACAACTTAAGATAGTTGCTCCTCAATCAGATGAACCAGTCGCTAGCCCTTCAGGGACCCAGAAATAAATTTCAAATATTAGCGACGATGATAGTGACGACAAACCACTTAAAAATTTAGTTGCAGTTTCTACAAAAAAGCAATGAAAAAACAAACAAAAAAGGGCTGTTAAAAGTACAGACGACGTCTGCGCAGCTACAGAAAGTGGGAGAATTATACAGGGCCTGATTGGATTTATTGCAAGAAATTGAATTGTGGCTTTTGCAATGAGGCGAGTACGGACCCATTTTATGAAAGTGCCCTCTGTACAAACGAAGATTTTGACAGTGATGACTCTTTAAAAGATGCGGATTTTTCTTTGTAAAAGACTTAATGATGTGTTGAATATTTAGTTTTTTATGTTCCTTATTAAACTTCTTAAGAATTTATGTTTATTTTCGTTCAGAAAAAAATTTAGTTAGTTCTTTTATAATGCTTGGATAAATAAATGATTTCTTAAAAAGAAATGCATTCTAACTTCAATAACTTCGGAAATATGAAAGATATTTGGACCAAACCAAATCTGCCTTTTTGTGCCTCCGTCCTTTGCCATATTTGGTGCCAAAGAAGGCTTTATACAGCCAGATTTGCATATGCTGCCAATGTAGCCCCAAAAATCTGCCTACTTTGGCACCCCACAAAAAATTTTTTTTTTTCCAACATGCGGTTCATGAAAACGAACCATATTTGGGTGATCTATTGTCAATTGGGCACAAGGCACAATGCAATTTTAAGTTTGATTTTCCAATCGGTTTCTGACTTAGAGTTCCAAAATAGGTCAAAACCTGTCAAAGTTTTACGGTAGAAAAATAGTTTAGGGGTTATATTATAATAAATAACATGTATTTTAAATTATTAGAAATTAGAAATTATTTATTTAAAGAAATAATTAAAACAAACATATTTAGTCATGCATACTAGATAAAAACTGGGTCTTTGTATGAGTTAAATAACAAACAAATAATTATTAAAAAATACAAAATAGATATAATAACACAGTACACTAAAGATTAATACATATAATATGGTCATATCTCAGAGATATTTGTAGAAATATTGTAAAGGTGTGGGCATTCAATTAAGTCATGAATAGTTTCACAAATAAACAACATTATTAGTATTTTTCCAATTTTCATATTTTTAAAAATAAAAAAAAAATGAATTTAATCAGCGTCACGTAATGGTTGGAGAATGCCAAGCTGAAAAAGTTAGACATCATACGATCTGAGCTATCACGGCCTTGTCATTTGACTTACCTTTTTAAATATGTATATGAACCAGGAAAAAGCAAAAATAATGTAGGTACCTACTTTAACCCGTAACTGCTACCCACGGGTCCCCGGGACCCATCAATTGGTAAATGTATATAGAATAAGCTGTTCGCGCAGTCGTAAACAGCCAGACCATTATATATTCTCTTGTTTAGTTGCATTTGAGCTCTCGAAGTGTGCATAAGCAATATCGTTCATATTTACACTGATTGTGGTCGTTTTTGGGTTCTCGGGACCCGTGCGTAGCAAATACGTTATTCGTTTGATATTCATAGCAATGAACAATATCGGCGCAACGAGCTAAATATATTAATTTTTGTGTAATGAAGATTGCTTTGTAATTACATGTATTTTTTATAGAATGGCGAATAGATTATTAACACAGGCGGAACTATTAGAAATCGTAGAGAATGATGAATTTTGGGAAGATGTAGAAAATGAAGAAGGGTGTTCTTCAAATAATGAAAAGGTATTGCATGCTGCTAAAGGACATTCGTCCAATTATGAAGAACGGTTACATGCTGCTGAACAAATTTTGGACTATGAAGAGGGCAGTGATATTTCAGAATCAGATTGTGAGGAAAGAAGTTGTCACTATTTTGACGAAATGGGAGTGGAAACCTTCAAATGATGATTATAATTTTTCTGAGGTTTATGACGAGACAGACAGAAGCTGAATTACTACAGGAGGATCAAATTGAAGCTCAGGAACCACAGGAAGTTCAAATTAATAATCAAAAACAACAGGGGTTACAAAAGCGTGACCATCATGCATTTTATGGAAAAGATCGCACAAAATGGTCAAAAATTCCAAAAACAAGAGGGAGAACTACAGCTAAAAATATCGTTGTTACATTGCCTGGTTTAAAATGAACAGCAAGGCAAAATCCTCCTTCATATGTCATACAATCATGGAATATAATATTTACTGAAGATATGTTCGAAATGATTCTTCTAAACACAAACAGTAGGATAGAAAATGTGCAAGCTCGTTACAGTACATTTAAAAAACGTAAAAACTTTCGGCAGCAGTTCAAGCCATCATTTATATCTAAAACAACGAAAACCGAGATAAAAGCGTTTCTTGGTCTAATGTACTTGTCAGGATTATTCAAATCAGGCCACAAAGACCTCAAAGGAATGTGGGCAACGGATGGTACTGGAAGAGAAATTTTTCGCTGCACGATGTCTCTAGCAAGATTCCTATTTTTATTGAGCTGCTTACGTATTGATGATGAACAAACAAGAGAGGAGAGGAGAAGGGTTAACAAATTTGCACCGATTTCTGAGCTCTTCAACAAATTTGTGGAAAACTATAAGAATAATTTTAAACCTGGGTTAAATGTTACTATAGATGAAATTCTAGTACCATTTAGAGGGCGATGTGGTTTTAGGATGTATATACCTAATAAACCTGCTAAATAAGGTTTGAAAATACAAATTATGGCAGACTCAAAGACACATTACATGGTAAATGCAGAACCATATACAGGTGCAGCTGGTGTTAGAAATAAAAAAAAAAGAAAAATGAATTTGGTGATGCAACGAATGTTGTACTTAGATTAGTACAACCAATAATTAATACTGGTAGAAATGTTACAACAGATAATTGGTAAACATCTGTTGAACTTGCAAATGAACTAATAAAGCAAAAGTTAACTCTTGGTGGAACTGTGAACAAAAGAAAAACATTTATTTCATCTGAATTTTTACCTCAAAAGAAAAGAGAAGAGCAGGAATCCATTTTTGGTTTTCAGTCAGAGTTGACATTGGTGTCTTACGTACCAAAGCGAAATAAATCCGTAGTATTGCTTTCTAGTATGCACAATGATAAAGTAGTTGATGAGGAAACTAAGAAACCTGATATCATTCTGTTTTATAATAGCACAAAGGCAGATGTCGATGCGCTCGATCAAAAATGTGCGAATTACTCGACATCCAGGCGAACCCGTAGATGGCCTATGGCAATATTTTCCATGATGCTTAATGTTTCAGCCGTCAATGGTAGAGTTCTATATCAATTTTTTCCACTTGGAAAAGAAATTAAGAGATCTGAATTTATCAAAGAACTTGGGATTGCATTATGTCAACCACTTATCCGTCTTAGAGTATCCAATCCAAAGGTAAACTGCAAATTACGTGATGTGGCTTCCAATATTTTTAAAATTGATATCGAACGTCTCGTTGAACCCTTAGAAGTTGTTTCGAAGTCCAAACGCAAACGATGTTCATTATGTCCCGCTATATTCATATTTTAATTCATCCCTTTTTTAATGGGTCCCTAGAAACCAGTTGTACTACTTGCGTAACTTATATTTGTGGGTAGTAGTTATGAGTTAATAATTTGTTATTATAAATTATTATAAATTAAATAATTTGTTAAAAAGAAAATTAATGTTAGCAGTTTAATCATCAAATCGATTTTACTATTAACATGGACAATATATCAATCAAAATAGAAATTATAAGTCTGACATATTTGATAGCTTATGCGGAAAGTAGATTCATATTCACACACGAGTGGAAAGTAGATTTATCCACATGCGTGTGATATAAGACTAAATAGTGCGATAGGTGTCACATTGCTAAGTGGTCGAGGAAAATTATTTTTTTTATCTTCATCGTGTGAGCCTTATTTTCCCAATGGGGTCAGTTATTTTTATATAGTTTTCAAAATGCAGAATTTACAATTTAGGTAACGTAGGTTTTTATTTTTATTATAGAGAGTAGATAGGACCTGCAATTATTGTTGAACTAGGCCAATTGCAGCGCTTCCATTAAGATAACTAATTTTACCAATATGTAATATGAATGTACGACTAAATAAAATAAATTAGTTTGGAAATAATGCCTCAATTCCTAAACTTGCCAACCAATTTTAGTGAACGAATTTTATCATTTTATAGTTCAAAATGCCTTAATTCGTATTCGCAGTGTTGCACTAAAAATCTGTTTATCTGTATAATATCTATTTAGACACGTATGCAACAAAACAAAACACGATTAGCTTTTATTTGAACCCGAATTCTGAGAGTTTAGAGAGGAAATCTGATTGTATTAAATGTTGTTCACCATTCGAATGCAAATGTTTATGGTTATCGCACAATCTTTTAACAGACGGTATACAGGAGCTTGTCAAAATATATAAAAGGCCATAACCATTCTTGAGTCAGACATTTATCTGCGCGTTGAATCGGAATATAGTGCAGTAATTCTATTCTGAAAGATGTCGAGATATATCAAAATCTTGAACGCAAGTGAAAGTGAATTTTTCATATAATTTCGTTGTAATCATTGTAAACTCAAAACATATTTCGTCCTGGGAACTAACATCCAGAGAGTGTAATAGATAGAAAATAGATGCATAGGTCCCTTTTTCACAACAGCTTCAAGGGCGTTCTGTATAATAGAATTAATCAATTTACTGTATTGGACTTGAATTAGACATTTAATTTTTTTTCATTATATAAAATTATGAGTAGTGTGAGAGATAATAAGTTAAAATTTACAAAGTAAACCTAAAAAATGTCCGTTTAATAACCCACTCAGAATGTTAAAGACTTTTTAAAATTTTTACGTTTTAAACAACAACTTGATGGAAAGGCAATTTTACTATGCTATATTTGGTCTTTATCTTAACATTTTATGTTTTGGCCTACTCTTATTTTTCAATCAATTTAGAACACCGGAAATTCTATGTTGAACACAAAGATGTTAAATCGTCGGTTACAGATATCACATCTGGAGTACCTCAAGGATACGTTTTCAGACCTTTTGTTCTTTAATGTGCTTATTAATAACAACGCAAAAATTAGAGTATAAAACACTCAAGACCAATGTTTTAAAATATTCCTTTTTTCATTTCATGTGTAATAATTACAATGCTTTGCAAGATACTAACACATATAACACATATTTCATTAAGTGTTCCATAAATGTTATCAAAAAATAGTATCTTCTAAAATTATAAAAAGTCTCTTAAATACTTTATATACTATGTTCTATGTTCTATATGTATGTGGTCACGCCTTTTTTTTGACTTAATTGTAATTGGTAATAGTGATATAATGTATTTTTTAAATTCTTCTACTGTTTTAATATTTTCTAGTCATTTTACACTTGTTTCCTATATTTGTTAGAATATATGTTGTTAGAATAATAAATAAATACTGAATCTTTCTCACTCTGTAAATGGAAAAACTGAAGAGTAGTGTATATTAATTAAATAAATAAATAATAACAAGAACAATTTCAGATTAAGGAAAACCAGATAAGAAACAAAGATAAAGAATAAGAAGAAAATCGATAGACCAAATTAAAGAGATAGCTGAACAGAAGAAGAAAAGAGACTAGACGAAATGAAAATAATCGGTAAGGTATAGAAATGCCTGGAAAAACAAGAAGAAAAAAACAGAAAAAAGAAGAAAGAGAAGAAAAAGAAGAGAAAGCGTACGTGATTTCTCACTAACCATTGGAGTAATGTAGTTTTTTTTAATAAATACCCCAAGTAAAGAAGCATTTACGATTATTACAAACTGATCATTAAGATCAATTAGCAACTTTATTAGAACCTAACTTATCTAGGGATGAAAAACTTCATAAACTAAGATTCTACTTACTGAGAGTCTAATTTAGTTACACTACCGTTAATGTATAACTCTAAACCCCACTTGCTTTTATCTAACATCACTCAACTAACTCAAAAGGCTTGGTTTTCTTAAGTCTTCTTACTAGATTGGCATTGTTGAGAAGCTAGATAACCTCAACGTTCCATGTTGGAGCAGTCGATGACTACTGTCAAATTTTTCTATTGTATCTTAAACAGTCTCCACTTTACGGTCCCTATGAAGATCAGTATTGCGGCATTATTTGGATGCATTGACGATGTTCCTTAATACTTTATTCTGGAAACGCCAACAACTTGGAACATTTTTCGGGTTTATATTTGATTGGATATCCATACAAACTTCTTTTAGAGAGGTAGGTTTAACGACTGTGTGTTCTTGTGCTAATTTCATCCAGTCTTGAAGATCTTCACCATCATTGGGTTCAAGGTACTGTCACAATGTTCCGCAAATCTGATTTGGGCCCAGCTTCCATATCTATTTCTGATTGGTGGATTATGTACAGTAGGCCTTTTTAATCGATTGGTAGCTCTCCAGAGTGAATAATCGGTACTTTTATCGTTAGTAAATACACTTAAGTATTTGTCAATCGATTTATTTTTAATGAGCCGTATTTCATGTTTTAGTTGTTATGTTGTACCATCTGGTGCTCTAGACTGTTGCCATTTTTTGACAAAAAGTTCAACTTTTTGGTCTAATTATTCCTTAGTTCTTAATGGAATCGAGAGATAAATTAGTTATTCTAGGTTGATTTTTAAGCTTTTCCAGTCTGTGCCTTGTTGACTAGTTGAGGTAAATTTTCTTTTTTGATTACAGTATCACTCAATGTGAGAAGTATGGGAGAATGATCTGAGTTTATGTCCCATGATTCTTGTATATGCATATAAATTGAGGCGATATTCTTGATTATAAAAAAATCTATGAGATGTCAGTCTAGATCCCCAGTGAGTATGTTTTGCATTAAAGTCTCCGCCCACTATGAATCCTTGGGTGTCCAGAAAGTCAACGGGATGTAGTTAAGAGAGCTGCTTCTAGAGTTGCGTAACAAAGCCCGAAAATATAGTAATAATATTAATAATAATGTTTGTTTCCTTAAATGTTTCTGTTCGGGTATACAAATTTAATCTTCTTCAATATTAATCCAAAATTGACTGTACTATTCATTCAATGCACGTTGAATAAGTATAATGATAAAGTATGCAGCATCCTAAAGAACTTTTAGTCATAATAATAAGAAGTAACTGCTACGGAGGCAGCCGTTTAATCAAATCTCATTGTTATTTGACCCAGCTATAGTTTTTCAGACGAGGCAGAAAGAGCATTTTGCTTACGCCTGTCTTTCAAGATGGCATATCTTTTCAAGAAACTTGCCTTTGTTTTGTTCTTAATAATACGGTTTGAAAAACAAACCGAGATTGTTGTTTTTAGTCTTACTAAAAAAAAATGATTAAATGTCTGGTGTAGGTCGGCAGGAAATTACGAACCATAATGATATATTATAAAATAAGAATATATTTTTTCTACACCCACATGAACATTAGCTTATCTACGCACAGACTACAAAACAAAAAGTATGCTATTTCGTTCAACTGAACGAATATATTTCATATCTATTCTAGGTAGTGAAAACACTGCAAAAAAATGGTCCACCAATCACAGTTCATAATTTAAACACCCAACTATTATTATTATTATTTAAAAAAAAATTTATAAGTGACAATTCTGTCAAACTAATTGTCAGTATATTTTTTTAGTAGTTATGATTAAATATACATTAAAATGAGTCATTTTTGTGTAGAATCGGTAAATAATATCAATTTTTTAAGGTGAAGGGGGGAGAAAAAGTCCTTTATATCTCACAAGGAAAGTCAATGTTTAATTATTCAACAAAACATTGAGTGCGACCGGTTTCGAAGTATCATCACTTCATCTTCAGGCTCGCCTAGTGGAAAGGAGAATATGTGGTGTAAGGTGTGTTGACTTTGAGCCCACAATATATAAAATAGTAAAAAATAGAAAAACTCACCATACTCTCCATCCACTAGGGAATACTACAGACAAGTTTCATCAAAACGTGGGGGATGAAATAAATTGTAAAACAAAACAATGTTACAAGTTATAAAAAGTTAAAAATATTTGAAAAACAAATATTAGTCGATATAAACAGTTAAAAATTTTAAAAATATTCAAGACTATACAAAAATAAATCACATACATTAAACAGATTAAAAGATAAGGCCTATTTTAAGCAACATTGCTGTTTTTTATAAAAATCTAACATTTTTGAAAGGAGACCTGTCAAGTTAAGGCCTCTACAGGTGGTGGTAAGTACTAACGAAAAATTCTTGGATAAACTTATGACAGGGTATAGGTAATAAGATGTAAACTATGAGTGAAGAAATATTTATTATTTATTATATAATATATAAGATTTGGGCCATGAACCAATCACCAAGTGTATGTGATGTTGTAGGATAAAATAAGAAAGAAGAAAAAATGACTGGGTTAACTGTTGTGAAGCAACTGAAAAATAAAAGAAGAAGAAAAGAAGAAAATGACAGATGTGAAAACACACAACTTAACCTAGTCCTTAAACATGCACGTTGGTTTTTTGTGGGAAGAAATTACTTACTGAAATGTACCCCTTGCAAGGAAATATGTGAATAGAAATAAAGGGGGAGGTTAAAAAGGAAGTTAGAACGATAAATTTAGATTAGTGTTGAGAAAACTGGAGGAGTTTCTGACATTATCTGGGCATTTAAGCAACCAACAGGATTTAATTTTAAATTTCTCAATATCTCGAGGCTTTCGAAGCTATTAAGAGTAAATCTATGGTAGGAACTATGTAGGATTTCGAAACCTTCAGTTGAATCGAAGTCGTGATTTGAGTCCAGTAGGTGGTTGGCAAAATGTGAAAATCCTGTTGTATTTTGGTTAATGTTCTTTTAAACGGATCTTGAAATTTCGAAATGTGCGTCCCACATAGAAAGAATGGCAAGATTTACAAGTCAATTTATAAATTCCAGACAAGTCAAAGGGATCTAATTTATCTTTATTATGAACGAATAACTTATGTAATGAGGAGGGGGTTTTGAAAGATACTTTAAAGTGGTCTTTAAGTAAGCTTGCAATATTTTTAATTAATTAATTAATTAATTAATTAATTTTTAATTTACGACTCCATGTTGGCAAGACAAATGTTTTGGTATATTTTAATTATGTTTTTACAGTTTTATTTTTAAGACAAGTTTATTTTTTTTAGGGTGTTTCGTGGGTTCTGAGTGAATTTATACTAAAATTAGGAAATCAGTCAACACATTTAATGAATTGGATCAAAAAAAAATGTCATAAGAAAGGTGCATTCTTTATTTTATTGATACGATTATACCCATTTCTGGGCATATTTGATTAATATTCACCCAAAAAGATATGATTTTGTTAAAAATACTTTAATCCTCTGTACTTACTTCATCTAGCATTAGTACCATACGTTATTGACGCTTATGTGACTTACTTATTTTGCTACCTTGAGAAAACAGTTCATTATAATGCAATAATTTGTTAAGTATTTTAAATTAATCAAAATAAAACATTCAAAAATAAGGATTATATAAAAATCAAAACTCAAGAAAAATTAAGCAAACTACCTAAATGGCTTACAAGTTTTGGTCACATCAATTCTTCAAAACTTCTTAATTACAGCTGCTCACAATTAAAAGAAAAACGGAAAAATTAAACTAGATCAAGAATCCAGCTGAAAGGACCAAATATATGTATATGTAAACTATATTTCAATAAACTTTACTTTTAAACAAGTGAAAAATATGGGCAAAAGACCGATCGATAGATACAAAACAAAATGAAGTGACCTAACTGATGGTCCAAAGTACACTAGGATGAATGTCATCACTATATATTACTAAAATTGTACTTATTTCGGAAGCCTGTATTTCGGGAATCACCTAAAATTCTTACGATTTCGCTGAAATTCACCTTAATATTGGACTATTTTGCCGATATCCCAATTTTATACAACCTCTGTAATATCGTCGGAATGGTTTAATAAATATTTCTAAAACAGTTACCACAGGGATAACTGACTAACTGCATCTAAAGAGAATTTGAGCTGGGTTTTTATTGGAACTAACCATAATAATAAGTACATGGATGAATAGAAGATTCAAAGGGATGGTAAAAAGTGCACCCACTTCCCCTCAACCCCTAACTTTGAATAAAATTTGATAAAAAGTTACCACAGGGATAATATACGGTGTCGGATTTGGAAAATTACTAATCCTGATCAGGATAATGGGACAAACTATTTAAATTATTGCATTGTCATCGGTCCTTGATAAGTGTGCAAAGGAATAGGGTTACTGCAAAACCAAGATAACTCGCATTTTTAAAGTTTTGAGAAAACGCTGTTCAAAAGGTAAAAATTTAATAAAAAATCAGTAAAAGCTTCAAACTGATTTAACCAGAAGTGGTACACAGCAAGTTGTTACCATGAACTGCGTGTACAATATATGGTCACAAAATATTATTTATCAAAACCTGGCAGATATTTTAAAAATTATTGACAGAAACTGCGGCTTTTTTTTTGGTAAATTTGTTTTTTTGAATAGTTACAAACCGTACTATATTATAAAAATGTAAAATTTTGCAAACAATATGTTCAAAATGTTGTGTCAAATAAAATGGTACACACGGTTTTTTACAAAGTCTAAAAACTACATATACCAATTGTGTGTAACAGAAAAAAACAGTTATTGCGTAAGAACTTCTTACTACATGCCTGGCATGATGTATTTACTCTCTTGGAATACTTCATTATTATCTTCCATTTCTTTCGCTAAGTGTTTTGTACCACTTAGTGCATCTTTCTCTGTTGTTTTCTTCAGTAATTTTATGGTTTCTTTGAGGTTCTCTTGCCTTATTTGTCTGCATTTGACGAGTGTGGATTTTTTCAAAAATTTTGTTTACGATTTGTGTTCATAATAGTACCTAAAGTTTCTCTATCTATTGACGACGTGCGAAACTGTTACGTCAGAATTTATTCATAACCTAAACCAACCGTTATAAGCATTTTAAAACTTCATGTAGTTGTGTTTGTATAGTGTACACACCAGATATAATCAATGCATGTTTCGTGCCCATATAGAGACACACAGTTTGTGAGTAAAAACTAATTGTGTACCACTTATTGGTACGTACAGTTTATTGGAAAAAGCTACAAAAAAGTAGCTCAGTTTGTAGTAAAAGATATGAAATATTTGCTCAGGGGCCAAAGTGTTAATAAACAATAACTCCAATAAAAAAGGTTTTCAAAACAACTAGTCTCACAAAGTATAAACTAAGAATTTGTCAATTTGTAACAAATAATCTGATGTGTCCAACACATGACTTTCCTATCTAGTTATTATAGGCTTTTTCCGGTTATTTTGTACAACCTATTGCAGCACCTCTATAAATATTTAGAGGATAAACTAAATATATCCATTTTCCACATACATCTACCTCGAAACATTTTTCTATAGATATTCATTGAAAACGAAAATACTGAAAAATTTAAATTTAGCACTCTTCACTTTGCTTATTTTAGCTGTCTACATACAGGTCATAATATTCAAGGTCTGAGTTACTATATTCAATGGAAGGTTCAGGTACAATGTCTCTAACATTATTGGATACAGGTAGATTGTGACAATAATGGTGAAATTCAACAGGTCTAGCATCTGATTTGCAAAGTTTTAGAAAATCTTGGCATTACTAATGTCTTGCACTTTTTTGTAAGTATTTTCAGAGCTATTTTTTTAACCCTTTCAGGCATCCTTCTGCCGGTATGGCTTGGGTTGTTCAATCAATGCGATAGCTGGTGTTTAGGTGATTTAAGAAGTGCTTTTGGTCGTGTTAACATCAGCATCCCCGCTCGTTACACTTTGACCAATTACTCGTTACGGCTTGACCAATTTTAGGTAAAAAAAAAAAAAAAAAAAATTTATTCTTTCTTTGTTTTTTGTTATGGTGAATAAAGACGATTTATTATTATTATTATTATTATTATTATTATTATTATTATTATTATTATTATTATTATTATTATTATTATTATTATTATTATTATTATTATTATTATTATTATTATTATTATTATTATTATTATTATTATTATTATTATTATTATTATTATTATTATTATTATTATTATTATTATTATTATTATTATTATTATTATTATTATTATTATTATTATTATTATTATTATTATTATTATTATTATTATTATTATTATTATTATTATTATTATTATTATTATTATTATTATTATTATTATTATTATTATTATTATTATTAATATTATTATTATTATTATTATTATTATTATTATTATTATTATTATTATTATTATTATTATTATTATTATTATTATTATTATTATTATTATTATTATTATTATTATTATTATTATTATTATTATTATTATTATTATTATTATTATTATTATTATTATTATTATTATTATTATTATTATTATTATTATTATTATTATTATTATTATTATTATTATTATTATTATTATTATTATTATTATTATTAATTATTATTATTATTATTATTATTATTATTATTATTATTATTATTATTATTATTATTATTATTATTATTATTATTATTATTATTATTATTATTATTATTATTATTATTATTATTATTATTATTATTATTATTATTATTATTATTATTATTATTATTATTATTATTATTATTATTATTATTATTATTATTATTATTATTATTATTATTATTATTATTATTATTATTATTATTATTATTATTATTATTATTATTATTATTATTATTATTATTATTATTATTATTATTATTATTATTATTATTATTATTATTATTATTATTATTATTATTATTATTATTATTATTATTATTATTATTATTATTATTATTATTATTATTATTATTATTATTATTATTATTATTATTATTATTATTATTATTATTATTATTATTATTATTATTATTATTATTATTATTATTATTATTATTATTATTATTATTATTATTATTATTATTATTATTATTATTATTATTATTATTATTATTATTATTATTATTATTATTATTATTATTATTATTATTATTATTATTATTATTATTATTATTATTATTATTATTATTATTATTATTATTATTATTATTATTATTATTATTATTATTATTATTATTATTATTATTATTATTATTATTATTATTATTATTATTATTATTATTATTATTATTATTATTATTATTATTATTATTATTATTATTATTATTATTATTATTATTATTATTATTATTATTATTATTATTATTATTATTATTATTATTATTATTATTATTATTATTATTATTATTATTATTATTATTATTATTATTATTATTATTATTATTATTATTATTATTATTATTATTATTATTATTATTATTATTATTATTATTATTATTATTATTATTATTATTATTATTATTATTATTATTATTATTATTATTATTATTATTATTATTATTATTATTATTATTATTATTATTATTATTATTATTATTATTATTATTATTATTATTATTATTATTATTATTATTATTATTATTATTATTATTATTATTATTATTATTATTATTATTATTATTATTATTATTATTATTATTATTATTATTATTATTATTATTATTATTATTATTATTATTATTATTATTATTATTATTATTATTATTATTATTATTATTATTATATTATTATTATTATTATTATTATTATTATTATTATTATTATTATTATTATTATTATTATTATTATTATTATTATTATTATTATTATTATTATTATTATTATTATTATTATTATTATTATTATTATTATTATTATTATTATTATTATTATTATTATTATTATTATTATTATTATTATTATTATTATTATTATTATTATTATTATTATTATTATTATTATTATTATTATTATTATTATTATTATTATTATTATTATTATTATTATTATTATTATTATTATTATTATTATTATTATTATTATTATTATTATTATTATTATTATTATTATTATTATTATTATTATTATTATTATTATTATTATTATTATTATTATTATTATTATTATTATTATTATTATTATTATTATTATTATTATTATTATTATTATTATTATTATTATTATTATTATTATTATTATTATTATTATTATTATTATTATTATTATTATTATTATTATTATTATTATTATTATTATTATTATTTATTATTATTATTATTATTATTATTATTATTATTATTATTATTATTATTATTATTATTATTATTATTATTATTATTATTATTATTATTATTATTATTATTATTATTATTATTATTATTATTATTATTATTATTATTATTATTATTATTATTATTATTATTATTATTATTATTATTATTATTATTATTATTATTATTATTATTATTATTATTATTATTATTATTATTATTATTATTATTATTATTATTATTATTATTATTATTATTATTATTATTATTATTATTATTATTATTATTATTATTATTATTATTATTATTATTATTATTATTATTATTATTATTATTATTATTATTATTATTATTATTATTATTATTATTATTATTATTATTATTATTATTATTATTATTATTATTATTATTATTATTATTATTATTATTATTATTATTATTATTATTATTATTATTATTATTATTATTATTATTATTATTATTATTATTATTATTATTATTATTATTATTATTATTATTATTATTATTATTATTATTATTATTATTATTATTATTATTATTATTATTATTATTATTATTATTATTATTATTATTATTATTATTATTATTATTATTATTATTATTATTATTATTATTATTATTATTATTATTATTATTATTATTATTATTATTATTATTATTATTATTATTATTATTAATATTATTATTATTATTATTATTATTATTATTATTATTATTATTATTATTATTATTATTATTATTATTATATTATTATTATTATTATTATTATTATTATTATTATTATTATTATTATTATTATTATTATTATTATTATTATTATTATTATTATTATTATTATTATTATTATTATTATTATTATTATTATTATTATTATTATTATTATTATTATTATTATTATTATTATTATTATTATTATTATTATTATTATTATTATTATTATTATTATTATTATTATTATTATTATTATTATTATTATTATTATTATTATTATTATTATTATTATTATTATTATTATTATTATTATTATTATTATTATTATTATTATTATTATTATTATTATTATTATTATTATTATTATTATTATTATTATTATTATTATTATTATTATTATTATTATTATTATTATTATTATTATTATTATTATTATTATTATTATTATTATTATTATTATTATTATTATTATTATTATTATTATTATTATTATTATTATTATTATTATTATTATTATTATTATTATTATTATTATTATTATTATTATTATTATTATTATTATTATTATTATTATTATTATTATTATTATTATTATTATTATTATTATTATTATTATTATTATTATTATTATTATTATTATTATTATTATTATTATTATTATTATTATTATTATTATTATTATTATTATTATTATTATTATTATTATTATTATTATTATTATTATTATTATTATTATTATTATTATTATTATTATTATTATTATTATTATTATTATTATTATTATTATTATTATTATTATTATTATTATTATTATTATTATTATTATTATTATTATTATTATTATTATTATTATTATTATTATTATTATTATTATTATTATTATTATTATTATTATTATTATTATTATTATTATTATTATTATTATTATTATTATTATTATTATTATTATTATTATTATTATTATTATTATTATTATTATTATTATTATTATTATTATTATTATTATTATTATTATTATTATTATTATTATTATTATTATTATTATTATTATTATTATTATTATTATTATTATTATTATTATTATTATTATTATTATTATTATTATTATTATTATTATTATTATTATTATTATTATTATATTATTATTATTATTATTATTATTATTATTATTATATTATTATTATTATTATTATTATTATTATTATTATTATTATTATTATTATTATTATTATTATTATTATTATTATTATTATTATTATTATTATTATTATTATTATTATTATTATTATTATTATTATTATTATTATTATTATTATTATTATTATTATTATTATTATTATTATTATTATTATTATTATTATTATTATTATTATTATTATTATTATTATTATTATTATTATTATTATTATTATTATAATTAATCATTCACCACAGCAATTCGGGCATGTGTTATAATCTATTGGTTTTTGAAGGTTACCGGTATCGTGGAAAGAAAGGGTGACATAATCATCTTGTCGGTTGATTGGTCCGACAGGCAAGAGACTGCTCTTGGCAAAACACAACAAATAGTTTGGGCAAAATGTTCAAGTATTTCAACAAATACATTCAACAAAAATAAATGTTCTGGTCTTTATCTTGTTTCGGCAAAAACACTAATAGGAATCAGACTAAATACATTTAGCAAAAATAAATTATATCTCTTACCTAGTTTTGGTAGACACACTATTACCAACTGAATACAATGTTATGATTATATTTCTGTATAAATGCCTTTCATCTTGTTTGTGCATATTGTGAATACATTAATATGGAGTTAGATTTTGTTGACCATCTGTTTATCATGACTTCGTTCACACTTGTTTTGTTTATGCCGTATATTATTTAAATTATAACTCGAAATGCCGAAAGTGGAACTATCTTGTTCTTACAGTACCCCTATTATCTAAACGTTTCTTTAAAAATTGGCGTGATATTTAGCGCAGCGACCGATGAGTGTTTTCGCGCATTTCGTTCAAAATTTAAAAAATAAATCTATAGTTTTAAAAGGAACCTTCTTAATAATAGTGTTAGGGGCCGCAAAAAAAGCTTGGAGGGCCGCATGCGGCCCGCGAGCCACAGGTTGAGTATGGCTGCAGTTTAACCTATGCGAGGAGCGATGGTTGGCGCTCCAGATATAATATTGTGTATTTTTTTTGTGAGCGATGCCATGGTCGGCGCTCCGTTGTGTCTGCACTGCACACTGCCATTACTTCAGACGCCTGAAAATTCAACGTCTCAATCTCATCGTATTTTGTTCTTCAAAATAAAATCGTTTCTTTTATATTACAGGTTTGCCCGTGGGGGCCTAAATCAATTTAGTGTCTCTATGTATTGAGAATGAATAACGTTCAACAGAGTTATTAGAAAATGTGAAAGAAATGCATTCGGTATTTGTGATGGTAGCTCTAAGTAAATCCTATAAAAAATATCATTGCTGTATCCACATTTCATTTTATAGTTTCTAAATATTTAGTTTTCAACTAGGTAACTATTAATGATTCAGCCACGAGCCGAGACTTGTTAATCGGGTCGGAAAACGTTACCTTTACGACTTCGCTTCCAGAACAGATTCCTGAAGCTATCATCATCATAACCGAAACGTATTTACAGAGTGAAGGTAGACACACATTTCCTTTTGATCTCTCGCGCTTAAACGGTTCGCCATCGAAACTAATAGTTTTCGCTTAATGTTTAATGTAATGAGATCGTTAATTCGATCGTTTTGAAGAGGAAGTATCATTTAAATAAAATAAGAGGCTTTTAGGTGAAACCTAGCTAGAGGCATGTAACGGTGCTAAAGTATAGGCTACAGTTAAAATTCAGTACAGATAGGATAGGGTAATACATTTTAAATAAGAAAAGGGTCGACTGCGTTGCAGCTTGGCGCGAGCCATGTACAGATTCTCTTTTATTAAGCAATTGTATACAGTGTGTCTACTTAAGTCGGCATCACAAGGGAAAGTTTTTCATTATTAGTTTTATAAAAAAAAGTTTTTCTTGATAAAAAGTTGTGCATAGTCTAAAACATAAAATACAACAATCATATATCAAATTTTCTGTAATGTACGAGGTTTGTCGAAATATTAAGTATATGAATTTTAAAAAATAGTAAAGTACCTTCATTTTTAAAAATATCGAAAATACTGTTGGGTTCTAATTAACAGTGCTGTTCCTAAAGTGGCGCTGGGAAACAGTAACAAAGCCTACACAGAACACGAGGCGAAATAACCTTAGCAGTTGAAGCCGATGACACACACAAAAAAAATTAAGAAGAGAAATCCAATATTATCCATCAATATTGTAAATAATAAATATCTGATCGCAGTTTTTAATTCTGATTAACTTTTCTTAATAACAATTTCGACTAAAGGTGCGTACAAGTTTGAAACAATTTTGAACGTACACATAAGATTTTCGCTTTGTTCACATACATTTTGAGAACAGTATTTTGCGTATTTAGAAATACTTTGTTTTATGATTTAACTATGTCGCATTTAAGACATTTTTCAAAAGACTTCAGTGAACTTTATAAAAGTTATCCTTGTTTATGTAAAATCCAAAACGGTAATTAAAAAGACCATAATAAAAAAGACGAAGCTTATGAACCATACAACGAACCACACTGTAAAAGCTACAATAAATGACTTACGCGGCAGTTTCCGTAGAAAAATGAAAAAATAGAAAATTTAAAACGATGCAGGAGCATACGAAATAAAAACATTACGTTTATGGGTGTATTCTGAAAGTTTTAAAAGCCATTTTGTCTTCCATTTTGCCCGAATTTGTACCTTATTCACCAATTTGTTTTTGATAAAGGAGCGTACGCCACTGCTACAAACTCACACTTCCAAACTAATTCAATGGCAAGCTAGTGTATAAGTCTGCGGGTAAAACCCTTTTGTCATTCATGTACGTCAAACATGTATGATGTCTATGAATGCTAGTCTGAGGGTACCTTTAAATAGACACACTATATATTGTTTTAAAACTAAAACTAAAAATTATCTTATCATTATTATCAAATAATATAATCCTAATAATATTGTTCCATTTAGAAGATATGATGTCAACTAAAGATTTATTGCAATCATGTCGCCTAAATTTCAAAGGCCAAATTTGATATTGTATTGTTTTTATTTTATGTTAAATATGTAGATTAGAGTGCAGGTGCAAACTAATTATTTTTTTTATCTTCTTGTAGTAGCAAAATCGAATGAGAGAAAATGCTTGAAAAGGGATTTAGACGTTTAGAAGCATATTATTTCATTGCCAGCAAAAAACGAAAAATCCATCGATAAGCAACTTTGAATTTGGAAGATTACACGACGGCTCCCACTACCGGGACATACATGTTGTTCACCCCCCTTCCCTCCACTCAACTACAAAATAGCAAGCAAAAAACACCGAAATTAAGTCACTTTAGGTGCATTTATGAGTATATTAGCGTAAGTTGACAATTTACAAGTCGCAAACCGAGTATGATAATCACACGGGTGCAAAAAATAACTTTTACATAAGTGATATAAGTTATTTTTCCTACGACTACAAGACAAATGCAAAACCAGCTAATTATGGAGGTTCAATCTGTATATGACCGGTTTCTATATTTGGCTTTGGATTACGGAATTGGGACTCGGTTTCGGATAAAAGCAAATTTTTTGTTAAGAAAATATATAAAACTAAAAAAAAATACATACTATAGTTGTGTATTTGTTTTAAATTGAAAATTGGAGCGGCAGCAACTTATTATTTTGGCCTAGACCGAATAAAGGAAAATGGGTTTCAGTCGAAACTGCTGAATTTTATATATGTTGCGGTGTTTGACCTCCTTACTAAAAGTGTTCATAGCCACAAAGTTCTCATATAACTAGTTTTTGGATTACAGGGTGTTGAACTTGTGAATTTTCATTATTTTTACAGATTTAAACGTTGTTAATTTGCTGATATTCATATATATTAAAAGTAACGATTTGACAAAGATAGTTGTAACTATCAAAATACAATTCCAACCATTTCGAAAAACTACTATACAGGGTGAATCCAAAGCTGGTTTTTTAACTGTGTATAGAAGTCATTAAAATAAACAACTTTTTCAAATAACTTTTGAAAATATTCTTTTATTTAAACATAGCATTTTCTAAACTACCCCTGTGTTCCAGCCATTGCGATAAAACCCACTCATTCAAGAAATGCCTATCTTCATCCTACCAATAATAATGTAATCTCTCTCTAATATAGTGCAACCAAATATATCTTCTGCAGGCATGACAACAGTCACGTACGCCATGATTTCAAACTGCATGTCAGTGTATATTCTATCTCTTGAATTGCAGCATCTCTTTCTCTCTCTCTCTCTCTTCTACTCAATAGAGTTAAAAAATATTCTCTAACAAAATTTCGATCTATATAAGTATAATATTCTTTCAGATCGTCAATATGGCAAGTATACAGAAGATGCCATTTACAAGCTAACTTCATTTATTTATGAATCACTAGACAAAACAATACCAATGATAAGCGTACTTCTTGACCTCTCGAATGCCTTTGATACTGTCGCACTTATAAGATGCCTGGAAAACTTCAAGATTACGTAAGTAGAGGGAATACTTACAATATTCTTCGAAGTTATTTATCGGACCGTGAACAGAAAGTTGAAATAGCCGGTGTCATGTGAAACTAAAAATATAACTTTTGGTGTATCACAGGGAACTGTACTAGGTCCAATTTTGTATATAAGCAATACGCTGTCTCTTGACGCTCGTGGTGAAATTATTAGTTTCGCGGACAACACTGTTATTTTATACAAATCTTCATCGCGGCAAAGTTTGAAACTAAAAAATTTTCCAAAAATCTCAAATTGGTTAGCTTACAATAAATTAACTTTAAATTAGAAAAAAACAAGTTATCTGCCTTTAACTTCTTATAATTCTAATTGACCAAATTTAGGACCACTTAATGTAATGTTAACGTCAGTTAAGTATTTAGGTGTCATGGTCGACCGTCACTTGAGATGGGACCTACAAACAAAGCAAATGGTAAAAAAGGTGAGAGGCCTGATATCAAGGTTTAAGTCACAGAATACTTTTACAGAAGCGAAGGCACGTCAATTTTTGGGGTCCAAAATTTTTTGCGCATGATCAGGGCCGCCATTTTATAACCGGCAAAACTGTCATGTCACGAGTGTTGTTTTGATGTGTCAGGATCAGTCATTTGTAATTTATGATTTTTTTTTATAGAATTTAAGTGTATTTTAGTGTTTTCCTTTGTATATTTTTTAACAATTATTGAGTAAATCTGTGTTTAGTGCTTTCCTTTGTCTATTTTATGAACATTGTTCAGTAAACATGTTTTTAATCGAAGACTTTTTGTGGTATGTGCTGAGCTATTTACATATTTTTATTTATTTTATTAAAGCAAAATAATTTTTTAGTGAACTGATGGAATCTAAACGAAAGAGATGTGTTTATCGCCCATGTCTACCTCGAACGGATTCGAATACTAGTTATTTTTCATTTCCCAAAGTTTCAGAAAGGTATGCAAAATAAATTATGCAATTTAAATGAGGAAAACTGATAGCTCTACCTAACAAATAGTTTAAATTTTGATCCAGATATCCAAATTTACCAACGTTATGTGCTATGTTTGAAAAGTACCTCGTGGAACGGAGTAGAACTAGTAGATTTTTTTTTAATCATGTGATAATCGAGCTTATGTGGAATAAAAGAACAGCTATAGATTAGAATAAACTAAAACCTTTCTTTTAAATCAAATTTGATTTCTCTTCTCCTGGTTTTTGTTGCAAGTTGCAAAATAAACTTCATTTTTAGCTGTGGTATTTTCCATCCAACATTTTTTATAAATATTTTTGCTCTTAATAACCAGATATGTAAATAAGATGAAAAAGAATAAACTGTGACACAAAAGACAACTGTCTGTACATCTCACAGAAATACATCTACAACTTCAGTTGCTTTTTTCCAATGAACTGTATAGTTAAAAATAGTTTTCTGCTTTTTTCTTTGTCCATTGTCACATAAATTACATTTACTACGTAAGCTCTAAAATTTAATTCGGAGGAAATAGATCTTACTTGACTTATCAGTTCTGCATTAAAAGACCATGGAGCAGATCCCATCGAGAACGGGTTTGAGTAAAATGAGTAAAACGAGGTACTTTTCAAATGCAGCAATGTTAACTGTATGTTATTTATTTGGCTATTTAATCAAACAATTATTTTATTATCATTTTTAAATCACATTATATTTATGTACCTATGACAATGTATTTTGTATTTTTTTAGGTTTCCCATGTTGTTAAGAGCCTGTAGTCGAGAAGACTTGATTAATATAACCAGTGAATAATTACACAAAAGCTACCAGTTGTGTAAAAAACATTTCCAGCCCAGTAGTTTTTTATTTGGATCAACTCGGAAATGTTTATTTGAAAATGTACTTTTGACAATATTCTGACACACACCCACAACAAATGAAATAATTGATCATTCTGAATGAATCTGTCCCAAAAATATCCTTCGGTTGGGCCACAATTTTTAAACCAACCATTTGCAGATTAGTTCAATCTTAAGCGGAATTTAAAAACAAAAAGCCTATAGCTAGAAGACATTCCAATGAATACAAGCAGTTTGCGCTTACCTTGTATTTTTTAGGACCTAGGGCATATTCCTTTGTCTAAAATTTTGTGCCTTTTGATGTGTAGGTATTTTTCATATTGATATTTTTATTAATCTGATTTTTGTAATATGTGTTTTTCGTATTTTGGTTTATTAAAATTAATAGTCAGTATGGGTACGTGTTTTATTTATAACAACCTTTTTCCTATAGTACTTTTCTTCAAATCTCAATTTAATTCATAGTTCTAATAATTATGCATCTAAAAATGCAAATTTATGTATACAACAAATTCATATGATTTATAAACAAATCCTAAGTCCAGTCTGGATTTATGAAATACAGCTACGAAAATGTACCATAATATAAGTTTTCCAAAATAAAGTCCTAAGATGTATCATTGATGCACCCTGGCTCTATCTAAACGATTATCTTCATACAGACAAATAAGAAAAAGAGGTTACTGCAAAACATGAGGGTCTACTCCACTCCCACGTTAATGAAGTGCTGCAATTAATTACTGGACAACTCTGCACAGAAGACTCGAAAGAAAGAAAAGCCATTTGAGCTAGTGTAAAACAGTGTAATAAATCGATACGCCAATTATTGGTGATGCTTTTCTACCAACGACTACTAGATTAATTTTGTTTACAAAAATGGAATTGTAAAAAATCACAGATTTTTCCACCGAGTTGTCAAATTATTATAAGAGAGTATGGCGAAAGTCTTAATACAAGGATTGTTTATGGTATTATTGACATATGATAAGGTTCTAAAACACAAAAGGCTTTCAAAATGACAGTTCGGAAGTATTTGCATTTTTAATGCCAGTTATTATCAGTTTAATCTATTTTTCTAGATACAACTATCATAGTTGAAGGTGTTTTCCAGGAAAGTACACAATTAATTAATACATCAATAATTTGTAATAGAATCCCTCTGTTAAATAATTAATGTTATCTAAAAAAACTGATGAATTAAGTACAACGAGCATTCGGTCTGGTTCCTCAAGTAAAAACTCTTTTAATATAGCGATCAGTACAATTTACTTCAAAATAAATCATTGTGAAACCTTATTTTTTCTAATTATATCACTAACCTTCAATTCAGAGAAGAAGTAGTGGATGTTGCCTGATGTTGCTAAATAAGTTTGTTACATATATTTAAATCCTTTTCTCAGTGTATTATCCGAATTTATAAGAATCTTGGTAATTTTTACCAGTGTAACAACCGGCAAGAACGTCAACTGTCAGCGAGTGTCACTTAAAGGATTACCTTACACTAAATCATCTTGTTGAGTCAATACTAAGCTATGGTGTACTAGGGTGAGGAGGAGTAGCAGATTGTCATGTGAATGATGTTTATGTCATCCAAAAGTGGATTATAAAAAAAAAGCCGTCTATTATATAATGACATAAATATTGAAGATAAACAATTATATTGTTTCAGAATCCTTTTATCCATAAAAAAGGGTAGAAATAAATTAATTTCAAACGAACGTATTTACCATACAAGACGGAACTAAGAAATAGTCTTTCCAAGATCCATCAAAACTATAGGACAATGAAACATCTACTTTTTAGCGCTAAGATTATATAGCTTATTATCCTCAGAGATTAGAAATACATGCTCCTACAACGCTTTTAAAATTAAACTAAAATCTTTATTTGCAAATGGAGGAGGAACAATGTTTAGTGAAGTGGTTAAGTATTTTTAATTATTTATTTATTTTACAATAATCAACCGACTTCTTTAAACTAAATTACATTGTCCGGTCTATTATAACTGCTTGCCCAAATTACGTCCTAATTTACCTAATGTGACTTTTTAACCGAATATGTCAAGTATATTTTGTTTCTGATTGTGACTTGTTCTCTACTGTGACTATATGTATATACTAACTTGTTCATAAAACTTATTTTATTGTATCTACATCACATAGGGTAGATCGAGGTAAAATGACGATACTAAGAGAAAATGAAAATACAAAAAGTAATTTATTTGAAAGTTAAATACATGTACAAACATGTTCATGACTTTGTGTAACATTAATCTTACCAAAAGTATAAAAATATAAATGAATTTTCTGCAAACAACAAAAAAAAGTAAAAATGCAATTTTCGTCAACTTACCCCATGCACGGGGTAAGTTGACGAACCTATTGGGGTAAGATGACTATGTACAAAAACCAACAACAGAAACTGCCAAAACCCTCATAGCTGCTGCATGCTTCGTGCCACCATGACATATAATGAGAACATTGCAACCAATTTTCAGATGGTGGGTCGCTATATTCTTCGTTACATGCAGGGCAAAAATATTGAATCTCACTATTGGGATCTGCAATATCAGTAGCACTGGGATGATCAGGGCTGACACCATCAGTAATGGGACTACCAGAACTGGGATCTATAATATAACCAGCACTGGAAAATGTTTTTCGACGTTTTTGTCCACTATTTTCTTGAACTGTGGATTTCTTCTCTACTTTCAGTTGTTTTCTTTCTTGTTTTAATTTTTTTTGTTCTATTTTTCTTCAATCTCTCATTGTTTTTTTTTTAACAGAAGATGACAATTTTTTTTCCAGGGTTTGAGGACCTTCCAGATATTGAAATTGGCCTAAATTTCCAAATAGTAGGAAGTATCTTTATCTGAAAAAAGTTGACGTTTATGTGTCTCAATTTGACCTTTGGTTGAAGTTTTAAATGTTTCATTTGATGTGGTATGTTCAGGTGTAGTAAAAGATTTTATTTTTTTTGCCAACACACTCAGAGGTACTTGATCCTCTTCATCAGATGACGATGAATCCGTGTTTTTTATTGACGACCTGGCATCATCATCATTACCATCATTTATCAAAAGGGAACCGTTCACTTCAGGTTGTTCATCACGTTCAGTTGTTTTTGAAGTAGACAAGAAAAGTTTCCGCCGTCATCCAGCCTGAAGGTTGTGCCCTACCATCAGAACCGGGAGGACAACCTTTTAACAATTCGGGTTTCATTCTAACTCGGCCAAATATCAAAAATGGAGGTAGGTATGACCTCACAGCATTCATTGCATACACCAAAGTTGTATTTCGACCTCTCTCAGCTGTCACTATTTTAGCAGCTCGTCGTTGTCCCGTTAGAGTGATGATTTTTGGTAGCTTCGTTGTCACAGTTGAAAGAGCAGATTTGTCTGCGTTGTAGATGTAGTCTGCTTTAAATTGTATTTGGTCCTAACCTCTTCGAAAATTGTAATTTTTTTTTGACAGCGATTTTAATAAATCCTCGTAGCCGTGTAATTAAAGTTGCTTCAGGATTTCTAAGACTCCAATTGTTACGTACACTAAAATATTTAAACCAATCAGTCCCGGCTGCTTTTGTTCCCCTGTTGAACCTGTGTTCTATATTATTCGCTTCGGCATATTGATATGCGAGTTTCCGAACTGGTGAGGATGATAATCCAAGGCCTCGTTGTACATTCTGTTAGGTAGCTAACAAATTCTTTCGTCTGTTCAGCATTAAAGGTTTTTTTATAACGACCTCCGCTCTCCGGGAACTATTCACCTCGATCATCCCTTTTTAAGTATCTTCGTAACGTAGGCTCAGGAATATCGTAAGTTATTGCAGCTGCGTTACAACTTAAAGATCCTTCGCGTACTTCCCTCATAGCTGCTGCAAGGGAGTCTTCACTCCACTCCCTACGATGTACACCCGCAGCATTCTGTAAAAGAATACTGGCCTTATTATAATGCTTGCGTGCATGGGGTAAGATGTCGAAGTCGTATGCTTGCTTGGGGTAAGATGACGAGTTCGTCATCTTACCTTCCTCATTTTACCCCCGTGCGTGAATTTATTAAATGTCGATGCTAAAATGTAAAAAAAAACAAAACTTCAACAATTTTACTACTAGCAATACCTTTTGGTACCTGTTAAAGAATTGTTGGTAACACATTGGATTTGTTTGCTTACCTGAGAAAGGCACAAATCGTTAATAAAATTTAGAAAATATTACAAGTCATGCTATAAAAACCGTTGTTGACGTATCACTGGTGCAGTAATGAGCGGGCCGGACAACTTCGCTTCAATTTTAATGCTGGGCATTTGTACCTAGATGGCATTAGTAGTAGCATTTCAAAAATTAATTGTTATTTAAATATAGAAGTTCGTCATCTTACCCCGATCTCCCATAAAAGTGAAATTTTTCACTTCTGTAATTTTTTATGTTTATTTTTAATTCTCCATTTGTCTAAAATCGGTTCTATCCTACTTAATACTTTTTAGAATATATTACTTATTATTTAACAAAATATTAGCCATTTGAGACCCGTGTTTAAAATATTGTACATTTTATCATTGAAATGCACAAAATGAATTATTTGCAAAAAAAGAGAAGAGTGGTTTTCTATCGCCGTAATAACTAACACATATCCCCAGCTCCGGCGTTGATCTGTCGAAGTGAAAAGACAAGCTCTCTTTCGAATTACGACACCGGGATTTTACGGTAACGATGGCTGTCGATGGGGCGCTCGAAACCCGTCTTTTCGCCTCACTGCGATTCTTTCTCGCAATCCCGTCGTCCTCCCGCTGAAAAGAACGAATCTATTGGGACGCGGAGAGCCGGCATAAAAGTGAGGCGTTCTTTATCACACTTTGGATAAATTTCAACGGCGGCAGCTTCCCAGATAAACGTTGGATAAAAGAAAATTTAGACGTAATAGTGTGTGCATGTAACCTAAATAAAAATATGGGATGTGTAGACAATTTAATATCGGTTTGATGCATATAAGTTTGTAGCGCATTTTGGTTTCCGTATGAAGAATATTTTAGAAAGGCATATAGTAATGTTTATTTGTTTAGTTTATATTCACTAAGACACATATTTTTTTTACTAAATACAACACTAATTTATATCTCTTTTACTAATACACTTATTTACATTGACAATATTTATGTGAACAGAACGATATCTTCACTAAAACTAACTTAAAAATCAAATTTCAGTCTACGTAGCGTTCGCTGGTATTCCAGACTTGCTACCGAATTAGGCCAATGCTTTCACCTAAACTGAGTAGGTAATTAATTTGTTAAATTTTGATATGTGACAAGGCTGGCTTATGTTTTATATTTCGTTAGTGTTTAAATGCGGACAGAGTACGTACTCGTAGTTAAACATACTGCCCCGCAAGAAAAATAATATTTAGACACACAAAGAGACAAGTAGTTATTAAAAAAAATAAATGAGTTCACGAGCATCTTGTTCAAAGAAATAAACAAAAAGGTTTTAAAATTATGTTGTGTCAAATTAAAAAAAAAGTATTTTTGAGTATTATTATAAAATCAACTCTTTGTAATTTATGTACTACTGCATCTTCTTATAGTCATTTAAATACAAAATTCATACATAATTCTAACGTGCACATTTGGCTATTTGTATTTCTTATTAGTACATTGGACTTACCTCTTTCTAAGTGAACAAAAAAGGTAATATTGGAGTTGTTACTTATTACAAACTAGCGGTGTTTATTGATAACTGTCTTTTGGTCGATTGGCCTAGCAACTATAATTTTATTATTTAATTTATGGGTGTATGTGAATTTATTCGTGGTACCTAAGGTGTACAATATTTGACTAGGTATTCTTTCCTAATTAGCACAAACATGGCTTATTTTTTAGATTTATAAGTCCACCTGAAAATCAATATACAGTTAAGGAATCGCATCTTTTGGCCCTAACCACGGTTCATTCTTAAATAATGATCAAATAACAACTAATCTGTGTTTGCTTCTTATCTTAATTAATCAGTAATACATTTGAAAACCATATAATCAACAGCCCATATAACATCAATGTTCAATGAATTTACTAACGTTCTGTTTATGTACTTTTTGGTATGTCCTTTCTAGAATGTTCTTAGAACATACCTAGTATATACTTTGAGAGTATATTCTAGAAAGTATATACTGAGTACGTGCTTTGAAAGTATATTCTAAAAAAAGTATATACTGCCTTAAAAGTATATTCTAAAAAGTATATACTGAGCATGTGCTAGAACAGGACATTCTTAGAAGATACTAAAAGTCATATCCCCAGCATGTACCTCATATTTTGAGAACGTTCTAAATGCTTACAGATAAAAATTAACACCAAATACATGTAAAAACACGTTTACATACATATCTATATGAATTTTTCTGATAATTCGCCATCAAACACACTAATGAAAATAGGCGTGTGCAAAACTTTCCGCCTATATGCAATAATGTCAAACTATGACAATTCATGGAAAACGTCAACTTTCCAGTTAGTTTTGAATGTGCAAAAGCCTACTTTGGATAGTGATCGTAGAAAAAAAAACTATTCATTCACTTGTATTATTCTAGATATTTTATTTTTACTTTCAATTAAAGATTATACAGGGTATTTCAAAAAGATTGGTCATAAATTATAACACGTATTCTTGGGTCAAAAATACGTCGATTAAACCGTACTTACCTATATACAAAAGTGCACCCAAAAATAGTTACAGGGTGTATAAGATAAAAATTTAAATGATTTTTTTTAACGTTGCTCTTAAACCGTTTGACATTTTTTCATGAAATTTTATATGACGTGTTGGAATACCATGACTGACAAAATCGAGCTAGAGGCAATATATTTTTTTTTTATTTTTGTAGGATTTTGGAGGGTGTCACCGCCCCATTCTCTACTCAACTTTTTTGTAAAAATAAAATTTTATTAAAAATCGAACGCTACTAAAATGCAACATCTATTTGGAAACTTTTTTGTGTCTTAGTATTTGTTTGTAAAATGTTTGGTTTAGACGATACGGCCACTTAAAATGACATCTTAAAAATATTCAATGTAAATTATACGTATGCAAAAATATCAAAATTCGATTTTCATTGTTAAAATTATGTAGTAAGTGTATACAGGAGGAGAATGTAATTTTGAACACCTGTTAAATTAATTTTTTTTATTTTGATGACATTAATTTGTAATTTAAAAATAAACTTGATTTTGTTATCTTTCATACGTAGAATTTTTAAGTTGTCAAATGGCTGTATCGTCTAAACTAAACTTTTTACAAACAAATACTAAGAGACAAAAAAGTTTCCAATTGGATGTTGTATTCCAGTGGCGTTTCATTTGTAATTTAACCTCTTCCCCCCCTCCTCAACTGACTTACAAGACAAAGTATTTTCGTTTTTAGTTAACGCCTAATCTGGGCCACATTACTTAAAATTTCAATTATAAAACGACTGTGACAGACGGACAGATAGTGGCGCAAATTACTTGAAAAATTCTTTGTTTTTGTCTTACAAATTTTACCGTTTTTTTATGTTTCGTCTTTTTCAAATTTAAATTTGATATTTTTTTATTACAAGAGAAACGAGACGAGACAAGACAAGAGGAAGGCTCTCTCGAGCGAAAGAAGCGCCTTCTCGTCGAGACAAGAGAACAGTTTTCTCTCGCCCTACGAGACGAGTCGAGAGAGGCCACTCTCTCGTCTCGTCTTGTCTCGCGGCATCATTATTTGTTACAATTGATATCCTTGCTTTAACATTTATATTTCCTGCAAACGTAATGAATGCATTTGAAACGCTTTACGAGCAAGACGTGTTACCAGCAAGTCATCGAGGGTTTGAACAACAGATTTTCGGAGATCCCATAAACATTTGCGATTTATTAAAGCTGTTCAGTTGGAGCAGATCTTATATGAACTTCAAATTAGTATAGATAGGAAAGGTAAATATTTAAACCAAATAGTTGATATCAATATTATTGGAGAAGCACCGAAAAAAATCGTAGAATTTCTTAATTTGGAATATACAAACCATTGCTTCAGAAGAGCATATGCATCATATTTTCCCAATGCTGGGATGGATATTAATCTTTTAAAACGCCATGGAAGAACTCAGCAGTTGCTAAAAATGAGTTGAAGATTCCATTGAAAGTAAAAATAAAATATCTAGAATAATACAAGTGAATGAATAGTTTTTTTTTCTACGATCACTATTCAAAGTAGGCTTTTGCACATTCAAAACTAACTGGAAAGTTGACGTTTTCCATGAATTGTCATAGTTTGACATTATTGCATATAGGCGGAAAGTTACTTTTTGCACACGCCTATTTTCATTAGAAAGTTTGTTATTATAAAGCTAATTGGTATTTTAAAAGAAAATGTAGACTAATCTGAATCTTTTAGTTGAACATTTAATACTCAAACTTATTTACTTTAATATTTAAATGAGAATTAAAATATTAAAAATAAATTACATTGTTTTTAACACTCATATTCAACATATCTTGTTGGAGTAGAGCCTAGCGCGTTTATCTTTGAACATGATGGTAGTGAGTTCAATCCTCACCAGTTATTATTTATTTTTTTTAAATTTGATTTTTATGTTTGTAAAATTAATTAAACATTCATTTACAATTTGAGTATTCTAGCCGATGATCTTGTAAGTTATTTTTAAGATGTACTTACTAACAAATATGTTTTATGCGTATCATAAAATTATTCCTAGAGTAAGCAGGCAACACAATACACACAACATACTTTTCGTTTGCTAGTCAAGTTAGCCGTGTCTGTGAAATTAACGTAGTAAGATTTGAATTCTGCAAAATAAAACTATATACTTTTAATATCGTGTGATTGTAGAAAAAATCTTGTGTGTAATTCGAGCGGAAAGCTATTTGCCGCTTACGATAAAATGCCGCATTTTGCTGTATGTCGCGCGGCAACATTTTATCTTAAGCGGCAAAGTAGCACTTTCCGCTCTTAATACACAAATAGCTATACATATGCTGTAGCAACATAAAGATCAATTATTACATCATATTTTATCATACAAAATTACCTGGTTTAAGTTATATAAGTATTTAATAAAATATAAGAATTTTAAACATGTTTAATTTAGAGTACTGAAAAATTAAGTAATGACATAAAGTGACATTCCCCAGAAATGGCGTAAATGTGATACATCAATTGAAAGGTCTTATAATTATCTATCCAACCATATCAATAATTTTGAATGATTAAGGTTTGTCAACTGGTAAAAAATATTATAAAATTAATACAGAAAAATTTTTAAGAATTAATTTTTGACTCTCTGTAAAAACTCGATTTTGGTAAAGGCCCGTCACTGAGAAAGAAACTGTTAAATGTGTTGCTTGACTTTTTTCCAAATTTGTTACATTAAAATTAAATATATTCGACTGGTCAATTATAAATGGTATTAACAGTCTAATATATTGTATACAAAAAGTCTTATTAAAATGAAGTTTACTGAAACGCAAAGAATTGAAATTCTAATACTGATTGGTTGTAGAGACAAAACAAGTACATAGATAGAGGTTTGCGCTGTGTTATGCTAAAACCCAATACGTTACTCTCTCCGGAGCTTTTCTTATTCTCATCCTCGACCTCTTGACAATAAATCATTATTTTTAACATGCTCCCTTGGTATGCATAACTTTACAAAACAAATTCTTCCAGAGAAATTTCCGAATAGAATAATTGCTTTGTGAAAAAACCGAAAAATTCGAATAAATGCGATTCAAAAACGAATCCATCTCCTTTGTCGCGACTGATTATTACGCCAAAGATTTTCAACGCTATCTTAATATTACGGAAATGATTTTATTAAAATTTAAATTTCTTATTTACAGACAAAGGAAAAATATGCGATACATTTTCAGATGAAAAGCTACACAAAGATAATACAATCGGCTTAACATTTTCAGTTGAGTACCTCCAAACAAAAAGAAAATAATAAAGAGTGGATTCAAAGATACGAGGTATTTATTTTTCTTTTTTTTTTTGTAAAAGAATTTCTATTTTTAATTGGATAGAGTGTTAGGTTTTTGTTTCCTGGTTATATTGAAATATTACTTTGTGAGAGAATATAATTCGTATGTCACGTGACTCTGATTTCGAACAATCGAGTTAACTGAATTTTAATATTAATAAGTGATAATACCATATTATTGTATTATTGATGTGGTCATGCATTACCATAACTGCGAAACAAACTTATTTTGTCAGTTACAATTTAAGTATAAACAAAATAACTGTAAGGAAGTTCAAACGTAATTAAATTAGCTATCCGGTACGCATAGAACACTAGGTAGTGGCACATTTAAATTGGCGTGTTAACAACGTAGGTGCGTCAGTAGTAACTTCAAAATTAAACAACAAAGGCAATTACAACAATTTACAATGTCCAAAAGTAATGCCTTTGGCAAGCCAGTTTCGCGTGTAGTGGAGAAGGCGTGGACCGTTTATTATCAAATTTACATTCAAAACTAAATATTCAAAGACACCAGCTCGATTTGAATAAGTCAAATATGGTTTCTTGCCCACAACCTTAATCGAAAAAATGTAGGAGCGAAACGAAAATAACTAAACAGAACTTCATCCAGACAGTCTCCATGAGAAATTTTGACTGAATTGATTAAATAAGTATTATCGAACCACAGTGGAATTTACATCGCTGGGACAATCCTAATAAGAATACTAATGTGTTTATTTGCAAAAATACACACAATAATCAAGAAATACATATAAAAATACAAACAAACAATAAATAACCACAAAGTCAGAGACTTTCCGTGGTTTAGAGACTGTTAAGTATAATTTTATAATTAAATTATCAAGATTAATGTAAATAATAAATACAATAATAATAACAACAACAAGAACAACAACAAGAACAACAACAACAACAACAACAACAACAACAACAACAACAACAACAACAACAACAACCAACAACAACAACAACAACAACAACAACCACCAACAACAACAACAACAACAACAACAACAACAACAACAGCAACAGCAACAACAACAACAACAACAACAACAACAACAACAACAACAACAACAACAACAACAACAACAACAACAACAACAACAGCAGCAGCAGCAGCAGCAACAACAACAACAACAACAACAACAACAACAACAGCAGCAACAACAACAACAATATTAATAATAATAATCATAATAACAATAAGAATAGAAATTAATAATAATAATGCTTGTTATTACAAGAAAATAAGAAAAAATATACATTATGAAAAAATATAATTTTTATGAGGTAACTTTTAGATTTTGTTAATACGTTACATTGATTATATTTATTCTATTTATAGGCATTATATGTTTTTTAGTCTCGTTTTAAACTGAGATAATGACAGCGAATTATAGATTTTTTTGGGAAGTGAATTTAAAACCTTGGATGCTAAAAACAAATGGCTTTTTTGACCTATTGTTTTACGTGCTGCTGATTCCTCTAATTTGTTCAAATCCCTGAGTCTCGTTTCATATTTATGTGCAAAATTTTTAAGAAGACTTATTTTTAAAATAATAAATTGGTATTTTTAAGAAAAAGTTTTGTTTAGGATTAAGTATTTGTTTCTTTATATAATTGATCAAATGGGTAAGTATGTTCTATTTTTAATATAGTTTTTAAAAAATATTTATGTTTCACGTCGATTTTGTCCATAGACACATTAGAGGCACCACCCCATCCTAATATTCCATATGTTATTCTAGAATGAACTAAAGCGAACAATTTTAAATAAGGTAATTCTAGTATTTTGAAAAGATATTTAAATAATAGGGTTCTTAGTATATTTACAATGTTATTTATATTATGATTCCAACGTAAGTGACTATCAATAATTATTCCTAAATATTTAGTTTTATTTGATGAACTTATAGTTAAAGGCACCAGATTATTACTGGTGATTTCTAAGATGTCATACTACTGGTAGATTATTTTCATAGTTGTCTATTGGTAAAAAAATGTTTTAGTGTAGTTAATTGTTAAAAGTTTATGATTGAACCAGTCGAATATGTCTTTTAGTTCACTTTCTACAATTACATTTAATTCGTCCCAACTGTCAGCAGAATAGAAAACAACCGTATCATCAGCAAAACTAAGTACCCAACGCTAATGATTCATTCATTGTAAATTATTGATATACAAATTAAATAAAATAGGACCCAATACTGTGCCTTGTGGTACATCGCATTTTATTTGTTGGAAAGTGCTATTGATATTATCGATTCTTAAACATTGTTGTCTATTTAATAACTAGCTTTTAAACAAATTGTAAGCATTACTTCTTATTCCTGCATCTTGCAGGGCTTCCAATAACTGCCGGTGATCAACAGTATCGGAAGACTTTGCAAGATCCAGAAACACTGCCAGAGATGGTTTACTTTTATCCAGAGCTAAATACATTTCTTTCGTTAGTTGATTTATTTTTTTGAAACTCAAATTCTTGTTTTTACAAAAAAAAAGGATTCTTATAGTTACTTAATCTGTAACTGTGTTTGAAGTCACAGGTAACAAGAACTTTAATAAACAGTTTTACAGATTTCTTCCAAATTTCGATTTTTGATCTTTACAAATGCATGATCTATACATGTTTTAGATGGCACTCTTGTAGATTTATTTATGGTGAAAGTAAAACCATATTCACTCAACATATTTAAGTATTCAGTTGCTACTCTGTCTTGTAAGAAAATTATAATGTGTATATCGTCTGTAATGATATTTAAATCGTAATTATCATTTGATGTTTCCAAAAAGTTTTACAATTCCCTAATAAAATTTTCCTGATTAGTGGATAGAGATCTATAATTGCACAATATTTAAATTTTATACCTTTCATTTATACCTTCAATAACTTAATAACTATTATCGTACTCTGATCAATTTGTTTCATTTCAAAATTATACATAATATTTTGTTTTAAGTAGACAATAGTGCCCATCCACTTTATTAAAATCAGCATTGTTGTAGATCACATTGTAACCTTCTTTGTAAACAAGTTTTTATCAAATTTATTCCAAGTTTCAGTTAAAATCAAAATATCGGAAGATTGTTTAAATAATTGTAGTTGTGCTTTAAACTGATATTGATATTGTTAAATAAAAAACATGCCATAAAAAGTAATGTTTAGTAATACGGAACTTGAACAGTAAACAATATAAAATATTCGGGTTTAAGTTTAGAACACTTATTTTTCTATATAAACTAATTAATTATATAAATATTTATGGATAAAGCTGCAATTCCCATCAAAAATTCATTCTCACGATACCACTTAAAACATGTATAATAGTTTACTAGCTGATGTTAAAATGTTTCCAAATTTACCGAGCATTAAATTTAAAGTTCAGTAATACCTAGAATAGGAAAAAAATGTTATTTTTTTTCATTCCTGAGAAACAGGGCATTAAAACCAAATATTTATTTCAAAAAATTAAACCTTTACTCATTAGAAACATTTATTAAAAGAAATTGTGTTTGTACCGTTAACATTAACAAAGTTCCTTTTAAGACAACTGTATAATAAGTAAACATATCACTGAAAGTGCTCTCTAAATCCTTCATACTCTTATTTATGAAAGTTTCGAAGAAAAATTATTCTCTCAGGCCGCATCCTATAATAAATAGCTGGAAATTTAGTTTCACCTAGTCTCGAAGTGACTTTTCTTGTAGCACAACTTATCCTGCATGTGACGGTGTATATTCACGAGATGCCGCTCTTAAATCTGGAGTATTTTTCTTTAGAAAAGATTTATGGATAAACCAGGATTGCCCCTACGTCAAAGAAACTTTGTATTGTTATATTATTTAGTTGGATAAGTTTTTATATGCTTAGCCTAAATTTAAATGCAAGGAGGTCAGAATTATTCCACTAGAGAATAGTGCATCTGCATTACAGCTGTATTGTCGAAAATGTCAGCGCCATTTACCATATATTAGTATAATGTAATTCGTGACAATTATTATACTACAGGGTGTCCCAATGAAAAGTAGCCCATTTCCAGAGCTTATAACTTTTAAATACCTAATCGTAGAAACGTGCGGTTTTTGCTGATATGTGTTATTTTGCTATAAGTTTTGCTTTAGTGACACAGAAATTGTGTATTACCCATACAGAGTGTTTTTTAAAAATCTCCTCTTAAAAATTCACCGCAACCAAATTTTATCAAATGGAACACCTTGTATATGTTTAGGTCATCTGAAAGATACACTCTTCTACTTTTCAAAAATGTATAATTTGTACATGGTATTTTACAAAATAAATTTGATAAAATTTGGTTACGGTGAATTTAAAAGAGATTTTTAAAAAACACTCTGTAGTAATACATAATTTCTGTGTTTGTAAACCAAAACTTATAGCAAAATAACACATATCAGCGAAAACTGCACGTTTCTACGATTAGGCGCTTAAAAGTTATAAGCTCTGGAAGATTTTTAAACAACACCCTGTAGTAATACATAATTTCTGTGTTTGTAAACCAAAACTTATAGCAAAATAACACATATCAGCAAAAACTGCACGTTTCTACGATTAGGCGCTTAAAAGTTATAAGCTCTACTTTTCATTGGGACACCCTGTTCTTTAAAAAGTTCACTTTTAAATCAATAATTTAAACTCATTATTTTTGCGCCATTTAGACGCGTCATGATGAAGCGCCTATTTCGCTAAAGGTGTAACGTGATATTAACGTGACAAAAGTTTGGTTGTCCAAGATGTCAACTTGTGACTTCGGTTTACTCTAGTGAGTCTAGTGGAGATGGGAGTGGGTGATTACTTTGTAATCTGGAAAAAATATAATATTTTAGATGTTGAGTTGGACGCCAGGTAGATCTAATTATATTGAGCCTCTATAAATTCAGAAGAGTCCTACTTTGAAATCTACCAAACAAATAGGAAATAAAAGAGAACCTTAACTTAAATCTTGTTTATTTTCTACAGTTTCTCCTCGAACACGAGTTAAGTAAAGTGCCGGCTTACATTCACAAAAATACCGGGCTTTACTTCACGTTAACCAGATACAACTACTGTACCATCAGTGCTAGCTTCTCAAAATATAGAGATACTTTTCCAGTACTCCACCGGCATGGGATGATTCCATAAAATCATAAAAACTTAAAAAGCATCTCTCAAACTTTCAACTCAACCCACCATCTCGATTCTTTTCTAAAAGCCACGCTTTCCAAATTGCGTAGTTTTTAACTTGACGATGCGCAGAATCACAGTAAATAAAACCTCTTTCAGCCAATTGTCGCTCTTGGACAAGTACGGTTCACTAGTGGCACCCCTGCGCCACCAATGAGCCTTCGCGACTGCCATAATAAAACTAACAGTATTCACGTTGGTATCCCTGGACATCCAAGTAGAAATCCTAAATAACCGTGACGTCATTATACACGCTAATGAAATGTAATCGTCTCTACCGAGCGCTCCTTTCATTACATATGCTCTGGTAGCTACAGACCAATGATCTGACAGCTGTCTAGCGATCACTTAACAAATATACCCTCAAATACTTTAAAATTCGGTATTCAGCTAATATAATGTATTAAACTGATTCAACCATAGTTTGTGAATAAAAATTGTTGTTTAGTGCTTGTGGAAATATTGAGAATATTCACCACAATTACATTATATCCCAGTTAAACGAAATGTGCTGTGTTCGTGCAACTACTAAACCAAGTTCCACTGCGAGAAGGGAATTTTAAAGATAAATTTTAGCATATATACTCCCTACACAGCAATGTATTTTACAATATCAGAGAATTCTTAAATTACACAAGAAGGGTATCGTAAAATGAGTTTACCTATGCCTATTTTAATTGTTTTACATATTTTAAATCTTGTAAAATATTACATTAAGTATAAATCTCTATAATTTTGAACTGTTGAGAACTGGATATTATGAATGTGTTTTGTGTGGATATGTACGGTGATGAAAACTTTTGACTAGTCGGATAAGTTTTAATTTAAGCAAATACATGTAAAGAAACTATTGACCAAAAAATTCTATATATATGTTTTATATCCTGAACCCCCTTGAACGCTCGATTAAAACCATTACAAAGAATCGGTGGTGTCACAACAAATACACATATCTACTAATAATACAGCGCTCAGATCGTTTTCTTTTTCTAATAGAGACATTTATGATTAGTTATCTCTTTCTAAAATCGGATTAAAATTAGGTTGGTATGTGTGTCTAGATATAATAAACAAAGTTTGTGTTTATTTTAATAACCTACAGAGGTAAGGTAACCTTGATTGTGAAAAACATTTCTATAAAAGTTCCTCAAAATCTAGACATTCAAAAACGATGGTGGCTGCGGGCTGCTGCGAGACATAAATTACCATTATGGTTTTATCTATGTGAAGATCATTTTAACGTAGGTAAAGATATTTTTGATTTTTTTTTTCGTTTCCAATTTGATATCAATTTGTTGATATACTTACACCATTGTTTAAAGAGTTTTAAACAATGTTACAGAAGACTGGATATAGTTCAAAATTATGGGTATAAAAATGAAAATAAAACAAGATGTTGCGTATCATAAATAAATTAACGGACCCATTAAAAGTTTTTTAACTGGCACGTTTGTAAATAAGTACAAATGATTTTAGGGGATGAGTGTTATTTTATTAAAACAGTTCCTATAAACGTATGTCGAAATATGCTTGGGGTCCGAGATATAGAGTGTTTAAATTTAAAATTTGTATTTACTTTTATTAATTGGTTTTAAGAGTTTTAAGGATATTGACTAGAAATTTGCAAAAAATGTACATTTTTGGAAGTAGTTTAATTATTTCTACTTACAAATTTTTTAATAAAAACATGGTGCGCTACTTACTTTTCCCGTTTTGATATTTTTGTAGAAATCTGCCATCAATTTTGAATTAAATTTTAATATGTAGTTTTGCTCAAACCAGTTGCTTTTAGAGTTCGCTTCCTGCAATTTTAAAATATATAAATGTGCTCAATAATTATTACGTATCTTTATATTTTTCGACAAGACATGCAGTAAGGTAAAGCCCAATTATTGTCACAATATTTATGTATTGTTTACTAATCTAACTGATAAAACTTTCTATTTTTTTCATTTGTATTAATTTTTGATTTTTATAACATGTTCTCATAGAAATTTTAGAGAATTTAGCATGAGAGTTAAAAACACTATGTGCGCATGGCGTTGTTTACCTTTTTAAGTTTATTAGTGTTATATTTTTTGGCTAACTTTTATTGTGACATCACTAATACATGGTGTAGTATATCCTTGGAAAGATCTCGATGAGCTTAGTTTAAAAATATAACTTTTATAAAACTGTACTATGTCGACATAGTGTAGTTTATCTCAGAGATACTGAAATATTAAAAAATTAATGTTAAAGTTGAGACAAATGTCTAAAACATTCCAAACCGAAAGTCCATATCAGCTTTTCTCCTTGTTTTTCTATATTAAAATATTTTAATTACGCACATTGAAAGCACCCACGGCATCCATTACCAAACAATTATTTAAATGTAAGTTTTTGCATTAGATTTACAACGATCCAAAAATTATTTATCATGCATAATTTTGCATTTTACATCAAAGCCAGTCTTAATGAATTCAATTATGATGCAAAGTTATTCAAAACAAGAGGCACTTTGCGGAGTTCATAATCTGTCACTTCTTCTCTTACACCTCAGACAAAACCCTTTGCCGTACTGGAAACATCTGTTCCAAATTGGGATCGTTAAGCTACGAGGCACGTCCGGAAAATAGTCGTTTCCTTTTTGTTGTATCCAGAAAATTGACGTCGCAGACATTGTATATTTTTATTGTACGCTTAACCTAGTTTTGTCGTGTAAACGATGTAAGGTGAGTTGTGTCAAAAATATCAATTTCGACGATTATTGCTTTTAGTTGAGAGTTGTATTCACAAAGCGAATTCGTTTCTTAACCGTACAGTAAATAAGGACGGTAGTTCAAAAGGAATATGCAATATTAGAGCTCAGAGCAGAGTTTTTAAAAAGCACATCCTATCGCAAATCCTTTATCATATATAATAAATAAAAATATTGAAAAATGTGAGGCATTTAAAATTGTAGCAATATATTTAAAAATAGTGATAGTAAATCAGTCAGCAATGAGGCCCATATCACTAATTACTCACCTAATTAGGATTTTTTTAAAACTTTCAAAAATAGATTAATATCATTCATAAATAAGTACAACTTGCTGTCTGACATGGTTTCAAAGAAAAATCTTCAACAATTGGCGGTATCATAAACCTAATAAAGAAAATATAGAAAGCATTAGAAAATAATAAGCTTATTTACAGCCTTAAGCAAGGTTACTAATCCGTTACTAGTTGAAACTTTAGAAATATATGAGTCAGAGGAAGTGTATTAGAAACTATATTCAAGAACGTAAAAGTTCGAGATAAAATAAGTCAAAAAGAAGTCATTGAATATGGTATACAGTAAGGTACTGTCTTAGGGCCAATTTTGTTCAATTTATATGTAAATGGCCTATTTAGTTTAAACACAACTAGCGAGGTTATCGGATACGCGGATGATACAGTAATTTTTTATGAAGCTGATTCTTGGGAACAACTGAAAGAAAAAGTAGAAATAGATCAAGAAATAAATTAATAAAAAAATGGTTCAGAAACAATCCGCTTACAAATCTAGTTTTACCATTCAGGTGTAATGCCACTGGTATAAAACATCTTCAACAAATAAATAAATTGACACTATCAATTAAATATACAGCATTAATCACTCGGAGATTATTTTATATTATTTTGATAGAATCAAGTGAACAACATTTATTTATCAGGGATATTTTATTGTATTTTTATTATATATTTTTTTATTGATAATTTAACGTATATTTATTTTACTTTTATTGTATTTTTATTATATCTGTATTGTATTTTTATTGTTTATCTAGTAATCATTGGATGAAGTTTATTTCGATTATCATGCTTTTTGTTTTATTTATATACTTCTATAAATAGTTTATTATCATTATTTTGTATTCACTGATTTTGTTTTACATACAGCGTTCTATAAAACTTTTAGTATTGTTAATAATCGTGACAGCTAGTAAATAATTTTTCTTAGAATTCATTGCATAATTCCTATGGTGGGTAGTTAGTGATGTAGATTAGATTAGATTAGATTTAATTAACACTGTGGCCACCTCGACCTTTTCAGATCTATTGTGGATATCCTTTAATCGTTGCTTAGAGTTCCTTGTCTAGTTCGGTCTTGTGTAGAAGACTCCATAGACTGTGAAAAAGTTCTCCGTTGAAGTAGGTGCTCTTTTTCTTCCTGGGCTCGTCTGACTATATCTCCGAATAACACTGAAGCCTATTGGCTTATTGTGTTTTACCCCATGTTAGTTCATAGCACCCACTCTATCACCTTTGTACCTTGTACAAGTTTGTACAGATCCTTGGGTGAGTGGGTTCTATACGTTGTTGGATCAACCTGGGGTTGTCCAAAAAGAGCCTGTCTTTTGCGATCTAGAGCTTCGCATTCGCACAGTATGTGTTTGGCCGTTTCTGGTTTCTTGTGGTAGGTGCCCTTGGGTTTCCTTCTCCACGTGTAAAGAATCTCAATCTTGATAGACCTTCGCAGTAGCACAATACGTGTATTGCAGTTTACTTCTGTTCTTGACAGAATCGGCATAAGTTATCTTCAAAAAAGATTAAGGTATCTTCTGTCAGGCCGATATTATACATATGTATGGTAAGCCTACAATGCCCTGTTAATAGACCTACAAGTACTCTTATTATGGCCTACTAGATGCTCGATGAGTTTAGGCGATGGTCCTTTTTTAAGAACCCTTTGGCCTGTCTCTGTTCTGGTGAATTTTTCAACCATTCCTGAGATTTTTTAAATATCCACTGCTTTTGTGCATATTCTGATATCTGTCTTTGTGACAACACAGAAGGGTACCCTTATATCCTCCGTGTTTTGGTACCCAGGCTGTTAGTCTGTTTTGACTATCCAGCTCTGTTAGGGTTTACAAACAGTCTCACACCACACAAATCTTGAGTGTACCTGCATAGAACTGAATGCTTTTAATGTACGCTTGACTCTCTGACTATATAATAATGGTTTTTCCGTTTACCTTATGTTTTAATACCTCCTTAGTGCAGTGATGTATTGCTATTTCTGTCTAGAATACTGTCGCATGTTTATTTAAGCTCGGTGAGATTCTTGTCTTTGGCTTGGTACTATATATACCTACTCCTGAACCTTCATGGGTTTTAAAGCCGTCTATATACCAGATGAATAGGAGGTCCTCCCGTCCACGCTTCCCTGTCTGGTACACTTACTTTATATTGCTTTTGAAATCTATACTTTGGGAGCCTTTCGTCTGAAGGCATTCCCATTATTTGGTCATTATGTAATTCTTTATATAGCTCGCTGTAGTCACGTCTATGCAAACTGCTTATCGATGATGGACCTTTGTACAGTCTGTGACAGACTTGGCTTCGCCTTGAATAAATATATGTAGTGGTGTTAAGTTTAGCATGACTCTAGAGCTGCTTTTTGGAGTCGTTCTCATGGCTCCCATGGTACTCAGGCATGCTTGCTTTTGAATTTCGTTGAGCTATCGATTGGCTTCAGGTTACCGAGTCTTTGGCCACTACACCACTGACCCATAGGTTATCATAGGCCTTATGACTCTGGTATATAGCCATTGTGTTACGGTTTTAAAATTGACTAAGTATTTTATAATGTTCTAAAGCTAGTCCCTTATGATTTAATTAAGAAAGTAATATCAAACAATTTAATCCGAAACAAAATCTGATGGTTTGTTTACCTTTTACAATCAGGACTAGAGGTTTATTTAGCTAAATAACAATAAGACTATGTTGGTCCAAAACAATTATAAAACATGCAATTTTTGTTGTAGTCCCCAATTTTCTATACACAAACTTCAACATAAGTTAGAGGATGTTGTGCTCTTTTAGGTGACCTTTGCAAGTGTTGATTCCATGATAACCTGTGGTTAAAGATGACTCCCAAGTATTTGGCCTCTCGAACAAATGGAATCTTCATTCCTTTCAGTACTGGTGACTGGTAGTACTGTCAGTACTTTTTGTTTTGTGAAGTTGACTATAGTGGTTTTGTGAGGGTTTACTGTCCTGTCTTTTACGATGATCGCCAGGTTATCGGCATACAGTGTTGCCGTTCGTAGCGACTTATCACGAAAATAGCGACATTTTAGTGGTTTATGAGAGTAGCGGCGATTTTGTCTAAATTAGCCAAAAACACCGACTTTTTGATCCTTAATACATTAAGTATCACTATAATAAAATAACAGAACGCTATTGGTTATTTAGATGATTTCAATCGACGCCACGATATATGTGATTGCAACGACCTGCTGATCGCCATCTATCGAAGAAATCAGTTGTCTACAATTGGGCATTTATAAAAAAATACATTTTAAAATTATACACATATTTAAACAAACTGAAGAATAACTCATACAAGTTTATGCAAAACTACTAAATCGTTAACAAATCAGATTCAGACCCTGGCTGAATATTTTTTTTTATTTATTGTTGTGTTAAGCTACTAAACTAAGATTAAAATGACATTTTTACATTAACAATGTCATTTTAATTTTCGTTTAGCAATTTAAACTAAGTTTAACATAAAGAGCGAATCGGCCCTTAGATCTTTAAAAAATATATATTTTTAGTTTTTTAGGCAATACGGCACACACGTTAGTGTATGTTTGATTTCATATTTTATCTATAATGATGTAGCGACAAAATAGCGACTTTAGGCGAACAAAAATAGCGACAATGTCAGATGTCGGTGCGGCAACACTGTCGGCATACTCTAAGCAGTAGAAGTTTGCAGATATTAGCCTTTCTATGCAGGGCCGATGAAAGGGGGGTAGCCGGGACTAATTCCCGGGCCCGGGCTCAAGTAGGGACCCGGCAGTGGTATTAGGGGGCCGGGCAGCGGCATAAGGGGGGCCCGGCAGCGGCATAAGGGGGGCAGCCGGCAGCTTTAGGTGAGAACGCTTTTTAGAAGTTCACTCCTACTTTTTGCTTGAAGACCTTTTTTTAGAGAATTCACTAGAGGAGGACAAGAGAAGTTTTTGCTTGAAGACTTTTTTTTAGAAATGTGATATTGAAAAGGCTTAATGTTTTTATAAAAGTGTCGCGGGGCCCGACCTGGCTCTCGGCGGCCCTGTTTCTATGAATTCGTCCACTAGAACTGACCAAATGAGGGGTAATAGTTCTCTTCCCTGGGGACAGCCCCTTTCTGCTTTAGCCGTCAGTGTCAGTGTAGATTCCCCTAGAGATGATGTTATTACCCTTTGTACTAAGCTGGCTTTTATCCACTGACGCAGGACTACTGTTACCCCTTTCGTTGCTAGTGCGTTCATTATAGATCTTGTATGGGCATTACTAAAAGCTCCCTCAATATCTACGAAAGTTGCTATTGCCATTTCTTTATCCTCCAGGGATTTTGACAATAGCCTGTTGAGATCATTCAGGGCCAAATCTGTTGACTTTCCTGTCTCGTATGTACCTATCTATTAGTCTTTCTAGTGTTTTCAGCATGACTGACGAAAGACTGGGCGGTACGACTTTGGTGTCATATCATTAACCTTTCCTAGTTTAGGAGGGTATATGATTTTCACCTTCTGTCACTTAAAAATACCAGGGCACTTATTTTTACGGGAAATTTCCCGGGAAAATATATACCCAAAATGGCTAAATTTCTGAATACCCATTGTAACGTTTATTTATTTAAACAGTTTTTTTTTAATGAATTTACACTAAAAAACTAATTTATTTTATATTCTAATTTATTTATACTCAATACTACACTAATTTATATTAACAATATTAATCTGCCTTCAGCGATATCTTCACTCAAACTCCCTGTTTCAATAGCAAAAGAGCCTATGTTATTTCGTTATTTCGACACAACCAACTCTTACTCAAATGTCATTTGTCGTCTTGTGAGATTTATTCTCATCTCTAGACGGTTTTGGTTTTATCTCTAGACAATTTCGAATACTGAAGATCATTCGCGATTTCATCTCTAGACAGTTTTGGGTTCAAAGACAGAAGAACTATTTATCTTGCAGATGGAAGATCATTCACGGTTCATATCTTGACTATCAAATGAGAAATGTTCTATGGACTGGAGTGAAGAAATACCAGATTTTACCTTTTAACTTACTTTTTGTACCGACAGATAAGTGCATTCATTTAACCAGTAAATTGTTTTAAATTTAAATTTTGTGCAGACTTATGTGAATTAGAATTTGATACCTACCTTATCTAAAGCATGGTTTAAGTATAATTTGTTAGTGGTTAGTGATTTTCTTTATTTTTATCACTAATCTAGAGTTAAGTATAAAGGCTTTAAATATAGTAGTGCCCAACTTCTTTTTCAAAGTTATTTGAGTTATTTAAAAACCTAACCCACGCCATATCAATTGAGCTCAAACACATTGTCAAAATAGATAAAATAACCAGGTAATTACGTTACAAAGTGACTTCTAGAAATTCTGGCAGATGCGAAGATTCTCGATCAGTACCAGTGACCTCCTTCTAGAATGTTCAATAACAAATTCTGACGGAAGCGAACATTCGAATTGTAATTTCGAAAGGCTTTGTGACTAGTCTCGTATATTCCAGAATTATAATTGGCTACGACTGGCGGAATCCAGGGGCGGGTCTTAGGGGGTTTCGGAGATTGATCTGTTCGATATTCTTGGTAACGAAAAAGACGGAGGTCCGAACATAACCGGACTGGTCGAAAATGGCTCGCAAAAGACTATTCAATTGAAGTAGTCACATAATAGAATTCGAATTATTAAGTTAGCATTATGCGGTTTTAACGGTTGTATTTTATATTTAACATAGTACAAAAAACTGAAAAATACTGTGGGCGTACTATTAAAAAAATTAAACTTGATTTTTTTCAGAAAAATTTAATTTTCAAAACTTATTTTTGTAAATCCATCGTAAATTGAAATATTAGCAAGTTGCATTACTGTTTGTACACCTGTATACTTACATTGTTTTCAATCAGATACATATGAACTGTACATCGCATTCACCAGTTGGCAACTATCCAACGTCATTACCACAAATTAACAAAATCTGTCAAATATCCTTCAACTCATTTTTGCGAAAAAATCTAATTAGAATTTTTAGGTGCAATGAATTCCAGTCTCTACGTTAAAAAGCGAAGCTCTCCTTTCTGCCGTGCATGCGATTAATTTTAATTAACAATGAACAAGGGATTTACACGCTGGCAGGCAGTTTTCTTGACCGCTGGCCCTACAGGGCACCATAAGAACCTCAATTTATACATGGCGCACTCTGAATGGTCCTCGGGGACTCGGATAAAACGGCGTTCATTTATCAGTGTAACGCGTTACGCTAAGATTAATTCGAATTATAGCAACATTTGTGTTGCTAAAATCGATTTTTATTGGCAATGTTAAGTTTAACTAAATTGTAACGCACTGCTAAATGAATCGTGATGGTGTGACGTCATTTTCTTTAGACAAAGAAAATAATTTAATTAATTCTATTGTCTATTATAAAAAAAAGAAGAAATAATAGCTTGGAGATGACATTATTTAAGAAAATTTATAGACTCGAGGAAGCAAAATAAAAATATTTTTTTAAGACCGACCAGAAAGTATAAAATTTCTGAACAATTTGTCGTCCAGAAAATAACGTTTTCCGATCAAGACCGGAAAGTAGACATTACGGTAAAAGTTTTTATAATTTTTTCGATCGCTGTTTGATTTCGTTATTATGGTAACTACGTTCCGATTTATTGCCAAATGACACTTCTTTAATTTTGAATTTGTTGTTTATGTTAAACTTGTTTTCGCAAATTTAAAAATATGAATTTAGATTTTGAGTTATCTGATATAGAAAATGGAATTCCAGAAGTTTTGGAAGCAGCAAAAATGTACATTTAACGTAAATATTCAAAATTAATAGATTTTGTTAGTTTATGCCGTTGTATCTTATAATCTAGTTTTAGTAATTATTAATCACTTTATTAAATAAAATAAATAATTAAAGGGCTTAATTTAAAAATGTGATAAGCCACACTTTTTAAAATAAAGGCATTTTTACTTCACGACAATAAAAATTAGGTTACAAAAGCCCTAAACCAAATGGAAATTATCCAACAAATTCCATTAATAGCCGAACAGTCAAGTTATTGCATTTTAACAAAGTTGCAGTAGTTTTAGAAGTTTATTTTAATCTTTGAAAAGTGTTTCCTCAATAAATTAATATTGTGGCTTATCATGTTATTCCAATAAGCCCATCAATTGAGTTTACATCGAAGTGTCGGTCTTAAAAATATTGTATGTCACGCGACCGAAAATTAGTGTTAATCAGGTCTCTCCAGGATAAAGTATTCATACAAGTTAAACAGTAGCTTGTGCAACAAGAGTGGATAGGCATGATGACCAAATTGTACGGAGATGAAGTTTAATTGCTCAGTTATCTGAGTGCAATCCAAACAAACCACTCGAATTATATAGTATTGTATAGTATATTTCTACGGATCACTAAAAAAATAATTTGCATAGGTTCAACCCGAATTTGAACCTCCGACCTTTTGCACGAAAACTCATCACTTAAACTATCGTGATAACAAATTATCATTTATTTCTCTTAAACTTGAATTGTTTTAGGTCATTTTATTATAATTTTATACAAAAATTCTGTTTCTTTAACTATTAACGATGAATATCTAGTGGATTGCCATTATTTATAGATTCTTTATAAGGATCACTCATATTTAATTATATTTTATCCGAAATAATAAAAAGTATAATGACGCATATGAAGAAGTTTGAGCACGACACCGTAGGCACTAAGATTGTGCAGTATATTTTTTCTACGACCCACAAATGAAAATTTACAAAATTTTAAAATTAATTTAGAGGTTAAAATAAAATAAGTATTTTAATTAGTACTCATCCTGTATTTGAACTTCGGATCTTCTGCATGAAAACTCACTACTCTATCTCTGCACTAACGGGACAAACAACTTTTTTCTATAATAATTCAAGAGACGCTAAAATGGTGGTTCCCACCTTATCGAGACTGAGGCCCACAAGGGTAAACTCGTAGCGTAACAAAAACGAGAAATGATTTAACTTGGAACGAAAGACTGAAAGCTGATAGTAGTATTAGGACGTGGAATTTTTTGTTTTGTGAAGCATTGGCATTACTTAGGTTAAACCATGTGATGATTTTCACAAGCCTTGATCTTTAAAACCATTCTATATCGCCTTTTGATAAGGATTTAAAAACTTGTTCGAGCAATTTATCCAATATTGATTTTTATTTATAAAATAAAAATGACATAAATCCATCGTATCAGATCTATTAGAAAAAATTCAATATAATTCATAATATCACAACTATAATACAAAAAGCCAATCTGACTTTCAGATACGTCAAGCCATCACTAAAGGTTCCCAAAATACACATTTTATTAAAAGTTTAAAAAATTTAATAGACTGCCTACAGAAATTAAAAAAAAAAATCAATAAATGTATTCAAAAGTAACCTCAAACAATACTTGATAAATAACCAGAACGGATATACTTGATAATACTCTTTAAAACTGCCCTCATCAAGTATTTCCCTTAATTTATTATTATTTTACCCCTCGTTTTACCTCGTTTTACTACTTACTATGTTTAAATTATTAATAATTTTGCGACGATAGGTTATAGCAACTTATAGCCACAAAACTTTTTTTTTGTTAAAGTAGATCCATAGAGAGCAATGTAATTTACAAAGGCCTTCTTTTAACATAATAAATGACAACTTTATAATTAAAATGAAAAACACAACAAAATACATTGGTATCATAATTGAATAAAATTTGAAATGGGTTGATCACATTACGACATTAAAATCCCAAGGTAAGAAGATTCATTTTTAAATTTTATGAATTGAGGAAATTTATGACTAGGAGTTGACTAATTATTATTTACAATTCGCTGGTTGAATATGTAATCCAAAACAGTATAATTAAAATGATCTACAAAAAGCAGCATTATATCCTCTCTTTTATATAATAAAAAGTGCTTTGTATAAGAAAATTATATTATTTGTCTTGCTGTACCTTTATTTATGGAAAGCCTGAATTGAGATACACTACAAATTATTTGCAATAAATATCAAAAGAAGCATACATTTTGTTAATAAATTGATATTTAAGAACCATTCACACATCACAGTTGACATCTTGATACTTGATAGGCACAGCCAAGCATTATTCTGCTTTTTGCCGAATAAAATGGCCGGTTAATTATTCTATGGGGTTCCGACAGAGAGCCAGTAAATTTGAAAAATGTGTTTTTGTGGCTAGGGGCAAAATAGTAGTACACTTAAGTTAGCACCGCCATAAAAAAGTTATTTTTAAGAAACTGCTTATATATTTTTCATAAATTGGCAGGCTTGGCGACTAATTTCGAATAAAAATAACCTTCAAAATGGCTATGGTTACAAGTATGAAGGTCGCAACTCGCCTTTGAAATTTCACCTTTACTATCAACAGCTGTTGTTTGACAGGTAGTTAGAAAATTTATGGAATGTTGAGAATGTTAGGAATGTTGACGTTAGTAATAATTGGAATTCCTAAAATTATCACATAAGAAATGCATAGGCGGATTTTAAGAAAATTGATATTAAAGTAGTTAGGATGAACCGAAAATTCTGAAAATCAATAGGGTTCTAAGTTAGAAGTAATTATTCAAGAAAATCAAAACCGTAAGTCAATCAGAACTTTCATTCTAGAGTTATTGTGCCGGCATACATACACACAGACGACCAGACGAATTTTTTTTTTGTATTTTCGTACTCAGAATGATCGGAAACATGAAAAGTTTTTAAAAATGGGGGTAAGAAACATTTTTCGTCTGCACGAATGCAATACTGAGGCCCCATTGGAAGGGCATCAGTAATAATTATCTTGTGGAATGCTATTATATATTTATCAATTCTTCATAAAAATTTCACACTTTTAATTATATTCATTCTCAATAACTAAAAAATATACTGACAATTAGTTTAGCAAAATTATCACTAAAATTAAAAAATAATAGTAGTCTGGTTACCAAATATGAACTGTGATTGTTAGATTTCATATACGTACAGTGTGCTTTCTAGAATGAATATGAAATTATATTAATTCCGTAGAATGTCTACTTTTTGGTTCTGTAGTCTGTTTAGAATATAGGTATAATATCCGTGTGGGTGTAGAATATTTGATTAGCGGGCTACTAAACGTTTGGTGGATTTAATATACATTATAGAATAGATATAGCGTTATATCCGTTTAGTAGACTGATATGTGGTTATATATTCATTCTGTAGTTTATGCAGAAAATAAATATGAATAAAATTAACTCGTTTGACTTTGGCTTTCGCATCGTTATTATACCATCTGGCAAAGAGAAGCATCTAACGAATGTGGTTTGTGGATAAGGCGTTGACTTTTCAAACATGAGGTTGTGGATTCAAACCTCGGTGTAATCTCTTTTTTTCTCATTATACATACTTATGTTTAATTTCATTATAATAATATTCACATTTATCTTTTATTCTAGTTTGTCTTAGTTTTATATTCACATTTGTCAATAAATAGTAAAAGAAAAAATACCTATGTACGTGTTAAGTTAAATCTGTGTTCCGCTGGAACTTTTCATAAAATTTCATTTAGTTTTTAGTTTAAAAAAAAAAAGCTGATGTGTCCAACACATGACTTTCCTATCTAGTTATTATAGGCTTTTTGCGGTTATTTTGTACAACCTATTGTAGCACCTCTATAAATGTTTAGAGGATAAACTAAATATATACATTTTCCACATATATCTAACTCGAAACATTTTTCTACATTAATTGAAAACGAAAATACCGAAAAATTTAAATTAAGCGGTTTTCCTCCAATTTTTCCATTACGGTCCATTTTAGAAAAATCATGTAAAAAACAAAAATTATAGAGATCGATGTCGCAAACAACTTTTAGTTTAACAATTTTCCTCAAAAATCAGAATTTTGCACATTTTGTCAAATTTCTCGAATACGGACCATTTCAGGAAAATTTTGTAACGAACAAAAATTATTGTAACTTTTATTTAAAGAATTTTCTTTTCCAAACGTAAATAACAGATATATTCCATAAAATATAAAAAACGGCCTCCCATAAAGTACCCCCCAGATGTTCCGACTTTGTCCAAAATCTAATTATTTTACCTCAGGCCGAAATAAAACTTAAGTTTAAAATTTAATGTTTTTTCCTTTATACGTTTTTGATTTTTCTTCGAAATTTACACATTTTCTAAAATATCTCGAATACGGTCCATTTTAGAGAAATTATGTATATGATAAAAATTATTATTATTTTTTTTACATTTTGTCAAATTTCTCGAATACGGACCATTTTAGGAAAATTTTGTATAGAACAAAAATTATAGATATAAATATTGTACGAGTAACTTTTATTTGAAGAATTTTTTTCTTCAAACGTAAATAACATATATTCCATAAAATATAAAAATGACCACCTATAAAGTACCCCCTCCCCACCCAGATATTCCGACTCTGCCCAAAATCTAATCAGTTCATTGAACGCCGGAATAAAGCCATTTATGCAATGTTTTATAAAATCTCTATAGTAACTAAATTTTGGTAATAATGCAAAAACATCAATTTATTAGTTATGTATTTTTTTCGTGATCATCGAACTATTTGAGAATAGATTTTTTGTGTCTTTAAAAAATCACATCTTATTATTTTATAATTGTTTTTATTACTTTTAAAGTTGCATTATTGATAATATGTTCAGTAACTGCTGATTTATTTAAAAAATGTCTACGTAATCATTTCAAATTCATTTGGGACTAAAATGCAATTAAACTCTTGCCTTAATAATTAACTCGATATAATTGATTTGGGCACAGCTTAACGGTTATGTTGCTTGACATAATGGCACATTTAAGTTATCCGATGTTCAACGGTTGTTTCTGGAAGCAGTTTCCAATGTGGACGATGAAAACTGGAAAACAAGTTTACAATGTGTTCAAAAAGTCATTTTTCGATGACTAATCCAAGCTACGTGTACACTGCCGTTAACCTCTTTTGGTTCCTTTAAGTTTAAAATGGGCTTGATAAATGTTTTATCTTATTGATATACATATTTTTCAGGTGATCACTTAAATTCTCTCCAATAACTGCGCTCCCACAAATACGCTACATACATTTTTATTGGAGTGAATTTCTCCACCGTCTTCAAACGGATTCATATATTTTTTATGTAGGTAAAAATTACCTCATATTTCGAGTTAATATTCGATAAAAACATACGTTTTGGCCTACACACACGAATTTAAAATACCCGCAGTGATTTTAACTGCAGTGTATATGTAGTGGCCCTTTTAACCGACCAAACGAAGGATTAGGCGCCCCTTTTTGCTCGGAAACATCCCAGACCGGCATCCAAAACTACCCCGGCTCTTGTGGATTGTATCAAAGGGGGACCGTTTCCGTTTGTTAGTTGCTTTCTGGATTTCATGTTAATTACTGTTCCAATAGAAGCATGCCGAAGGCAATCTGAGCGTCTGGACCAGTCAATGGAGTGCTAAAATTCTAGTTTACTCATATAATACCTCAGAATAAGGAAATTACTCAATATTGTATGTATAGGGTAAGATAATGTTTGTAAATAATTTTTATCCTTCTTCTGTCATTGCAATCCTACAACTTTTAAGATGATCTCGACTCTGTATTCTCATGGTACTCTCACAGGATGATTCCTCAAACATTAAAAAATGCTTAGTTTCTCATGTCGGTAAGAACTACCCATGTCTCAATTATGTTTCTAAATAAATATTAGATTAAAAAACAAATAACTTTTAATACATTATTTTTAAAGAAAGTAGATTCATTAATAACAAATTTATAAGGAAATTAGTACTTCTGGACAATGTTGCCACATGTTTTTTTAAACAAGTATTTGCTTGATTGAATAAATCAATCAGTAGAAATCGGTAGAAATCGGTAGAAATCGGTAGAAATCGGTAGAAATCGGTAGAAATCGGTAGAAATCGGTAGAAATCGGTAGAAATCGGTAGAAATCGGTAGAAATCGGTAGAAATCGGTAGAAATCGGTAGAAATCGGTAGAAATCGGTAGAAATCGGTAGAAATCGGTAGAAATCGGTAGAAATCGGTAGAAATCGGTAGAAATCGGTAGAAATCGGTAGAAATCGGTAGAAATCGGTAGAAATCGGTAGAAATCGGTAGAAATCGGTAGAAATCGGTAGAAATCGGTAGAAATCGGTAGAAATCGGTAGAAATCGGTAGAAATCGGTAGAAATCGGTAGAAATCGGTAGAAATCGTAGAAATCGGTAGAAATCGGTAGAAATCGGTAGAAATCGGTAGAAATCGGTAGAAATCGGTAGAAATCGGTAGAAATCGGTAGAAATCGGTAGAAATCGGTAGAAATCGGTAGAAATCGGTAGAAATCGGTAGAAATCGGTAGAAATCGGTAGAAATCGGTAGAAATCGGTAGAAATCGTAGAAATCGGTAGAAATCGGTAGAAATCGGTAGAAATCGGTAGAAATCGGTAGAAATCGGTAGAAATCGGTAGAAATCGGTAGAAAACGGTAGAAATCGGTAGAAATCGGTAGAAATCGGTAGAAATCGGTAGAAATCGGTAGAAATCGGTAGAAATCGGTAGAAATCGGTAGAAATCGGTAGAAATCGGTAGAAATCGGTAGAAATCGGTAGAAATCGGTAGAAATCGGTAGAAATCGGTAGAAATCGGTAGAAATCGGTAGAAATCGGTAGAAATCGGTATAAATCGGTAGAAATCGGTAGAAATCGGTAGAAATCGGTAGAAATCGGTAGAAATCGGTAGAAATCGGTAGAAATCGGTAGAAATCGGTAGAAATCGTAGAAATCGGTAGAAATCGGTAGAAATCGGTAGAAATCGGTAGAAATCGGTAGAAATCGGTAGAAATCGGTAGAAATCGGTAGAAATCGGTAGAAATCGGTAGAAATCGGTAGAAATCGGTAGAAATCGGTAGAAATCGGTAGAAATCGGTAGAAATCGGTAGAAATCGGTAGAAATCGGTAGAAATCGGTAGAAATCGGTAGAAATCAGTAGAAATCAGTAGAAATCAGTAGAAATCAGTAGAAATCAGTAGAAATCAGTAGAAATCCGTAGAAATCGGTAGAAATCGGTAGAAATCGGTAGAAATCGGTAGAAATCGGTAGAAATCGGTAGAAATCGGTAGAAATCGGTAGAAATCGGTAGAAATCGGTAGAAATCGGTAGAAATCGGTAGAAATCGGTATAAATCGGTAGAAATCGGTAGAAATCGGTAGAAATCGGTAGAAATCCGTAGAAATCGGTAGAATCGGTAGAATCGGTAGAAATCGGTAGAAATCGGTAGAAATCGGTAGAAATCGGTAGAAATCGGTAGAAATCGGTAGAAATCGGTAGAAATCGGTAGAAATCGGTAGAAATCGTAGAAATCGGTAGAAATCGGTAGAAATCGGTAGAAATCGGTTAGAAATCGGTAGAAATCGGTAGAAATCGGTAGAAATCGGTAGAAATCGGTAGAAATCGGTAGAAATCGGTAGAAATCGGTAGAAATCGGTAGAAATCCGGTAGAAATCGGTAGAAATCGGTAGAAATCGGTAGAAATCAGTAGAAATCAGTAGAAATCAGTAGAAATCAGTAGAAATCAGTAGAAATCAGTAGAAATCAGTAGAAATCAGTAGAAATCAGTAGAAATCCGTAGAAATCCGTAGAAATCGGTAGAAATCGGTAGAAATCGGTAGAAATCGATAGAAATCGGTAGAAATCGGTAGAAATCGGTAGAAATCGGTAGAAATCGGTAGAAATCGGTAGAAATCGTAGAAATCGGTAGAAATCGGTAGAAATCGGTAGAAATCGGTAGAAATCGGTAGAAATCGGTAGAAATCGGTAGAAATCGGTAGAAATCGGTAGAAATCGGTAGAAATCGGTAGAAATCGGTAGAAATCGGTAGAAATCGGTAGAAATCGGTAGAAATCGGTAGAAATCGGTAGAAATCGGTAGAAATCGGTAGAAATCGGTAGAAATCGGTAGAAATCGGTAGAAATCGGTAGAAATCGGTAGAAATCGGTAGAAATCGGTAGAAATCGGTAGAAATCGGTAGAAATCCGGTAGAAATCGGTAGAAATCGGTAGAAATCGGTAGAAATCGGTAGAAATCGGTAGAAATCGGTAGAAATCGGTAGAAATCGGTAGAAATCGGTAGAAATCGGTAGAAATCGGTAGAAATCGGTAGAAATCGGTAGAAATCGGTAGAAATCAGTAGAAATCAGTAGAAATCAGTAGAAATCAGTAGAAATCAGTAGAAATCAGTAGAAATCAGTAGAAATCAGTAGAAATCAGTAGAAATCAGTAGAAATCAGTAGAAATCAGTAGAAATCAGTAGAAATCAGTAGAAATCAGTAGAAATCAGTAGAAATCAGTAGAAATCAGTAGAAATCAGTAGAAATCAGTAGAAATCAGTAGAAATCAGTAGAAATCAGTAGAAATCAGTAGAAATCAGTAGAAATCAGTAGAAATCAGTAGAAATCAGTAGAAATATATATTATTAAATAAATATCCCTTATTAATAATTATACAGGGTGGCTCACGCTCAACGGGACGGAGCTTTATGGGAAAACGACCAAAGATATAAAAAATTCGTTTGGGAGGAATACGTAGGTTACAGACGGCTACAATTTAAAATTTGTTAGATGTATACAGGATGTCCGACATAAGAGAAAATATACAAAGTTATATTATTTTTAATGGAACACCCTGTTTTTTATTTTAGAATTAAAAACTACATTAAAAATAATGTCAGTTAACTAAAGGTTCCCTATTACTATTATTATTAGTTTTCGATTTATTTGAATTTTTAAGGAAAAAAAGTCTCCCAGAAATTAATTGTTTACTCTTGTTTGAATAATTTTTAATGAACTATTTTTTTTTTCTTATGTGGGACATCCTGTATACATCTAACAAATTTTAAATTGTAGCCGTCTGTAACCTACGTATTCCTCCCAAACGAATTTTTTATATCTTTGGTCGTTTTCCCATAAAGCTCCGTCCCGTTGAGCGTGAGCCACCCTGTATACACTTACCAATAAAAACCTTATTTTTTATAAAAACGAAGGATTTAATATTGTATTTACACTTCCCATTGTTATCTATTTGATTAATTATTTAAAACAAGTGAAAAAAAAATTAAGAGCCAAACAAATGTATTATCAGTAGATGGTGTGTGAAATCAATAGATCTACTGAAAAATTAGTAGATCTGATAACACTGCTTGTGGAACTAGTCTATTACGGAATAAATCTACCTACAAATGTTTGGCTCATCCTATACAACCTAATGGAATCTGGAAAACGATACAAATTAAAGGCCACTGTTTTAAAAACTTGGTGGTGGGTTCTTTATTGACCGGACTATAGTTTTTAACTCTAAGTGGGTATATATCTATAGAACTATGCGAGAAGGAGAAGAGAAGAGAAATAAGACCACGTCGGCCGTCCCCATCCGCTTTTCAAGTGCTGCTTAAATATCTGGAAAATTCACTTATTATCCACTGCCCGTTATTAGTACGCACTGGATGTCATTTGCAGTTCCTACATTTTGATATGGGAATTTAGTTGACTTTATGGTCGGTTGACCTTTTCGTATCGTATTCTGCATCACCGAGTTTTATTCTAAATATCGACCTCATTGCTGCAGGCTTTCTAACCAACGTTATTCTGTTGAACATTACTTAATTGAGGCATGCTTCTTTATTGAAAATATAACATGAGAAGATTGTTGTCCGATTAAAAACATAATTGACATGGAAGAAATAGTACTGTCCACTGTCCTGTTAATTAAACTCAACGTTGCTTAAACAGAAAATACAAAAATTATAAAAAGTCAGTATCGTACATTTTTTTTGTAAAAAATATTCATTAAGGTGCCGATCGGGACGCCATTGGACTTAATAAATTTAATCAAGTTAAGAACTAAACTAGCCCCTTAATACTACAAATAACACTGCCGAATTTCAACAAAATTGGGCAAAGGATAATTAAAATATTTACGAAAACTCAATTCTTTTAAAAAGTTTAACATCCTGTATCTTAAAAACGAAGTATTTCGGACCTATGATTACGTGAAATTTTTTCTTAAAATCACTCATGGAATCGTCAAAACTTAAGTAACACCCAGTATAATCGAGATTCTTCGATAGTTTGAAGCATTAGATTTGTCACCAGATTTAAATATTGGTACTAATAAATATAGAATAGTTTCAAAGTTGGAAATCAAAGCATTTATGGAATAATTGACATTTGTCTTAGATGAATAGAAAGTGAGGAGTTATGTTTAAAGAAAATGGGTATAGTTCCATTTGGATCGGGGTCTTTAGAGGCATCTAATAAAAGGCATCTAATAAAAGGAAGTCTTTAGAAAAATTATCAAAGAACCGGCTGTTAAATTAATTTATTGTACATAGTTAAGTAACACCCTGTATACAGCATTCATAAAGTTATGAAGACATAATTATGAGTTTTCGACGTTATACAACAGCATGGCGTTTTCAAAGGGCGGTCAACAACAACCAATCTTACTGAGTATCACCAGTTGATATCTGCAACAGAGGATGACAAACAAGTATCTTACGAATCTGTCCAAAGCTTTCGATAGCATTGGGTCATTGGGTCTTATTGGCAACTACATCTCCAGTTTATTAGTTCCTATTTAACTGAACGTTGTCAGAGTGTAAATTTATGTGGTTTTATATCTCGTGAAATTATGCTACATTCAGGCATGCGACAGGGCTCGCATATAGGACCTGTATTGTTTATCCTATTCATTAATGACATAAACACTTGTTTCAATAGCTCTAGTTATCTTCTTAATTCATTAATGACCACATAATTAATCAGATCTCAATAATTTCGTTCAATGGTGTAGTTGTAACTTGTTTATTCTGAATATTCATTTAAATTTGGCTCTTTATTTTGCATCCTTAAAGACAAGTATTTTAAAATCCTCCCGAAACCATCAGATATCTACCGCTGCATATATTTGGAAATACCGCTTATTTTCATGGCATAAAAAGTTAACTGACGATGTCGATCACTTAGATCCGTTGGAAAATCAAATATTCCGCGAGATCCCAGTCTAGCGCGCCACTATCGATGTTCAAATCGGCGGCAATAAACAAAAATATATCCAAAAATCGTAACGCATCGAACCCTAAAGGCGTATTCGTATTCCGCCCACATTCTGTCGCACGTTTTACCTTATCCGTGCCTGACAATGCCGATACAATCTTATCCCTTTCCAGAAGTTGTCATCTACCGAAATGGGACACACATCTCACGAAATTGGCACAAATGCATTTGCTTATACAAACATAAAGCCAAGATTTGATGTAATCGAATACAGTAGTGCTGAGGGAATACCGGTGGTGTTTGAAAATTTGTTCCAAGTAAAAAAGGAGGTTGGGATATTTTACATTTATAGAAGTAAGCGCCAATAATTCCCAGCCTGACATAGTTGCAGATATTTTACTACAATTAAAAATAACATGTTACTGAAGGTTTCTAAAAGTAAGACTAGATTAAACAATGTATTTTTGTATTCAATAAGATAAGTCATATGGACGAAAGGAAGACATAGCGGAAGCGACAGATGTACAACTTTCAAAATCTCTGTATATTGATATGAAAAAAATAGGATTATATTTTAAAAAACAATAACATAAAAGATTTAATGTTATACCTTATGTTAGGCTAAAAGGATTACATTTTTGTGTAACTTTCAAACAGCAAAGAACGACTGTCTATTTAAACCTGTATACTTGGAAGAGATTGGATATTTAGTAAGAAGTTAGTTTTCACTGGTGAACAAGATTCTCTATGTATTATAAATTGAATTATTTTGACTCAGTCGCCATTTTTTAGTTATTTTTCTATCTTATTCTAATTAAGTGATCAAATGATGGATCTGTTTACTATTAAATTGCTATAAATACCAGATATAACTCAGATCCTAGGTAGTGGTGGGATGCTATCGATAGTCGACCAAATCGATAGTTTCCGATAGTCTCAAGACTTACTATCGATAGTACTATCGAAACTATACCACATGATACGAAATTAATGGACCCCCGAATCCCCTACGTTTCCATACGGGCATCAACGGGGATGTTTCTTTAATTTATTCGTTAAGCAATAGGTGGCTGCTCAAACAGAAAGCAGAGATACAAGAAAACAGGAGGAGGCAGGAGGCACACTTGCGATGTCGTGAGTATATGATAAAAAAAATTAGTTAGGCAATCTTTAAAACATATCTAGTGCTGAAATGAAAAGTACGTTCTTATATATTTGGTAACAAACTATATCTATAATATCACTAGTCCTAGGACGCTACCGTGTGGTACGTCTGATAGAATATGGTTAAGGTTGCAGGATTGTTTATTTTGTTCTAAGTAATTATGATTTTTAGAATTTCATAGTTGGCACAAAATGAGTATTTTTTTTGCTTATATGGAAGGCTTGAGATATATCAAGGAATACAGACTAAGCAGTAGTTCTTTTTTCAAAATCTTCGTTAATTTTTTTTAACCAGTGTATGAACTTGTTCTATGTTCCGTGTTCATTTCTAAACCTGAATAGGTATGGTGGAATATATTTATTTTTTCTACAACAGCACGTTTGTAATCGTTTTATAGGTCTGTAAGATGTAGCTGTCTATCACAATTATTTTTGATATCTTTTAAAGTCTGGGAAATAAAATAGTGGAAGTCTTGCATTGTAGATGTAAGTAGTGAGAGTGCAGAATTTTGTTGAGACCTATAGAAGACTTTTCACTGTTAGATTGAAGGTTAAAGTCGGAGACATTTTTAGGTTTATCTCTTTTTAGGATAGTGTTTTTAGTTCGGTTACTGTTATTTTCTTTGTGTGCAATTCCACTTGAAACAGAGACCCTAGGAATTATTCGATTTCGTTAGGAAATTAATACAGATTAATATAATCTGTATATTCATGTATAACGCACTTAGTTCATAAACAACTATTACCTTCTCTATAAATTCACATTAAAAGGTTCGATATTGTTAATTCAAAATAACGGGTGTACAATCGATTCTTGATCAATTACGCCCGTTAAATGGAGCTTTACTTTCTTTTTGTCACGTCGCTGTAGGTCGAATGGTCAACCGGCATGGGATTATATTAAAATCTATAGATAATTATTGCCGATCGAAGATTTACTGCAGCGATTAAAGTCACCGTTTATTTAAAGTAATTGAACACGCAATTTTACAAGAGTTTAATTGCTCTTTAATAAATAAACATTAAGGTAATCTTGCGCGTTCATCTGCAATTATACAGGGAGTTCCAGGATAATCGGCCCGTAACTGTAAAGTAGCGCAGCGTAATTCGGTAGTTATATAGGGTGCTTTAAGATAAAACCAACACACTTGGACGAGTTTGTAAAACTAAACCGTACCTTGTATAAGACGTAGTCCATTCACGAAAAGAATAAGAAGTTCCTAGTAATAGGAGTCCTCGAATACTGCATTACTAGGAACAGACAGCAAAGAGATGGACATAAAAGAAAACTTTATGGGAATGGCAGGCTTTTTGGTTTGAGGATCATAATGACCTCTCTGCTACTTTTCATATTTTAGGCGAAAGCAATAGAACAAAAACCCCGAAGACATACACGCAGTAAGGTGTCTTCAAAGACTGCGCTGCTAAGTTCTTTGCTACTAAGTCCTTGAAAGTTGATTTCGTTTGCTATTGGACAGACCGTGATTTGTTTATGATATTATCTAAAGAGTCCGGTTTTTTCCTATAAAGAACACTTTAAAGAACCCCGCAAGATAAGGAAAGATCTAATGAAGACAATTTCTGGTAAACATGCAGTGCACATTTATTTCGCTATTTTAAAAGTATAGTCAGAACCTGAATAGCAGTTTTCAGCAAATTAAGATACAAAAATGCACATCTATACAGTGTGACCGAAGTTTAAGTCTATATTGCTATTCCACCTTTAACAATATTGGTAAGTACATGAATTACAACCTGCATTATTCCTAATATGCGAAAATGATCAAAATTTATACATATCTAAAGTTACTAATCGTCAAGAAAATTTAAGAGATGTCAGGGATTTTAGCGTACTGTCCGGAATGCACGAAATTATAAATTTTCAGGAAAACCATCGAACGTATTACGGTATACTTAAAATCCTAAACAGTTTTTAGCTGTTAAAATTACTGTCGACATAACTTCGTTAGTTTTTGACAGATATAGTTTTTGAAGGAATATACTACGTTTAGTAATTATTTTATTATTTTGGGAAGAATTTTAAAGAAATACTATGAGTTTACTACACGTTAACTAAAAGTTTACTATAAGTTTACTATAAGTTTACTATAAGTTTACTATAAGTTTACTATAAGTTTACTATAAGTTTACTATAAGTTTACTATAAGTTTACTATAAGTTTACTATAAGTTTACTATAAGTTTACTATAAGTTTACTATAAGTTTACTATAAGTTTACTATAAGTTTACTATAAGTTTACTATAAGTTTACTATAAGTTTACTATAAGTTTACTATAAGTTTACTATAAGTTTACTATAAGTTTACTATAAGTTTACTATAAGTTTACTATAAGTTTACTATAAGTTTACTATAAGTTTACTATAAGTTTACTATGTTTACTATAAGTTTACTATAAGTTTACTATAAGTTTACTATAAGTTTACTATAAGTTTACTATAAGTTTACTATAAGTTTACTATAAGTTTACTTATAAGTTTACTATAAGTTTACTATAAGTTTACTATAAGTTTACTATAAGTTTACTATAAGTTTACTATAAGTTTACTATAAGTTTACTATAAGTTTACTATAAGTTTACTATAAGTTTACTATAAGTTTACTATAAGTTTACTATAAGTTTACTATAAGTTTACTATAAGTTTACTATAAGTTTACTATAAGTTTACTATAAGTTTACTATAAGTTTACTATAAGTTTACTATAAGTTTACTATAAGTTTACTATAAGTTTACTATAAGTTTACTATAAGTTTACTATAAGTTTACTATAAGTTTACTATAAGTTTACTATAAGTTTACTATACGTTTACTATAAGTTTACTATAAGTGTACCATAAGTGTAGTATAAGTTTAGGTTTACTATAAGTTTAATTACTAAAGTCATTGATGGGCGATCGCACACTGATGTTGCGTACACCAATTTCTCCAAAGCATTTGACAGAGTTGAGCACGGAATTATTTTAAGAAAATTATCTCTGTTTGGCTTATTCAATTATTTTCTTATGTAACTAGTTCACTAAAAAATTGTGAAATATCTTTCAGCTGAGTTGGATTCGAAATTTTATATTTTATTTGACAATTTGGAAGAGTGATAGCCATGTCCCGATGGCCAAATTGATAAAGACAGTGTATTTAATACACAAGGATGGCAAAATAAATATATAGATATATCGAATCGAACGATATATCGAAATGCAAATATCGATATTAAAATATATAGATAAAAACGATATATCGAATATCGGATTTTTTAAATTGGAAAAATACTACAAAAAACTAGTTACAATGTCAAAAGTATATAATTATTAGTACAATAAAATTCAACAAAATTTTATACAAAAAATATAAAACGGTTGGAATGGAAATCACCTGCGGGAAACGCATGGGAAATAAAGATGGCACCACCACCACAATCAGGACTAACTTTTTCCTCTTAGCTTGCTTTCTAGTGAATCTTTTAGCAAATTTTTGGTATTGTAGTTACTAGAATCGTTCCGCTATATCCATAATTAAAAATCGATATATTTTTGATATATGATATCAAAATGTCGATAAATTTTATTTATATATCGATATATCAAACATATTGATATATTGTTGCCATCCTTACCCAGGACAGATATTTAAATTTTTCAATTAATGTGTGTTCACCTTTTTGGTGGATTATAAATAAATTTCAAAATTTCATAGTGGTAATTTTGAGATGTTAATTATGTTTTTCCAAAAATATTATCCATATTTACTTTATTATTAAAGCGTTTCCGTTGGAAAAATTGCGGCTGTATTTTAATCAATCAAAAATATGAAATCATTTGTTTCGTATGCAGTTCGGCGCGTTTATGATAAGAGCAAGTCGCTTGGGAAGCAATATTCCTTGGGAACATTTTTCAGACAGCGTGCACTATTTTTCAACGTAGGTATATACCTATAGGTTGAGTTGACGGTATTAAATGTTCAAAGTTGCTTTATTCACATAAGCGATATTTTTTGATTCTGATGCATGCATGCGGATTTGCTGACGACCGCACGGTGTGCAGAATATTTAAAAATTGTAGCTCTTTGGCAGCAATATATCAATAAATCGTGCATTCTACAATGTTTCTGGTCAAGCAGTTCATGAAAATAAAATCCGCAATTTGATTGTGTCTTTTTTGTATCTTCCTTTGTCGTTATAAGTATGAGATAGGTATTTAAAATTCTCTGCAGCATATACAAAAAATAAACCTGTTTTTGAATATAATCTCCCTTTATCTTAATACATTTATTATAACGATCAATTAATAATTATGTAGGCTTTTAAAAATACTGTAAAGTTTTTCCTCAAAATGTTCTGCTACACCTGCTTGCAACAACCCACTATCGTCTTTAAAACAGCGATATCTAAGAATTAAAAAAAAATAATAATCAATTAGAACAATTTTCCTGACTATACGGTGGATGTTCTTGAAAGAAGAATTCTTGCATCAATTTTCCAAGACTTTTTGCACGAATACTGTCCTTCAATTTATGCAACAAAGAAGTACAACAGCTATTTACACTTTTATGTATTACGCTGTATAAAATCAATAAGTAAAATGCCCCCCATTTCCAAAAATGGTAATCAACCATAATCGATTCTTTTTTGGAAAGAGAATCACATTATACATATTCCGACAGTATCAGAAGGTTACAAGCAAAAAAGAAACAAAAACAAGGAGTTTGTTGGACTTGGATTACAAACGAGAACATTTCGTCTACTAAGCACAAATAATATTAAAAAAAAAACTTAATTAGAAAATACTCAGCTGTGCTAGAATCTCATTACAAAGACTACAGAAGCAATTAAAAACATTAATTAGAAGAAGAACAAATTACTACTAAAGGAGAAAGGTAGAAGAGGCCAATAAACATTATAAAAAAATCTGATGTGTCCAACACACAACTTTCCTATCTAGTTATTACAGGCTTTTCCCGGTTATTTTGTACAACCTTTTGTAGCGTCTCTGTAAATGTTTGAGGATAAACTAAATATATACATTTGCCACATACTTCTAAATCAGAACATTTTTTGATATATATTCATTATCAACGAAATTAATGAAAAATTCAAATTTTACACTTTTCCTCAAATTTTTTAGTTTAACACTTTTCTTGAAAATGAGAATTTTGCACATTTTGTCAATTTTCTCGATCACGGACCATTTAGGAAAATTTTGTATGGGTCAAAAATTATAGAGAAGAATAATAAAAGTAACTTTTATTTGAAGAATTTTTTTCTTCAAACGTAAATAAGAGATATATTCCATAAAATATAAAAACGACCCCTTATAAAGTTCCCCCCCCCCCCCAGGTGTTCTGACTCTGCCCAAAATACATTCAGTTCACCGCAGGCCGGAATAAAGCTTAAGTTTAAAAGTAAGAATATGGACTGGTGTAAATTTTTATACCATGGGTATAAATAATATAACAAATCCAACCAAATCGAAATGTTTAATTATTACGAATGATTATAATAAACTTATAAGTAACAATAAGAAAAAAGTAAATATTTTATAGAACTTAGTAAAATAATGTCAAAAAAGATGAACCAAACAAATCTAACTTAAAACGTATTAACATCAAATAAAAACGATTCTTTAATATTCTTACAGTTATAGAAAATTAAATTCAAATATTGATAATATCTCGATTACTAAAAAATAATAATTATTGTGCTCTTGGAACAGATCAAAGTGGGACTAAACCCTAAAAAAATAACACTAGTAGCCTTTTCAAGGAAAAGAAAACTTAATCTCAAAACCGTTAAATTAGACGGGATAGATATAGAATGGAAAAATGAAGTCAAATATCTAGGCCTAACCCTGGACAACAAACTTATCTAAAACACCCAAGAGAAGGAAGTAGTAAATAAGGCCACAAAAGCCCTAATGGTATGCAGAAACATTGCGGGTAAACGATGGGGATGTAACCCAAACATACTGCGATAGATGTATACTGCAATAGTGAGACCAATCATCACTTACGGGGCTATAGCTTAGAGTAACAGAACTAGTGTAGCTATTACGAGAGCTAATATCTTAAAAGTATAAAGACTAGCCTGTGTTTGCATTACTGTTGCAATAAGAACCTGTCCTATGGCCACAATGGAGGTGATCTTAAACCTCACCCCTTTACATTTGATGATAGATAATGTGGCAAAAAGGAATAATCAGGAACGGAGTAATCAGACGAAACTCTACTTGCTTCAGTACTAAAGATACCTGGGACATGCTCCAGGATGAAATGCTAAGCAAGTACACTTTTGTGAATAACTTCAAAATCACAGAGCTGGGCTGCAAGAAAGAATGGAGCCAAGAATCCATCGCGCTTGCAACCGACAGAAGTGCTATTCAGTGGTATACGGACGGTTCCAAAACCATAGAAGGAACTGGAATAGGAGTGTATGGGCCGAGAACTAAGCACTTCGAAAGCTTGGGAAAATACCCAAGCATCTTCCAGGCGGAAATTCACGCAATCGAGAAGTGTATCCACTAACATCGAGAGAAACTATCATGCAGAAGAAATTATCATCATGTCCGATAGTCAAGCAGCCATCAAAGCGCTGAGCTCTTACGTAATCAGCTCAAAAATGGTCTGGACAATTAAATGAGCTAGGCGAGAAAAATAGAGTTACTCTCACTTGGGTCCCGGGACATAACGAGGTACAGGGTAACGAGATTGCAGCTAGTCTTGCAAGGAAAGGGGCTGAAACGCCCTTTGTAGGACCTGAGCCGTTCTGCGGTATCAGCAGTAACATAATATTAGGAGAGATTAAAAAAGAATTGGGCAGTAGAAGAACCGATAATTGGAACAATCTCTTGGGGCTGAGCCAGGCCTAGATACTTCTGGGTGAATATAACCAGAAAAGATCGGAAGCCTGCATCTGCCTGAGCAAGAACAGGCTACGTATTGTAACAGGGATCCTTACCGGGTATTACTGACTAAAACGACACCTAAGTAAACTGAGAGTAGTAAAGGATAGTGAGTGCAGATTCTGTGAGGAGGATGACGAAACCTCCATTCACATCCTAACTGAATGTGTAGCATTCCAGAATCCAAGGGCACTATATCTAGGAGGATATCAAATAGAAGAAGGAGATTTACCTAACTTAAAGCCACTTCAAATCGTACACTTCCTTGAGAAAATATGATTGGAAGGGTGGTTATAGGCATTAGCGACAGAAGAAGGCACAATAGATCTTTTAGGTCGCAGTGTATTAACATCCCATTCCGAACATAACATAACAGATCAAATTTCAGCTGAAACTATCAAACATATTCACAATTTACATTAAATTACCTTTAAAACACTTAATCAATTTTTCTTTAAAATTTCTGCACAATGCAAATAATCTGTTGTAACTATCATATTTAAAAAAGGAGATAGAACGCAACTAAGCAATTATTATTATAGGCCCATAACAATAATTTTGCAAATATATTTTAACATAAAATTTTAAACATTTTTAACACTCATAATTCATAATATAATATTATAATCACAGATAAACATTGTTTTATTCAAGGTTCAAGTAACGAAAACACCCTAACAGATTTCTCAAACGAGACTACTATCTAAAACTACTAAAACTCTGGACGAATCATCAAAACGCCTTGCAATTTTCCTTCATCTTTTGATACCATTTCATAAAAAATTTTGATTGAAAAGGTATAAAACTACGAAATTTTGGATACAGCATTACATTTTATTTTAAAATTACTTCAAAAATAAGATATAAATAGAGTATTAACTAAGTTTAAAATAAAAACAGGAGTTCCACAGGGAACAGTGTAAGGTCCAACACAATTTCTAATATACTGTAACGATACTTTAATTTATTTATAGTTTATTTATTTAAAACACACTATTTACAATTTCTTTATGACGTACTAATTAATTTATATAATATTTAGGCACTAACTCACAATTCTAATTTATTTATTACAATTTATCTTTTCAGTCCAATACATTATTCTAAACTGCTCGTCCGCCGATAAGTCGCGCTATTTATACCAAGTCCAACTATGTACGAGAAATTTCTAGACGATGTGGATGTCCTAGAATTCCATCTCTATGACTCAACGGCATGTACGGCTTGTTTTTGATAGATTCGCGAAGCGGACCGATTGTCTCTATACGTCAGCGGTGTTTCGATCATGAGTCCATGAGTCGGGTGGCAGGCTTGAAGGTCGCTTACTAGACAGGGTTGGCTCCGCGTCGCAATACATAAATAGCATGGTGAAAATAAAAAATTTCACTTCGTTTCATATATTATGACGAAAATACAGCACTGTTGCTCTCCGGGACAAACTGAGATGCCTAAAAAACAGCTAGAGGAAGTTAGTTACACAAAATTCAAATTCTACCTACTGACTCTAAACGTAAAAAAACTAAATTTATGGCTTTTACTCCTACAATTATTATACAACGACAACTTAATTTTTTGTGTCACGAATCAAAATGTCCACAATTAGAAAAAACTATTTTGCATCAATTATTTTGGTATTTATAATATATAGATCAGCATATACGTTGGACAAAGTATAACAAAAATATAAACACGTAACAGCTCTTACATTTTAAGAGACATACTGTCAAAAGAAAACTTAATAAGGATATATCACTCGCTAATATTTGAGTTAAATGCTCTACAAATTACTCAGAATACAATTATAAAAAATTACAGTAAAAAAGAACCTCTTCATAATGAAACGAACATTTTTAAAATTAATTTAATTGGGAAAGCCTCATGCATACGGACAGAGCTGTCTAAGCATGTTAGTAATGAGTGCTTGTATTACTTATAAATGTAAAAAATACTTTTACACTTAAAGAGTGCAATAATAACTATTTATGAAACCAGTTACGAAATGTCTTATTTTATGTAACATGTAAATATTTGCGGAACAAGCAGAGGGAGGTTCCGCAACATGAACGAGTTAAATAAAAAGGCATTTCGTAACGTGTTACATACAATATTTTTTTCTAATTTTGTTTACAAAATTGTGTTTTGGTAAAAAAACTGGCATCTAGGCAACCAATATTACTACGTTCTTCTATTGTTAGTTGCTTATAATTAATTTCATTCTTTTATTGACAAATATAAAATAATATTCATTTATTCACAACGACTTATTGTAGTTTGTTTATATTGCTTCTTGAAGTTATTTTGATTTCAAGAAAGTGGGTTATTTTGTCGTGTATTATATTTTAATTATTTTGTACCGATTTAAAATAGAAAATAATAATGTATATATTGATTATGAAACCAAAAAGAGGTTTATTTTTATTTGTTTTCTTTTAGCAACTGGTGACATAATGAATTTTTCGTAACCAGTTTCACAATGTTCAACATTATACAACTGGTTGCGTAAAGTAGAACATTTTTACACTTGCTGCAATTAAAAAAATGTCAAAATTAGAAAAATGTATTTATCATTTGTTTAATAAACCGATTTGTAAATTTTGAAATATTAAAACCGTAATTCCACCTACTTATAACCGATCATTGTTGAAGAATGATCTTAGACAACAAAAACATAAAAACGGCAAATAAAAATGGTTTATGATGTAAAAAGACCCTTTCCTCGGTTTTTATACCGGTCGGAAAATATGATGATGGGTCTTTGTTCTTGATGGTTTTGATTCGTTCCCGATACGATTTTTCGGAAGCAATAAGGCCCATCAGAGATAGCTTGGAAAAAAATTTACGATAACGACATATTTTTTATTACCAGTTGTTTTTTTTTTCGAGTGTTTATAGAACTTGGAATAAAATCTTTAGAATGAAGGAAAACCAATCATGGTACATTTTTACTATTTAAATATCCAGAACACTTTGTTATTTTGAGTTTAGTATATATATAAGGGTATTGATAAGGCGTGTAATATTATCAGGGCCTTTGGTTATATGAATAATAACCCATGTTGTCCAGAGGTTCATGCGGAAGATATTTTACAGAGGAATTCATCTGCCCAATATGATACAGAATGATGGCTGAATGTATTAGTATGCATTTCAATTAAGTACTGCAAGCATCTGCGAATCACTTATTCTTGTTTGTAGATCGATTCGAAAAATTCAGATCTCGTATAAAAATACAAACGAAGTATCACTTATTTAAAACTTTTGGAAATCCTTTAATAACTGAATGCGCTTATGGACTACTACTGATTTATCACATAATGCCTTACAATACTTATTGTCATCTTTCTTAAATTTAAATCCGATATTTTTTAAAGTTTTCCATAGACTCTGGTTTTTCCTACATTTACATTTATTTTTAATTTCATAATGAATTATTGCATTAGAAATTACATACTTTTTGGATGCTCTCATGTCGTAAATGGTATCACAAATTTTAAATTTCTGTTTTGCTACGTTCTGGCTTTTCAGTACCTTCTGAAGTGTTGACTCGCTAGAACCTAGTACTTCCCTATAGTTCTTGTATTAAAGGTCCACCATGATTTTTTTGGCAAGGAAATAATTTTTTTCTCAATAATTTTTTAGTTACAAAGTGGAAGAAAAAAATAGCGTTGATATTCAACAATTTATTTTACTTCATTATCAATGCATCTGTTTCCATTATAGTATGGTGTAGATTAAAACTTATTTTGACTTTGCCTCCCACTTCGGTGTCACAAGCTGAATTTTTCAGGGATGAAAGTACATGATAAGATAACCCTTATTCTAGATGTAATACAAAATTGAGACAGGGCAAAAGGGCACTATCATAAAAAATCGAGTTATTGATACCACCGTAAAGAAAAAAAAAATGCTTATTTTTTGTTCTAATACACAATTAGGTCTCTGTAGGAAGTATTTTTTATAATTATTTAAAAAAAAATCATTTGCATTAGCCCTTATGGTCGAAAAAAAATTGAAACGTCAATGGGTCCTATGATTGAACGTTTACGTTATCCGCAACGTACATGTTAGGCCGAGTTTTAACAGCAACGAGACAAATTCGTATGATGTAAAGTTTTTCATAACACGTTACTGTTATTTTCCACCCTTTATGTTCTAATTTAACGTATCGCCTCAACAGCCTCGAAAAACATGCCGTTAAGTGTCCAACGTCTATGTTACCACTTTATTTGTTTATTATGTAATTATCTAATACCTATATTGCTAATTATCTGAATTCTTAGTATATTTGAATTTGTTTTTAAATTATATGATTTGTAAATACTAGACAAAGGTTTGATTTTTTTTTATCTAATATATTTGTTTTCCCCGTGAGAATAATTTTGTTTTTTCTAATAAAATTATGTAGTTCCTCATACTATTACACAGTTGTTTTAGCTAATCTTTTCGCCATAAAAAATTAAATAAAACTAAAAAATTAACTACAAAAAATTCTAACCTAATTGTTGTTTTTTTTTTTTCATTCAGAAAAACATGAAAAACCTCATTTTAGTCATTTTTAGAAATGAAGTGAATTTAGGTACATTTTGTGCGCACGCGCAACAACGCAAATAAATACTTTCTTCCATTCATAACAGCCAGCTCAACATCTTCTGTTATCGACTACTTCAATCATACGGATATGACACCTACTGTTATTTCATACGTTATCTATTCCCTATTAGCATAACATAACAGATTCGTGTTAAACTTAACGTAAACGTTCAATCATAGGACCCAATAATGGGTCCTATGATTGAACGTTTACGTTATCCGTAACGTACATGTTAGGCCGAGTTTTAACAGTAATGAGGCAAGTTCGTATGATGGAAAACTTTTTCCAACACGTTACTGTTATTTTCCGCCTTTTATCTTCTAATTTAACAGTTTTTCATCATCCGAACTTGCCTCGTTATTTTTAAAATTCGGCCTAACATGTACGTTACGGATAACGTAAACGTTCAATCATAGGACCCATTATCTCGATTTCAACCGTCCACAAATTTGTATAAAAATTCTTCTTTTAAAAATATACCTCTCATTTGACGAAAAACGAAGGCCTAAATGAAAAAAAAAACTATTCTTCATTGTTCAAAAATATTAATATGCCCTGTATATATATATTTATTACATACTATGATTTGATATAATAATTTTTTGAATAGTTGTCAGTTTTTGAATAAATAGCGTCAAAAGGATAAAAGAGTTTTTTTGTTAAAAACATTGATGTTAATACCAAATAATTAACAGTTGGTCCTTTGAGTCACGATAGACGAGTTCTGTGGAAATTTCAATCCATCAATAATCGTTATTAGAAATGCTGAAAGATCTGGAAAATATTCGACAAATAATTCAAAAGGCAGACGAAATTACTTGCAAAAATGTTCATTTTCTTCTTTATGGACAATTTCCAAAAAGTTCTGCAGGTAAAAGGAAGATTTTATCATTTTCTGGTTATGACTTTACGATACCCTCTGATGAATACATCTTACACCTAGCTTCTATCTGCAAAACGCTTAGTTGCACAACCTTGGAAGAAATTTGTACCTTATTTCATTTAGATTTTAAAAGTTTAAAGAATACTAATGAATTAGCAGAAATTCTAATTAAATATGTAACTGAACTTACTAAAAAAAGCTATAGCAGAAATGAAAGTAGCAAGAGCAACAAAAGTTCAAGTGCACATACAAAATGCAGTTCAAAAATTAGCATGTTATCAGAAAAACAAAAAGGATAAAAGAGTTTTTTTGTTAAAAACATTGATGTTAATACCAAATAATTAACATTCATAAAAGTTTCGCCTATGTATTGACAAGGTATCAGTGCTTTCCCCATATTTTTAGCTTTTAAATTAACAAAAATATAGCAATAAACATTAGTGATGTCATGGTTTTACTAGAAAGCAAACATTGAAGGCAGAGCCTCTCGACTTTCTATGCGTCTCTCTCAGTGCTGAAATATATGCAATCAATTTGACTCTCTTACAATATTTTATACAGGGATTATTGATTTATCCGCTATGAATAATAGCGTGTATTAATTACTTCATGTTTCTTTATTTTTTTGATAAACATAAAAAATAGAAAATATAAACTATTGAAGGTATAAACACAGTATATATAAGTATCGATTATATTTGGTTGATGTGCAGGTTTCCATATAATTTCTATTTTTTGTGAGTTGCAACGTTAATATTCTTTTTAATATGTTTTTTTATTAACCTGGTAAGGGTTGTTTTCGATTTATTTCCTCCAAGCCCTGTATACTTGGAGTAGATGGCTGTTGTCGAATAACATTTTCCCTTTTGGAGTCCCTTTTTAATAAATGTTAATATTGTTTTAATACTTTTATCCTTATAACTGCCATTACTTGCTGCCCATTCTAGTTTGATTTCTGTTGAAAAAAAAAATGCAATATTGTATAAATAAATATTCTTTAAAACAACAATAAAAATGTCATTGCTTAGGACCGTAAGTATTAGGCATTCTAACGACATGTCAAACTGCTGACAAGTGGGAACTGAAATTTAGATATAGCAACCCTGTGAGCCTGTTGTCATTGACAGGGTCAATGTTATAGTTATATAGATTGCTCAAAGCGTGTCATTTGCGAGTGGCCATATTGCCCAAGTGCGCATTAATTAGAATCTATTTTGCAAAAATATGTTTACAAACCAATATTTAGCCTTTGAATATATTAAAAAAATAATACCTGCATTTTTACTTCAAGACATAAGCTTATGTATATTTTGAAAAATATGGATGATCAATATATATAACTATCTATTTTATTGAGCTTGTCAAATCACCTGGCCTACAGGGTTGCCATAATTTTGCTATCTCATAACCTGTCAAAACCCACTGGTAACCATTTTGTTTGGAATGCCTAATACAAGACAAATTAATATTCGTTGTTCCAGGTTTATTTTAACCCTAGTAGGCTATAACTAGATTGTTGACAACAGTACCCAACAATATAAACAAGTATCAGTCATGACCTATTCAGGATAAAATAAACTTAGTAGGTATTTTATTATTTGAGTGAAATTTCCCTCTGTCATGAAATATGCAATTAAAAAATGACCTCTAATTTCCATCCTGTTTGTTGCACCGACAAGCATATTGACTTGGCGATGATTAAGAACATCCCTATTTTGATATTATTTTTGACTTTGCTTCTTGCAACAACAAATCCGTAATTAAAATTTTAAACGTAAACTTATAACTTACCCAAATATATTCAGCTGTAACCTGATGAATGTAGATATAATAAAGACGCAAAAATGTCTATATTTCTTCTCAATTTATTAGGTACTTTAATATATAACACATACATTTATTAACTATTTAGTAAAAACAGATAAGAATATGACACATTGCCCATTGGCACCTAACGAGAAGTTTTATAATAAAAAAATGAAAAATCTACCATATCAATAATGTGATACATTAGCCGGCATGTAGAGAGAAACAGAGCTATACTACGTTTGAAGGCGAAGAGGAAGATACACTGAGGGTCGATGAAATTGGTGGTGAGAATTAATTATAGCGGGAACCTATGACATCTCTCATCGTTTATCGTTATATCTTTGTTAATTCAAAAGCAAAAAATATGGTGTTTACTTACCTTGTCAACACAAATTTTATAAAGATTTTTTTTTTCATTTAGGCCTTCCTTTTTGTTAAATGAGTGGTATATTTAAAAAAAAAAACGACTTTTTAACCAAATTTTTGAAGGGCTGAAACCGAGATATTTACGTTTATATTTTTTTTCGGCAGTAAGGGCTAATGTAAATGATTTTTTTTAATAAGTATAAACAATTACTCTCTACAAAGATTTTATTGTGCATTGGACCAAAAAATGAGTATTTTTTCTCTATTCGGCGGTATTAAAGTCTAATTTTGTATTACTTCCGGAAGAAGGGTTACCTTACCTTTCATCTCTGAAAAATTCAAATTGTGACAAAAAGTGGGAGGTAAATCGTTTTCTAGAGCGAATATTTTAATACATACACTCTACTATTATATTTGTTCCTTTAGAGGAGAGCTGTAGATACGGTTGCCAACTTTTTTTAACAAAACAAAAAAGTATTAAATTGTCTGAATAAGAAAAAAAAGTATTTTTCAAATTTATGTTTTTATGTGTTAAATAATGCCTAAAATATTAATATACGGCTTGTACGGGGGGGGTGGTGGGGGGGGGGGGTAAGAGCTGTAGATGTTTTGAATGGATTTGATCGAGGCAAGGGAATCCGTACATCTTCAGACTTTTTTGTTATTTTGAGTCATAGTATAAATAAAATTTTAGAAAATAGTTCTCCTGTGTAAACACGAGAAACCTGGCAGTACGTTTGTGCAGACAATTGTTCAGAGAAAGAAGATTTAGAATAATTGACTAAGAATATAAACTGCAACCAAAACAGTAAAAACCTTCAATTCTATATTTCGTTTATATATTAAGCTCTTTATGTTGTTTCATGATGACAGAGTATGATCTCGTGAATTTATCGCCCCATCTTCTTACATATATAATATTATATATTACTATGACGGTCGTGTGACCTTAAACTTAATAAATGTATATAACATATACAGTCGTGCCCGTGCCTTTCGACCGACCTGTGTCGACGAAGAGTTCAAACGCGGTCTTTGAATATTAAATTCCGCGCCCGATGACAATCTCGAGCGCACGTCGTTCCGCACTCCGCACATCACTCTCGGAAAGGTCACAAATCCGGTAGGTATTTCTCAGTGCAAGGAAACGTCCGCAGGCTATTCACTACAAAATTTTACTGACTGATGTAGAAATAAGAATACCCAATTCTTGTCATAATTTTAGTAACCGCTACGGTATTCGTGGCATAACCTTAAAATTTTTAAAAGACATTTGTTACAGGATTATAGCGCTCTTACAATAAATATCCTGATTACAAGAATTTATGTACCAAGTACCATTATTTATATCGTAATAATTACTCAATATTTAGGAAAAGAGAATTTTCATGAAGATACATTTATCTTACTTGAAACTATTTGAACTTTCGGAGTTGAAGTCTTTTATAATCCATTCTTCTTAGTCCTTGTTTTTAATTTTACTGATTTTCTGATTTTCTTAATGTATTTTCCTGAGACGATTCATCTAAAAGCATGGGCGTCGTTACACAATTCTATAGGGGCAAAATTTTGAAAAAAATTTAGAATGTTTATTTGTTGAAAAACAGAGAAAATGAAAAATAAAAGAGCAATACAAATTAACAAAAGTTTCTAATAAATAAAATAACCCAACAAAAAAGACAAAAACTAAAATAAAAAAAAAACAAGAAACTTAAAACACATATTTTTAAAAACAAACAGAAGGTGTGATATAAAAGAAAAAATATGAAGAAGAAGACAGAGCCATACATAATATAAAAAAATAAAATATTTATAGAAACATAAAAACAAAAAAAACTCACTCAAACACGTCGACGGACACTAGGAAAACGCAAATTTTTAATTTCTTCTTCCTCTACCTAAAATAATCGATAACAGAAAACATGATTTCTTTTTAGTTTTTTTGCGATTATTTTTCGATGTAGGCACATCATGCAAAGCGCAGTCATTCATTATAAGCTCTGTGCGTGACAGCAGCGCCAACTAATTTAGGAACTAACGGACTATATTTGCGTATACTGACAATACAATTTTTAATGAAATTTCTAATTAAAAAATATATACAGTGTGTCTACTTAAGTTGGAACCCAATTTGTATTATTGATTTTAGGGAAAAAAGTTATTCTTGATACAAAGTTCTGTATGACCCAAAACTTAAAATACAGTCATCATATATCAAATTTTTCAAGCCGTATACGAGGTTTATCAAAAAATATGAATTTTGCTCAAAAGTAAAGTACGTTTATTTTTGACAAAATCGAAAATTTTAATTAAGAAAAGTTGATTAGAATTGAAAATTACATTCAAATATACAATTACACCGATCTATCTGAAAAATTAGATTTTTTCTAGATTTTGCATTGATCCACCTAATTACGGTAATCCATAATTTTTCTCGGTAAGTGCATACAAAGCTGAAAAAATTTTATTTAGCTTTTTTTGTGACACTTAACCCTTTCACTGCGGGAGTCGTACACAATTTAACGTAATCTAGGAGGCACTGACAAGAATTGTTTGACAGTGAACGCCAAAGCGCATTAGTATCTCACATAGACCTTATTCTATGATTATTATTTAAGAAATTACATTAGAAATTACAGCTTTGCTAACTTGTGAAGAAAAAATAGAAATTGTTTTGATTGTGGAGACAACTATAAAACACATAGAGAAGTAGCAGTTATTTTTAATAACAGACATCCGCATAGAAACATTGGGCATTCAACAGTTACAAAAATATTGAATAAATTCAAGAGTACTGGAAGTATTTAAAATAATTTTAATAGGTACAAAACGTCGAAAATCGGTTAACGATGAGGATACTGTGTTTAAAGTGAGCTTTCTGGTGTAAAAGAACCAAAAATGCCATTGCGCAAAGAGCTTCTAGTATATAAAATAAAACAGTAAGTAAAGATACAGTGGCAAATATTTTAAAACGAAATAAATACCATCCATTCAAACCAACATTCGTACACACATTGCAAGCAAGGGAATACGATAGACGGTTTGAATTTTGTTTACTCATCCAAGGACAGAAGATCCATTTTTTACAAGACACATAATTTTTTCTGATGAGGCAACATTTTCTTCTAACGGAACTGTTTCATCACAAAATTTCCCCCGGCTGGTCTGACATTAATACCAACTTTACAATAAAAAATCGTAACCAATATTCGTTTAAAACAAACGTGAGGTATGGTATATATACAAAAGTAGATTAACTGGACCATTTTTTTTTCGGTCAACCCATGAATGCGGTACGTTACTTGCAATTATTGCAAAACCAAGTCAGCGACTTTATGAACGAACTTCCGCTGCAAGAATGTCGAAAAATTTGGTTCCAACAAGACGGTGTCACAATTCATAGCACATTAGACGTTAGAGTATTCCTTGAAAACATGTTTAATGGGAAAGTGATTCACAGGTACTCAAATATTGTTTAACCTGCTAGATCGCCTGACTTAACCCCCCTTGATTTTTTTTATGGGGTTACTTAAAACAGAAAGTTTACCAGCAAGGGCCATTTCAAAATGTCGATCATATGGAGAGGATAATTTCTAAAAAATGTCAAACAATTACTTCAGTTTGGAAAAAGGACGATTGTATGTTTGGAAAGAGAGGGTGGATATGTTAAGACTTTAGTTGAATAAATATAACTTTAGTTGTTTATTTTTATTTGTTAATGTTGTTTATTCACTGATTATTTTTTGTATGGATTTTATAGCTGTATAATAAATATTTTTGTTATGCATCCTTCACGCATTTAAATTGCTAAATTCTTCAGAATCATCAAGAAAAGGAAAGCGTATTATGCCATAACACCGATCTATCTGAAACAGATTTTCTTATTTTTATAAACATAGGCAGGCAACAAAATTTACGAGAAAATGTATGATATGTTGCATAAGCCTAATAAGTTGTCATTGAAGAAAAGGTTAAATAATGTGAAAATAAAAACATTGCCATTATATAATAACGTAGTATCAAAACGTATTAACAAAAATAATTGGTATATTTGCGATTGTAATTTATATTTTCTTTATTTTTAGTTCGAAAGAACCCATAGAAATTAATGATTAAAATTGGTTTCCTATCAATAAGTCACAAGATTGCATTTCAGCCACATACAATATTCAAAGGCAGAAATCTAATCCTTGCTCAACATTTAAGAATTAAGGGATGTTGAAGAATATCATAAAATAATAATTTACTGTTTATTTAAAACCTTTCAATTTTCTGATGTCTACTATTTCCAGCAGTATTGTTATTATTACAAAAATAAAGGTTTTTTCTTTTTATTGTACAGCTATCCATTTATTTCTTTGATTTAATTTCCATTTTGCTACTAAAAATTTATATAATTTACACTGTTTTTCTTCTAGTATTTTTACACATTACAACACAGCAACTGTTATTGCTTTATCGCCTTGGACAAATCTCGCTTGTGTTTGATTTTGTAGGTTTTCTTGTGTTTTTTCGTGGTTTTTAGTAGCATTGCTGCGTTTGGTTGTTGTCAATTAGTGTCAAAGTCATAATAAAAACATCTTTAATTTCACTTGTCTCATTTACACAAAATATTTCATTTCTGTGCTAATTTCACGTAATAATAGGTCAATGCGCGTGCGCCTATACTTAATTTAGTACTAAAAATTGATATCGTTGCAAAAGGAAAAACATAGTTTTAGTTATAAATTTAGTACTAAATTAATAATTTAATTTAGGGCTAAATTAATAACTTAATTTAGGGAAATTTTAGTACTTAATTTAGAATTGTGACATGCAGCCATTACGCGTTGTAAAGTCGTAAAAGCCAGGGGGGCAACTGCCCCCCCCCCCCCTGCTCCCCCCCCCCCCAAACAACGCCCATGTCTAAAAGTATGAATACAATACAGAAGTATGACGTAAGCCTTCAGGATCATAACTACAGTTTACTTCGATTCTTACTTAAGTATTCCCTGCTTAGAAACAGGCACATTTACCCAAGGCCCCCACTACATACGTGGTAAGCATCATAGGTTATAATTCACATCCTTTACTATATTTTAAACATAAAAATAAATACTTGATTTTCAAGTTGGAATTTGGAAATTTAGTTTCTGTTCTATATATACTCCGTATTATCCTGTATATACTCAGTATTATCCTGTATATACTCAGTATTATCCTGTATATACTCAGTATTATCCTGTATATACTCAGTATTATACTGTATATACCAGTACATATATTTTATAAACGGCATCTTATATCCTACCAAGACTTCCACCTTCTTTAGGATAGATTGTTTGAGACACATTTACCCAAAAAAAATGGTGAGACGTCATCACATGAAGGTGGTTCGAAAAAATAGTAAATTAAAATCAAAAATCGACCTGTTTCCGGAATTTTTAATATTATTGTTTGTTTAGCTAATAATGAATTTATGAGTTACTTTATAGACGCACTGTATAGGCATAAGTGGCCACCGTTGCTGTTTTATTGTTATTAAATATTTACAGCCGTGTGCATAGTCGATCGCCAGCGAGTCGCCCCGCCGGCGAAAGCCCAAAAAGCTGGCGACTCGCCGGAGATTGTCACCGGAATGTCATTTCACGCAAGTTTTTATGTTCTTTTATAGGGAAAAATTTGATATTCGTTCATTATTTTTTGAGTTTTAAGAAATAAATCATGAATAAAATGCAAGAGATACCGGTGATAATCCCTATAAAAGAAAATAAAAACTTGCGTGAAATGACATTTCGGTGACAATCTCCGGCGAGACGCCACCTTTTTGGGCTTTCGCCGGCGGATCGCCAGCGAATCGCTGGCGAAACGCCGGAATGAATCTCTGGCGAGTCGCTGGCGATCGACTATGCATACGGCTGTGAATTTGGAAAAGCCTACTGTAAAAAAATTGAAGATTAGGGTAGTCATTCTTGAATTCGAGGGAGTAGAAAAACCAGTTTTTCCTCTTTATTATAGATACCTAGTTAAATAAGGGATACTTAAAAAATGTGACAAACGACGAAGGTAATAGAGATGTACCTATCTAAAATCACAGAGAATGAGTTTAAATGACATGTTATTTTCAGATCCAGATCTTTTAAAATCTTTAGTAACAATACTTTGGACTTTTACGACAATACAGGATAGCATTTTGTGGTGATATTGCAGAAATGTTCTATCAAGTACGAATAAGAGAAAAGGATCGTGCAGCCCAGCAGTTTTGGAGATGCAGGTAATGACTTCTGGCGCTACATGCCCTCCTTCTTTAGCTCAATACGTCAAAAATAAAAATGTTAGTGATTTTCAAACAAAATTTCCTAAAGCATACAATGTCATTTTAAATAAACACTATGTAGATGATTATGGGTGTTTATTAATTGAATGCCGATACTTAAGGGTGTGAATCCTTAGGTGATTTTAAGAAGAAAAGTTAATATCAACATATGTCGTAACTCACTTAATTTTTGAGCTACAGGGTGTTACAGTTTTAAGAAAAAAATTACTTTTTTATCATAATTTTTTTATCACTCCAGATATTTCTATGAAATTTTGTTCCCCCCTTTTTAATAATTAAGAAGCATTTTTTGACGTATAAGATTTTTTAAATTTTTACCAGTGACGTCCGTACGGAGTTTGAACTGAATATTTTTGAAGAAAAAAATGGTACGCCACTGCTTTTTCTGAAAACCAAAATTATTTTTGAAATCATCATTTATTTTGGAGCAAACTTGGCTCAAAGACTTACTTTCGTACGATACACCGTTTTCGCGTAAAAAAATAAAAACCATTGTAGTGGTTGGTCAAATTTTTTCCTTAAATTCATTGATACCTACTGCTTTTGATATTTTGTTGAAATCTGGTAGGCACCCACCATGCGTGGAAACATTTTTTTGGGACAAAAATTAATTTTCTACGTTTTGAATAGAAAAAAATGGTAAGCGCATTATTGCCCTCTTAAAGCAAATGAAATAAACATTAGTAGGCTGGGTAAAACGTCACCATTTTTGACGTTTCTTTTCATAAAGACAATAAAGTTGACATTGATTTTACATTATTAAATAATTATTATTAGAGTAAGAGTTAAAATATGAAAAAAATGGTAAATTTTACGAACAGTGAATTAGCTGATATGCATTTTAGTTATGGAAATGCATACGAAGCCAGACGGATATACCAAGAGCGGTATCCAAATCGCGTACTACCCGATCCGAGAACATTTTCTAGGATTCATAGACGTCTTCACGAGACCGGAACTTTAAAAGTAGACCACAGGGCTAAAGGAGTCCATCAAACAGTAAGAACACCCGAACTTGAAGAAGGAATTTTACATGAAATTGAGGAGAACCGCGAAACTAGCACGAGGAGAATCGCGTCAACATTTAATGTTTCACATGTACTTGTTTGGAAAATTCTCATCGAAAATTTGTTATACCCATATCACATTCAAAGAGTCCAGGCATTACTCCCTAGAGATTTTCCGTTGCGCATTAATTTCTGTGAGTGATTTCTTCAAAACCTGCTGGAAAATCCATTATTTGACAGGCACATTCTTTTTACCGATGAAGCCAATTTTTCTCGAAACACAATAATAAATTTCCATAATAACCATTTATGGGCGGATGAAAACCCTTATGCAATTGTTGAGTCAAATCATCAAGAACAGTTCTCATTAAATGTTTGGGCTGGCATTATTGATGATTATTTGATAGGCCCATTTTTTCTCCCAAGAAGACTTGATGGACAATCATATTTACACTTCCTTGAAGATGATCTGCCGCCAATGCTTGAAGACCTTCCTCTTTTATTAAGAAACCAGATGTGGCTAATGCACGATGGTGCGCCTCCACATTTTAGCTTACAAGTGCATGAATTTTTAAATCACACCTATCGCAATCGGTGGATAGGTCGCGGAGGAACGCAGTTATGGCCGCCTAGATCCCCCGACCTTAATAGTTTAGACTTCTTTTTCTGGGGGCATCTGAAAAGCTTAGTGTACGCAGTGCCGATTCAAACCGAAGAAGAGTTACGAAATCGTATAACAGTCTGCTGCCAAACCATATGAAACACCACAGGAATCTTTGAAAATGTGCGTCAGTCTATGCGAAGAAGAGTAGATGCTTGCATACGTGTGGGTGGAGGACACTTCCAACAATTACTGTAAATAATTTGGGTTCTTTATTTTGTTTGTATTCTCTTGTAATTTTGTTTTAGATTCAAGATTTTGAATTTTCATTTTACTATAAATAAATCCCGATTTTTAAAATACATAGAATTTAAAAAAATCAGAGGTGTACGTTTTTTTTCTATCCAAACATTCAATATGATGCCTACGTGGCCGTCACTGGTGGAAGTAAAAAATTAATTTTTGCCCCAAAATAAGTGTTTTCACGCATGGTGGGCGCCTACCAAATTTCAACAAAAAATCAAAAGCAGCTTAAAAAAAAAATGTTGGTTTTTATTTTTTTACGCTAACACAGTGCTTTGTACGAAAGCAAGTCTATGGGCCAAGTTTGCTCCAAAATAAATGATGATTTCAAAAATAATTTTGGTTTTCAGAAAAAGCAGTGGCGTACCATTTTTTTCTTCAAAAATATTCAGTTCAAACCCCGTACGGAAGTCACTGGTAAAAATTTAAAAAAATCTTGTACGTCAAAAAATGCTCCTTAATGATTAAAAGGTGTTTACAAAATTTCATAGAAATATCTGCAGTGATAAGAAAATTATGAAAAAAAAAATTTTTTTTTTTAAAACTGTAACACCCTGTAGCTCAAAAATTAAGAGATTTACGACATATGTTGATATTAACTTTTCTTCTTAAAATCACCCAAGGATTCACACCCTTAAGTAACGGCGCTCAATTAATAAACACCCTAATTGCGACTCTGAAAGCGAAGCAATATAATTAACATATGACGTGTTCACAAAAAAGGGGGTTTTCATATGAGTAATTGGCTATCTAATTCAAAAAACATGCTCTTACATTTACAGAAGACATGAGATCGAAAAATTTAAAGGACTGAATCAACTTTATCCATAGAAAAAATATCAGGAGTTCAATGGGACTCTGAAAAGGATGAATTTAAATTTTAATTAAATACTTGGAATATTTCTGAAAAAACTTTAAAACTTCAAGAATTTTCCAGCAAACGAGAAGTAAGGAAAATAGTCTAAAAAGCAGATCATGCCACCAGAGACGAAAATCCAAAATATTCCGAAGTTAAGTGGTTAACAGGTCCTGAATTTCTGCATCAAATATTTTCGCAGTGGTCAGAGATGACAAAACAAATGAAAATGGTGTATCCTCTAATCACCTTCAGCTAAAATAATAGTTGCAACCAGAAACATACATTAACGATAATAACTGGTATTAAAAATGCAAAATATAGTTCCTTAATAAAATGTTGAAAGACTTGTATCTTTTATGATAATAAGTTCCGAATTATAACCATAAAAAATCTTCAATACTCCTATATAATTTGGCAACTACGTGGATAATACCGTTTGTGCTTGCAATTCGGTTTTTGTAAACAAAATTGGTCAAGTACAGGGTAAGTCAATAAAACGGGACAATTTCTAAAAATAAAAACTTTCAAAAAATCATCTTTTATAAAAAAATTTGATATAATTTACACGAATTGAAGTATTGTGTAAGTGCACAATCGTGAAATTTTTTAAAAATAATTTCCGAAAGGTGGCCTCCATTTTGTTGCATACATTTTGCAACCTCGCAGTAAAATTGCCGCTCAGTATTTCTAACGGCAGTTCACGTGGAATCCTTTTAACGCCTGGATAGTCTAGGGGGGTTACTTTAAAACACATTTGTTTTTAGGTACCTCCAAAGGTACACAGCAAATGCACGTTGTTCATCCAAACAAGTATCCATGATCATGATAACTAACTTCCCACTTCCCTCTCTCTACTCTAAATTCACGAGGCTAACATCTCAAACTTGTTTCTAGAGACACCAATTTTCCATTTTGGCTTTCGAGCTTCCGCATGCGCAGATATTTATTTCACGTTTGATTGTTTTGTTCTGGTAATTTGTAGGTTAGGTTATGTGTTGTTAGGTTAGTTAACCAGTTAGCGGTATTTATTATTTAGCGACAAAAAATTCATTTAAAAATGGTTGCTACTTGTGATATATGTAGAACCACATTTAGCAAGGAAAGTAATTTGAGAGTGCACGTTAAAAAGTTCCATCCTGGTAAGTAGAGCTTTTAGTTTCGCTTAATTTATAATTTAGGTAAATATTGGTTTATTTACATTTTTAATTTTTCATCTTAAATTCGACGTTTATTTAAGTAGGTATTTAATTATAATTGTCTAAAATTTATTTTCAGATCAGTTAAGCAAATTAGCCCCATATAAAACATACAAACCAGCAGCCTTTTGTAATGAATGCCAAAAAACTTTTGTGAAATATTCAAATTTAGTTCAGCACGTAAAGCGTTTCCATCCAGGTAATAAATAATATTTTACAAGTTTTTATTTAACTAGTCGAGTTAGTTTTTAATCATTAAACTGCTACCTCTGTAATGATAAAAATAGAATAATTGATTAGCTGTACTTATAAACTTTCACCTATTGCAGATAAAGAAAAGCAGTTGACAAAACCCAAAAAGTACACACACCAATGTGACAAATGTAAAAGAAATTTTAATCATCTAAAACATTTAAAAACCCACTACAAAAATAACCACAAAGAAAGTACTAGTTCAAACAGTCTTTTGTTAAAACGATCAACAAAAACCTTAAAATGCAGTATTTGTGGTTTTACAGACTTTTCCAGGAATCAGATATATCAACATTTTCAAAACTTTCATGATATAATAATTACCACAAAATCTATGGAATTTGAAAACAATGATGCCTTTACACTTTGGAAAACAAAGGAAGAGAAGGACACATGTTCTTTTTTTATTAGTGAACATGGGTGGTATACAACTGAGAGTTATAAAATTTTAAAATATGTTTGTCATCGATCTGGATATTATAAAAATAAAGGAAAGGGAACAAGGCATATTAAAACACAAGGGACAAAAAAAATAAATGGGTTTTGTCCTGCTGGAATAAAACTTACTATATGTCGCGCATCAGGAAAATGCCTTGTAGAATACACTAAAACACATGCAGGACACGGATCTAATAATTTGGGGCATTTGACTTTAACAAAAAAAGAAAGAGAGAGTTTTGCAATGAAAATTGCATCAAAAATTCCATTTCAGACTATCTTGGATGAAGTTAGGGATTCCGTTTACAATTCAGAACTGGATCGAACTCATCTTTTAACGAAAAAGGATTTGCACAATATTCAGCAAACTTTCAATTTAAACAATGAGGCTATAAGACATACAAATGATGCCGTCAGCATAGAATTATGGGTCAAAGAGGTCGAGAACAGTGGATGTGTGTTATTTTATAAGCCTCAGGACATTACTCTATTAGAACATACAAATTTGAAAAAAGAAGATTTTATCTTGATTGTTATGAATATGGGCCAATTGGAAATTCTTGAAAAGTTTGCTGATGATTGTATATGCATAGATGGCACCCATGGCCTCAATCCTTATGATTTTCAGTTACAAACACTTTTAGTTCTGGATGATTTGCGGGAAGGATTTCCTTGTGCATTTTTATTTAGCAATCGGTCAGATGAGGAAATTTTGTTTTTATTTTTTTCATGTATTAAAGACAAATTGGGAAGACAAATAAAGCCACGAGTATTTATGTCAGATATGGAAAACACATTCTATAATGCATGGGTACGTGTTATGGAACCAGCAGACTTTCGGTATGTATGTATGTATGTATGTATGTATGTATGTATGTATGTATGTATGTATGTATGTATGTATGTATGTATGTATGTATGTATGTATGTATGTATGTATGTTGCTATAAGCAGATAAATATTTATTTTTTTGTGTTACAGAATTTATTGCACATGGCATGTAGACCACTCTTGGCGTAGGAATCTAAACAAAATTCATTCTAAAGAAAAACAGGTAGGTGCTTAACTATGTATAGGAAATTCTTTGAAGTTACATGTGTTTATTTTTTTCATCTCAGGTCATGGTCTACAAACAACTTAGGACTATTCTGCAAGAACTGGACCAAAGTGCATTTACCCAAATGCTGGATAATTTTTTAAGACTTTTGCTAAATGATGAAGATACATTTAATTTTGGTCAGTACTTTAATAACTATTATACTGGAAATGTTGAAGCTTGGGCATATTGTTATCGCTTGCACAGTGGATTAAACACAAATATGCATATCGAGAGAATGCATGAGACCATTAAATATATATATTTAAATGGGAAAGTAGTAAAGAGACTCGATAAAGCAATAAATGCACTGATGAAGTTTGTCCGAGATAAATTATTTGAAAGATTGATCACTTTAAATAAAGGCAAAATTTCCAGTAAGCTTAAAGATTTGCGAGCTAGACATAAAACAAGTGAATGCATGGATGCAAACCTAGTCATGGTGAGAGAACAGGGATGGGATGTAACTTCAACTTCATGTCAAGATATTTATAAAGTGGAAGAAAGGAAACTAAAATGTAATAATTGCAAATTGGTGTGTCAACAATGCAGTGCATGCATTCATCAATATTCCTGCTCCTGCATAGATTCCTCTGTGAAGTGGAATATGTGCAAGCATATTCACTTGGTCTGCAGATTCCTTAATGACAGAAAAGAGCTTGAAGTCAGAAATATTGCACAAGAACCAGGTAAATTAACATACGCTTAATAACACATTTCAATTATAAAAATCATCATCCATTATTGCAAAGATTTACACAAAATTTACAATATAATCTTATATAGTTTACATTTACATTGTTTATTTCAGATCTTATGCGTTTATATGAAATAATAATACTATAAGGTAACAAATGTTCAAATGTATAATTTTTTTTGCACGTTGGTGGTTGGCAAAATTTTGGTTTGGGTTAGTCATTACACACATTGCCCCAGCAACAATTTCGAAAGAAACGCATTTTTAATTTGTTTTTTTACGCTGCGAAAGTGTATTTTCTAAAAGATATTTTCCTGTATTTTTTTATTAATAATTGGGTATTGGGTGTAGGTATTATTGGTAGTATTAGGTATTATTAGTATTGGTATTGGAGGTATTATTGGAGGTGATATAAATTATTAGGTACTCTTTGATTATATGCATTGGTTAAGTAGTTAAGCTAGTGCTAAGTGTTAAGTGTACTAATTGACATAATATGTATTATTAGAAGTGGTAACAAATTAATTTTGTTCTAGCTAATAGTTTTCTACAAATCGATGACGGCATTTTTAGTAAGGAAGAGGAAGAACAAAAAATACTTGCTGCCATTTCGCAAAATACATACCAACCAGAAGAAAATATTAATAATGAAAAAGAAAAATTGAAAATGGAATTAATGGAGCTAATCCATGATATTGATAATATTTCTACAAGAGAGGAAATCTCTGCTTTCAAAAAACTAATAGGTCCAATTAAGCCAACATTGCAGGCAATACGGTTGCAACAAAGTCGCAACCTAAAACATACAATAGGTACAAGTTCTAAAGTACACCACAACAAAAACATAACAAAGCAAAGACGTCTTTACAAAACGAAGAAAAATTCCAAGAAAGAAAATGTGGGCTTATCAAATCCAGATACTGAAGAGGTCAATCAAATTGCAATAAATCTATTAAATTTTAAAACCTAAAATTCTTCGGCATTTATTTTTATGTACCTCTACCTAAGTTGGAATGTTACAATAAAGTTCTTTTTATTTATTTTTTCTGTGCTTTTTTTGTCACTTGTTTTGAATTTTAGAAGGCATTTTTACTTATTTTTAGATTTAAAAAGTAGAAAAAATCTCTTCTTTCTAATTACTTAAATTTTTTTGTCAATAATACTATTTATTGGTTAAACTTCATAATTTATTTAGGCGATTAAAAGACAAAAAATAACTCTATTTGTTTTATTTAGCCTAGAAAATGCAATAATATACTAAAAAAAAGATCTTTTCAACAATTTAAATTAACGCGGCAACTTATTGCGCATGCGGAAGCTCGAAAGCCAAAGTGGAAAATTGGTGTCTCTAGAAACAAGTACATCTCAAGTCCGCCTCCTCTCTAGTATTTCTGCTGTAGCGTTCCCGAATCGTCCCGTTTCATTGCCTTACCCTGTAGTTGTTCGTCGTTGGTATGTATTAATAATGGCGAATTATTTATTTTTATTGCGGTGCCTTTTTCTTGATCAGAGCCAGATGAAGTCTCCCACACCTTGTAAATGTTTTTCGAGTGTACACGGAGCTTGTTGGGAAATATGCTCTCGATATTAAATTCTATACGCTGCGAGCCGTTATCTCTGTACGGGTATACACCTGTAATGTACGTACCTAAGGCAAATGTCACGGGGCTATACGTTATACTGTACGTTTGCTTATGCGCCTGTGGAAAATTCGGTTATGATAATTAAGAACGAGCACACATCACGTATATCACAGGCAATACCAAAGTCTTATATACGAATAATCAATGCGGTTAAGCCCTGTAGAGCTAGCGGCCGGGCTTTTACCATCGGGGTGGTAGAAGACCATCAAATGGCTACTTCTAAAAGTGGTAGCCTCTTTGATGAGATTATAGGCAGTCTCACGGGATTTATATCACATATGCGTACTATGCCAACAAGTTTACTGCACAACAAGACCCGCACATAGCCCATTTTACAATAACAAAATTATTAAAAATTTAAAGTAAACCGAATAAATCATTTTACAATTTTTCATTTATACAGGGTGAATCCTAAGTTGATACTTTTTATTTAACTGTGTATAGAAGTCCTTAAAATAAATAGCTTTAAAAAAACTCAAAAATAATCCTTCCTCCAGCAGACTTTTTGATCACCTGAAGGTTAGGTCCCAAATTCCTCAGAAGGATGCACAATAGAACTAGTGATGTGGGAAACCTACTTCTTCATACAGATACAGAACCAATGCGATTTGGTCATTTAGATTCTTTTTAAAACGCAATTATTCTATCGGACATACAGACAAATGTGTTCTGGTTGTAAATAAAATACTGGAAATTTCTTTATATTTATTTTAATTTTGTTAGTCTTAAATCCTCATAAAAAGTGGCTAACTAAAATTCACATTGGACGGTCTTAGAAATAAAGTAGAATAAGTTATTTTGTTTAGTAAAACACGGTATATATACATTTAATTCTGACAGAAACTCTTGCAAAAATCAGTATTCAGGTCATATCTCGGTAACAACGCATAAGAACCTTGAATTTGTGGTTTAAGCTTGACGAATATGATCCAGACAAATTGTGTAGAAAGAAACTTCTAAAAGATTTGAAAAAAGTTGGAGAGCGAGATGGCCAATAATTTTAGTTCAAATTAAGTAACTACTAAGCCGAAAGCTTGCAGCTCTACAGGGTGAGCTGTTAGAAGGAGTCAAAAATAAGCAATGCAAAATTAATATTTTCATAAATATCTCAACTACTTTCAAATAATTCATGTTTTTTCCATGAAACTTATGTCATGTCATGTCATGCTTATACATAGTTAATTCATGTTTACTTGGCATTTTGCAAAATCAATAATACATGATGTTCAAAAAATTAGGAATATAAGTTACTGAAATAATGTGTATTTTCATGTATTACTTATTAGAACATGACAATCATCACTTTTTTTGTTATATCAACGCAGGGTGTGACATAAATATATAATATTTGATACAAAAATATAACTGTTTTTTACCGTTAGACTTTTGCTTATAGAATAATAATTGTAGTAAATCTGATTGATAAATAAAGAAATAAAAAGTTATGCATAATAGCAAGATAAAAGTATGTACAGTAATGTGTAATAGCCAAACAATAAATATTGGCCAGAAATAAATATCAGTATTATTCATACCAGGAAGTAGTTTTACAAATACTGTATAAGATTTTTATGAGGTTTTAATTTAATTGAAATAAACCTACTAATACTATAAAAAGTTAATAATTGAATCGGTTATTTGAAAAAGGGCACAAACTACAATTTCGGCCATTTTCATTTTATGAGATTTTTCCACAATTTTATTGAACGTGAACCATTTGGTACGAAAAAGGAACAAAATATCACGCTAGAGTTGCTTTATGAATCCGATCGAGAAAGTTTGGGGTTTTATGATAAAAAATTACAAAAATTAAATGTTACTCCTCAAAACAGAAAACATTTATGGGACCTTATTGAAGAAACTTGAGGAAGCTTGGCAGAAGAAAAAAATGTATCTGTAATTAGTGCCTGGAAGAATACAAGAAATTATAAATAAGAATGGAGCTATGACATTAATTATTTCATCTGTTTTGAATTGTGACATGTATTTAAGTTTCATACTTATTCATTTTAAATTTATGTTAATTTTTCTGTATTAATGCCGCATAAAATTTTTGATTTACCCAATGCATTTTATTGCTTTATAAAATTTGTTTGTATCATTACATCCACTAATATTTTAGTTGCGCTGGCAACGTTGCCCTAGAAATTATAACCTATAAAGTAACATTTTAAAAAATCAATTTGCACAGCTTAAATTGTTCGTTATAAGAGTTGTACCAGTTTTATATGACGCGAAGTGTACATAACCATTATATGCACGCAATTTAATTTAAAAATGTTTTCCTTTTCTACTGTAAAATTGAGTCTTAAGTAGATGTGCCCTTTTCCAAATAACCGATTCAATTATATGCAGACGAGCGGTAGGTTGACATCTGTACTGAGATTAGATTATTATATAAAATTCAGGATCAGCTTTTTAATTAGAAAATATCTTTTGAATTATTCATTCAAGTCAGACTTAATATAATATTTCGGCAATCAAGTAGGCGTAGAACGGGATTCAGTTAGTTAGAGAGTGCTATGATTATAAGAAGAGCAACATTGTTTTCGTTTCAAGACTCCATAATATATTGTAGGTTATATCAATATCAATATACCAGATTAAATGCGTATTTAAATTTAATAATTGTTCATGTAGCTATCACACACATTACTTATAAATAATAATACAACAAATAAATGATCAGAAATCATATTTTAAATATGGTAATACATGAAAATGCAGCTTATATCAGTAACTGGTATCAGCGTTGCCAGTGTCAGTGCTAAAGTACTGAATTCAGTGCTTTTTGGCCATTGTCAGTACCTCAGTGCTACTTTTTATGCTTCAGTACCTTTTTCTGTTGAAGTAGTTTGTGGTAAATTTAAAAAAATATTGTTCTGTTTTTACTCTGTAAAAAACTTACTCTGCATGCTTTGCTCCTATATAAAATCATCTGTGTGCAATCTGCTTGACTCACAGAGTTTAGAGATATACCTATAATATTAGATGTAAGAATAGGAATTAAAAACATTTCTTTATAAGCTTACAACATACTAGAACATACTTATGTAACCAGAGTATTTCTTTATAAGGTTTGGTTACTCTGCTTTGGTTACATGTTACCAAAGCATATGGTAGCTACATCTAACTAGGCATTTATGTATAAGCTTACTAGAACATACTATAATAAACAATAACATAATCAAAACATCCTAAAATTTCTAAAATTCTAATTCCGTTTAGAAATCCCCAAACTTAAATTAAATTTGACATATGACATTCAATAATAGGGTTACCACAGTAATCACAAACACAGAACACTTACCACAATACTGTAACCAAGTATGTTGTAGTAAGCTTATAAAGAAATGCCTTAAGAGAGGCAGAAACACGAAAATTCAGTGAGTTCAAAACTTATAGCGGATTCGACTCAAATGCTCTTGCTCGATGACAAAGCGCCCTTTAATTTTGAATTGATTTTGGCAGCAGTGCACATAGCAAGCACGAGCTGGCGTTCGACATTGGTGTAGCGGCATTTATCGTTATTCGACTGGCACAGTTAGCACTTGACATTTCAGGTTTTTAACAAATTTTTAACGATATTTATTTATAGTTGCCTAACCAAAAATTAAATCTCTATTAATTTCAAAGATTTTCCATTCTTAAAGACAAAGATGGTAATATATTTAAAAATATTAAATAATTCCTAATCCCCAAAATGACACTGACACTGAAAAAAAGTACAGTTCCAAAAAATTCGAACTTTGAGCAAAAGTGCCTGCCAGTCGAACAAATATTTAACTATGCCTTGGTACCGAGCAATTTTAGCCGAATGCAATAATTGACTTTTAATTAATTAGGTTCTGCCAGTGGAACAAACACCACTTAAAAAAGTCGAACTAAATGCGCATTAATGGAGCCAGTCGAATCCGCTATTAGTGTTGGGTACAATATCGTCGCTGAGCTACGAATATCTCGTATGCGACACAAATATCTAAACGGGGTTTAGGTGTTAAGCTCAGCGACGATATATCCCCTGTACTAATGTTACTGGGATACAAGAAATGGCTTTAAGTTACGTCCAGGCCAGTTACGAAGGTTGGGTTCTGGCGCTAGATCGCACAATATTTGACAATGACAACTGATTTGTGCATTTTTTGATGAATTACATAAATTCCTTCGTTCGCTGTGGGTGCAGTGTGCACCAATGTAAATTACACCACCTTATTTACCTACTTTACTTCCTCCTTATTTATCAGCATATAGTAAATATTTTACATCAATATTATTTACGATATCGTTAACAAAAATGTTAAAGAGAAGAGGACCCAGAATAGGGCCTTGAGGAACTCCGGAAGTTTGAGAAAATACACGTGATTTGACAGTTATTAGCTGTTCAGACATTCCGACCTGGTGAAGTTTTGTTAGTAGTATGCCATGATTCAACCTATCAAAGGCTTTAGAAAAATCAGTATAGAATACGTTTACCTGATTCTTTTTGTCAATTGCCTCACACAAGAACTGTGTAAAACAGAAGAGATTTGTTAAAGTAGAACGTCCTCTGATGAATCCATGTTGTTCAGGTATGAGGTGTTGAAAGTATTTAGGGCTGAAGTTTGAAAGGCGTGGGTGATGGTGGTTTGGGCTTGGTTTGCCGGGGAATCGATGTCCTGTGGAGAGTTGAGCGGGCGGTATTTTGGAATATTAGCAGATACAGTTCTCTGAAATAGTGGTCAATCTGCTTTATTGATATTTTGAAAAAAGAGATGTGTGCAACATCAAAGGTAGATGATCGGAAGTAATTGTGTCATCAACGAAGCATCTATCAGCAACCAGTCCATTACAGGAATCTGTCAAAAGGATGTGAGACAAGAAAGTCGGAAGTTGGTTTGAGGCTCTGAAGATGGATTAGTCGATTAGCAAATTAGCTAGGTGGAAACCGTTTGGATTTGAGGCATGATCTCCAAACATAGTCTGTCTGGAGATCAGGTCTCCAAGCAGAACGGCTCGAGGAAAGGATGATGTTGGTAATAAAAAAAAAAACTTAATAAACAAATAGGGTAGGATTCATAAATAGCTCTCAGTACAATAAAAGGTTTTTTAGAAAAAGTCGGCATTCTTTAATATATTGATACCAGGTACATAAGTAAAAATATATGAACAAAATACACAACATTTATAATGACAGCTATATAACCGATTATTGAAGACATTGCAATTTTCACCGCACTCGCGTATGTCTTCATACAAAAGTCAATCAACATAGTATTCGATCAACGATAGAGAAAGATAAAAATTAAAATGATTGAAATGAACTTAATAATATTTAATCGAAAAATATCGAATGAAATCATAGAGAAATAAAATTAAATAAAAGTTTCCTCGAATATAAGTAATCGTTATAGTGTTTGAAATGCAGATTCCGTCTAAAAAGTATTTGCCGATGTTATCGCAGTTTCAATTTGCATGGAAAACAGGCCAGCAGCGAATGGAAAATAAGTTAAATTCTTGAGATTGCAACGAAATGCGATGGTTAACTTTCGCCGAGGCGAATTGGGACGATTCAATTATGATAGGTAATTGCATTAAGTGAAGCTAAATAAATGACCAGCGGGTCCGATAATGGTATTATCTTGACTAATGGTACAAAATGCGTTGCAGATAAACTTTTAAACACTATAAAGTTTAATTATTAGATAAAAGGTATACGTGTTTGTTTGAGAAGTAACTGAACATTTTTTACTTTGGTTGCGCTTTTATAACTAAAGCTAAAATGGTGTCAATATCACAATAAAAAAATTCAAAAAACATGTAAGAGCACCAGTAATAGACACTAGTAGATCATCTTAAAACGATTTAATGTAATTTTGAATACACCAGTAGTAATCGACACCCTTTCCCCAGTTATCGTCGCACCATCGACAGTTTCACTAATTATTGTCGCCCCAGTTATCGACACTACAAAGACAGAGCATTAAGAAGTCGAACACTGGAGCCCCATAATACCCCAGTAATCGACAAAAAGTGTTGAACACTGAACGTATGTGTACTCAGTTATCGACACCCCTAAAATTTAAGTTGAAATCCAAGCAAGCAATGAAAATTTACCATATCTTTAACATATTTTAACTGTTTAAAAAGCAACATCATTATAATGTACCTACCTTAACAAATTAAAAAAAAAAAAAGAAATTCACTTACTCGACACAACGTGTGCCATTTTTGCTGCTTAACTAAAACTGTGACCTTCGAAGATTTTTACAGTATTGCCAGAGACATTAGACTCTCGTCCTGGCAGATAATTATGTACATATCTGAACACATGTCCTTATTAGGAGAGTTTCAATTTTAAAGTGTCGATAAGTGAATTGAAAGACCTTTCAAATGATGAATCATTTGACCCCCTTTCCATGTAAGATTTTAGGGATGGTGTCATCACCGCCCAGGGGGCTGCACGTGTTAACGGGATTTTTTTGCCAATTTTGTGTCCTCGAAAACAAAATCGACGAATCTGAGCGGTTTTCCAAAAAAGAACTGAGCTGCCAGCAAATGTCTCTGTTTCGTTTTCGATGCGCCATCCTGTATTAAACTTTCATACACAAATTAAATAAAAATTCTTTCATTTCTTAAATATTAATAACTTTCAGCCATTTTCAATAGTTTGTAGCTTCTCTAATGTGTCATTTAAGTAAAGTTATTTTATCCCCACAGAGATGGGATTAATATGAAAAAAAGTAGATATTTAAAAACGAAATTTAAATTTTCTGGATTTATTGGTACACGCCACAAGGCATACAAGACATAACTTTTTATTGTGTGTCCAGAAATATTTTTTTAAATTTTTGTACCCTCTTCGGTTCATCATTAAAAAGGATCGGAACGAAATATCAAACAGAAGATTAAAAACAAAAACAGAAACAAAGTGCAATATACTCCCGATAGGTGAAACGTTTAAAAAAAAAAATAAATTGAATATCTTACGCTTAATTGAATTATTTTCGATTCCTATACTCAAATTCGTGATTTCATGCAAATTATTCATGTTAGTCGGCTTTTACTTAATTATCGTATCCTGTTGCTCGGAGCTGTCAGAATTTCTATCCTTTTTCGCCACATTCGTAAAACCCCCGAGATCCAAATAGTCCAGCAGCCACACTGAAAACCCAAAATTGACGTCTTAAAATAGTTTTTTATATATTTTTCTCAAAAACTAAAAAACGAATAAATAAGCAATACAGGTGGTATTTCACATCAGCACTTGTTATGACATGCAATCCACCAATCACAGTTCAAGTTTGGTACCTGGTTAACTATTCTTTTTTAACTTTCAAATTAGTGACTGATTTATCAAAATAATTGTCAGTTTGTTTAATTATCAGGGTCAAAGACAAATAAAAATGAGTGATTCCTGTAGTATTAAATAAATTTTAATTAATAAATTTATTAAACTAAAAGCCGGTTGCTACAACTTTTATTCAAATTTATGGGCCCAATAAACTTTGATGAAGCTTAAGAATGTGAAAAAAGAAAGCCCCCATGAAGCAGTACAACGTCGGTAGTCCATTTGAGAGGATTGCCTAAGATATTGATGGACCATTCCCCAGGACCGAGGCTAGTAATAAATACATGATGGTGGTTATGGATTATTTGATGAAGTGGGTGGAAGTCTACGCCATTCCAAATCAAGAGGCCGCAACTGTTGCAGACGTGTTAATAAAATAATTTATTAGTAGATTTTGAGTGCATTTGGAGATCCACAGCAACCAAGCCAGAAATTTTTAAAGTAAGCTGTTCCGAGGAATCTGTGACAGACTAGACATGAAGAAAACCAGAATTTTCAGATAGGGTTCAGTATCTTTCGCTCTTCGCAATGGCCTATAGATCCGATGTCAATGAATTAAAAGGCCAAACACTAACAAAATTCCTGTTTGGGCGTGAGATGATACCACCGTGCGACCTCGAGTTTGGATGCCGATCTGGAGAAGACAGCCGGTGAAGATTATGTGATCCAGCTACGAAAAAAAATGGACGACATGCATGAGTTAGATCGCTCTAACACAGAATGAAGAAACGGTACGATATCCAAGCCACAGAAGGATGTTTGAAGAAAGGCGACAAAATCTGGCTCCATAACTCAAAAAGACAGAAGAGTTATTCTCCAAAGCTCTAAAGGTCTCGGGAAGGCACATACCTCATCAAAAAAAAAAAAATTAACGATGTCATTTACCGTATAAGTAAGATGCCGAACAGTAAACCAAAGGTAGTGCACAAAACCGGCTGGCGCCATTTGAGGGTGACCATCACGAGGAAGAAGAAGTAAACCAGCTTCAAGAAACACCTGATCTTATCTTTAAATAATTTATGGGTTCATATGAAGGTACCGGAAAAGCAAGATATGGTGTTACAATTGAGTAACAACAAGATCTGCTCACGGTTCCTAAAGACTATTCGCTGGTCCATGGCACATCCGCCAGCATCAACGACGCTCGAGGTCTGGCATCTGTGTTCTGGAAGAAGTTTGGTCGACAGCCAGAACTTCAAGTTCAGTTACCAGCCCTTGGAAAAGTCTTGACATTTTAAATTGGATCGCATTACCTTTTCTATTTAGTAACAAACAACACCTGTCGAGAACGGTCCACTTATTATGATGTATGGGAAGCATTACTTAGTCTAAAGCAGCACGTAGTGGAGTCCAATATATAGAAACTAGCCATGCCAAAGATAGAGAGCAATTAGTTGAATTGGAGGATCAGTAGAAACATGGCGGAAGTAATCTCCCAAGATACCGAGATATATTGGTCTGCAGCCATTCGCCTAGTTTCCAGCATTCCGCAAAAGCCGTCTCTTGTTATTTCGATGCGAATGAAAATTGTAAAAGAGGGTCCAGTTGCATTTAGTTTAAGTTCCAGGAGGAACCATCTCTTAAGGAGCGAGCAATATAGTGCGATCGCCTGATGCCGACCCTGCACTGCCATCGTTACGCCTGTGTTCACACTTTCGCTGCTCACCCGACTCGTGATCGAGATTCGACTAGAATGATTTCTCTGTGCGCAGTCCGACGCGTGAATGAAGGATTTCGAGAACTTCTAGACTAGCCTTGATCCTTCTAGCCAGGATTGGATTTACCCCTTTTTAATTTCCAATAACTTTTTGTTCACCCAAATTTCATTGTTTTTTTAACTAAGTCCTGATAATGACCCTTGGGTCGAAAATGGTAGCCCTATTATAAAGGGTGTCCAAATTTGACATTTCGATTAAAATTGAACGCCATTTTTGGTAATCTTCATTGACAGTATTTCTATGGTGACATATGTCAAGTAAAAACTTTGCGGACACTTGTTTTTTCGTCAACATGGAACAAACCCCGTTTTGAAAACCTATTACCAAAATGGGAAATGATTTGCTGAAACTGCAAGAAGATGCCATACGCATTTCGTAAGAAATTTAGCACCATTTTTTAAAGTTATTAAGAGTTTTATGAAGAGATTTCAACAGCAAAATCGCAGAATATGGAGTGATGAAAATTCACGTAAATCCAGTAAATGTGACTGTGTGGTGTGGGTTTTGGTCTGGTGACATTATTGGTCTTTATTTTTTCCTGAATGAAGCTGGTGATGCGTTAACTGTGAATGGAGCGTGGTACAGGACAATGACTAGAGATTATTTGTGGAACGAATTAGAAGGTATGGATCTCCAACACATGTGGTTCCAGCAAGACGGTATCACTTGCCACACATCGGATAAAACACTAAATATCTTAAGGGAGAGATTTGGAAATAGAATAATTTCTCAAGGAGCCGAGGTTAATTGTTTGCCTAGGTCGTACGACCTTACGTCATTCGATTATTTCTTATGGGGCTTTTTAAAGGAAAAAGTTTGTGCTAATAATCCTCAAACACCTGAACAGCTTCGAGTTAACATTATTCAAAAAATTGCAGAAATTGAATAGAATGGTTGCGAAAATGTTATTAAAATTTATGGAAAAAGAATGTTAGCATGCCAAAGAAGCAAAGGGGTCACATGCCGGATATCATTTTTCATTATATTATTAACCGTAACATTTAAACTTTAAAATTATACAATAACATTATAATATTTCAAGGGTTTTCTGTGTTTTATAATTAAATTAAAACCGAAGGTCAAATTTGCTATAGTTTATTACTAAAGTTTATTTGGAACAAATTTTCAGTATTATTTTATCTTTTTATTAAATAATAGTACGTAAAATATCGCGATTTCTATCTTTAAGGTATGTATCTTTAGGGTTTTAAATGTCAGTAACTTTAAAGTTGCTCTGTGAATTAGACTATACAATTGTATTTGGCGTCTGGACTAAAGAGCCAAAAGTCAAGGTCGCCGTTTAATTAGACCATCGGGAGTTTCGCCAATTTCGCTTCCGCCGATAATCTTCGCTGTAACAATTTTGTTTTGCATTTTCGTTGCCGTTTTGTTTTTTCTAGAAAAGATGGTAATTGTGTTAACAGGGCGCAGAAAGGTTTTATTCGGCTTTTTTTGTTCTGACCAGCGATGCGAGGGTCAGATACTTAAGGGAGTTAACTGTAATAAGGTTAACAAGCTTCGTTCTCTAGCAGTATAGTCGAAAATATGTTCTGGTTTAAAAGAAAATTGGATATTTCCAGTGGTCGTGAAAAAAACTAGTTTTTCTTTATGGGGATTATTTCGAAAGAATTTTATTTAAACATTTAAATGGTTTGATCAAAAAGATTGTGTTCTTTTTTATATATAAATATACAGGGTGTTCGATAAGTACGGTACATAACTTTAGGAGCGTATTCTGCAGCTAAAATAAAGGTATTTTTGTCATTTACACTATGTCTCAAACATTCTTCGTGTGAAAGTTTCATAAAAAAAATACAATTTTTTAAATATTTCCAAAACAACTTGAGATAGTTTAATTAAATTTTTGCAGCTTTTGATTGAGAGTTAACAACATTGCGTGTTTTACCGTAAACACAGTGGCTTTCGTTTAACCAGTGGCGTGCGGACAAGGTAATAGCTGAAAAATATGGAAGGAAAAACGTGTTATGCCGCTGTTCTTTTTCAATATTTAGTTTTTTTGATTGTTCGATTTGGAAGGAAAAAGGTCCCTTGATTTTTTTCATGAATAATTACAGAGCCATTTTTATTTTTTTATTATTTAACTACAAATAACAATCATATAAATAATCACTTATAACAAAGAAAGCAAATTCTTATGGTATTACAACCTTGAATTATTCGATTTCTTAAATTATTTTCATTTAATACAGGTGTCTCATACAGAAGTGATTTAAGGTGACCTCGTAAATAAAAGACCAAAGGAATTAGGATCGGGACTGCGAGGTGGCCAAGCTTGAGGACCTCCGCGTCCAATCCAGTGATTAGGAAAGGTGTTGTCGAGGTATTGGCGAGCAAGAAGGCTAAAATGGGCTGGTGCACCATCGTGCATAAACCATAAATCTCCTCTTACTTGCAGAGGCACTTCTTCTAACAGATCATTTAGTTCTTCAAAAAAAACTTAGTTCTTCGTGAAAAACTGAGTATACGAATCACCATTCAGTCGAGGGGGTAAAAAGTATGGTCCAATAAGATGGTCATCAATAATCCTTATCCATAAATTTAGTGAAAATGTTTGCTGAAAGCGACCTTCTCTTATTGCATGAGGATTCTCCTCAGCCTATAAATGTTCATTATGAAAATTAATAATTGCTTCTAGCGAAAAAGTTGCTTCATCAGTAAATAAAATTAGGGTCAAAAAATTGTAGATATGAGCAACTTTATGGAGTAACCACCTACTAAAATTTAGCCTTGGTTGAAAGTCGCGGGGCAGCAGAGCTTGTACTCGTTGTATGTGGTATGGGTAAAGCAGAGAAACTTTTAGAACTCTCCAAACAGTATTTGCACTTACTTGAAGCTGTTGTGCAATCTTCCTGGTACTAGTTGATGGATTTTCTTCTATCTCCTGTAGAATAGCTTTTTCTAGCTCAAGCGTTGTTAGTGTTCGTGGTCTATCAGGAACTACCCGATTATGCTCAAAACTACCGGTTTCACTCAATCTAGCATGTATCTTTCTAAATGTTTTAGCACATGGCGTTACCATATTTGCATAACGTTGCTAATAAATTCTTCTAGCTTTCGCTGCATTCCCATTTGCTAAACCATAAATGAAGTGCATTTGAACCATTTCAGCGTTAGTAAAGTTATTCATTTTAATGTCTGACAAATAAATAAACAATTGGCGACTAGTAAAATATCAAACAAGTACCTGGGAAAAATTGAAGATAACTTTTTTGTTGTACATTGTTCAAAGAGATTAAAAATAATAAAAAAGAATGAAAACATTTACTGTCTTCGTTGCTTTTTCTTCCAAATCGAACATTAAAAACAGAACAGTGGCGTAACACGTTTTTTCTTCCATATTTTTCAGCGATTAGTTTGATTGAAATATCTTAAGTGGTTTTGGAAATATTTAAAAAATAATTTTTTTTCATGAAACTTTCACACCCTGTATTACCGTAACGAAGCATTTTTGAGACATAGTGTATATGACAAAAATACCTTTATTTTAGCTCCAGAATACACTCTTGAAGTTATGTACCGTACTTATCGAACACCCTGTATACCTTGTTGATTCTGAAAGTATTTTCGCCTTCAAAATAGCGTCCTATACATTATTTGATTACAAGAAAAGGAAAACTTAAATAAAAGCCATTACCATATCGTGACAAAGAGTTATTTGTCCAATTTATCTAATACCTAAAAATTAAATAATGAAGGTCCTAGACGGAGACCTAGAGGTACGCCAATTAAAATAATTACGATACAAAATATATTATTAATATCTGCATAACGAATTTTTTTGTTTTAAAATGACACTGTCCCTAAATAAACATTTTTATTTATAAATATTAATATTTTAATGAAAGACAGTAACATTATTTATATCATTTTGTAATTTCTTAAAATACATTTTCATGTTGACATTTTAATTTTAAGTATCATGTAAATTACTCATGGAAGTTGTCGCATTTTATTTTTCTTGGAAATTAGTAAAGCTTAACAAACTAACGTTTGCTTTATTTTCACAATTAATTGCAAAATATTAAACAAGATAACGTATTTCCTACCTGTCTTAACCAGAATGTTTACAATGCTGTTTTAGTAGATGATGAAAACTTACCTGAAACAAAGAAATATAAATATAAATATGACATAATACATGTAATTATTATGAAATATTGTTATTCTAATAATTATTAACTCTTTAATAAATAGGTAGAATAGTATATTAAATTATCAGTGCGGAAAGTGTATCAGTGTGAAAAATAATAAGATTTTTCCTACGTCCAAGAAATAACTTCATCAAAAAAATGGCTATGGTGGTTCATTAAACATATGTTTCTAGGTTTGTTTTTTTATATGCCTAAATATTTTTGAATAATTTTTTATTTTGCAAATAGTGTCTTGCCGAAATGTTAACATTATTATTCCATTTGCAAGCACTTTCATAGGATGATAAAGATTAATATTAGATACAAAAAATATTACAATATTATTAAAGATGACAATTTTTTTCTCAACCCTTATCAAAATAGTAGAAAATAAACAGCAGAAAGATTAATGGACTGCCTACCCGTAGCGGTTATATTATGATAAATACAATGTATATTAAAAACAAATACTTAAACAACATTAGTACCGGTTTTTTTAAATTTTTTCCAAAATAAAAAAGATTTTATCGGAAACTGAATCGTGATCGCAAAATCAAAGTTGAACGGTAAACTATCTATCATATTATATAATGATTACTGATTAATGTTAATATTTGTTTAAATATATATTTTATATTAATAATCTCTAAATTAATTTTAAAATGTTATAATTTTATTTTTCACCGCGTAGAAACAATACTGTACGACTCATGTAGTATACGTAAGCAACGCCACAATCGAATTTTTGATTTTTTATTGTGGCATAATTTTTAGCTAATTTATTGCTAACTTATTTTATTCCTATTTTCATTTTATTGCTCCATCCCTTCAATCAACAAAACGTGGATTCTGCTATTGTATGTGGAAGTTAGCAGAGCCACAACTGCTATATTTTATAGCTAATTTATTGCTAATTTATTACCCCTTATTTAATTTTACCATTCTATCCTTTCATAGAAAAAACCGTAGATTGTGCTGGCGTACGTGGAAGCAAGCAGAGTGCCACGACCTACGTGAGCAAAAGAGAGAGGGGGTTAATGCGAGATAACCTTAGATGAGATAACACCTGACACCAAAGAAGAAGCATTCATTTTTAAGGGTTATTGTTATTCCCATTACGAATGGAAAACAACAAACATATTGGCCCATTTTACTTTTCCATAATTTGATTTCGTGCTTATTACATATAATATTGTTGTTTAAAATTAATAAAATTATAATTTAATCCATAATTATAGTTACAGTATTCTATTTAAAGATAGTTACATTTTTATCTGTCTTGCTTTCTTAATTTTGCATTTGCAAGTATTACCTGTTTGAAAATTGTGAATTTATTTATAGTGATATCCCAAATCGAAATCCGAAAAGTCAGAGTAATATCTGAAATAAGTGGCTGAATAATTTGAAAATTCGTAAACAATCATAAATCCAACTACGAATTATTAAGAACCTTCCCAAACCCAAAAGGTGAAAACAAATACTTGGAGATTTGAAAAAACCTAATCGCAGCCTGGGATCGAATTCAACGACATTGACTGTCGATATTCCTAGACAGAAATGTGATGTGCTAGTTCTGGCCAGACGGCTTTGAAGCTCGTTCTCAAATCTTCAAATATCTCTTTCAGAATCGGTATATATAAGAAACGCATTATTACATGTTTGCCAAATTGGTTGAAAATAATAATATTTCATAATAAAAATGTAAACACATTTCAAATATCTGTACACCCTGTATATGTGACAGATACACATTGTTAATAATTTATAAAATAAATATAACATTTTCTGCCTAAGATAGTGCCATAGTCTGGGGGGGGGGGGTGGGGGGTTGGGAGCTAAAGCCCCCCGGAAATGGAAAAACGTTAAAATAAAACCTTCAACATTTCTATAAAACAATGTTTTTCGTAGTTGCTTAGTGGCAGCCAATCAGAACAATAACTAATTGCGGTTACTTAAACACAGATTTATTTTTTCACAATCAATGAAATATTATATTTTGTTACTAATTGATAAATTAATTTAATTGACATGTGTTACGTATTTTGATGCGCTTTGTTATTTACATCATAAAAAATAAACACTCGGCAGAACGTAATGAAATATTTGGTGCATCGCATCTCTCATCTATTTCCCTTCAATTTTTAAATTATGTAGGCACGTGCCAAACAGTATTTCTTATGAAAGATATTTCAAAGGTTTTCAAAAAACTTGAAATTTTAAATGTCGTATTTCTTTTGCAGAAAATTTTGATATAGAGTCTCTGTTTAACAATGTTTTTTTTTTTGTGAAGCAATAAACACTGCTATTTCAGGTCTTTCAAATATATTTTCAAGTGAGACAATGACGCATTTAAATCTTCTTGAAACTTTAGTTATTGGAGAAAATTACTATTTAGAATACGTTTCCGAATTTTACAAATCTGATATATTTTTAGATAACTTAAAAAGTAGAAATATCAAAGTTTCTTGCATATCTGGTATAACAGAAATTTTGAAACAAGAAGAGAACAATTTTATTTTACAACTCTTTTTTTCTGCCCTGAGAAGACTTAAAACATATTTAAGATCAACAATGACACAAAACAGCTTACATATTGCATCTGTCACTAACGCGCATAATGACAGAGCATAGACAATCGATTTAAAACTTTTAATAAACGAATTTATGAAAAAAACTCCACAAAGGCGCAACACTTCACTTTTTTAAAAAACAAAAAGCGGACCATAAAATCTGTATGTATTACTCGTAAATGCTATTAGACTGAGAGGTGATTATGAGTTTATTTTAATTTTTTTATTATCAAAACAGAAATCTGTGATTTAGTTTAGAAATCCGTGATTTAGTTTTATATTTGATAGGTAGTATATTTTTGTGGAATTAAAGTATTTTTTGGAGTTTAAAAAAAATGTAAATAGTTTTGGATTTCTTATAAATTTATTATAATTATTATTAATTATTATAAAATGTTGCAACGATATGTGCTCACCACATTATGGGGAGACCTTGCCCAGACGTCTCGGTTCGGCCTCCCAGGATATAAACAAAACTCGGCGCCTAAGGCCACAGTGAACTTCGGAATAAATATTTTTTTTGCCCTTTTCAAGTATGAGGTAGACACGTTTCAAAAAATACTTTCAAATTTAAAATGTCGATATCAACTAAGTAAAGATTTTTGGAAATTGTTCCCCTAAAAAGATGATAAGGTGAGCTGAATATTTTACGAAATTATGGCGTAGTAAACATAAAAAAATCGATTGTGACTCTGCTTGCTTCCCCGTACGCTAGCAGAATCTACGGTTTTTTTTGATGAAGGGATGGAGTAATAAAATTAAGGGGTAATAAATTAGCTAGAAAATATAGCTTAGTAATAAATCAAAAATTCGGTTGTGGCTTTGCTAACTTTCACGTACGCTAGCAGAATCCACTTTTTTTTTATTGAAGGGATGGATCAATAAAATTAAAATAGGGGTGATAAGTTAGCAATAAATTAGCTTAAACTTTTGGAGTGGTAAAAAATCAAAAATTCGGTTGTGGCTCTGGTTGTTTCCACGTACTATAGCAAAATCCACTGTTTTTTTAATGAAGGGATGGAGTAATAAAACTAAATTATGGTTAATTAATTAGCAATAAATTAGCTAGAAAATATAGTGTGGTAATAAATCAAAAATTCAATTGTGGTTCTGCTAACTTCCACGTATGCTAGCAGAATCCACGTTTTTTTGATTGAAGGGATGGAGCAATAAAATTAAAATAAGAGTAATAAATTAGCTAAAAATTATAACATAATAAAAAATTAAAAATTTCGATGTGACTCTGCTTGCGTATGCTACATGTCGACTCGAATGAATCGTTCGTCATATCCATTATTATTGCACAAACTACTATTTCATTTTCTTAGTGTTGTATCTGCATTATATGTGATTTCTGCCACAGCTGTTTTGTTTCCAAAATATTCGAATGAATTATGAAGAAATCTAATTAGCTGTCAATCACTTTTTTTTGTTTTAAAACATGTCAAAATATTGAATATGCGAAGATTTAAACCTGCCAACAAGTAATTTGATATAGCTTGGGAATTTATGTAACAAGCTTGGATTACATCAAAATACGACATATTTTTTCATATTTTTAGATCAGTTGAAAATATAAAATAGACATGGCTGCGAGCTAATCGTTTTATAATCTGTTTATAAAATTATATTAATAATAACTCTATCGCTTACTTTGGAGGATAAGGTATACTTTATTTTAACAATTTTATTGTACTGTTTTTAAAATTTATAATTTGCTTCATATAATAGATACGAGGGGATGTCTATTATTTCAATAATATTATTAATTATGATTTTGAAGCATCGAAAGGAAAATATAATTTTATTGGTTAAGGACCGAAATTTTTCTTATTTGAATTTTCATGTAGGTACTTCTGTATCTGTGAGATGGAGGAAAGAAAATTTGCTCCAAAGCACTTAGGCCTCCTAAAGCCCCTTGTGTATCCTCCAACTTGTCAAAACCTGCTGGTTTTCGATTAGAGGTGTCTAGAGACAGTCATTTCCCCATGTAGGTACTTGCTTAATGATTTAAGGTAATTTTGACTGTCATTTTGTGTATTTTCCAGACCTGCATATTTATTTACATATAGTATAAACTACTCAAAACGAAAATGGAGCCATTATTTAAAATGTTGTTTTCATTAGAATAATATGACTATTTTTTTATACAAATTGGACTTTTCTATAAAAATATAATAAATTTTGTTGTTAGTTATGTTTATTAGGTGGACACATAATTTTGTTTGTAATTAGCAGCGCCAAATAAGATGTAACAGAAGAAAAATGTCCTTTTGCGTTTCGAGTAGTTTATAGTCTAAACTTTTTAAATCTCCCAACTATCAAATTCTTTGAGCTGTAACAAATAAATGATATGATCGACTAAAATATGTCAACCGACGTTTAGCACCTTAACTTTTGAATTTTAATGGCTTCTTGAGGCTGCCAATTTAATAGGTAAAACATATATAGGTGTTATAATTTTTTTTTTTTAATCAATTTTATTTATTTCAAAATCTACAACAATCACTGGATAATAATACATGATTTGTTTAACTATAAAGATGAAAAGAAAGAGAAAACTTTTCGCAAATAGCTCTCCAAGGTCCTGCGGTACATCCGTTTTATGGCTCAAGTTTTAAGTTACACAACTTTATATTAAAATTTGATTTATTGCAACCTTCAACCTCGATAAGCTTTATGCCGGGATGCCTCTTTACTGGGAGAATAGGATCAGATTATACCATAAAGTCGACACTTTTATGAAAAATTATTTTTTTGACCATATTTGCGATACTTTTCGTTTTTTCGATTCTTACTTTTCCCTTCATTAGAGGGGCATATTTAGGGTGACAAGGCGTCCCGTGTTCCCCGGTTTGTCCCGTTTTTTAAAGAACAGTCCCGGTGTCCCGACAAATAGTCTCGAGACGCATAAATGTCCCGGTTTAAAGAAATTTGGATTTGTATTTTTTTCGCAACTTCTTAGCTGCTCAACCTTACTATTTTCCATTATTTTGATATTCTCCTTACAGCTGAAATTTTAAAAATTTGATGGTACATTTTTCCTGTACCGTCAAATATTTCAAATATTTTCTTTTTAAAAAATATCCAGTGGACCAAAGAACGAAACCAGTTATCTTATTAAATATTTTGTTTAAAAATTATTAACCTTTTCTGTTTAGAGTTATTTTTTTTTTATTAAAAGCAAAGATAGTATTTTATGCAGGGTTTTTAATCTGAGATTTTTAAGTATACGGTATATTTATATACCTATATAAAATAAAAGTTCCTAACTAAATTATAAGTTACCAGTTAAATATTTTTATTTTGTTAGAATGTGATTTTGTTTTTCTTTGAGTTGAAATTATAATGTATGACAGTATGTAGATACTGTGATACCTTACCTACCTCGTTTCTAATATTGTTTGAATGATATTAAAAAAATGTATAATATTAGAAAGTAAGTCATACGTAACTATTTTAAAATTAATATTTTTTCATTAATTGTGATTTTTTTTGTTAAATTTTATAAAATTTACATATATGTAGTTTTTATGCCCACCAAAAATAACTAGATATTTTTAAGTACGTGTCCCGGTTTCGTAAATATAAAATCTGGCCACCCTACGCATATTCTATTCTAAATACACACAAGTGTAAGTAACCTAGTAAATCCACTAAGGCTAAGCCAGCACATCCATTTGCTGTTGACACATTTTTTTTATATATACCTATTCAGTTACATATATTTATAAAAATTCAATAAAATGAAAATAATAATAAAAATAATAATCTATTAAAAACATTGAAATTACATATTAAAACCTAAATACATTATTATAAAGTATATCAAAATCGAAAACAGATGAAAAATCAATCATATTATTTATTTAAATGAATATCACAATTTTTTGCTACATGTGTCTTTTTATTTCATTTTTAAAAATATTTACGGATTTTGTTTCTCTTTTATCTACGGGCAGATAAGTAAATAGTCTAGAAGAGTTATGTACAAATCCCTTTTGGCTTATTGTTTTTGAAAAGTAGTCTACATGAACGAGATTATTAGTATTTGCTCTAGTTTTTGATGGTCTATATACAGGGTGATCCATTAGTGTGAAAAAGTCCAATATCTCCGCCATCATTAGAGATATAAAAAAAATATTTTCACAGAACGGTAGACATATTTTAAAATTATTTTTGAATATACAGGGTGTTTAATAACTTCTCTCAGGAACCAACTTATGTTCTTTTTAATGAATCACCCTGTATTTAATTTTATATTGAATTACCCTCGCTTTTCCCATTCTAAAAATATAAATTATTATTGGTTTATACAGGGTATTTTGCAGGATATAATCAATTTTGTATGAAAATCGTATTGAATTCAATGACCTATATCATGCAAAAGAAACAATTGACAACCAATTTTTTTTCTAACACAATTTTTCGATCATGGTCAAATTTTATTCGGAGACACTACTTTTTTCAATTCGCATCAAATCTGTACAGGGTGAGTCAAAACACAAATACATAATTTTCTCAATTTTTTTTAAATGGTTCACTCTGTATTTTATATCATCGTTCAAAAGTATCCTAATTATACTTTAATTTGACTTAAGCATTCCCTATACCAAAAGTTAATAGTTTTTAGAGATTTTTAAATTTTAGTGGTAAAAACGATAATTCAGAAAATAATTAATTGGAAATACATTTTATTTATCATTAGTAATTTATTGAATTTAACCTGAAGTAATTATTTATTATCGACTAAGTAAGTTTTTGACAATATGTAATGTCACTTATATATTTATTAAAAAAAAAAAAATAAACATTGCAACCACAAACTACAAATGAAACCTACTAAATTTTTTGTTTATTAAATTTTATGAGTTGAAAATCTCCAATACTGACAGTTTGTTATTATTAATGTCATTAGTGTTGCAATATTTGTTTTCTACAAAGTCTAGCCAGTTTTTTAATATAAATTATAGTCGTGAAGAATTAGTTGATATGGTATGGATTTGGGAGAATGCAATAAATACTCTTTGCTAGCAACAAGAGTTTATAAAGAAAGATTTCCAGAGCCTAGAACGCCAAATAAAACATCGTTCGAAAAACTGATGGATCGATTTAACCGAACAGGGTCAGTTTCATATGAGAAAATTGATAGAACAAAAACTGTTACTAAAGAGAAAAATTAACTAAATGTTTTGTTAGCAGTTACCGAAAATCTGTATACAAATATAACAAATATTTCAAGAGAACAGGAAATAACTTATACGTCAGTACAAAGAATACCTTCCAAAAATAAAATGCATCCGTATCATATGTGTTAAAAAAATCACCCTGTATTTAAACAATTTTTATTTGAATGTTTTTTTTTTGTCAAAAATATATCATTTGTAATGTCAATAAACTCTTCCGTTTAAAAGGAGAATAATGTATCTTTCCAGAAGAAGTTTCAGTGTCCAATACTTAACATAGGTTATGGGCCTTCTTTGAATGGTATTGCGACCAAAAGAATTACAAAAATAAAATAATTTTGTGAAATATTTACAAGTGATTTGCTGAAATTTTTTATAATGTCAGAGACTGGCGATTCAGCAGCTCTCACAGGTTTGTCTGTTCCAACTCAATTACTTATTAGTAGTGGATCAAACATAAATATTGAAAAACTTGAAGGAGTAAGTAATTATGCTACCTGGAAGTTTCAAATGAAACTTATCCGAGACAGCAATGACAGAAGGTCTTATACGGGACTTGTAAGCAAATTTGGCAATTCTATAATAAATTGGGAATCTCGAAAACAACAAACTGTAGCATGTTCAAGTACAGAAGCTGAATATTATAGTTTAGGAAGTGCTGTAAAAGAAGCAAAGTTTGTAGGAAATTTATTTTCAGAATTACGTTTAATAAATTTACAGGAACCAATTACCATTTATAATGACAATCAGAGTACACATAAGATTGTTAATAATCAGGCGTTTAAACGAACTAAACATATTGATATACATTATCATTTTGTTAAAGAAGCTGTTGAGAGTGGTCAAGTCATTATTAAATATAAAACCACAAATGAGTTAGTAGCTGATTTATTTACGAAAGCTCTTCCTAAAATAAAACATAAAAAATTTGTAGGAGAGATAGGACTTGACAAAATAGTTATTTAATTTAATTTTTTTTTTAGGTTTATTTTTATAACTCTACTCGACTATGTTGGTAATTAATAGTTTAGGAAATGTCATAGTTATAATTTTAAATTTAACATACTCGAGTAAGGGGAAGTGTTAAAAAAATCACCCTGTATTTAAACAATTTTTATTTGAATGTTTTTTTTTTGTCAAAAATATATCATTTGTAATGTCAATAAACTCTTCCGTTTAAAAGGAGAATAATGTATCTTTCCAGAAGAAGTTTCAGTGTCCAATACTTAACAATATGCAACTACATCAAGAACTCACTATTATGGATTTTGAACACAGGGTAACTTTTTGCGAATGGTCACACCAAAAAATTACTGAACGAAGAGATTTTTTTGAGTACGTGCTTTCATCCAAATGGCTGTGTCAATAGGCACAACTTTCATTATTATTCCACTTCTAATCCATACCATATAATTACTCACAGTCAGGAAAGGTGGTCTTTAAATGTTTGGGGTGGCATTATCGGTAAGTACGTGATAGGACCTCATTTTTTAACGAACCTGTAAATGGGGAATTGTACTTTCACTTTCTAGTGAATTCTTTACCAATATTGCTTGAAGATCTTCCTCTTGAAGTACGCCGAAAAATGTGGTATTTACATGATGGTGCTCCTGCTCACAATAACGCTCTTGTAAATGGCGAACTTGCAGACCAGGAAGATGGATAGGAAGAGGCGGACTAATCCGTTGGCCTGCCCGGTCACCAGATTTAACTAAAATGGACTTTTTTTCTGGGGCTACGAAGGCTCTAGTGTATAAAATACCTTCAACTATAGTAGATGATATGAAAATACGAGTAAGAGAGGCATTTCAAAGTGTTACTGTGGAAATGCTTAGAAATGTGAGTCGGAACTTTGAAAACCGTGTTCAGGCCTGCATAAATATTATGGAAGTCCACTTTGAACAACTGTTCTAATTAAATATAATTTGCAAAAATTACATATAAATAATAAAGTATGAATGGGTGAACCATTTAAAAAAATTGAGAACATTATGTATTTGTGTTTTGACTCACCCTGTACAGATTTGATGCGAATTGAAAAAAGTAGTGTCTCCGGATAAAATTTGACCTTGATTGAAAAATTGTGGTAGAAAAAAAAATGGTTATCAATGGTTTCTTTTGCATGATATAGGTTATTGAATTCAATACGATTTTCATACAAAACTGATTATATCCTGCAAAATACCCTGTATAAACCAATAATAATTTATATTTTTAGAATGGAAAAAGCGAGGGTAATTCAAATATAAAATAAAATACAGGGTGATTCCTTAAAAAGAACATAAGTTGGTTCCTGAGGGAAGTTATTAAATACCCTGTATATTCAAAAATAATTTTAAAATATGTAGTTTAACGCTGTCTACCATTCTGTGAAAATATTTTTTCCAATAATAGGCGGAGATATTGAACCTTTTCACACTAATGGATCATCCTGTATTTAAGTTCATTTTTATTTTTATAGGTTTTGATACACATTTTTAAAAAATAAAGTTGCCTAAAATAATTTTAATAAAAGTTTTTTGTATTATATCTATTTTTTTTAAATAGCAAGTCGTAGCTGCACCCCATCCAATTATTCCGTACGAAAGTCTAGATTCTATCAATGCATGGTACATTATTTTCAACTGTGGCAATTCTAAAATACTCTTTAGCAATCTAAATTTATATATAAAACATCTTAAAGTATTTGTAACTTTTCCAATCTGAACATTCCATCATTTCGGTACCATGATTATTGATGCTTAAGAGATTGTATGCAGATGAAGTATTTTCGTAACATAAAAATAGCAAAAAGGGTGTTTTCGAAAAGTTGATGGTAAGTAATTTATGATTGAAGCATCCAATTAATTTATTTATATCAAGTTTTATCGAATTTTTAAATCCTTCCAACTAGACGATTCATAGTAGATCACAGTGTCATCTGCGAAACTAATTATTGTTCCTGATGATAGTAAGTGGAAGATGTCATTTAGATAAATTATAAATATTATTAGATATTGATGAAAAACAGAAAATGGATTGTATTATGTCATTTCTCTAAAAAGTTTATTTGATTTTGGAACAGTATTTATTAATAAACATTAATCTATTAAATTGTAAAAAGCCACATCACATACATGATTATTAAAAATATTAAAAACATTAATGGATCTAAGTTGGATCCTCGAGGGACTCATTACACTCTGTATATTTTTTAAATTTCTCCTTCTCTATTAAATTTAAAACACAATCGTTAAAACCGCATTGTTAACTTTATTAGTACTATTTAAAACATATATTCCTGCGTTATTCTGGATTAATGGTGCCCGCGGTACATTTCTAATTGATTTGTACTGAAAACTTGATTTATTTCATAAAACTTTTATGCCAAACATTTTTGTTATATCAGAAATCTAAATATTTTTCTATACAATGTAAAAATAACTAGTGAACTGCTTTCACGCATATTACCGATTTCAAATAGTATTTACAACAAAAGTTTTACAAAAATATGTTTTTTTAGGTAAATGGTTTCGAAAAAATGAATTTTAGGTTGCATTGACTTGATTAATCCAATTAGGATCTATAAGAACAATTTCTTGCATGTCTGATGCCATCCCATTACTTAAAAAAAAGAACAATTTCTAGGTCAGTTTCTCCATATGGCTCCATCATTAAATCCGTTACTGTATCAGTAACAAAACAGCAACCGCAAACATAAAACATAGACGCGACAAACTAGCTTAGACGTAAATCTGACACGGCCTACTAAAACAACAGAACAGATGTTTGGATGTCTTCCAACTAGTGTCAAAATATTATGTAAATAACATCAAAATCAACAAGTTGGGCGTCGGAATCGGCAGCGATGCTGATGATATTCATAACATAACTGCGTTTTCCTACACACAAAAAACAATCGACCACCTAGCGAGCGTTACAAATCGCTGTCGGGACAGAGCCGGATCTGGTCAATTTTTATAAAATTAACGGAGACTAGAAAACCAAATTTTTTAAATAATTAACCAAAATGTTTCATTTCTTATTTTTTATTTAGTACTTTTTTGTTATTCTTTTGTGAACTTAAAAAATTGACAATTACTGGAATAATAATGATTATTAAAGCCATAACTACGAGGTCTTTAACAATACCCGTACCACACAAAACGGGGAAGTGCTATTTTAGATAACTAAAATTATCTTGGATATATTAGTAGTCATCGTTTTTTTTTGCATTTTGTTAAACAAGCTTTTATTCAATTTTTCATTCAATATTGTAACGTTTAAATTTGGCCTTATAGCGGTTTTTCATAAAAATAGGAATAAGCTAGTTTTTATCTGTGTTCTGTAACTATTTAATGGGTCCTTCTATACCCGCATTTAAACCACTGTGCTTTTGGATCGATATGCGAACCACTGATTTTGTCCTCACCGTCGAAAGCGTTTCAGGGGTCCCTCTGCGACACTCTGGGTGAGCATGTGGCTGCCTTGTATTCAGGATGTCGGTCTAGCGTTTCCGCTCTGACGTTAATTGTGGGTATATGATCAGTTTGGGGTAGATAGGACCTCTATTTGAGTTTAGTTAGGCTATTTATTTGGTTTTAGAGGTTTGTTTGGTTATTTTAGCCCTTTCTGTCAAGAATTTATTTCGTAATAGAGGGCGCTGATGGGACATCTATTTGTCGCTAAGGTATGTTGGTATTACTGTTTTTTTTTGAAGTGACGTCGGTTTCCGCCCTTCTGGAAATTTTGATTCATATTCGGCACGTGAATTTGAAAGGTACTGTTTCGAAATTTATTGGAAGTCGTTTCAATCTATTTGGGATATTGCGAAGCAACCTTTTTGTTTTAAGTTACAACAGTGTGGATTTGGTAGTATTTTTTGGTGATCACATGTTGTAGGAGCTCTTAGGAGGATATATTTAACCACGTGTTGAATCTCATTGTGCTTACATATATATGCAGTCTTTCTGAATAAGCCGTTCACGAATTTGCCGTTCAATTGATCTGGTTCACCGTTTTGTCCCTCTTTTTAGCTGTAAAAGAGGTAAATATGCTTTGATTTTAGTTAAAATGCTTACTTAGACCTAACCCTAGGTTATGTTCTTTTCGTTGTATATATTTTCAGTATATGGGATGAACTATTAGGGGTAGTATCTTGAAATCTAAGGGTGTAATTTGCTTATTAAATGTAATTGTTGGGTAGAACTCGCTTCACGAGCCGTCTATCCTGTTACTTTGTAAATCTGAAGATTACCTACATAAATTGATAAGCCGAACTTTAATTAACTAGTGAACGTTGAGTAGTTATTACCTATTTCTGGACCTCGCTTCACGAGAAGGCTATGTAGGTACCTGGTTATTTAATTTTAACTTCTTTATATAACCAGGGATAAATAGTTATCGCTGTGTTTTATCTTATACGTTTTCTTTAGGGTTCTTGTGACGGGCACACACTTCTTGTGACGGGCTAATACTTCTTGTGACGGGCTGATACTTCTTGTGAAGGGCCAACACTTGTGACGGGCTGACTAGCACATCTTGTGACCAGCTAGTACTCCTTGTGATCAGCTAGTAATCGTCTAACGGGCTACCAACCTTTACGACAGGCAGGTTGATTTGTATGCCGAAGTAGGACATCAACCGTCTACTAGAGCAGCTGGGAAGAAGTCACGGTGTACCGCAAGTTTTGCTATCTTATTTTCTTTATATTACTTATTACTATTTAATCTATTTTATTGGGGGGTGTTATTAGTACGTGTTTTAATCTAATGTAAACGAGGTTTAGGGGTGTATGGTTTACATTACATTTTTATTAAACCCGAAACACGTTACCAAGAGCTCTTTGTGGGGTATATTCTTAAGGGTAGTTAATATTTTTAATAAGTAACGGAGTTTTACATGTTTTTACCCCTAGCGTCCGTAAATAGTACACTATTATTTGTTTATTTGCTAAATTAAGTATAAGGGGTTAAGGTAAAGTACACTTATAATATAATAGGAGCAAACTCGATTTGTAGCCGCTTGATGGTCTTGTAGAGGAGATGCTATAGTTTTCTATTTGGAGTTTGGTAGTGAACTGTCACTTGGATTGTTGGATGTGAGGTTAAACTCCTGGCGCCCACTCACAAACATCACTTTTTCTACGACTCACCCCCTTCTTCACTGTAGTTAGTCGGCATCCAACTTTGGATTGACATAAATCCCACCTCAGGTGCTTAGGCACAGAAAGTAGGAAGCAATATTAATTGACCAATCAGTTTTTTTAGAGCTTATAAGTGCCTTCATTTTTTTTTGTTGGTAAGTGTAAAAGTATTTACTCATAATCGGTTAGTTATCTGTGGATTTAAACTCTTCGAAACAATCGGTAAGCGACTTATTACATACACCACTTTTCCGGTTAACATGTGTCCCTCACCTGCAAATTTCACTTACTATATATGTTTCATAAGTGTTTTCTTCTTATTTTATTATTAAGTATGTAACTGGTAAAATAATTACCTAACTGTCAGATTCAACCAACTTGTTATATTGCCTTACTTAAACAAAATATCAAATTATGATAGAAATGAATACCAATATTATTTGAAACTCATATAAAATTACTAGCTTCGCACCTCACTAATCTACCTTGACGCTCGGGTGTAATAGAGTACTTCCTCACTCGGTATACTGGGTGGCCCATTGAAAACGTACCGCAAAGCATTACAGGGTGGAAAAAACTTTTCGGCGAAACCAAAAAATAAAGTCTGTTTGTCAAGGAAACACCTTTTGACGCAAAAAGCATAGTAAAACCTTCAACACCCTCAGTAGGGGTGTCATCCTCCAAAATTTTTCAAAGGGGAAGGGGATCAAGTGATACCTCATTAAAAGGGTTTTGTCATTCCCTATACAACGCTGCTGAGTTTTTGAAAATCCAGTCACTCGTTTAGAAAATTATGGGACCTTGAAAGTTAAACAATAATGTGTGACGGAAAATGCAAAAATCGATTTAGTTTAACTTGAAACCTTACCCTACTTTTGAAATTACAACAATTATTCCCAGATTTAAAATAAAACACCTCATTAACTCGAAACACTAAAACATTTTTTGGTATAATGGTAGTTATTCAAATGAATTTGCTGTTTTTGTTATTTTGCAGATTCTTTAGGCTCGTTCTTGTTGGTAAAATATTATCGGGTTTCTTTCTTCCCGTTTAAATTAAAGTAATTGCTAAATAGTCCAGTAACTGAAGGGTCAAACCTGTAGAAAATTCGCTAATGAGTTCCCACATAGCGCAATTTGTAGGTCATCGCAGGTGTTTTTAAACGAGAAAATCCTTAACGCGTTCTAGGTATCGGAAGGGGCTGAAAATGGACCCCTAAAACCTGGAAAATGGGTATCCCGCTAATATCTGACTGAGTATGCCAATTAGAGAATTTTTGTTTAGACATGAAGATCAGCTCATTATCTACAAAAATGACCCTTATAATTTTCTTCGAAAATTCAATAGTTTTCGAGATAATGGCACTCAAAAGTCCCCTCATTTCAGCTGCTGCTCTACCTGCAGAAATGTCGCTTTCTATGAATTAACGTGTAAGCGGGCGGACGAATTGTTCCATATCTCGGGAAAAAATTGATATTTTTCAAAGATTCAAAGTTCATCGCAATGGGAAAACTCGTAGCTACAATTCAATGTGACTTGCAGTCAGGTATTTGCCAAAAATATTTAAAAAAGCGGTCAGTTTTTTTCAACAATATTTAGAGACTGTTTCATTAATTTATTCATATTTTCTTTAAAAATAGTCATTTATTCTAATTTTGCCTCTATAATGGGACCTTGGGGGGTCTTGAATGATCTCAGAAATTTTTTTGTAATACTTTTCTTGCGTTTTAATACAAAATTGATTTGTTTATTTACATGTTTTAGTTGATTTCGGAGTTCCATAGAATCTTCGGAACAAGCGCGAATTATATTCTTATGATCCGTTATATTGATTTCCAATTTACATCATTTTAAAGCTTAGATGGTCTACTTTTCGACTATATTTTTTTATTTTTAATAGAGTCTAATAATTTTCAAGAAATGAGGAAAATTGATCACACGAGTGAAAACCGGCTTTTTTTTGTTTAACCATTTCTTGTTCCCCGCTCTTTATTTTTTGAGGATTAATAACTAGATCAAAGTAAAGCTTGTATTCTGACCTTTTCATTGATATAAGTCAATCCCATATCCGTTCTTGGTTGTAAAAAGGTTGTTACAATTATATACTTCATTTTTACGCTCCCCCTCTGAGATCCATGATATTGTATATAACCTAACCTCGTGTACCCACGCGGCGATAGTTGTCTGCATGTGTTTGTATACAATCTCTGTTTTGGAGTCGTCGGCTTGACCGGATTATTGATGTACTGATGATATTTTTTCATTATTTATTTTGAATTATTTATTTAAAATAAAATAAATATTTTTCATTAAATTAATTCTGATATAAAAAAAAGAAGAAGTGTTTAAAGTGAGAAATTTCCACGTTATTCTTGTCTACAAGAAAGAATATTCAAGGATTTTTTTTAATAAGGTTTGTTTTATTTTGTCTTAACTTTAAAAACTTGGTGTAATTGTTCTAACGGTTGGATGTTGGATCATCTATTTTTTGGTAGCTCTTGGTGTTGTTGAAATGGAAAAACAGATTAATTAATGAAGTAATACATTTTTTTTTTAAATGAAAACTGATAGAAACTCTAAAAAGGTTATTGAAAAGACTAGCACCTTTATAAGATCTTTTGCTCATGAAAATAAGAGAAATATACTTTAATTGTGGAACTTTAACTCCTAAAAACAATACTTTCATTCCATAAATTGATTATGATGAGTTGTGGTTATTCACAATCAGGGGCCACCTCAATTTTTATTTTCCATGGTATATGGAAAAAAAAATTTCTCATATAAAAACAATCTAAAATATAAAGTCTTATTTTTATCTAATAATTGATAAAATTAATAAAATTGCAGTTCGCTGCCAGTCCGGTCCTGTTTTTAGATTTAAATCATGCCACATGTTCCAGATGGATGGCCCAGGACTGCTAATTTATTTAGTGAAAAAGCGTAAGGTGTATGCATATTTCACTCGACATTCTTTATGACAATAGAATTTTTATGCTAATTAATTTTTTTATCGTAATAATAAAACAATTAGCTGCTAACGATGCTAATTTTATAGTAAAAAGTGTCAAATATTTTAACGTTATGCATATATTAGTGTAATACCAAACGTAATACAAGGAGTTGTGCAAATTGGACAGAATCCCCGATTTCTGGCTTATTGGTCAAATTAAAAATGCTCCTGAGACAGAAAAATAACATTAAAAAGCTAAAAATTTGTATCATTCTCGTTGTCCATATACTTAAAATTAATTTAAATAGCAAGTGTATACCGGATTCACAAAGTCAGTATGTTATTATTTAAAAAAGCCTAAAATTTATTTAATATTGTAACGCTTATAATTTATTTACACTAAAACACTTACTACTTTAATACTTTATTAATACTTAAATACACATTTACTTAAATATATTTACCACCGTATGTACGGTGCATTTACTATATCGATCTGCTCTCCACAGCAACACAGCCCATTTATAAAAAAAAAGAAAAAAAAAAAGAAAAAAGAAAAAAAAAGAAAAAAGAAAAAAAAAAGAAAAAAAAAAGAAAAACTATTTTGTTTTAAATATATTTAATCATATTAATTGAATTGAGTGTTTGCAAATATACCAATTTCTGATAAATTATTATATATTTTGAATCTAGAATATGTTCATTAAAGAATGGGTCAAACTTCAGATGTGGTTAATTTGGGTAAAAATAAGTTCATTTAAGCCAATTTACCTTAGTAGAATTTTGTTTGCTTAAGAAGTTACAGGGTGGAGAAAATATTTTTTTTTAATATTTTTACGATAATTCAAATATTTTTTGAGTAAATATACCCACATTTTGTGAAAGTAAATTTTTTTTGGTGATACAAAAGAATACCAGCTTTTTTGTTGCATTAATGTACAGGGCGTTCTAAACTGGCGTGCCAATCTAGTATTTACTTCAGATTTTTTTAAGAACTATGTAGACAGTGCAGTTTTATATAAAGGTTATATTTTTAAAATCGGCTCATCGAGACCTTTTCAGGGGCATTCTATATCACGTACAGTGATGTCACAATATAAGTTGACTTTAAAAAAAGAACACTATGTTCAATGTTTAAAAGTTAAACAACACTATTTAACTCTCACGGTTAGTCGTGGAGGCATGTTGGAGGTATAAGACACTTGATATGTCATCGAAAATTTGTTATCAGAACATGTTACAAAAAACAACAATTCATGTATATTAAAAAAAAGTTTTAATAGTTTCATTATTAGTAAACAATACATATTGAAACAATAATTGGGGCCAACTGAATTTCTTGTTGAAATATAATTATTATATGTAAATATAGGACACGAAAAGTGTTCAACCAACATTCAGTCTGCTCTACTAAAAAACTTACTAGATTGACAGCACAGTTTATCTCCGAAGTGCTGATAAACCTATTAAATAATTTTCAACTCTTTATCATTCTTTTAGTATACCCATTTTGTAGGCTATTATGTTATTGTTTTATCCTTCATTATATTATTATTCTACTCTTCACACATAGTAGTCTGTAAATAGTATTATAGGTTTACTTTGTCCGATGTCACGGTTTTTGTCTGCACGATAATTCAAAAACGAAAAATGATATTAACTTAAAATTTTTAGCAAACATCAAGCTCTATAAGGAGAAGAAGCCCTTTAATTTTGAAAAAAACAAAAACAAATCTGATTATAAATGGGGGTTTAAGAGGGGTTTAAATTAAAAAAGAATCATGAATCAAAACTGAAAAGCGATATCAACATGAAATTTTTAGTAGAAATCAAGCTCTATAAGGAGATGACGCCTATTGATTGTGAAAAAAAAATGAATAAAAGTGGGGGGTTAAGGTGGGTGGAAATATTTAAAATAAACTCAAAAACAAACAATAATATCAACTTGAAATTTTTGGAAAATTCAAGCTTTACAAGGGGATGAAGTCTATTGATTCTGAAAATAATCTGATTGAAAATTGGGGTTAAGGGGGTCTGTTAAAGAGTGAAAATTATAATTTAGAATGTCACGCATTATATATCTTCATTCTAGCTTGTATCTGTGTTATATTATGTATTGTGATGGGACTGATCCTATAAAATATACATTTTAGTTCACTTGTTTTTTGCCAATAAAGGGTATTTAAAAAATATATTAGTTTATTTAACATATGTGACAAAATATGAAAATGATTAAATTTACAATCAAAACTGAAAAACGGTAGGTAGTTTCATATAATATTTTTTACACAAAAATAATCTCAAAATATGAAGAAAAGTCAGTTGACTAACTAATACTGTTTATAGATGGTTTTCAACGTATTAAAAACAAAACAAATATTACAATAACTAAAATATTCATTCATTAATAGTTGTAGTGCTTGAAAACAGTATGATATTGATAATAATAACTTTACTTGTACAAGGTTTTGAACCGAACTTACAAATGATAAAATTACCACGAGCCGCCACTGTGTATGAATATTACCCGATTCAAACATTTTATTTATTGAGTGGCATATTTATGGGTTTTGCTAAAATAGGTGTCAGTTTTTCTCCCTCTCCCAATTTCTCACCAAAATCTAGTGATTTTGAATTTTAAAAATATTGTAGGTACGGAAGCAGATTTTTGGTGTTGCTAAGATGGACCCGAGTCTACCAACTTCTGTGAAGGGGAGCCAGAAAAGAAGAATTGTGACTGGGTAATTAGAACGAAGTTAAAATATTCAAAAAGAAGAGAGATTTTTACAATTTACAAGTTATATAAGACTGATAAAATCTCATCCCTAATATATTTCTAGTGTAGCAAAATAAAACCGTTACAGGTTTAGTAGATAAAGTTGCCATAGCCGTAGCAAAAACAGTAAGTAAAAACTTCGAAACGAAATTGAAGAATCTAGATAAAGATTTTAAAGAAATTAAACAAAATCACGAATCTAAAATTAAACAGATGCAAAACGAAATAAATGCACTTTGCAAAGATAAAGAAAAACAAGAAACTAAGCATGACATACTGGAACAAGATGACTCTACGAATTTTCAATTTTGCGGAAAAAGATAAAGAAAATACTAGAGAAGAAATTATTTTTACTATTCAATTCTAAAATTGGTCTTAAATTTTCCGAAGATGATATTGAAATATGCTATAGAATAGGCAAAACAAATGAAAATAAAAAATCCAGAGGTATTTTTCTAAAACTAACGAACTTGGAAACTAAAATGGAAATTTATAGTAAGAAGATGATCAAAGCAAGCAAAATACAAATATTATTTAAATCAAATCAATAACAATAAATATACTCCAAAAAAATTGTGAAAAAGAAATTAGTACACGTAAAATATATAAAATTTAATAATTTCTTTGTAAAACATTGTAAATGTTGGTGAATCTTATGCAAAAGATATTTTAAAAACTGCAACAACCCTACGTGTGAACATTATAAATAAAAAATCTTTCTTTTTACAACCAATAACTGAATCGGAAATAGTTACAATAATAAATTCTTTAAAACATCAAAAATCAGTTGAAATAGATAGATTTTAAGCAAATGACAGCTATTTTAGCAAAACCCATAAATATGCCACTCAATAAATAAAACGTTTGAATCGGATAATATTCATACACAGTGGCGGCTCGTGGTAATTTTTCCAATAATTTTATCATTTGTAAGTTCGGTTCAAAACCTTGTACAAATAAAGTTATTATTATCAATATCATACTGTTTTCAAGCACTACAACTATTAATGAATGAATATTTTAGTTATTGTAATATTTGTTTTGTTTTTAATACGTTGAAAACCATCTATAAACATTATTAGTTAGTCAACTGACTTTTCTTCATATTTTGAGATTATTTTTGTGTAAAAAATATTATATGAAACTACCTACCGTTTTTCAGTTTTGATTGTAAATTTAATCATTTTCATAATTTGTCACACATGTTAAATAAATTAATATATTTTTTAAATACCCTTTATTGGCAAAAAACAAGTGAACTAAAATGTGTATTTTATAGGATCAGTCCCATCACAATAGATAATATAACACAGATACCAACTAGAATGAAGATATATAATGCGTGACATTCTAAATTATAATTTTCACTCTTTAACAGACCCCCTTAACCCCAATTTTCACCTCCTTAAATGTTTTACACTTATTTAGTTACACCCTGTATATGTTAAAAAAATGTTTGTAGATTTTGTGTATTATTTTTTAGATTAATAATAATCTTTGTTTTCTCTACTTAAATATCTATCATTGCTACTTCTGATATAATTTTATTTTTAGATAAAATCTAACTTGTCCCTTTTATCTCTTAAGTAAAAGAAACGTCTATTACCTAAAAAAAACTCGACAAAACCCATCGTGTAACACGCATAATATGTCAGCTCCATCTATATATACACACACAAATATATTGTGTATCTCAGTTACGGCCACTTTGGTTGATTTTACGACGCAGCTATCATTCAAATACGGTCGCGTTATGGGCCATTTTGAAAATTGAGTTGCCTTTATAGAGAACCCGAATAGACTGTCCCATTCTGGATGGAGTTTTATGCAAGAGTCGCTCGCGTATCTTTTGTAGTTTTTTTTTATGGAGTAGCATGTTGTTGCTTAACGTGAAAGTTCTTTTCGGAACGTGATGATCCGGAAGTGGTAGGTTATCGGTTCGCAATAAAACCGGATGATGTAGTGTTGTTTTCTTTCGAAATGACTTTTATAGCTTCGTTTATATAAGGGGTTTTATAGACAATTACTACAGCCTATGACGTGGGTTAGAGCTGATTGGTATCAGACATTACTGATTAAGAATCCATAAAAAAAGATAGATACTTGAAAACCACGGCACATATAATTTTCTAACTAATAATCCTTCAATGAATGGTATATTTAAGCCACTGTATTCCCGGACGTAGGAATATTATGTCTATGATTATTTGGCTTATAGTTCATTAAATCAAATACGAAACAGTCCTCAATTTCTTTATTATTATCCTGGAAACGTGACAGTTAATTTTATCCTGCTTTTAGAACAAAAATTTAAATTTTACATCTTGTTTTGGTTAATTTTAAGATAACCATGCTCTAACTGTCAGATATTAAACTATTCAATCTTCGCATAAGTATTGAATGACAATTAATGAAGGCCACAAGTTAGAAGACATAAGAGAAAAAGGGAAACTGACTGTTAATGGCGATGTATTTCAAACATTAGCATGTGGTGTCGCGAGCTGGGTATATTTTATCCATCCCAAAAACTCCTAACGTACCTATAGAAGTTTTAACTTAAAAAATGTAATCCAAAAAATTTAAATTAGTAAAAAAAAATTTGTAAGAAAAATTTTGTCCAAAAAAAATTTTTACCAAATATATTTTTAACAAAGGAAATTTTTGTCACAATAATAGATGCCATAAAAAATTGAAAAAAAAAATTGTAAAAAATTTCTGTCAACAAATAATTTTGTCAAAAAAAAAATTTTGACCAAAAAAGAATTTTATCCAAAACAGAATTTTGTCCAAAACAGAACTTTGTCAAAAAAAAATCATCAAAAACAATTTTTCTCCAAAAAAGAAATTTGTCCAAAAAATGTCCAAAAATCTTCAAAGAAAAATTTGGTCTAAAAAAAATTTGTCCAAAAAAAATTTTTCTTCCAAAAAATATTTTGTCCATGCGCAAATGCAAGTCATATTTCTAGCTATAGTTATACTATTATTATTATTATTATAATATAATAAAAGAAATTAAGCAGGTGGGAAAAGGAGGAAAAGTGTTGACATTGTCAGGGAATATTTTTCTAAAACTCAATGATAAAAATCAAATTATCAAAATCAATTAATTGAGAGATACTGAACTTTTTAATTAATACAAACTATTATTTTTTGTTTTCTTGTTGAAAAACAATTTATATTTAGTCACGTGAATAGTTATAAATTAAAACTTTTTGAATTATTGTTTAATTTTTACAGGTTAAAATAATTAAGGGTGAGATTACAGAACGTCTGCAACTTTGCAGATCTGCAAATATGGCGGCAACTTTGAAAATCTGCAAATATGACTGACTTACACATGCAAGTATCAAATTTTCGTATTCCAAATTTGGGTTTAGTGTTGTTGGGGGTAATAAACCACAATAAATATTGCGAATTTGCAGATATTTTTTGGAATACTTGTATTTATAAGTCCGATTTGCAAAGTTGCAGATCTGCAAAGTTGCAGACGTTCTGTAATCTCACCCTAAATTATTTAGATTATTTTTCGCAGTACACGTGTAATTGTGTCGCACCTTTCAGGTGTTTTATATTTTTATTTCTTATAGCTAGTAAAGCAGAGCCCAATAACTTTTAAAGATTTACGTCCAATAAGTATTTTGCCTACTTTATCAAAAATATTAGAAAAGGCTATGGAAAGTTAGATAAAAGATTACCTACAACAACACTCGTTATTACCCACTGGCTTTCGCAAAGACTTTCGGTGTACAACTGTTCTGCTCAATTGTTGATGATGTCATTAAAGCAACTGATCAGGGAAAATGTAGTGCAAGCATGTCAAACTGAAAAAGTAACTTGAGCTGAATAAATAAAATATATGTTTATGTGGGCCGCACCCAGGCAAATGCGCTGTAGGCAGTACGACGCAGTTGATACATTTTTGAAGCCACGCCCAAATTTAGTCAAGAAATCACCCAAAATGTATTTAAAAATATTTTATTCTAAAAACTAAAAACATTTTTTAAAAAATATTAGAAATTCAGTTTATTTTTAAAAACAGCTCATATCTAATTACTTCACAAGCCTTCACGCTTCCCGGACACATAATTTTTGCAGCTTTAATAAGATATTCCTTGATAAAATCACCTTCTGTGAAAGATTTCGAGTATTTAACTATTAACTTCGACAATACTTGCTTGCACCGCTGATTCAGTTTCTTGTGGTATTTTACTAAACATGAACTGTTGTTTTTTCAGTCCCAACTTAAGCTCTTTCAACTTTGTCTTCATAATTATCAAATTTTAATTTATGTTGGTCATAGAGGCGTTTAATGTTATATAATTTTGGTACGCTAATATATATGCAAAAATTTTGGCATCTGGCCGCAAGCGGCCCGCGGGCCGCGAGTTTGACATGCTTGATGTAGTGTATTAGTTATGTTAGATTTTAGTCGGGCATTTGATATCCTTCATCAAGATCTACTAATACGTATGTTGTGGTATATAGGCTTTTTGGAAAATTCCCAATTACTAATAAATAATTATCTAAAATTTAGACAACAAAAAGTGTGCATATATAATTTGTTCTCTTCTTATCTTAATTTAAGATCGGAGAGGTCCCTCAAGGGTCAATCCTTAGACCTTTATTATTCTGCATATATTCGGCTCATACCTTATAACGAATCCAGTTTTGTAATTTCCATCTTTATGCAGATGATAAACAATTGTACTACAGGTTTTATCCTTAAAAAGTAAAAAAGTCATGTCAAACTATTAATAACGATTTATAAAATTTCATATGCATATGCAACCGACCAGTTTGCTAATCAATCCTGATAAATCTAATGTTATGTTATTTGGAAGTACCTATTATCGTCAAACTGTAGTACAATTAATAAGTGTTCATATTAATGGCAAACAACTGCAAGTTGTCAGCGATGCAAATAATTTAGGTGTAATATTGGATTCCGATTTAAGATTAGAGAAGCATATAAACAGACTTACAATAACATGCTTACTGTAATCTAAAAATCATATACAGCAATCGTCATCTATTACCGGTCCATGTCAAAAAAGCCTTATGTGAAAGCCTAATATTATCTTTATTTCATTATACCGATGCCTTATACGGTCCTAATTTGACTGCATATTACAAACAAAAAGTTCAAAAGGTTCAGAATTCATGTATATATGCATGGCATTAGAAGGCAAAGAACTTCCTCAAAACTACTTGAAATAGGCTGGTTAAATATGCACAATCGACGAATACTTCTCGCTTGGTTACTATATCAAAAAATTATTTGTAACAAAAAACCCTAATATCTTTATCGTAAAATTACTTATCTTAGCGATATTCATAATATAAATATAAGGATAGAGGGTTACTGACTTTTAGAACTGAATTATTCAGGCGATCTTTTAGTTACATTTGCTACCAATTTTAAACACCAAAGTGTTTCCAGATTTAAAACGATGTATAAAAACTATCCTCTTAGCATCTTGTAAAATTAAATAGATTTAATTTAAATTTGAACTTTTGCAACTATTATTTTTATAGGTAGGTATTTAAACTTTTGCTCCTTTTATTTCTATAGATAGGTATTTTAACTTTTGCACATATTTTTATATACTATATATTTGTTATAATTTTTATTGATTGCATTTCGGGTAATTTTAGGTACTTACAAATAATACAGGTTTATCTAGGGTTAAGTGGAAGAATATTTTTATTAGTGTTGAAGCAACGCTATGAATATCTCCCTGACGTAAACGTAGAAATTGACGATACGTTAAACGTGCAATCTGGAAAAAACAATAGTTAAAGGAAAAGCATTGACGTAAACGTATCTACAACTTTATAACCTTAGGTACTTTTTGAGAAAATTATTGATAGTTATATTGAGTAACTTTTGAATTTAGGGGCTTTAAATGATTATAAAGATGGCAATGATACTGTAGTATTACAAATTCTACATAATATAGAAAATTTGGAAAATAGGAATGTTTTATACGGGAGATTCAACTTTAATCTGTGTATTTGCTGGAAATGTTTAAATTTGAAATTAAATATTATATTATATTATAAATTATCAAGTTATTTTACAGTATTACCATGTAGCAGCATAAAATAGAATTATTTTAATGACAAGAGGAATTGATGACAAATGGAAACAAAATCAAGACTATTTTTTTAAACATAATATTACTGTCAAAGACTTAAAGAAAATTATTGAAGATTGTGTCCAAAAACTGAATAAGGCTGAATTATATGTCCGAAATTTTACCTCAGATCTTGGAACAAATTTCAATAAATTTTCCAAACTATAACTATGAATAAACCGTATTTTCAGATAAAAAACATAAAAACTTATTATATATTTGACGTGCCACATTTAATTATCATTATAAGAAATATTATATTCGAAAACATCATAGAATTTGAAGATATCGAGGACACATGGAAATTTGAACTGGAAAAAGAACTCGAATCTTAGAATGAAACCGAAGTTGACCAAATTCACATAAAACCAAAATATTTTTCAAAGGATGAAAGTAAAATATGCAACCCAAGTGCAACAATAGGAGCAGATTAAGTGTTTATACTATTAAAACACCATTCCTTTTTTGTGGAGCTGTGCATATTTTGTGTCGTCTAGAAAAAATGTGTATATTTAGTTTCATTTTTAGCTATCTCAACTTGTATAAGTAAGGGACTTATCGAGGGAAAGGCAGCCGGGACAGTAAATTTTATAAAAAAAAATGGATCGGCTTCTTTCCATACAGCATAAATACATTTCGGTAATATTTTAAAAATATTACATTGAAACATTTGTAATGTTGGCATGCCAGATATGCTGATCGATTGTCAATGTCCGGTAATTTTTACTAATTCATTTTTTCAATTAACTTTATTCTCATTTAACACTTTTCTAGTAATTGTCCTAAAATATTTTTCTATGAATAAATATGCTGTGTATATTATATAAATTACAAATCAAATTTGTTTCGTATTATGGAGTGGAATTTAAAAAACAGAACAATATAAAGTTACAATCAATAGTTTTGTGAATTTGGGTGCGATCGGATGTTCCCGAAGCATTTGCTCGGCTCCATACGAATGCGTATTAAGCGTACGAAAAAACACGCACGTTTACGTCAGACGTAAATAGATACGTGGGAAAACTATCTGTTGCGCATGCGTAGCTGTCATTAGATACGTTTACGTATACGTTTCTGACATTGTTTTAACAATTTTTAATTGTTTACTGTATATTTGAAAATAATAAAGACGATTTATTATTATTAACATAAACTTTACCAAAAAAATAAATAATTTGGCCCTTAGTCACGCAATAAAGTTTAATTAATAACTATAATTCTTGAAAGTAATGACAATTAAAATGAACCAAGAATATATACATTTAAGGACAAATACGTCTACACGTATCTGAAAAAACACTATTGAACCCTATTTTGCAGCGTAAACAGAAAAGTAACTTAGTTTTACAAAGACTAATAATGTTACAAAAAAAAGGATACTTTTGAAAAGAAAAAGAAATTTAATTAAAATTGCTTCTTGAAAGCAACGTAGTCACTAGCTACTCTTTCTCACTAGTCTCACAAGAATGATGTACAAACTTCGCGAGAATATTTAAAAAATGAATAAATGAAAATGTTGAACCTATTTTAATAGTAATCCTTTACCCCAAGCTCATTTTACCCTCCAAGCGCTAAAAACCACTTAGATAAATCTTCATAATTTTAGCCTCTATTTAAAATCCCGTTCGTCCGATGGGAAATCTTTAAGGCCGTATTGCCGATGCACTCCAAGAACTTCGGGCCATGAGAAGAATTCCATAGGCGTCTGGTAAGTATTTTAAAAATCACTAGTAAGAACATGTTCAAATATAAATACAGGTACGGAAATTTAAATGCGGATCATCTAAGCTAAATGTATTAGAGACGAGCGTAAGAGGGAGTGAAGTGGAAGTCGTACGTATCGTACGCCAGGCGTTCCGCGCTGATAAGCGGCCTTGGTTCGTTTCACGCATGGTCCTATTATACTTTGTCCAATTGTAAAATAGTGTGTTTTCTAAATCCATATAGTCGACACGTTCATTAGAATTGATTGCGAGATACATTTGTCTAAAAAATATCTATGATCAACAAATCATTTTAAAAACTCTCTGACTTAGGGACCTTGTCTTCTTGCTGTAGTGATAGAACTTAATTTTTGACGGTTGACGAGTGAAGATGTATGTTATTATATTTAAAGGTTTTTTTGCATTTCTCGATAATTTTTTATTTATATGTTTTTTAATTCCTGCTTCTGGTTTACAGATTATATCTACTTTCTTTTTATTTTACACCCCTGGCTATTTTTTTTATATATTATGGGGTAGTTAATACACTTCGATCTAAAATATAAATATTGTGTCTCCCTGAGTCGCTAAAGCAGCAAAAAGGAATAGTCTCGATGTCAATAACGACCATTCCAATCCTATCTTCTCAACGAAATGTCTAGAATTTGAAGTGATTCCAAGTTCGGTAGATCCACCTCTTCTAAATGTTTAGTATGCTCCTGAGTATAGTGCCCATGGACACTCCTTGCTAACGATGTTTCCTTTGGGTAGTTTGAGATACTCCATTGATGCCTGATTACTTGGATTGGGTTAAAATGCCTCCTTACCACGAGATAATTTTAAATAACTTCTTGTTGAATAGTTTGGCGAAGTATTTCTCATTCTTCTGTAATGGTTTTGAGATGCCTTCTTGGTTTTGATAAATTATTCAAAGGTGATCTTGGTCATTTATAAACTACCGTTTTCAACATTGTACATTCTTTGTAATTGCCAGTACTGAGTAAGTCTCACGTATAGCAATGTCTGTTGCACTAATTCTTTTGTCTTGAGCCGTCTCTCCATAACAGATGAATTCCGCATTTACAGGTGCTTAAATTTTCCAGCTTTTCATTTTTGGTGTTAGGTTAGGTTGAAAATGAGTGGGATGATCTCATTGCCTTCCATTGCGATCCAGATCAAGCTAATGTGGTTCAAACCTAAATTAAAATTCACCTTACAAGTCACACCTTTTGAAGAAGAACATGCTTGAGTTAGGCAAGACTTATTTTAAAGTCGTTAGGCTTCTCAAGTAAAGCCACAAATCTGGAACATAGTTCTTACTAAGAAGGCGAAGCAGGTACATAGATTATGCTCATCTTCCACGCTGCAGAACCGAAAGTCCGATGTTTGTTGCGGACCTATCCTTCTCATGTTACCTGGACGACAATGTAATGTCGTCCGTACCGTAAGAATTCACGGATCTATGCAGAGGCATTCATAGAAGGAGTTAAGTATAAACGCATTCGAACGAGTTAGCTCTGAGGTATCTATCCAGTACATGATTATTACATCCTCTGTCCGTTGTAACTGCAAGTATACTGTCCAATACTCACACAGAGCAATTTGTTGTACCTTTTATTTTTTTTACTAGGTTTTTGGTAGCCTGATGTAGCTTAAGTGCTTGTTAACTCTCAATTGGAGGTAGTTATGAAGAAATGATCCAATCCACCCAAACCATATTTTGAGAAAAATGATGTTAAAGTTAAATTCTCTACGCGATAACAATAGAATATATAGCGAGTATTTATGATTTTCACTATTAATATCCTAAATTTGTTGAATCGTTTCAGAAGAATATAATTTTGGTCTGTAACATACCAAAAAGCTACTCTGGTAGATTTGTGGATTGGATCATTTCTGCATAACTACGTCCAATTATTATTTATCCGCTATCCACTATTCGATTTAAACGGGGAAAACGGTATTATGTAATGGACATGGTATATATTAACGTTGAATAGAAAAATAATGTGCAGTGGTAATGTCAAAAGGACTTAAGCCTGTATCTCGGCTATTATTGGTCAGATTCAAACGGGAAAAACGAGGGAGTGGGGGAATTTACATGTAGGTTAAAGTTGAAGAGAAAAAACATGCGCAGTAGCTATACAAAAAGGACTTGAATCTGTATATTGGCTATTATTGGTCTGATTAAAACGGAAAAAATTTTGTGAAGGAGACATGCACAGTAGCAATGCCAAGAGGGCGTAAGTCTATATCTCAGCTAATATTGGCCCAATTTACATGCAACAAACCGCGCTATGAAGGAAACGAGACGTAGAAAAAACATGCACAATGCGAAAAGAACTTAAGTATCTATATCGGCTATTAGTGGTCAAATTCAAACGGGGAAAACAGCATTATGTAGGGGACATGTTATACATTAACGTTGAAAAGAAAAAACATGTGCAACGCCAAAAGGACCTAAGTGTATATCTCGGCTATTATTGGTCAGATTAAAATGGGAAAACGGTGTTCTGAGGAAGACGTGACGTAGATTAACGTTAAAGAGAAAACTCACGTGCAAAGCTAAAAGGGCATGTCTCTCTTTCAGCTGCTGTTAGTTCGATTAAAACGGAAAAATACCATTATGAAGGGGACGCAACATAAATTTACGTTGAAGAGAAAAATCATGTCAAAAGGACCTAAGTCTCGGCTATTATTGGTTAGATTCAATCAGAAATGAACTAAACAATGAAAATACAATTATCCTAACTTGGGTCTCAATATACAACAGAGTAAATGGTAATGAGAGTGTAATGTTTCAAACACCCTTTGTAGGTCTTAAGTCGTTTTGCGGTATCAGTAGTAACACAATATTAGTAGAGAATAAAAAATAATTGGACAGTAGAAGATCCGACAATTGCAATGATCTCTTGAAGTCAAAACAGGCTAAGATACTGCTGGCTTCTGGGTGACTATAACCTTAGTAATCTTAGAATAATAGAAGACGGTAAGTGCAGATTTTATGAAGAGAATGACGAAACCTTCATTCACATTCTGACTGAATGAGTAGCACTACAGAATCCAAAGGTTCTGTACTTGAGAGCATAACAAATAGAAACGGGCGATCTATCCGGCTTGGAGCCTCCTCAAATACTACACTTCCTTGGAAAGATTGGATTCTAAGGGTCATTATAGATGTCGAGACTATCCTCTTGTGGCCTTAGAAGATTGCACACAAGATCTTTTAGATCGCATATATCTTCAGATTGTGAGGATATTGCTCTCAGCCATGTTAGAGATAATTCCTTTGGAAGTAAATCCCAGTAACGCCTAGAAATGGTTCTGGTTTAGCTATCGGTCAGGTTCCTTAAGAAAATCTATTCTGGTAGTACTTTTTTTTTCGTTGGAATCCTCTGAAAATAAGTCAATTTTACTAGCATACAACTCTTTCTTTCTCAGGTAACGCCTCTGGTGTACTTTATAATGAAGAGAAGTGCATTCGTTTTTGTTATCTGTAGGAATTACTCTTGTAATTTGTGACTGTCAAGGGCAAGCGAAGCACTGTATTAGGACAATTTGTATCTCTGAAATAATGTACAGAAGAAACGTTGAATTTGCGGAATTTATAATGGTACTTTGGGAATAAATGGGCGCGGCGAACGGATATTTCAGCTGCCCATGCTCGCGGCTTGAAAATAATTCAGGAAAAATGTCTTTAAATTTGAATCAGATAAGTTGGAATTCGCTAAAGCGATAATGCCGTTTTGATGCGATTTTTAAAACGTTTAGGTACTTACCATTTTTTTTTGTTGGTTGATTTTAAAAGTATACAGTGGCCCACTCTTCATTGACCAAGATACAGGGCTGATGTTCTTTAATAGAAGAGTATATTTAATTTCAAATTAGGTTGGTAAGACCTATAATGCTATTGTTTTGACATAGGTACGTGATATACGCCAGCTGCGTACCATTTTAGGGAGGAAATGGGTGACACATTTTTAACAAAATGTATTATCTATTTTTATTGAGGCTCCTGTTAATTTATTGGGCCTCGGTATTAAATTCGTGCCGACATTTTCTTACTTCACTTTTCAAAAATATCGCCTGGTCGTCGATACGTGCGTATGTAGGTGCACCGACACGACAACACTAGATCGAAAGCGCCGATTGACTTGCTGTTTGACTTTACTTAATAATTTCTCACAGCCGATAACCCTATTTGTTTTCAGAATTTTTGGTTTAACTTTAGTGCTAAATATAAGTTATTATGTTTAAAATAGACTATGTGAATACTTAAATAAATACAGTGTTATATCTAGTATTCAATTCGGTTTCAGAGAAAGTATCTCAATTCAAGATGCAATTTTAAAATTAACTAAAGAAATGTATAAATCTGTCAATAGCAGCCGGCTTGCTCTGTGTGTTTTCATAGAGTTGACAAAGACATTTGACACAGTTAGCCATACTTTACTCCTTGAGTTACTTGACAATATTGGTGTAAGAGGTAAAACACTGAAATTTTTTAAAAGCTATTTATCTAATAGACCTCAGCGTATTCAAATTGGTAATATTTACAGTGATTTAAGGGATGTGTAGTATGGAGTACCACAGGGCACAGTGCTGGGTCCTATATTATTCAACGTCTATTTAAACAATTTTTTATAAAAAGTGCTGGCAACATTATAACATACGCTGATGATACGGTAATTTTATATACAGATAACACATGGACAGATTTAAAGCTAAAAGTCCATAAATACCTTCTATTAATTAAATCCTGGTTTAAAAACCGCCTGCTAACAGTAAATGAGAGCAAAACATTTTTTTACCCATATCTGTTAACATATCTCTGTCCTCTTAAGGAAAAAAGTTCATGTTGATGTATTTCGAGAAAAATGCATAAAACTTTAAACAAAAGTTAACTCTTCTTATGTATGGTTTAAAAACCTGAAACTTTTCTAAAATACGGACTAAGACTATAAGAACGTATATTTTTAGTATTAATTTTTTAGAAAAAAGGTTAGTATCAAGCTTTTTAAATCAAAATCAATAGAATATGGTAATAAGAAATATATTATGCTTTTTACAAAAGCAAATTGCATCACATCAGAAGAAAGAAACTCATATATGTATAATTGTGTTTTATTTTCTAGTATAAGTAAAACAAATTGTAACACATCAGAATAGAAGAAAGAAACTCATATCTGTATACTTGTGTTATATTTTCTATCACAAATAAAACAACTTGCATCACATCTGTATACTTGTGTTTGATTTTCTAGTACAAATAAAATAAACGGAACAAAATGACACTTTTGAGTAATATTTTTAACATAAAAAAGGTTTTTATTCAAAGTAACGTCGATGCTTCATAAATTTAAAAATTCAATATCTCAATACCTCAATACTCAATTCCATTTTATGTAACTCGTTCATGTTGCGGGATCTCGCTCTGTTACATAAAATAAGGCATTTCGTAACAGGTTTCATAAATTGCTATTGTATACATTTCATACTTACTCCTATAAAAAATTAACTTTAAAGGTACCAGTTCGGTAGGCGCGACAGACGACCGCCGACGCGACATACGACCGCCGACGCGACCGAGAAGTGTCGCTTCACATCTAAAATACATACAATTATATGAAACACATTTCGCACGGCGCGACACGAGAAGTGTCGTCAAGACGACACTTCCTGACGACACTTCTGAATCTGACTCAAGGCAATGGTTTGCTGCCTGTCGCACTCGAGGTCACTGTCCTCGAGCATCGCTTCATTTTGGAGGTGAATAGGTTGAAAATTTCTTTCGATCTAGGCAGTGTTGCCAGATTTTGGAACAGTATGGGTGGAAAAAAAACCGTAGATCTGAACAGTAGATTTTAATACAGCGAGAAATAATTAAAATTTGCAGTGTATTAAATAAAAAAACAAGTATATAAGAAACGAAAAATAAACTTTTTTTCGGCCCAAATTAGAAGGTAAACAAACAATAAAACAAATAATAACATTTTTAATATATACTTAACGTACGGAAACAAAAAAAAAACAATGAAAAATAACAGGTACCTACTTCTTTTAGATCAGTCTGAATCACATAATTCAAAATCGTAGTGTGCATGTTCTTTTTATGATGCCCTATTAATTCTTTGTTTCATTTTAAATAAAAACAATGATTATCTTGATGTTTTTTTTTATGGAGCCAACCTAGAGTAGTGGATGCTTATTACGCTGCTTTTACTGCAGAAAATTTACTAGAGAAAATATTCTTTAACCATTTGCTGAAGAATGAGGCAAACTTAATAAATTAAGAACAAAATTTGCTAGAGACAAAAACAGTGGATCTACGTAAAAACATTAGGTCTGGCAACGCTGATCGTTCCCTCGAATGGTTATCTTGTAAGTGTCTCGCGTCTCCAAGCTTCCGAAATGTACGGAGCGTAACATTTATGCATATGTCGTCCTACTCGACCTTGGGGTCGCCTCGGTGGTCTCTTGTCTCCTTACGCGGCTACCGAAATGGTACCTTTAGGATTTAAGAATATTATATTATCGTTTTACTAGAGGTTGGCAAAACTAACTTTAATTTAAAGAACTTTCCTCGATTAAAGGTGGTTTTAAAAGATTTACGAATACATATTTCAAATAAAGGAAAGTACTTTTCTTTTACCCTCCTTTATAAAGGAAGTTTTAAGAGCAAACCGGACCTCTCCCAAAAGCAAAAATGTTTTAAGGATTTTCTGATATAAAATTGTATTTACGAGCCCACTACTGATAATACTTCGTGATATTATGTGTCTTAAGAATATTAAGAGCATTTAATTCTAGCAACGATAAAGTAGCACTCTAAGAGATAGATGTTCATGAAAAAAGGTGGGAAATCTTTCCATTTAAAAAAACTACTATATTTATTAAAACAAAAAGCAGCAAATTTTTATAGATTTAATACAGAAAAGCACGTAATGTTTTTTTTAATTCCTTTTAAAAATTTTCAAAATAAATACTTTAAAAGATTTACAAAAAATTCAAGGTTTCTCCACGTAAGGTTGGTATTTCACAAAAATCGGACTAAAAATAAAGACCGAAAATTTTCAAGGTATTTGGTTTGCTTTTATGGACAGGTTTGGGTTTTTAAGAATTCCGCTCGTACTTTTCCAAATAAAATTTTATTTAGTTATCAGGACATAAACTATTTGCCAAGACCGCATCGTGACAAAGGCAGCTTTTTTAAACCACAAAACACTGCATTATCAATATTCGCTCAACTAAAAAAAGAAAAAAAAAAAAATATGAAAGGCGCCATTGGCACAGAGAAGAACAATAAGCCCGCTGCTTTCTATTATCGAAATCTATGAAAGTGATTAATCACGAAATGTGAACAAAACCAGACGAAGTAGGCTAATTGCTTCTCTGGATCCGCAAATTGCTAATATCGGATCTTTTTTATTAAAAGAAAGGAACAATTGTTTTTAAACGTCTTCGGTTTCATTAAAAGTTGCTCAAAAATAATGTCGCCTAAGCCATAAGATGTTTACAGAAAAGCCAAAATATGCCTTGACAATTATTATCGTCACTTTAGTAGGAAACTTGTTTTTATTTTATTTTATGTCGCCTTCTAAAGTTTCTTAACTTTTGAATATGACATCTACTTCAAAGGAAGATTCTATATATTTGGCAACTACAAGAATGTCATTAAAACTTATTCATAATTAAAGAGAAATCTTAACAACGATTTTTCTAGCCCTGATTCCACTCTACATACAAATGGTCTAATATTAAGATTCTATCTGTCGAAATAATTCCGTGACACTTCTTATTTATATCAGTACCGTGGAATATCAGTGTTAAATTTATAGCGGCAAGAAATAAGCAGATATTACACATACTTTGATTACTATACGAGGCAAGAGAGAGGTCCGACACGCCCAACATAGGGCGCGGCCATTTTGAACCCTGTGACACAGTTTATAGCTAAAGAATCAGATCGCTCACTCTGCGTCGGCACTTTGGATCTCAATGTTTCAGTTTATACACTGTGCAACTCGGATAATACAATATATATGACAACCGCCTATAATAAAACAGCAGTCTTCTGCGTATCCTGAATTTGTATGCCTGGAGTGGATGTTATTTTGGAACTTTCAACTGGTCCGAGTGAGCTAACTGATTCTTTAGCAATAAACGGTGACTTAAAAAATAATATTCACTGACACTGACAGCAGCAAGCAAAAAATCAGGTGCATTTTAATCATCCGCTTCTGCTTCCGGAATTGTCGGTTTAGTCGTTTTAACCTTTCAGATTAAAACAAGAAAACTGACAATTCCGAAGCAGGAGCGGATGATTAAAACGCACCTATTAAAAATATTGCGCCAAGATGTAGGCAACACGTAATAAATGTTCAAAATGGCGGAGTTTTCTATCTCCTTTTAAAAGGCACTCAGAAAGCTGCGCAGTGCGACCATTCTCCGTATAGTAAAAGAAAATCAAAGTATGTGAGATATTACGTTTTACAGGTAAATGATAAACATAAATCGTTTTCACTTTATATATTTTCTTATATTTTTCATTTTGTTTGGCGTTATACAACTTGTTATTTACATATTGTACATGTCTCACCCCAGAGTAATAAATTTTTCCAACCAAGTTTGTTTATTTTATGGTTTTCATTGATATTTAAGCAATTAATGATATATAAACAGTCAAACATGTATTTTTTTCCAGTGGAGTGTCGTACAATTCTAAATATTAACTTTTATTAAATCCTAATTTACTTTTGCTTCTTATTTAATTGCAGCAATGTTTATTTGTTTTATTTTAGATTTCCTGTGGATTTAGCAAAAAATCTTCATTCATTCTTCATTCAGGCAACGAAAATTGCAAATTGGATGCCTACGTCAAAGTATAGATAGTGTTCAAAACATTTTGAAAGACTTTTTTGTAAAAGACGTACTTGGCGTTGTCTGAAGCGCATGTAGATCGTCATTCGTCATTGTCATTGGCTGATCGGAGTCTCGCGCGCGCATATATGTCGTGTTCTTCCTCTAACTGCCTTCTTCTCGAGACAGCCATTGTATAATATTTTTAGCGCCAGTCTGTGGACATTGTCATTACTTTTTCGTGGTTGTGTGTTTTTATATGTTGTCTTTTTATATTATTTATTTGCCATTATTGGAACTGTGGAATACCGGAACTAGTAAACTAGTAAACTATCATTCAAAACGGTAAATTTAAATTTATTTGCCTTTTAATTTCATAACCTCACTTTAATAATGTCTTATTTTTTAGAAAAACACCTTAAAACAATAACTCAAAAAAATTATATGCTATAGAGACATTAGTTACAGACGCTTTGGCTAAAATTAATACCATAAAAGAAATTTTTAAATCGACCAAACTGGAATAGTTTCTCATAGTCTCTAAGTACTTGAAGTCATTTTTTAATTATTTTATCAAACACTGTAAAATAATATTTATTCTGTGTCAGTTTTAATGTATAATAAACAGTATTAAATATAGTAAACAAGTATTCTTTTTTTTTTAATGAATTTCCATCAAATAGACGACTTAAACACGTCCAATACGGTTTGTTTTCAAGACGTACAAAACTGGGTGTCTTAAAGACGTACAAAATTAGATGGCCTTGTTTTGTAACAAAGTACGTCCTATAGACGCCTTTAAAACATCTTTTGGATATTAGCGTAGAACTTCAAAACGTCACGAACGTCGTAAAAAAACGTATTTAAAACGTGTCTGGGCTATCTGGGTAGTGTCATTCTTTATTAAGTAAAAATACATCTTTTTGTAATACATGTAGACCATTATGTTTTATTTTGCAGAATTTAAAAAAAAACACTCATTTTATTATGTAAACGATTTCATTCAGTTTATGTCTATATATTTTTTTCTTGTGTCTTATTTATTGCTACTTATTTATTTTAAATTTTACGCTTTGAACTTGCTTTATACCTAAAAAGATCAATGAAATACTAATAACATAAATACAAGTTCGTTTTTTTTATTTCCAACACGTTGTTATGAGTTCTATCTTTATTATCTAGTTTAAAATCAGTACACAGAATGTTATTCAACTCTTATGACGTATTTTAGTCTCAAAATCAATTGAATTTAGGTAAGTTTATCAATCCACTTCATATTAAATTATAGTACCTTAATTTCGTTTGTTTTCACAAAGTTTCATCCAGGTAAACTGATGTTTCTACCGATTTTTGGGCTAAAATTGTGATTCAGCCAGCACTTTAGCCAGAAATGTCACTTTTGCTGTCTGGTTTTGAAACTCTGGGGTCTGGACATTATACCTTTGACTAGTTTTATTTATTTAATTCATAACACAGAAGTCACTTTTCTTTCAATTTCACTATAGTTTAGGACTTAATATTTAGTTATACAAAACATATGTTGGAAATTGTAATGATACTTTTTTTTAATAATTTTTAGGTCTCAAAATGAACTGTCGAAACTAACAATGTTCTTGCGCATGTTTCACGTACTATACATTGTTTTATAAATAAACCTTTTTAAAATATCTTTTCATATAGCAGTTAGTAATAAATTTCTATCTGACCAATCATTGTGAACAAAATCAATGATGTCACAATTTAATATTTTAAAATTCTAATGCAAGTTATTTAAAATCTTATTTCTATTATATTTTAAAATTATAATTGTATTTATCTATTATCAAATGTCATAATAAAATTGAAATTGTCCAATTTTTTAATTATTTAGTATTTTAATATTCTCAAATTCATTTTGGTAATGCTGACTTTGCAAATATTATTTTGTCAAAAGTTTATGATTCTTTTCTATTATAAACATATTTTTTAATTGATTGATCTTTTAAAAACGGCTGATTAAACAATAGATTTTTTATAACAAGTTGTAGTCAACAAATTATACAACAGTGTACCAATAATCACTATAATAAAACATTTTTTGTGAAACATATAATCCATGTACCGAGAACATTGTTTCTATAACTCTTTCAACAAGAACTTCTTTTTTAATATTTTATATATCGTTTGCTCCAAGTTAACACACCTTACACCACATATTCTCCTTTCCACTAGGCGAGCCTGAAGATGAAGTGATGACACTTCGAAACCGGTCGCACTCAATGTTTTGTTAAATAATTAAACATTGACTTTCCTTGTGAGATATAAAGGACTTTTTCTCCCCCTTCACCTTAAAATTACCTCAACTCACACATGGCTACCCCCCTTGTCAAGAACTTCTTAATTGACAGTGATTTAGATCTACAGTACATTTCAAAAAGATGTAGACAGGCAGAACCAGAATACCAAACACATCACCTCATTCCTAGGCGGTATTAAGATTATCTCTTAGATGGAATATCGGATGAACTCGGCTACACTACCTGAAATCTGATGATGGTTTTAATATTAATAATAAATATTATTCAAATACTTTGCCAAATGGACGGCCTTTTCTATCATGTCACCTGTCTAATTCTTCTTAAGCATTACATGGCCTTTTACGTGAGTGGCTGGTGACATAGCCTTACATCACGTGGCCTTTTACATGTGTGGCTGGCGATGTAGTTTTACAAAAATGTTATAGAACTTTGCGCTTTCTGCAGATCACGCGGCTCTTATTATTTTTAGACGCAATGACTATCGCGAATCATGAACGCCGATAAATCAATGTTTTGTCGGCTTCTGTTTATCGGGAAGATTTGTTGGCGACTTTCCGATATACACACGTTATAAATTTACTGGAATTTATTCTTTAATCAGTTCGTAATACTCATTCACTAGAGTTTATATATTATTTTGATGATATAATATAACGTTTCATAAATGTTAGTACTATATCAAAAAAAAAAATAGGTTTTACAATTAATTTAATATGTTAAATAAAAAGAGATAAAATAATTAGTTAATAGTGATTTTTTGACCATAACTTAGGATCATTATTATGGAAAGTGCCACTCCTAGCTCCTAAGTGCAATGTTTAAAAAATTATTATATAAAAAAATTTGTTCTAAAATTCGGAGATTACTTATGAGCCACTTTCGATGTAGTTATTGAGAGAACTCTGGCAGCTTCAGCTGGAGGTATGGAAAATTCCAGGGGTCAAATTGTTATCAGACTTTTAACGAAGATAACACCAATAATGGGTTTTAATAGTTATTGATACGATAAAGAATTGGAAGTTGGAAGGATAAAAAGATTAATTTTACGTCTTTTTTATTTTTATATAGATAGTTTTCGAATTCAACAATCTCGATGTATGCCTCTTCCTGGCAAATGATGTAACCCATGTTCAACAGTTCATGTTTAAGGGCAATATTGCATGAGTGGTACAACAGCCATGATAATGTGGCTGATGTAAAAGGTTAACCTCATCGTAAATAACCTTGTAATGTGACGTCACCTTGCGACAACGCGTTGCTTTAAGTTTATTATTTGTAATTATTATTACAATATGCGTTCAGAAGCTGCGTATCCAGTCACAGGGGATCTAAATCCAATATATGCTGATTTGCTAGCCCGTGAAAGAGCCTCATAAGCTTTGTGTAGTTCAAAATGCTGTGATGTTATCGAAACATACATAAAGCTCGGAAATGATTGAATAACTCATCAGGGAAGAGACGCACCAGAGGGTTCATAAAAGGGCTGAAACCGAAATTTACCGACCGTCTACACATTAGCATTCAAATTAAGAGAACGTAGAAGTTAAATAAAGTCATGTTTATAATAAGTGGAAGAGAATGTAAGTATTGTTAACTTTTTGTCTTAAAACATAAAATTATTTACACCCCATCGCGCTTAACGAATAATTACCCAGTTGAGTCGTAAACCTAGATCGTAAAAGGTTTTTGTTAATCAAAGATCGCAATTTCCGTATTTTTAAGTGCGCCAATGGAGCAATTCGTCTTTTACCCCGGAAAAAGTGTGGTTTACCCTTTTTCAAGTGCCTTTTTCTGCCCTCCTGATTGCGTCCGGTAAGATTTATTATATTCTGTTTCAAGATGTTCAAGGACTGTAAAGAACGGGGACCTAACAGCTGTGGTAAATCCAAATAAATTTAATTTAGAGGATGGAAGGAATAAAAAGTAAGATTTAGCGGTTAAAGCTGAACGCGAACATTACTTCTTACCTCTTCGTGAAATATACACCATTTGGAACAACTTTTAGAAATGAAATCAGTTTTTTTTGTAAACGCCACTCCCTGTAGGATTATAAAATCCGTCTCCGCATAGGCTAGAAGTAATATTCAATCTCACGCAGTGGCCATAAATTGTTTTGAAGTGAAATTCTCCACCTGTTTTAGTACCATGTTCAATAATACGTGAAAATGAAAGTATTCAACTCGTAAAATACATCAACTTGACTTCTTTCCCAGTCCCTAGATTCATTCAACATTCTGCCCATATTACGCTCATATAACGATGCGAATAGAACATTTATGGCTGTGGAAAAAAATTAAATTTTGCTGGTCTAGCCGTCTGCTAATCGAGGTATTTTCAATACCTTAACAATGAGGGTAGCCGTGTGAGTTGAGGGTAATTTCCTAACATATAACATACAGGGTGTTCGTAAACATCATGTCATAATTGAAGGAGATAATAATTGTTTGGCACAATTTATGACTAAAAGTTTATATACACATGTGTCATACATTGCTTTGTTTCAAAGATACAGGTTGTTCAAATTTTTAACAATAATCAATTTTTCACTCATATCATAAACAATCTTCGACCGATTTTGATGAAACTTGGCAGATTCATTTGTTGTAGTAAGATACTAATTTTGACACAATTATATCTAAATTATTAATTCCAGTGGCGTCCCCAAAGGCAACGTAATTGATATTTTTGAAAAAAAAAGTACGCCACTTTTTCATATTTTTTTTTATTTTTCAAATTCGCCAATCAAAGACACATTTTTTTTTCTCTTAAACTTTTTCTATTTTTGCCGTGTTTTTATCGAGATATTATGACTTAAAATTTTCTGTAAATTTGCTAACATAACTTATGCTGATACAGTACACAGTGGCGTGCTTTTTTTTTGTCAAAAATATCAGTACTAAAGACAACCTTGGGTACTGCACTGGAATTGATAATTTCGATCCAATCAATTCTAAATCAGCCTCTTACTCAAACCAACAAATGTACCAAATTTCATCAAAATCGGCAAAAGAGTATTTATGATATTGATAAAAAAACTGATTATTTTTGAAAATTTCGACACCCTATATCTTCGAAACAAAGCAATTTGGGACACATGTTTATATGAACTTTTGACATTGTGACATTATTGTGACAAAAGTGTCTTAATTACGTGAGGTATTCAAGAGAGGGAGGGGATCAAGCTAAATCTTTCCAAATCTCATTTGGAGGAGAGTGGGGTCTTTGTAAATCTGACGTAATTTTTTTTTAGTAGAAAACGGTGTAAAATTGCGTGAAAGTAAAGTTACATTAAAGTAAAGAATGTTTCTAGAAATTTTATTTTACGGCAATATTCTTAAATACTAGTCTTTGCTAGTCTTAAATAAACGTAATAAAACATATTGTTTTTTTTTGATAATTCAACGCATTTACACCCAAAACACAAATTTTGAAAAATCTCATGTGAGATTAGGAGAGGAGGGATGGAGTTGAGGAACATCTTACGAAATTTCACTTCACGCAATTAATGGACGCTCCCTTATTAGTTAGTTTTAAGAACAGTTTTAAGACCATTATTTATGAAAGTGTCTTATAAGTATGTTAACCATTATCTTGTAAATGTTCTTAAAACCATCTCTAAATCACACTCAGGGCCGACAAGAGGGGGGGGTAGTCGGGACCAATTCCCGGGGCCCGGGCTCAAGTATAAGGGACAACTTTGGCGAGGACGTTTTTTACTTCTTCAAAAGTTCGGCACAAGAGGGGGGAAGTTTTTGCTTGAAGACTTTTTTTTAGAGAGATTCAGTAGAGAGGAGAAGTTTTTGCTTTTAGACCTTTTTTTTAGGGGCCCGACCTGGAGAATTATCCCGGGGCCCGACCTGGCTCTCAGCGGCCCTGATCATACTACAGCAAATCGCTCTTGTCAGGTCTGTAGTAGAGTCTTTCACAACAGTTATAAGATAATATTGCAATAGTTTTATAACATACTTTTTTCAAAACCAAATGTTCTCAGGACTTTTATAAAAACGTCTTATTCAAAATTACTAAGATTGTTATTTCAAACCATTTATAAGAGTAAATACATATAATGGTCGCTTTTCAAATATTCACAATGTTCTCAGGACTCTTTCTAAACTATTAAAAAACGAAGAGGTTGAGTGGTGTGTACACACTGGGTAATAAGAAATGAATGTGACGTATTTAAAGTGTGTAGGTAGTTTTATTAATATTAATAAAACTCAGTAAAAGTAGTCTTAGCGCTTTCAGCCGGTTAGGCCATCATCAGAGACTCTACAAAGATAAAAAAACGGAGCTATAACAATAGTCAAATCGAGATATTCCTAAACATTGAATAAAAAATAAAAAAACATTACAACTTACTTGTCAGTAAATATAGAAGGTACATGAAAATTAATTATTTAAAATTTTATTTATTAGATTCAAAGGGCTGCCACAATACGGTCCCTGGTTCTCAACCATAACTTGAGGCTTGAAACGAAGCAAAACCAATCCTAACAGGTGGTTGAAAATTGAAAAGAAACGTGGGGGCTCATCCCTACACGTGTAAATAAACTGTCTCAACCTTTCCAAGGAAGAGAGATGGAAAAAACTGAACTTCGGCTTGAAGCCAGCTGCCTTTTCAAAATAGCTACCGTGAGGCGGAGGCAAGTTGGGGCACAGGTAATCGTAAGAAGTAGAATGCAATAAAGACGAAAAAGTAACCATCTTGACTTTGACAGTGCCAAAAAAAGAACTGAGTGACAATTGACAGTTGACAATGAAGTTGTCAAAACAATTGCCAACTTGAGAAATACAAATAAATTTCATGAAAAGATAAAAGTGGGTTGGAACCACTGAAGTAGCAAGCACAAGTTATGGAGGGAATTTTAAATTTTAAATTATTTTTAAAAATTAACCAAACGTTACAATAAATAAGTAGAATTATAAAATATACATTGAGTGAAGGTAAAAAACATTTTGATATAAAATTATTGAAATTAAGAAGGTGCCTGACTAGAACAACAGAATTGAGCCTGCCGACCCCAGGGAAACCGAAGTCGCAGGCAGACCAACTTTTCCAACTAAAAGAGGAGGAAAAACCGTCCTGACCACGAAATCAAATATCACCGGAGAAGACAAGATCAGCTCTGCTGTAAGAAGATTCAAGGAGAAGCTAGCTAGGTAACTTCAGACCAACCGTTGCCAATACTCTTAAAGAGAGGAGGGAGGCACTTTGCTATTGAGATGGATTTGCGTGTTAACACAGGTGACATTAGTTTTATTAAACTCTCGGTGTATCTCAAGATCTTCGAGCAGATTTAATTTAAAGTTACAATTGAAAATATTATGAAGGACAGTGACATTCTCAGAAGGAGTGAAATTGTGATTATTGAATTTAATATGATGTCCAAAAGTGGACTTATCAGGATATCTAATGTGTTCACCAGCTCTTAAATTGAGTCTTCTCTCGGTTTTCCCTATATAAGTAGTATTGCAATCGTTACAGTTTAATCTATAGATACCACTTTTGAGTAGCAACTCGATTTCATCCTTAGTGTGTGATAGTTGGCTTTTAATTGAATTAACATTTTTAAAAGATATTATAATATTGTTGCAATCTTTAAAAACTGCAGCGATATCATTGGAAATTTTCCCGAGATAAGGTAGTGAGAAGTATTTAAAATTAGCAGGAGAATCATTAGTAGGATTAAAAGCAAGCAGAGACCTTTTCTTAAGTTTGACCTTATTAATAACCATGTCAATAATAGAAGGATAGTAGTTGTTTTTAAAGGCTAGTTGTTTTAAAACATTGATTTCTTTATTAAAATTATGATTAGATAAAGGTATATTGAGGAGACGGTGAACATAACAGTATATGGCTGATAACTTGTGTTGATAAGAGTGATTAGAGTGAAAATTAATTAGATGATCAGTTTGAGTGGGTTTCCTGTAGATATCAAATTCGAGCTTATTATCCATACGACTAATAGAAAGGTCTAGGAAATTAAGTGATTTGTTGACTTCAAGCTCGACTGTGAATTTAATTTTAGGATGGATATTGTTGATGAAAATTAAGAAGTCATCAATCTCAGAGACGTTACAATTCATAATAGCAAAAATGTCATCAACATATCTGTGCCAGTGTAAGATTCGGTTGTTAGGGGAATTAATCAGAATTTTATTGGTTTCTAGGTGATCTAAAAATAAGTCTGCTAACAAAGGACTAAGAGGATTGCCCATTGCTAGGCCGTTAGGTTGTCTGTAGAAAGTTTTATTAAAAATAAAAAAATCTTGGTCAAGACAAACTTTGAGTAAATCCAAGATAATATTGATCGAATGAAGGTTAAAGTTATTTTTAGTAAGAAGGTCCTTAATGATAGGAAAGGTTTCCTCTCTGGGGACATTAGTGAATAAATTGCTAACATCAAAAGAAACTAACTTAGCTTCAGGACTTAAATTTATATACTGACAAGTAAGTTGTAATGTTTTTTTATTTTTTATTCAATGTTTAGGAATAGCTCGATTTGACTATTGTTATAGCTCCGTTTTTTTATCTTTGTAGAGTCCCTGATGATGGCCTAACCGGCTGAAAGCGCTAAGACTACTTTTACTGAGTTTTATTAATATTAATAAAACTACCTACACACTTTAAATACGTCACATTCATTTCTTATTAAAAAACGTCTTATTAAGATTCGCTATTAGCATCCTTTTATACTTATGAAAATATATTTTTTCAAGGTTGCATTTCGTTTTGAATCAGTTTTGTCCAATATCAGCGTTTAACTTTGTTTGTTTTTGCCAAAACAGAAGTTTATTTTTTCCCAAGCCGAAAGAACAATAAGTACATTCATTTTGCTATTTTCCAAGGTTTTTGAAGCTTAAAAGGTTGGGGTATGTTATTTAAATCAAACAATCTACTCCAAGCAGCATTTTTTGAAAAGGTTTGTCTTGTTAGTAGTGATGCCGCGAGACGAGAGATTCTCGTCTCTCGTCTCGTTTTGTCTCGTCTCGAACAAGACGGGAGAGACATTTTCACTCGAAAACAGATTCGAGACGAGACGAGAAAGTGTCACCTCTCGACGAGAATTTCTCGTTTCTCTCGAGCTCTATCGGGCTCTCTCTAACAATTTTCTCTTTACTTATTTACAATTTTCAATTGCTTATCGTAACATAAAATTTTAACATAATATTAGATTTCTAGATAGTCAAAAAGTTAACTATAACACACCTATTCTATATATATTAAGTGGTAACAAATGATACTTGTGTTATTAGGATTTTATAAATACTGATTTATAAGAAAGAATATTTCTCATTTCATTTATTTTAAATTTATACAATCATTTCTTATATTTAACCCATTCTGCTTTTCTGGGGTTACTTTTGAAGATGAGTTGAAAATTTTTTAAGCGTTTTTTCGAAAAACTGTCAAAGAAAAGGTAATACAAGCAGTGCCGTACCATAATTTTACTTATAAGTATCAAGTAGGTAGCCCCCTGCGACGCCACTGGAATTAATAAATTTATTTTATCCTCACCAAAGAAAGGCAATAAATAAGCCTACTAAATTTTATTTAAATATGTATTTATTATTTATTTAAATATTTATTGACTCCCTGTATCTAGAAAACGAAGCAAGTTAGGACACACGATTATATGTATTTTTTTTCCTATTTTTGGCTGGTAAATACGTCATAAAAATCTTTACACTCAATTTTGAATCACCCCGTATAGATATCTGTCTAATATCAGAAACACATTTAACAAAACAAAGCTATACACAATTTTAAGGATATAACGCAGAGATAACAGAGATATTCATTGATAAAATATTATATTCACGATGCCAAGATTAAGATGACAATCATAACACTCTGTGTATAGGTCTGCGGTGAGAAGACAAAAGGTGCGAAGTAAGAGAGGGGATAAAGAGAAGGATTTTACACAGATACAACTTTATTTTATCAATGAATAAATGTGTAAGCGATGTGCGCTTATAATAAACAACGTAACGGTGTAAGCCCTGTTGCCACTTCCAACTTACGATTACTAGGTTTTGGAATTTATTGTAAATTATTACATTTAATTTAGTGAAATTACATTTAATTTAGTGAAATTATATCTAATTTAGTTAAATTTGATATAACTAATGATTCAAAATTTTTTGGGTTTAGTTGCAATAAAGTATGTTAAATTATTTTAGCTTTTTTAAGGAAAATCAACCTATTGGCCAACCGATAGAAATAAAATACCTAATTAGATTTCTACATTACTAGAAAAATACGCGAAAACTTTATTAAAATAGAAGTAAACTTTGACTTAGACTTAGATCATTCCTCGGTGATAATAATACTCAGTGAAAATATAATCCAAAAAGATATTAGACCTACACTGTGCAATACAAAGACAGACAGAGTAAGTTTTAAAGCTAAATTAAGTTAATTTGTTAACCCTTCTATTAACTTTTAAAGATTACTTATACTATAGGTAACTAAAGAATTACACATTGAAATTTTGTTTGGTACCTTTTCAACAATAAAATGTAGGTAGAAAATTTTATTACAATTAGGAGATCCTCCATGTGGGAGATTGTTTAGGAATGGTAACAAAAAAAACCTTTTAACATGGAGATGTGTTTATTAATAATGTAAAATGTCGAGAAGTTATAATTTTTCATTAATACTATTTTGTAAAGTTGTATTTCGAAATAATTGTTGTGTAATTTTAATTTTAATTTTAATTTTTTTAAATAAAACTTTTGTGAAAATCTACCTTGTTTGGTTTTTCTCATATTAATAATACTCATTTGTTTCAATCATCATTTCCACAATTCCAATTTTGCAGGAAAGAATACAGACAATTTAATTATTCTTTTCTTTTTTATTATCTATAAAAACGATGTAAAATAGTAGTTTCTTTACTTTGTTTTAACGAAATCGAAATATACACACTTTCAACTTCTAACAAATAATTAATAAGGTATAAACTAAATAGTTTTGCTATAGTTCCCTTAATTCTACAAATTCTACAAATCCTTTTAAGGAGCTATAATTTAGTTGTCCTGTGTCAGATTTGTTATGAATGCGTTGGTTAAAAAAAAAACTGATATTTTCACTAGACTCTACCGACAGTATAGGCTGGTGCATAAGTGCTGTAGAGTTGCAGAACCTCCAACAAAATGCAAGTATCTCATCAACATTTCACAGAAATTATTTTAGAAATTTTAAAATATACTTAAAATAAATTTTATGAATTATCTCAGTATTTTAACTAAATTTTAATAATTAAATAGTATCCATAGCGCGTGAACAACCTTTTTTGTGTTGTGCCTCCTTAAGTTAATAAAAATATATTCATGCCCCTCTTATAATTATTTTTTTTATTGTTATAATAAAAAACACATCAATTTCACTACATTTATTTCTCAATAACAAGTACAATCAAATAAATTAAAACTTTGGTGTTCACTACTAAAAATAATTACGTATTTCTCATTAAAAATTAAATAATAAAATTGTGTTAATGCGATATTTGCGCCTGCATGTTCTAAACCAGTTGGTTGATGTCGCGGCTGTAGTTTTTGCCAGGGCAGTCGTCAAGTCGCTATGGACTATGGACGGCAAGACGATTTCGCTGCTTAGTTTTGATTTTAACCAATGCTGAAAAACCTGTTTCACCTAAGTAAGTCGAGGAAAACGGCACAATTATTTGCAAAGCATGAGAAGAAACTTTTGGATTAAGGAGGAAACGTTTTATCCAAAACTTCACCAATGTGAAGAGGTGGAAGTCATCTTTCATGATAGAATCAGCCTTCATTTCTAGAAATTCTTCCTGAATATCTTCTGGTAATTGTAAGACATCGACCACAAATGGATTTCTTGTCATATGCCATATTGGTGATTCTGAATTAATGTCGCTATAATATCGTTGAAATTCGTGTTTTAACGCTTTCAAATAAGCTGCTATATCAGTTTTAACGTCTTCGCCCAGTCTTTGATTTTTAATTGTTCCCTGTAGTCGAGGAAAACATATTAGATTTCCAGAAATTACTTTTTGGGACCAAAGTTGAAGCCTTGATATAAAGCCCTGAATATGATCGTAGTTACTAATCATAGTTCCGTTTTTTCCCTGCTGCTTCAAATTTAATTGCTTCAAATACATCACTCAAATAGGCCAATCTCCATTGAAATTTTTCATCTTTGAACATTTGCAGAAAGTCGTTTTTTCCCTTTAAAATCGAGAAATAGGATGACCTCTTCTTTCAGCTCATAAAGTCGTGCTAACATGTTGCCCTTAGACAACCTGCGTACTTCTATGTGGAAAAGTGGAAAAGAAGAACTTTGTGATCAGAATCAAGATCCTCGCAAAGTAATGTAAATAATCGACTGTTCAAAGCACTGCTTTTAATGTAGTTCACAATTTTTATTGCCAAGTCTAAACTCTGTCGTAAATTCTGAGGCAATGTTTTTGAAGCCGAAGCTTGGCCTCAATGTATGCTAACCAGGGTGGGATTCTTTTCCTTTAGCTTTTGAGCTAAGCCAGATCTTACACCTATCATAGCGGGGGCACCATCTGTGCAGAGTCCAATGAGCTTATTCCAATCAAAATAATTTTTGTTTTATAAAGTCAGATATTGAATTAAATATATAGTCAGATGTAGTACCAGCTGTCTAACATTGTGTGTACAAAATCTCTTCTTTAATTTGATCTTTGTCGACGTAACGCACATAAACGATTAATTGTAGAGACACGCGCGGGCGATGCGGGCGGAGTGGAGAGACGCGATGTTGTCAATGGTCTCGAACGCTTCATTCGTGACATTTCACTTTATCATAAAATATTTCCTTAAAAGTTTCAATAACATATACGGCATTTCGATTTGTCATACTTTTATTAAATAATTTAAGAGTTCAAATAGATTTTTTTCAGAATGTCCGAATACATTGAACCCCCTTATAATCTATTTACGTCCCCTAGGGGGGGGCGCCCCCCTGGTTGGGAAGTCCTGGTTTAGTAGATTATTAGTTTGATTTAATTCGCCAGCGCGCGTTTCAATTGTACATGAAAGACATGGATATAGTGTTAAAAAACGAAAAGTGAATTTTTAAATACGCGTATGAGTTTAAGTTTCCTGCTAAAAAGGATCGCAAACAGAATTATTATTTTTTTTTTATGGCTGTTGGATATGTTTTCCATTTAGCCAGAATCAATAATATTAAGTTTTATCGTACCTGTCTGTTAACCCTATCTATTCCAAAAAATCAAAACCCCCCCACAACAAGGAGTATGGAATTGGGTAAACACATTTCACACCCAGGGGTCTATCAGGGTGACTGACGCACAGATTGAGAGGACCTCGGTTAAGAAAGGTTGTACAATATTTAGGTTGATAAAAACAAAGGGTACAAAATTAACCTATACTATAGTTTTAAGCCGCAAGCTTTGATAAAACCCAATAGGGCTTCATATACTGCTGAATCGTTCGGCGACAAAAGGTACATTAAGTTAAATGGGGCTAAAATGCCATTTGCTAGTAGCTGGTTAAAAAGTTGCTGTGTTTGAATGTTATACTTTTTGCAACTGAAAAATATATGATCCAAATCACTAATCACACTACAACTGTCGCAAAGGTTGGAGTCTATAACTTTAATTTTGTGTAAATGATAAGGGTAACAAGCATGTCCAAATTTGATTCTACTGATCGTTACAATACTATTCCGTGGGTACTTTAAATTCTTATGCCACAATTCGTTAGGTATAACTGGGTGGAGTAAGGTGTAACGGGTTGGTTTGTTTCTACAATATTGAATCCAGTACAGGTTCCATCGTTCTTTTAACTTCTTTCTAGAATGACTTATGCATTCGTCAATGCTAATATTATTTTTAAGAATTTGGCCAGTATCGATGCTTTCCTTTGCTAGTTTATCGACTGTCTCATTAAAATGTAAGCCGATATGTGCCTTTACCCATAAGAACTTTATATCAAACTGTATTTGTTTTAATTTGTTGATTTGTAACTTTAACTTGATAATAGAAGCGTTTTGGTTGGGTGCTATAATGTCAATAGCGTCAGCTATAGTTTTGAGGACAAAGAGTGAATCAGATAATATGATTACCTTTTTAAAGGAATGATGTTCGGCGTATTCTAGTGCCTGAATAATCCCAATGGCTTCAGCAGAAAATATTGAGGTAAATGCATTTAATTTATACTGTGCTTTAATATTTAAAGAGGGAATGAAAAATGCACAACCAACTCCACTATTTTGTTTGGACGCGTCAGTGTAAATGTGAAGGTAATTTGGATATTTTGATAGGTGACAATTTAGTACTCGATGACTAATTGTGGGTATATCGCTATACGATGGAATTTTAATAGTCACTGGATCCAAGGCTAATATCATGTCAGTTATATTATTTAAGCTATGTTTCTTTAGCATAGATGCCTTATAACTGGTCTCTCTGAGAGCACTAGATGATACATTAATGTATACAAAGTAGGTGAATAAAAGCTGTAAAATAATAATTGCTTTTTTCATTATAGTACTTATTCGACTTATATAACTTGTATAAAGCAATTGTTTTTTTTTCCCGCTTTATTGGCAATGGACATTAGTCCTTCAGCCACACACAAATTGAAAGGTATTACGTTTAAATATTAGATATTAATATTATTTTTACTTACATAATCTACCAATAAATCGTACACAGATTGATTTCCAGTCGCGAGCAACACCTTAACACACGTAGGAAACTGAATACCTGCTCTCATAAGACCATCCCACAGGTCATTATTACAAAAACTCTTACAGCCGAAAAATATGTGATCGAGATCTGCGACCTCGTTATCAAGAGAACATAGTGGAGAATCTGTCAGTCCTATTTTATATAAATGAGACGGAAAGCACCCATGGTTAATTTTCAATCTAGTTATAATTGTGCAGTACTTTTTATTAACTTTGTCATTGAATATATGTGATATTTTATTTGGCAACTCCTTGTAGATAGAAAAATATGAACTATTTGAATTTTTTGTTATTTCTCTCCGATATTTATTCCAATCTCTGTAAATACTATCTTTATATTTACCATAAAGATCTTTGTAACAAGGATTTTTTAAAAGATTATTGCATACCCTTGCTTCTTTTGCAGCCTTATCAACTAACTCATTTCCATAGATGCCACTATGTCCTTTCGTCCATATAAATATAATTTTAACCTTTTTAACTTCTAACTGATTAAGCAAATTTTTTATCTTACATATAATAAAATTATCAAAATGTCTTGTTGTTATATTTTTTATGCTCTCTAACACCGATTTTGAGTCAGATATTATTATTGCACTTTGTACCTTGTTTTCCGCACACCACTCCAAAGCTTTATGTATAGCGACAGCTTCAGCTGTAAAAATGCTACAAATCTCTGGTAATTGAAATTTACACATTTCTTTATTATTTTCTATATAGAAGGCACTACCGACTCCTTTCAGATTTTTACTTCCATCTGTGTAAATTATTGTATTTACTTTATAACTGCTAATTGCAGAAAGTAATGAAGTTTTATTATAGGAGGGTAATTCATTATAGTTCGGAAATATGACGGTGGACTTTGAAAAAATTGATTCGTAGCTATGTTTAAACACAGGTAACTAAAGCAATTGTAATAAATAATTTTTACAACGTTTGAACGGGCACTATTTTACGTAGCTTTCTGCGAAAACCCACTGTTAACAATTATTGCATGGAACACTGGTATCGCGGTTACGGCCTCTATCTGTCAAGCTTATCTCTTCCGAATATATATGAATATAGTCCGTTGGTGATGGTAACGTTTATGCTCCTTTGCACACAGCTTGAATTTATCTCGTCATTACAATGATTTGATGCAGGTACAATGTTACAAAATGTCTACGTGTGATTTACTAAAGCATAATTCAAGTAAATTACATATAAATAAAGTAACAATAATAGTACAAGAGTGATTGACTAGATAGTGAATTATGTCGCAGTGTTGAACAACTATGCAATAATAAATAAAATAGAAACAAAACTGTATTAGCTTTGAAAACAAATGAATTTTCTCCAATAAGCATTTTCTGATTTGTTTCAGCTTACTTAAATTTATTCGTGTCCTGGATTTAGCAATGCTGGCCGTACTATTTCAAGTTAATTTGAATCAGTTTTCATTGCGTATATTTCCAGTAATATATATTAAAAATATTTTTTCCGATTTGAGTAGAAAGCAGATATAAACAATATAATTTTGGGTTATATATTTAGATTTAGTGAATATTGTTTCAGAACTATAAAAAATCAATATTTGGAAAACTACCTATTTAAACAAAAACAATTTAATTATTTAAACAAAAACTATTTGAAAAAAAAACTATCTAACTATTTAAATAGAAATCGTAAATTAAAACTAAATAAAAGATTGGTAGTTAATGCATATTTTAACACAAATTTTATGGGGATCAAAACTTTTTTTTGTTGAAAAAAAAAATATATATTTTTTAAAAATCGCGCATTTTTGGGTAAAAAGTGGTATTGTAAAAAATATATCTACTTTTACCCTAAATCTAAAAGTAATTTTACAAAATAAATCTGTATTGGACATGAATCTCAAAATTACTTGCACAAAAATAAAACAAACGTCATCGGTATAAAATTAATGTATTGCCCTTTAAATATTATAATTTTATTACTTTGTAAATAGAAATAAGAAAAGGCATCGTCAAGGGCATTTCACAAGTAAGTAACCATTAGCGTCTCTACCATTTTTTTTAAAGAAACATAGTACCTACATTTTATGCAAAAGGCCGTTAAACATGAATTTAAAATAAATGGTAAATTTAGTGAATTTAATTTAAAGAACTTGTATTATGTATGAGGAATATTGTTTTTGATTTTGGACTACTGAAAAGTTAAAAAAATCATAATTTTTCAATATAAATAAGCTTTTTGTTTTTAAGTCATTTTATCATGATAATGTTGAAGATGTTAAATCAATAATATTTTTTTTTGTAGGTTTCCAGCTATTCCTGCCGAAAAAACGATTATGATATTATGATATATATTTATGTCAAAGACTGGATGCGGAGGAAGAACTAGATTAATTCCAGGTGCATTGTCATCAGCATTTACTGAGGCCCCAGAAGAAGATGAATCAAAAAAATGGTACTAAGATTTTCGTAATTATATTTAAGTATTCTAAAAGTGAGAATCAGGTCCCCTCGTAGTCGACGATTCGCAGAAGATGGTAAATTTGACAATTGTAGTCTTTCTGCATATGATCTGCTCCAAAGGTCATTCTGGTAGCCCGGCGTTGAACATTTTCTAAAAGGTTCTGGTCTCGCACAAGAAGCGGACACCAAACTACACCTGCATATTCTAATAAAGGTCGAACATAAGTCTTAAATAATTTGATGGATGTATGCAAAAGTCTTTCGAATCAAGTATAACATCGAATTTGCACGTTTACATGTTTTTAGAATGTGTTCAGACCATGTTAGTTCTGACGTCACTAAAACACCTAAATCTACATACGAAGACACTTGCGCCAAATTATGGCTACCGAGCGAGTAACGAAAACGTGGATTATTTTTGCCGATATGTAACACCACGCACTTGTTTATATTTAACGGGAGAAGCCAGTCCGAGCACCAATCACTTATTGAATTTTTTTTTATTTTATTTATTTTACAAAATTAAAATTTAATAAAATAAGACAAAAATCTTCTTTGTCTTCACGCCTTTCAGCTTCTAACCTATTCTCCTCTTTGCCTTCTTCTACACCTACTTGATTTGCTTTCTTCTATGTTCTTCTTGCCTTCTTGTCTTTCTTTCTAAACTCTGCACGACTGACTATCAGCTCATCTGCCTCTTTTCTTTTTTATTGCTACATCTCTGCTTTTTCCAAAATGCTTCTTTCCTTATCTTTTTATCTTGAGCTCGTTTCTAACTTTTTTTTAAATGAAACTCTTAGCTATTATTAGGATCTAGTAGGTTGTATTAAAGAATCAATGTGGAACAAGTGGTAAGAATACTAAATTATGTACAATTCCACCTAATGTCACATTCTTTAAAATTCCACCGATTAGTAGAACAAATTAAATTATAATTTGAAGATAACGGATAGGTCACACAAGAATCGCCCATGGCTGTCTAATGGCTACTAATAATTTTTCCTTCTGCCAGTTTTGCTATAATACCAGTCTTACCTTACTGTAAAGCCCATCGTGATAAGACTGTCCACAATATGCAAACGTTCGAAAAAGCCATAAACTGGGCAACTCTTGGTATACCCGGACAGTACCCAAAATTTTCCTTAATTTAGATTTTAGAAATTTGAAATTGTATACCTATTAAATTATATAAAGATCATCGTGTCAATAACGTTAATTGTTAAATAAAAAAATATATGCTATTTTTCTTCTATATTTTATAATATTTATTTAATTTCAAACCCTTTTACAAATTAATCTTGTTTATTTTAATCTTCCACCCTCCTGCCAATTCAAAATTCTCTCTATCAATCTTTTTTCCAAACTAATTTTTTATTTCAATATCCCATTCATAGGAATTTAATCAACAGTATTATTATTAATTGAAAACGACTTTTTAATGTAACCAGCTATTAATTAACATTAAGTGGGTATCATCTACAAAAACATTTTAATTGTCTCCTGTTTCCATTAATTTCTTTTCTAGTGTCAAAGTGAGGAAATCCATACACCTAAAAAACTCCAATCCGAAAAAATCTAATCGAGTTCGCGTTGCCAACAAATGAGGTAAATACCCCTCTTAGGTGGACAAAATACAAATAGGCATAGGTATAAATTTTTTGCTTTATACCTGGACAGTAAAGTTATTATTTTTCAAAAGTATCAGTAGAAGGTTATCTAATAAAAAGCATCTATTGAGTTGGGTGTCAGTATATTGGGTTACTAATAAGAAAATGAGCTGGTATGATAATTAAGCCTTAGTCAACATGTGGTACTATTAAATTTAAATTATTGTTTTTAAGCCTAAACTTCACTGACTCAAACAATTCATAACATTTTTAGAAGATTCCATCCAATAGACCAAAATGATCTTGTGAATTTTTAATATTATTGATGACATTGTTGACATTTTGCTGACATTGATAATATTGATGTCAGAAAATATGTTAAGCTTTCTCTAAAACAGTGCTTACAATTTTTTACCGTATTCTCATTCAATTCTATTATCATTAGAGTAAGAACTTTATTTAAGTAACCATACTCTTTCAAAAAGTGTAATGAAAATACAGAAAATGGTAGTTTTATTCTAGATACAATCTCTTTCGGCTTCAAATGTCAGTCCGAGGGAATTACAATTTCCGCAATTGCGATATTGTCGGAAGTAATGGCTTTAGTATTTAGCCAAACCTGTCCTAATTTCAATAATCCATTTTCTTTGTTTGTAGATATATCTGCTGATACTCACGATGAACAGGAGCGGAATCAGTTGTGATAATCCGAAAAAGTGTATCAGACCGAAAATGTTTTGCCTTACTTGGATTATTTATATGGAGCAAGAACAAAACATTTTCTCTATGTGGTTCGATAACCCTTTGAGGGTCTCCTTTCCAGGAACTTGAGTTTTACGGTAGCTTGCCCGCGTCTTTGTCCCTTAAATTGGACATCCAGAGAGTGGCTCATTTAAAATATGGTAGTATTGCGTAGTCTAATTTATACAGGATGATTCTAAATGATGCTAAAATAATAACAATAAAAATTCGTCAATACATCAATACACCATTAAAAACGGGTTTAAGTATTAAAAACACAATTTTAGTGCAAAATAAAAAAAAATATTTAAATATAAATAAGAATTAATAGAAACGCTATGAAAACTTTGAAGTATTGAAACCTTATAAAAGTGCAAAATAATTCGTTAAAATAATCTCAAAATACCTAATTGAAGCTCGTATAATGCAAAAACGCCAAAAAAATAGAGATACTTAATTAAAAAGTATTAAATATCATTTAAAACACGTATTGTTTAAGTGTTAAAAACACAATTTTATTCCAAACATAGAACAATTATAGTAATACTAACAAATTTTTGTTTTTTTTTGGCGAATCTGAATTTTTAGATCTTCAAATTGGGAATTTAAAAGGAACTTCGCCAACCTTCAATAAAGCAATACATTACCATATACATAGCGATTTGCGGAAATAAAGAAACTCTTTATCTCACTGTAAAAATCAAATATTTTATCTGCCGCTAATATATATCAACATAGCCATGACCGTCTGACAGAAATAGTCTGTAACTGATATGAAATCTTGAAAGAGTAAAACCAAATTTGGTAGATTTTCACACTTTTATTTTAAAAATATAAAAATTTTTAAAAACACTAACGACATATGTTTCGAAGTACAACTTCTTTTTCAAATGTGCCTAATTTACAATTCGGTATCCAATATATGTACGAAATAATTTAACAAAACAAAGTACTTAAGAAAAACATCAATAACATAAGGGTAAATTATTAATTCACCCTTAATAAATCTCTTTCCTAGTTTTCTGTTTGTCCCACCGTACTCGTCGTGCTGTGTTGTAGTAGTAACGGGCGAATGAATGTCTCGCAATTTTATTAGATGTTGGGCCAAGCGTTGACTAGTCCACGTGGATTTTAATATCATTGTTTTCTAATTCCAGTATTTTATTTAGGCCGGCATTAAACTATAAAGAATATTTGATAAAGATGTTCTATAAATAATATTTTATGAAAATATGGGTGTAATAAACAATTTTTTAATGCCCTATGGCGCGAGCTCACAGAATGGCTTCACCCTGACATTTATCATCAGGGTTGTAGAAGCTCACCAAATGGCCACTTCCCAACAAATGGGGCATTAGAGATACCTCTCAGCGATATTTTTAACTTGCAGGACTTTTACCTAGACACCCCTCAGCGTCAACCAGGAGGTTTTGACAAGTTAAGAGGCAGGTCCTGTATGCCCCTGGATGATGCACAATGTGCCTTATGGGGCCTAAGTGCTGTGGAGTAGCCCAATATCTCTACCTTACAAATACAGATACATAAACGATGTTTTTATATCATATTTGATTTGATATGATATCTGTATATATTTATGAATATTTAACTGTCAATTATTCAATATAATTTCGTTTACTTTTTTATACGTAAATTGGCGAGGCAGCAGAAAATTTAAATGGTTTTTAAATTGTTTAGTTATGTTATGAATAACGTTTTTTATATTAAAAATAAAATAATTTTGATCGATTTGATTTAAACTGGGTCTTACAGTGTTAATTTTTTTTAACATTCGTTTATGTCCGGCTAGCTCTGTCATCAGTCTCAAATCCCACCCAGTCCGTTAGCCCGTAATGGCATTTCATCTAACTTTAATTAGAAAGGTTTTTGTTTATGTTAGAGGCCGGCTGTCGGGATAGGGAGAAGTTGAGTGACGTTAGACCTTTTGACAGTGGTCCGGAATTCCGTCGAAATAGGGGCAGATTTTCGCAAAGGGTGATGGGCGGATACGTTTAGATTCCCGCGTCGATTTTAGAAATCACTTCGTTTCAGAGTTAAACGTTTTTTTTTCTCCTCTCTTGGAAAGTTTCGGATTTGTTGGTCGAATATAAGAGAACATTTTCTTGGTGTCGCGGGTTGATTAATTTTTCGAAATTATTGTTTTTATTGTCCGACTTTTTTATTCAGGGAATACCCGGACGACAATGAGCCATGATGATATCATAGATATTATATTATCTAAAGGTACCATAAAATGGTAGTATTTTAATAGAATAGTTAAAAATAAAAATTGATGTTTCTTGTATATAAATGTACAAAAAACAAAAATCTTATACTGCTAAATAGGGAATTAAAAACCCTTTAAAATGAGGTATCACGCGCTACCCCTTTCTATTTAAAAAAATTAAAGGGGTGACTTTTACTCCAAAGGGGTTGAAGGGGGAGATAAATAATTTTGTTCAGAAAATGTCATTTTAGAAATAAAAATCGACCTGTTTAAGGATTTTTTTCAAAACGTAATAATAAAGCCAATAATGAATATATTCCACAAATATGGACCACCCTGTATGTTCAGATTATTTATCTTTTTTAGGTCTGGGGATTTGATTGAAAAGTTTATTTAGTGTCTCTATTTCTAGTGTAATGGTCATGAGTCAAAGAGTTTTAATTTATTTTTTTTATAAATTATAGTTTTATAACGTCGAAATTTATGTAGTTCATCACTAGGAAACCTGTTTTTTTTTTTATAGATTATTCTAATAATCCATTTTTGCATGTTTCGACAAAATGTAGAGAAAGCGGATATGGCCTTGGTGGCCGTGCATTGACCTTGGTGGTTTCATCAATTTCAAATAGGTCTCATGTTTTTTGTATTACTTTAGAGATCTTTTGTCAACAATACATCACAGTCCATATTTTTAAAGCTGTTTTAGTAAAATAAGTATACCGAATAGTCCAAAATTGTTTAGATATCACACAAAAATAGCTAAAGATAATTTAATGAAATTTGCTGGTACGCTTTATTTTCTTAAACATTTTAAGGTGATTTTTTACCATAAACCCATTTTGGATTGATAATAAATACGGAACTACTGGGAAACGTATCTATTTGTAAAATACGACTCATATATTCTCTTTTCCCAATCCTTTTACCATTGTATAATGAAATTTAAATTTAGATTTCCGGATTTCTTTATTGGAAACCGTCACTTCACTATAAATTCCAATTTTGTAGTCCCTAAATTTTTATGAAATGTACATCCTTCCGATAGAAAATTTAAACAATAAGAATTCAATTTATATTTTACTGGCAAGAAGTACTTTCGGGTCGGTAAAAGCGCTGAAATACCGAGCGACCTTCATCCAGAGCTCCAGACTAGATAGGAATGTATGTCCTTGTATCCATATAGACGTTCCGTAGGGGAAAGAAGGCACGTCGGTAGTGGTTTAATTAGAATGTTAGACATCCAAACGAATGTAGAGATGATTTTTAATAGGTTAGAAAATGTTAATTATATATTGTTTTTAATTTATAATTTATAGGTATATATTTAAGTAGATTTATATTGTTTTATTTTTATTTTCAAAACTTATTAATATAACTATTATTATGTTGTTATTATTTATTACTGTTATTATTTTGGTGTACCACTATTATTTTATTGTAATGTAATCTTCTGATATACCTATCTAATAAAAATCTGATGTGCCCAACACATGACTTTCATATCTAGTTATTATAGGCTTTTTCCGGTTATTTTGTACAGCCTATTGTAGCACCTCTATAAATGTTTAGAGGATAAACTGAATATATACATCATCATACAGACATCATCGCGAAAATTGTCAAAACGGATTTAGGGGACCTCAAAACGTAAAAATTCGTCGAAAACTCGAGGTCGAAAAAAATCATGATTCCTATACTTTCCTTATATCTGTATTATACAGATAGGAAAGTAAACATGGATTAATTTTTTGTATTTCATTCAATTATTTTTATTGTTGCTCTATTGTTTATGATTAAATTCGGGTAGCATTTTTCTATATTATGTCAAAATAGTAGTTTGTGCAACAAATCTACTCGAGTTGTACAGTATATTTTTTCTACGATCCTCTAACAAAAATCTACAAATAAACATGATTTAATTTAATTAGTCCCCAGCCCAGATTTGAATCCGGGCCTCTCGCGCGGAAGACAAATGCCGTTGCCTCACCTTCACCGCCACACTTACGATTTTAGTTTTAATACACATAATTAAATTAGTTTCATATAGTTTGATTAAAATTAAAGATTTATTTCTAAATGTGGAAGAAATAAAAACAGAAATGGTATTATTTATCGATTCTAGGCAAGAATAACTCATTTTTACGTATATTTAATCTCAATAACTAAAAAAATACTAATCATTAGTTTAACAGAATTGTCACTTATATGGTAGACGGGCGACCAAAATATAAACTGTGATTGGTGGATTTCAGTTTTTTTACACTGTTCTTACTAGGCAGAATGGATATGAAATATATTCATTCAGATGAACGCAATGGCATACTTTTTAGTTTTGTAGTCTGTGCGTAAATAAACTAATATCCATGTGAGTGTAGAAAAAAATATAATACATTCTTATCTCAGAAGTCGGTTCCAAACATAACACGGATCTTTTACTATTTTATGCAATACTTTCTTAAGAGGGTTCTATACCCGTCCGCCATATTGGAAATGTTAACGTTCAAATTGCGGGCTTAATACTCACCAAAAAAATAGTTATTTTTGTGCTTAAAATGAATGTTTTTTAATGGCACATTTAAGAAGGGAATTGACTTATTTTTTAGTATAATTAAATAATAATGAGATTTTATTAGCTGATAGGTTATGGTAATTGTACGACATTTTTATCGGGTTTTTTTTATAAACTTTTGCTTTACTTTACATTATGCAGATAGCACATATTGTCTAAGCCTTGGTACCAGCGCCTGTGATCATGTTATATTAAGTTTTACATATTCTTGCGGTAGGGGATTATTAGCCCCAACAAAGTTTTTGATTTTTGTCCTAATAATATTGATTTTAGTTATATACATTCTTATTTTTAAACCATAACCACCTAAATATACGCCTATATATTGACTTTTTTACTTTTTACCAAACTTCTCTTAGATTCAGACATTTTCTAAAATATAAACGACCATGTAGGTACTTTCATTAGTTATCATCTATATATCAGCTTAATATAGGTAAGTACCAGTTATTGACCACTAAAAAACAGCCAGTATTGACCGCTATATAACCTTGGTCATCTACTGGATCCGCTTTAAAAAATAATTTTTTCTTTAATAAAAACATATCTTATTCACATACCCAAAGCTATAGAACATACAAGGACGTAAAATCTTTGCTTTTGTTGAAACACCAGTAGTTGACGAAAGTGGTCAATTGCTGGTGATTAATCAAATATTCTGATCTAGTAGTTGACCACATCATTTTGTTAATGTTAATTTTTCTCTCAAATGTGCCATGAAAAAACGAATTTTATACACGAAATACAAACAATTTTTTGTACAACTGAGAATGTGAATTTACATCGTCTGAAATATATTAAAATTAAATACATTTTGACGTGGTTTTTTGTCCCGATAAGTTATCGCTTTTAATATTCTTCCAAACAAATTAAAATATCTGATAAAATTGTGGAATCAACTCTTCAAGAAATATCTAACATTTCTGATTAGCAGCAACATGGAACATAATTTATGTTGGAAGAAATTTCTCAAATTTTACTATCAATTATTATTATATTAAATGAAATTGATTTATGATGAATAATCAATTAATAATTGACTCTGTTAAAAATAAATCCTTCAAAAAGTAATATTTCATGTTTGTTTTGTGAATTATTTTGGCAGTGAAAAAAGTAAACATTTACGCATCAATAGAGATGCAGAAATGTCAAGTTTTTTGACAGTTGTACAAAAAATCTTTTTTTTGTATCCGAGCTTCTTATGCATCGTAGGTTGGCCCATGATAACTCTTTTTAATAAATATAAAAAAATAAAATGATAAAATATAAAAAAAGTCGTAAATGTAAACATTTTATCACCGGCCATTCTTCATTTGCTACTGATCAACTTGTGTGTTTACCATTTTTGAAAGAAGTAAGTAGATTTTTCTAAAATTGAACATTTCTTAAAAATATCATAAGACACCGGGAGGTGCTGCCCCCAACGGTCCTCTTTTACGTTTGGATACATGATTTTTATTTTCTATGCCAGATGGCGTACCAGTCGCGAAAAGTATGTTCAGTTGCCTAAACCAATAAATATTACTCGAAATTCTCCGATCTATAAATATATCGGAGAACGGCAAACAATAAATATTGTGATTGTGTTTATTTGGCGAATTTTGAACTCAGTTCCAGCTTTTAGGTTCAATGTTGCCGTCTCTACAGATAGTTTGTGAATCCACAGACAAAGCTCATAGTAGCGTTAGAAATTGTTCGTTTTTAAAACAATTTCTACAAAAAATTTATTCCTAATGAAATTTGCTTTTTATTACGGTCGAAAAAAATTAATAGGTACCGATTTCGCTTGAATAGTGGAGAAAAAGGCATTCTTCGACCAAAAATTAAGGGCGCTACAGTAGGCCTTTGACAAATTTACGCACGTCATAGCATACAATTTCGTTTGTTTTTAAGTTTAGATTTATTTCAGAGTCGTACGTAGTTATCTTTATCGGTCATGACCTACTTTAGAAACATCTTTTTGTGGATCAATCTTAAAATTAATTAGTAGATGCGATAAATGGACAGTATGAATTCCTAGTTCAAATATTAAATAGTTTTCAAAAAATTCAGAACATGTGCTGGTTGGTCATCTATTTTTTTTTTGTTCTATTACATTGTACTAAATGTTTATAGAGATGCAAGTAAAGCTTTGTTTTATAGTAAACTATCTAATCATGTATATTTTTATCATGGTATTTTTATAGTAAATTAAATAGTGTAACACTTACAATTTTTATTACATTTAGTATTCTTAGTACACACGATATTTGTAGAATCCAACCATACAAAGAAACAAACAAACAAACAAACAAACTATGTCTGTTTTTCCTGGAGTAACTCTTCCTTAAGTTCCTGACTGCCCTTTAATAGTTTGAGTAAATCTCAAATTTACCTTATATAAGTGTCACTTGATACTTTTTATCTAATTATTATACATTTATTTAACTTTTATATTTAAATGAAGTCTATTTAAATTGTGAAATTTTTAATTTAATAATTTATTTTCTTTTCAGATACAAAATTTTCAACATCCCCGTGAAAACACAGATTAGAAACCTCGTTTCAACAATATTGATATTATTGTTGTGCAAGCCATTTTCATCCAGTCCGGTTCTATTATATGTTTACGTTGACGTCGTTTAGCCTCCTGCCTTATAAGAAATTTCTGGAACTTCTAAAAAATGGTGGTACGCCGATTGTTGTTTTTAGTGGGTGCGCAAACGTTCAAGTAGCTCCACTATTCTATATAAATAGGCTATTTTGTTGTTAAACCAACCAGTTGGGAGTTTAAAAACCGACCCGTATACATTAATGTTGCTAATAATAAGTTAAATACCCATATAAATTAGTGAATAAGTAAATGTGATATATAAATTATGAATAATACGTAAAAATAAATTAGCGTATTTAGTATACATAAATTATATATTATTCTGTATCCGTAAGGTGTGGATGATGGGATAACCTACGGCACTTAGGCATCATTAGGCATCCTTCTTAGTTGATAGGCACATCCTAGTTCCCGAACTAGCCTTCAGATTTGATGTAGTTGACAACGTCGCCAAGAGGTGCTTCTCTTATATCGGCCGGTGTTAGCCGAACACAAATCTTCTAATAAATGAGAGCGTTGGACAGCGTAGGATAGGCTCGAGAGTCTTATCTTCTTGTTCGCACCCCCTGCAGAGTGTGGATTCTGAGAGCTCCATGCAATGTATATGCATCCGTACTTGGCAATAACCATGCAGAATGCCTGTGATCAGGAGCAGATTCTGTCTAGTTATAGTCAAGTATTTGTCTGCTGTAGTGTTGTCAGGATAACTTAAAAGCCCCCTGACAACTCTGCAGCTTTTTGTTCCATCCCATCTTGCCTTGAATTTCACAAGGGAATGTTCTTTAAATAGGTTTGCAACGACTGATGTTGTCAGTCCAATAGACGCTCCAAAAATTATTTGGTTGGCTGCGTTCTAGGCTAGTGAATCAGTAAGACGGTTACCTTTCAATGTGACGCAATCTTTGACCACATTGTTATTGGATACTTCGGCCAAAGCTTCACGCTGAGTAAATTAGTGGTCTGTCAATGGTGAGTAGTGTTTTTCTGATATCTGTATAGATGAGCATGTTCCTTCCAGTGATATTGTTTCTGGTTTATCCAATCATTAATTATTCTTATTATTGGCCATATAATTTATAATAAGTGGTGTCACTCAAGATAATTTCCATAGTACCTAAAATTCTCCAGCAACAGCTAATCGAAAATTAGACCAACAAAAGGAACACTATCTTTTAACATAATGTCACTGAAAATGGACTTCCTTCATCTCCCTTTACATTCCTCTGTTTTGAGATTGGTGTTGACAGTAGTTAAGTATTTCTGAGGTCACCCCTACAGCGTGTTAGTGATCTTCTGATGCATCTGTCTATTACCCGTGTACATTTAACTTATTTACGTGTCTACATTGTGAATATTTTTCTTATCATCATGAACGATGAGTTAATTTAAATACAAATATAACAACTTTATTTCTCTAACGGTGTACGTACATGGACTGGAGAATACAGCTCAAATATCTTTTTTATGTACCAGGATTTTTGTGTTTTAACACATGCTTTGAATATATATAAGAACTGGAAAGCGCGAAAGCTATTTGCTACGTAAATGTGTGATGTAATGCTCGAAGTGATGTGTACGTGATGTGAGGCACAAACGCCTATAAAATTAGAGAAACTGTTAAATGTATAACTTCTATGACTATGACGTTAATGGCTTCTCTTGGGTTAGCTTGAACACCATTGGTTAGACGTGTGGCAGGAGTTTGCTGAGAGAATTTGCCATATATAGAGTTCAGTAGAATTTGCGCGCTTCGACATGTAAATTCTGATATTTGACAGGTCGGCTTAAGTCGTTATTGCTTAAACTCGGAAACAATAGTTTTATTATCAAAAGCAAACGAATAAAGCAGAAAATTTTCCATGACCTAAACTCGAATAGAAATTAAAATTTAGTCCCCGACCGCCCCTACGGTAAAGTATTAGAAAAGAGTTTCAATCTCTGTTTTACTTTTCTCGTTTCCTGTTAGAAAGAAGAGGTCGAACTTGAAATGATTGTAAATGTTTATTGAACACGAACGAGGAAAGAGCCTTCAAGCTTGAAATGTACAATGAAACCATAGAAATTCGCTGGGATTTTATAATGAAAAATTCTTTGTACATTATGAAGTTGTCGAAAGGAACTTTCGTGTATTTTAAAGTTTAACAAGCTTTCGTAGTCTGAAGATCAAAAAGATGATTGTTCAATAAAAAAATATATTTCTTTGCTGCGAAACTAACAAAAATAATTTATATTTTATGGTCTTTTGATCATAATGTAAAGTGTAAAAATTTATTATAACGGGTGTCTACGCGAAAACTTTAAATTGAATTATATCTGGTATTTTAGATGGTATTTTGGATGTAACAAAAATATAGGAAAAACTGTAAGTATATATCATACAGCAACGTGTATGTTTGTTAACAGATTTTAGAAGACCCAATTTTTTTTAGTAACTCCATATAAAAAAACTACACTTACAGAAGCAAGTAAACATAACTGGCAAAAGCAAAACTACGCTCTAAAATACATATGTCAAAAAAAATACAGGGTGTCATTTAAAATTTTCGGTCGGGGGTGGCTGGGAGTAACAGGTAGCACTTTGAGGTGGTATGGAATATACTATTAATTTTATTCTATTTCCTTAATGATATCCCAAAATTTGAAGTTTATATCTTCTAAAACACCATACCTCAAAGAGTGGGCATATATACAGTCTGAATATGTCGTTGGTTCTATTTCTGATACAACTACGGTGTCTGGTCTAATTTGGAATACAAAAGATGGCACATTATGCATTAATGAGGAGTGTTTGAAAGGAGTAGCCGATATTCGGAGTAAAAATATTACTAAGAGACATATTCTGTCAATTGCACAAAAAATCTTTGATCCAATAGGGTTTACTTCACCTGTTTCACTTTTACCCAAACTATTGCTGCAGGAAACGTGGGAACAAAAAATTAGTTGAGATTCACAAGTGATAAAATGGTAACTAGGTTTATGTCTTGGATCAAAGAACAAGATAAATTATGCAACATTAAAATTCCTAGGTGGATCTTCGGTGGAATATTCGAAGCGACTCATTGTAGTTTTCATACTTTTTGCGATGCAAGTCAAAAAGCTTATTCCACTTAGCAACTAAATCTCGCGTAACGCCCATTCAAAAGTATGTTGAACGTTTAGAGCTCTTGGCTGCAACTATTTTTGTTTGGAATCGTGTTACAGAAATAAAAGGTTTAACAGATAGCGATTCTTGGAGACATGTACCTGGATCACTTAACTCGGCAGATTTGCCATCTCGGGGTTATGATGCTCGGTCGTTATTAGAATAGGGTTGCCAACTTTGTTTTTTAATTTTTCTGGACGAGGGTAATAAAAATTCAGGACATTTTTATTATTACAAAAACAACAAACTTAAAAAAAATCGAAGTAAATAGAAACTAATGATTAAACATTTTAATTAAGAAGAACATAAGAAGAATGTAAAAAGTTACAGCTACTTATGTTATGTTGGAAATGGAGTGTTAATACCCTGCGATCTAGAAGATCTATTGTGCCCTCTTCTGTCGCTAATGCACCAAGGAAATGTCTCAATGCCTATACCTTCCAATCTTATCTTCTCAAGGAAGTGTAGGATTTGGAATGGCTTCAAGTTAGGTAAATCTCCATCTTCTATTTGATATCCTCCTAGGTAAAGTGCCCTTGAATTCTGGAGTGCTACACATTCAGTTAGAATGTGAATGGAGGTTTCGTCCTCCTCCTCACAGAATCTGCCCTCACTATCCTCTACTACTCTCAGTTTACTAATGTGTCCTTTTAGTCGGCAATGCCCGTTAATGATCCCTGTTACAATACGTAGCCTGTTCTTGCTCAGGCAGATGCAGATTTTCGATCTTTTCTGGTTATATTTACCCAGAAGTATCTTAGCCTGTCAGCCCCAAGAAATTGTTTCAATTATCGATTCTTCTACTGCTCAAAAAACGAAGTAAATAGAAATTAATGATTAAACATTTTATTTAAAAAGAACATAAGAAGAACATAAAAAGTTACAGCTACTTAACAGTGTCACTGCGTTTAAAGTCATTTTTTTTACCTTTTTGCAGCTACTATTAATTTCTTGTTAGCTTTTAAAAAATTATAATTCTTTGCAAGTAAAAAAATATTTCATCTTTATTTGAAGTTCGGCCTTGATATGTTAAATGGACAATCGATTATGCGCATCAGTCCACGAAGCTGAACGCATTGAAAATGTCCTTCCAGCGTTAGTATTAGAAACAAAGCTCCTCTATTTACATTTAAAACCCGGTCATACATTGCAAAGAAACTTAGCGCGTAGCTATTTCGTAAATGAACCGACATGCGTTTCCTGTTGCGTTGTTGTCAGGCTGTGTAGTTTATCCCTTTTATATTTAAAAATAGTTTTTACCTATAACTCACTAATAACAACAAGTTTTATTAATTAGAATAGTTTCGAGATATATTGCGACACATCAAGCATCCCCACCAATTTATTTTCGTACCTAGTGCAGTGTTTCCAACTCCGACACATTGTGAGCAAAGATGTTGCAATATTTCCCGAAACATTTCTAATAGTAAATCTCTAAATAAAATGACTTGTAACAAAACAAAAAACGTACAAAATGTGTACAAAGTAGATTAATCTATTTTAACGCTTTCAGCAGACTTGATATTTTAGCAGCACCTATTTTTACACCATTAGGCAGGGCATTTTTGTAACTATCGTTTTTACGTACATACGCTTGCTAAATAAGAACTTTGTAAATACTAAGATAAACTATGGCAAACACCATTATTATTCCTGCAAATAAATGCAAGGATTTTAAAAGCGTTAAACGTGACACCACCGCAATTTAAAATAACTTTGTTTCATTCATACTATACGTCACGGACGTCACGTATAGTATTTTATCCATCGATAGTTTGCGACGGTGCGATCCAGTAAATTGTTGCATATTGGGTGCTTTTGTTAATCTTTAGACTTTTTGGACAAATTTCGGCTTGTGTATAGCTAACAACATGGTTCACGAGTGCATTTTGAGCAAAAAACTGGAAAATGTGGGTGCTGAAGTATCTTTTCATAAGTAAGTAAGGTTAGGTGATGATGTATTGCATAGTTCAGTGGTGTAGATTTTTGCCGTAATATCACATGTATTATCTACTTTTTTATTACTATTATTTTCTTTGATTTTTTAACATTATTAATTTCGCAAGAAATTTTAAATAATAGAAACACTTTAGTCTTGACTATATTGGTAAAATAAATATGCTTATGCTTGATTTTTAGATTCCTAACTGAAAGGGCTTCAAGAAATATTTGGCTATCACTTTTAGAACTTTAAGAAAAGAGTGTTATGCTCAGAGCATTTTGATCCTAATGATATTCTTCAAAAAGCAAATATCTCAAGCCTGGAGCACTGCTAAAACTAAGTTCATTATTTCGAGAAAGCTCATTTAGGTAACTAAAACTTTCTTAATTATGTTTTGGAAATGTTCATTTAAGTGTTTATCCTTTAAGATGAAAGTTGGTAGTTTATCTTATAAAATTTTTATATTGTAAGTTCTTTAAATTTTGTAGGTGCTTAACAAGGACAAACTTTTTTATAAACTCATATTACATGCCTCTTTCTTTGATTATTTTCATGAACTACCCTATTATTAAACAAAATGTATACTTACCTTTACATTAAAAGTTCTGAATACTCTGTTACAGCTCTGATTCCAGTATCAGTATTTTTGACAGCTCTAGTAAGAAACCAGAAGATAATTTTTCTATGCCGCACACATTTATGGATGATAATTAGTAAGTTAGTTTACTACCTAGTTTTACAAGTTAAAAACTATCAATGTATGGGTTTATTGTTGTACAGTTCTACGTGTTTTCGGATTTTACAAAATTCTTTTTACCAGATCCGCTATAAGAAGCGTTCCATTTAAAATCCCCACCTTGTATATAAGTATGGTAAATTTATTGATTTAATAACTTTTATAAATTTAGTAGTGTTAAAGATCTAAAATTTTGATTTAAAAATCTCTCATTTACCAATTTGTAAAACTGTTCAAATATTAACCCCAAAATCGAATTTGTAAATTTGTTTAAAATAAATCTTGATTTATTTATCTTGTATTTTTGTCTTTTTACCTACATTCCACTGAACTTCATACCCTTATACCAAATCCAGTCGGTTTTAAAGTTTAAACCATTATAAAGTTTATTCCACACCATATCGGTTAGTATTTCATTATTTTTTTTATAATTAGTTATGATTTTATCTTTAATAAGATACTCCACTGGTATCAACAGACTTTTAGTTGCATACAACAGCAGCGTTGCCAGACGAGATTTTCGATTACAGTCTGTCTTCTTTCGATCCGCATAAAATATCTTCTTTCTCTTTTCCGATGTTTGGGACCAAACAAAACATACTTTATAAATGAAATGCATCATCTGTTGTTTCTTTTATCTAAGATTAAAAATATAGAAAATATAAATTACAAAATAAGCGACGATGCCAATGTGACTATAAAATATAAGAAATTGGAGATATTTGAAACACTAAAATTAAGTACAATAAGCGTCCTGCAGTAGGTTGTTGCAGGACACTGAACAATGCACCCCAAATGGTGGACGTCCACCGAAATGCAGGACGGTTGGCAACCCTATATTAGAATGCCGATGGTAGGAGGCGGCCGAGTGGCTATATGGAAAACCTAATTCATGGCCTACAGAAGAAATTTAATGAGACAAATCTGTCATTGCTCTGGAGAAAAAGAAAAATATTCATTCCTCATTAGCTTTCTGCAATTCAGACTACTGGCATATAACATATTTTTGGCAATAAAGTAAAACCACGAAAATGACTGCTTGGGTTCCAAGATTTATTTTAAATATAAATGTTAATAAAAAACTGCAAGATCCAGTGACTGCTGAAGAAGTTAAAAAAGCTGAAATATGGATACTAAAAGTCGTACAGATTGAATCGTTTGACACATTTACTGACAAACGTTTGTCCGATTCAGGTTCAATCCGGGTTAAAACTAGAATCACTTCTCGGAATGACACGTTATACTTTCGTTTTCCGATAGTTTTACACGGTAAACATCTGATAGTCTGTTAATATTACACTATCATCAAAATTATTGCCACGTAGGTACAAAAGGGCTGTTAGGTATTCTTCGTGAGCGGTTTTGGGTTCTTGGTGGTAGACGTTCTATTCGGTCGGTGCTTATCAAATTTGGAATTTATAAGAGATACAAGTCTAAGCCTCTTTAAGTGGTAACGCCTCCGTTACCATTTAATCGAGTCAGAGACGCAATTACGTTCGAAGTTACCGAGTTCGACTTTGCGGGGTCTATACACCTATTGGGCGATACATTTAGAACTCGTTAGATTATTACCTACGGAGAGTTTTATACAGTGCCTTTGTCGGTTTGTCTCTGGACGTCCAAAAATAATTTACAGTGACAACGGCACAAATTTCGTCGTTACCGAAAACGGATTCAGTAAACTTAATCGGGAAGACATTGCAAGCTTTTCTTCGGTAAAACACATAAAATGGCGGCTAAACGTCCACAACGGCATGGTGGGGTGGATTTTGGAAACGTCTAACGTTTAAAAGGTTTATTGCGTAAAGTTTTAGGAGAAGCATCTTTCAGTTACGAAAATTTGTTGACTGCTTTATGTAAAGCTATAATTAATGCTAGACCAATCACATACATATCTGCAGACTCTACCGATTTAGCCCTGCTATGTTTTACGCGATAAAGCTGAAGTTGGTGTGCCAGACTGCAATCTAATTGACCAGTCATCAGCATGTCGCAAATTAAAACATAAACAGAAATTAGGAGAAGACCTTCGGAAGAGATTCAGAAGCGAATATTTAGCTCAACCTCAAGTGTTTTAAAAGAAGAAAAAATTACAAGTTGGCGACTTTGTTCTAGTAGACAATGACCAGGATAAACGGTTGAATTGGCCATTTGGTCGAATTATAGAATTGATCGAGTTTGCTTAGCACGAGTTAGCATTTCAAGAGGCCAACTACTTTGACCACTGCAATGGTTATAATATCCTCTTGAATGTGCTGAAAAATCAGATTTTGATGTTGGAGCAACTAGTTTCCGGGAATATAAAAAGCCATGTAGGCAAGAACATCAGGTGGTAGATGAGCTCAGGAAACAAAATCAGATCTCATCGGAAGACTCTACAAGCGATAGTACGGGAGTGGCTGGTGTTAGCAAGGACATCGAAAACAGAGTACCCGATAATGTGTATGTCACAAAACGAGGTAGAGTAGTTAAACAATCTAATCGATTTATCTCTAGTATGTGAACTGTTTTTTATTATAATTTGTAAGGTATCCAGAATGTCTTTTTTTGTTGAGTTGCATTGTTAATGCCCCCAAGGTGGGAGGATGTTGGAGCTTGCTGTATATAATTTTAATTAATTATCAATCTTGACATATAATTTTTTGTAATAAAAGTCAATATACGTTCCTTCCAAGTTTCTTCTATAATTCTACAATTTTTATTTATGAAAAAAAACCTAGTGAACAAGGAACAACGGGTAGCAGTTTCTGGCCGCTCACAACAAATTTCATAAAAATAGTTAATTGTTTAGCAACAGTGTAATATTTTTTTAAAATATTTTAACGGTAAATACTTTAAAAAATATACATGTTTATTTGTCAGGCAAAAGCGCAACATTCTGTATATTCAAAAATATTATTAAAATATGCTTTTTTAATTACATATAACTCTTATTTGAAACTTTTTTGTGTGTCTGTAACACAAATTGATTTATCGAGTAATTACGCACTAATGGGACACCCTGTATAAACTGTATGATTTTGAAACCGCAACAACTACCTGGTGGATTCATCGAAAATTAATTCCGTTTCCCAATAGAACACCGTGTATAATTCTTATTGCCTCGTTATTATAGGGCGAAGAATGAAAACAAGTTTTCTCATTATTCTCGTCTTAACAGATTTACACTGCTGGCAAGATCAAATCTTCGGTTCTGCTTTGCGTGTGTTTGTAAATTTAAAAACATGTGAAAAGAAACGCTAACAGATAAGTAAAGTTAGTAACTAGCAACGTTTATGATACATCCTTTCTTCTTCTGCACATGCGAACGCATTTACTATTTACCTCAACACAAGCAAGGCAGAATCGAAGATTTGATTTTGGCAGCACTGTATAATATTGATTTGCTCATTTATATTACACCGTTGCCAAGCCATTAGGAATGGTATAAAATATTGGAAAATGGTACATTATAGAAGGGAAAATATCAGTTAGGGAAACCACAAAACCTAAATCACGATTCATGAAAAATAAAAAAGAAAGTACCTAATAAACTTCTCGTAAAGATAGTCTACAACTCTCAAGCGCATTTTTAATTAAGTCATGTTGAATTATTAAATTTCCACACCGTGCGATGCATATAAACATGCGCTGATCATAACTAGTTCGTTCATAATTTCTTTTAATGCCAAAATTTAAATAAAGTCGTGACTCGGAAAAAAAACGATAATAAATCTTATCCGCTAAACGTTTTAATTCGCTTGACAGAACTAATTTTTTATATTATTCGCACCAAGTTTTCGAAATATGTGATTAAATAATCAATCACGTAAAATTGGTACTCTGTACCCTGTTATTATGTTTGGGGAACTTCCGATTACGACAGGCTGGTCCGCATTAAATGTATAAATACCACCCAGGAGCGATGTCTTTTGGCGTATTTTTTGTTGTCGAGATCACGATTAAGGTGCAATGGCAGATCATTAATTAAATTTTACTAAATTTTACTAGCAGTGTAATTAAGACAATTATTCACAAACCTGAAAATTCAATGTCTTAATAATTATCATTGTCTTTTGGCCTTTCGTTCAAAAACAAATCGTTTCTAGTTTCTTTTATGATAAAAGTTTTCCTGACGAGTCTCAGTCCACATAAGGCAGGAAATATCAATTTAAAATTTAGAATCTTTTAAGAGACTTTTAATGTAGGTTAAACAAAAACCAAGAAAAGGAGGGTATCGTTTTAAATGGCTGTTTTGGGCTAAACCGGATTTTTTTTTATATTTCAAAAACTTAAAACTCTGAGAGAAAAGAACAAAAATTTACTTTTTTATGTAAGCTATGAGCTTAAAATTAATTTCTATTGTTTAAAAATTAACTTTATCTGATATTTAACGTGTAGGCTAAATTATTTAATGCAAGAAAGAACTCCGTCAGTTACACGACAGTCCATCAGGAGGACATCTCGGTGTTAGGAAAACCCTTCAGAGAGTTCGGGAAAGGTTTTACTGGATGAACAGTTCCGATGATGTGAAGGACTGGTGTAAGAAATGTACCACCTGTGCTATGAGTAATGGACCTCAACGAAAAAGGAAGGCTCCCATGAAGCAATATAACGTTGGTAGCCCATTTGAGAGGATTGCCTTAGATATTGCTGGACCATTCCCCGCGACTGAGGATGTTAATAAATACATTTTAGTGGTTATGGATTATTTTACAAAGTAGGTGGAAGTCTATGCCATTCCAAATCAAGAGGCCGCAACTGTTGCAGATGTATTGATAAAAGAGTTTATCTGTCGATTTGGAGTGCCCTTGGAGATCCACAGTGACCAAGGCAGAAATTTTAAAAGTCAACTTTTCCGTGTAATCTGTGACAGACTAGGCATGAAGAAGACCAGAACCACAGCATTGCACCCACAATCCGATGGAATGGTAGAGCGAATGAATAAGACCATTGGCAAATATCTGTCAAAAGTGGTTTCAAACCATCAGCGAGATTGGGATCAGTATCTTTCACTCTTTGCAATGGCTTATAGATCCGCTGTCAATGAATCAACAGGCCAAACACTAGCAAAGGTCTTGTTTGGGCGTGAGATGAGACTACCGTGCGACCTCAAATTTGGATGCCGACATGGATAAGATGTAGCTGGTGAAGATTATGTGATCCAGTTACGAAGAAGAATGGACGACATGCATGAATTAGTTCGCTCCCATCTTCAAATCGCCAGCGACAGAATGAAGAAGCGATACGATACCCAAGCAACAGAAGGATGTTTCAAAGAAGGCGACAAAGTCTGGCTGCATAACCCAAAAATACAAAAGGGTTATTCTCCGAAGCTTCAAAGGTCTTGGGAAGGTCCGTACCTAATCAAGAATAAAATAAATGATGTAATTTACCGTATAAGTAAGATCCCAAACGGTAAACCGAAGGTAGTTCACCAAAACCGGCTGGTTTCATTTGAGGGTGACCATGAAGAAGAAGTAAACTAACTTCGAGAAACACCTGACCTTGTCTTTGAAGAATAAATGGGTGCGTATGGAGGTACTGGAAAAGCCAGATATGGTGTTACGACCGATCAACAACAAGATCTGCTCTCGCTTCCGAAAGACTACTCGTTGGTTCATAGTACTTCCGCCAGCATCAACGACGCGCGAGGACTGGCATATGTGTTCCGTAAGAAGTTTGGTCGACTAGTAGAACTTCAATATCAGTTACCAGCCCCTGGAAAAGCCTTGAAACTTCAAGACGGGTCGCGTTATCTTTTCTATTTAATAACGAAGAACACCTTCCGAGATCGATCCACCTATCATGATGTATGGGAAGCATTACTTAGTCTAAGGGAGCAAGTGTGGGAGTCCAATGTACAGAAACTAGCCATGCCGAAGATAGAAGGAAATCAGCTGGATTGGAGGATCATTAGAATCATGGTGGAAGTAATCTTTCAAGATACCGGAGTTCAGATACTGGTCTGCAACCATTCGCCCAGTGCCCAGGTTACAGCAAAGAGAGTCCCTTGTTACTTCCATGCAACTGGAAATTGTAAAAGAGGATTCAGTTGCAAATACAACCATTCCAGTTTAGTTTCGTAAGAGTTCCAGGAGGAACTATCTCTTAAGGAGGGGGCAATGTTATGTGAGCCATTTCATTATTCAGTCATGCTCTAACCCTACAAGTCCCTCTCTGTCTTATTTGGCCATTGAGGCTCAACTTGTCCGATTATTATACATAATTAAACCCCTTAAACCCAAACCTATGGGACGATTATGGCGGATGTGATTTCGATGACTATTCGAGAAAGGACGAGATAATATTTCTGGTCTGTTCCAAATATTTCTAGTTTGGTGGAAGAGCTTCTAGACTCCACCAAACTTTATAAATTTGTATATAAATATTAGTGGAAGAACACAGTGCAATCAGTTATTATATGGACAGTGAAGATAAATAGTAATTAGTTTAAAGACATTCGAAATATATATATAAATTAGAATAGTTGTGTTATAAAATAAATAACTGTTTAAATAAATTATTAATAAATAAACTGTTGTTTTAAAGTAAACAAACATCACAGTATGTTCTGTGCTTTATTTAGCTATAAACAAGTTTATTTTTATTATTTTGACAAAATTATGTATAATTCCCATAAGAAGCCATGTATTTTGAACTACGTAAACCGTACCAGAGCCCATGCGGTTAATTATAAAAGCTCAATTGACGTGTGATTTTTGGGACCGTATTTTGAGCATGCCGATTCGCCTTCTTATTTCTAGTCTTCATAACCATAACATTAAATTCACGACATAAAGGTGACGGTACTGAATGACGTTTGGAGCAAAAAGCAGAGTTTTAGAGTTTGGAACTTGAAACCGTTTGCCATGTTTCCATGTCCTCATTGTCATTTTGCAATATTTATCAATTAAAAAATTTAAAAAAAGTATGTTCCGGGCTGTTTTAAAGTCTAAAATTTTCAGAAGTTTTTTTTTTATTATCAATATAAGTAACAAGAATTTTATTGACATCGGCTTGTTAATAGTAGCCGAAATACCAATAATTACAAAAAATCAAACAAAATCAGTTAGTTTTAAAAGAGGTGATAAAATTTTCACATTTCTACTAGTTAGTGCTAACATAATCTTTATTAACTGATACATCCTCGTATATATATCAATGTCCCTTATATAAATAATTAAATTACTAGTTTTTTCCACTTTCGATTTTACTGATGAAGATTGAATTTATAATGGTTCATGCTAGACGGTACTTACTCATACGATGCTGTAGGCTATGATAGATGGTTCAACTTACCTGAAAAAAAGAAGAAACTATTATAAAATCGTTACGCATACAAAGTGTGAGTCATAACAAAAACAATAATAACAGTGATTTAATAAAGTGATTGTTACACGTAAGATTTATGTGATATCGTCGGTATCCATATCAAAAACAGAAGAAATTAAATGTAATTTTGGCTGGTCTATAAAAACTAAGGTAATTAATCAGCTTTTTTGTTCAAAAATGTTAGATCTATTTATAAAATATATTCATTAAAAATTATGAGATAACAGAAAGGAAGTATTTTACCAAGCAGTAGCGACAACAAACAGTAATCGTTGGAAACAAGATCAGGTGGTTATGGTAGATGACTGTCCAGAAAACATCTAGATTCGAATAATCGGAAGAAAACCCTGGTATGGTAGGTAAATAAGACAAAACGAGAAAGATGCAAAATTGGCGTATATTCAAAATATAACTGACAATTAAATTATTATAAATAACATAAATAACTTGCAAAAAATCTTCATAACATATACCATCATTTTTGGTTTTCCTCAAATAATTTGTTAGTTTCTCCTCATTTTCAAACACTCAGACAACAGTTCATCGCTGTTTTGTCTCGGATATTGTTAAGTTATGAGGTGTTTTTTAAAAAATGTCACAATATACGTACGAACCATGTAAATATAGGGCAGTGGTTCCCAAACTGGGGAGTGCCTTCCTGGAGAGGAGCCAAGCAACATTAAGGAATGCGCGCAATAAAAATATTTTTGTTAATTTTGACAGATAAAGTGAGATATTTTATAGCTGCAAGTGTCAAAAAGGAACAATATGCAACTGATTACGAAAAGTTGTTTGTCACCAGTTACGAAACGAAAATAAATAAAAATGCCTCTTTTTGGTTTTTAAATCGAAAATACGAAAAGTCGAAAAATCGAAAAATTGTAAAATTGAAAAATCGAAAAATCGAAAAATCGAAAAATCGAAAAATCGTAAAATCGTAAAATTGAAAAAGGGCAATGAATAGTGACATTTCACATTTGACATTACGTTTAACAACAAAAAAGAAAACATAAAAATAAAAGCTGTAAATTGGGTTTCATTTTTTAAATAATTAAACACCGTTATTGAAAACTGCCTAGAAATGTGGAGGGTAAAATTTTGCCGAACTCCTTAAGGATAACTTGTAAAAACGGTTTTTTTTTCATTTCCCGCGGGTAATGTCAAAAATCAGATCGGCAACACTGCACATGTTCCTTATTTTGCGAAATGACACATATGATCGAAATGGTATAAGTTCGAAAGCATTCTATTTCGAAATTAGTAAATAGGTTTTTTTAATTTTTCTTATTTATGTATTTTTTTTTAAACAAACTGCACTGGCTCCAAGCCGCACAGATTAGGTAAATTATAAAAACTTGACTCATTTACCGAACCTGTGCGGCTTGGTGCCATCGTGGTTTGTTTCGTAAAAAAATTATAAATGAAATGAAAAACATTTCATTAACAAATTTCGTAATATAATGCATTATTTCGATCACATGTCATTTCGATCACTAGTAGTTCTAAACACATGTGATTTCGATCATTTGTAATTTCGATTACATACGATTTCGATCATATACGATTTCGATCATTTGTTTCTCACTTTCAATCTTTTCAATTTTAAACTTTTTTAGTTTCGAACTTTTGTCCTACGAACTTTTGTCCTTCGAACTTTTGCATTTTAGAAGTTTTGTCAATCGAACTTTGATATTTTCTAAGTTTTTTCATTCGAATTTTTGTAGTTTGAGCTATTGTTTTCTACTTGTATTTCTTCCCTTAGTTAGTTAAGGTCTTCTCTTTAGACGAATGACAGATATGTCTAAGCAAAAAACTATTGTTTTCGAAATTTTGTGATTTGAAATTTTCTAGTTCAAACTTTTGTTATTCAAACTTATTTCACCAATTTATTTGAGACTATTTTTAAGATGGAAAGAAACTTATTTGGGTAGTTTTTGTTTTCTGTTTCAAGTACATCGCTTTAGATTAAAACCTTCGGTCTCGCTTTGCTTGTGTTGAAGTGAATTGTAAATGGTGTTTGCATGTGCAGGAGAGGAAAGGATGCGGTATCGACGTTGCCAATTATTGGTCGGTAGAAGCTGACCGACGTGTGATTCTAACTGTGAATTGTACCATTCATAATGTGTCGTTTCTTTTCTTGCATATGCGAGCGCCATTTAATATTCAGTCGAACATAACAAAAGCAGAACTGAAGGTTTGATCTACAAACCTGCCTAGTATTATTATTTGTATTCAATTACATTATATTCAAAGACTAAACCAATTTACAAAAAGTATCCGCATACTTGTATCCGAATACATTTTTAAGCGAATGTATCCTTACTTTTTTAAAAAGTATCCGGATAAATTGTCAGTATCTGCATCCGATATTCGGATACTTTTTTCCTGTATCCGACCCAATTCTGGACGGTATTAATGAAGACAATCGGTATTTAAAAAAAAATGTAGACTAATTTGAATATTTTGGTTGAACATCTAATATTCAAACCCATTTGCCTTAATATTTAAACGATAATAATTGAAATATTAAAAATAGATTATCTACACGTAAGTAGGTAACACAACGTATACATAATACACGCTTCGCTAGCGATGCTTGTCAAATAAACATGGAAGTAAAATTGAAATTTGGTAATATCGTGCGATCTTGAATATTGAGTATAACCTTTTAGGCAGAGCCTCTGTGTAAAATGAGATTGACTATTATTGAAATAGTTTAAAATTGATAAAAGTAATAAAATCCAAATTGCATTTTTAAGTAGCGATACAGACGTTTTCTATAATCCAGTAACTGAAAAGATCTGTCTGAATAAGAATTTATTTCTCCTTGATTTAAATCCGAAACTTCCGTTTAGATAAGAATCAAAAATCTATCGCCAATAATTATTATGACTACCTTCAGTTAAATCAAGAACTAATAAGATTTTCATTTGCAAATGACACTTGTAAGTCTCTTGCTGCTGCCGCTTTTTGTCGTTCCTACCAAATTCAATTACTCAGCAATATTGGTAGAGAAGTTGGAAGTTTGTCTATTAATCTGTCTAGAGCTTTAATGAAATAATCGTAAATTTATTTTCTCAGTTCGTTTTCTCGGATCTTCATTGAATATTTGGCCCGGGAGATGAACGAATCGGAGTAATTCTCAGTAGAAACAATAAAAAAAGCAGTAAAATCATTTCTTCTACAACTATTAAAAATATATTTATTATTTCGATATTTATCATTACTTAGAAGGGTTCAATTCTAATTCATTATGTAATAATTTGTGACCAATCACAAAAATTGAATTTTGATAAAAATATCTTATCTGTGACAAAAAATTAAGTTTTGTATCTACTTACGAAGTTAACCCAGCGGTTCTCAATCGGTGGGGCATGCCCCCTTATAGTGGTGGGGAAATTTCAGGGGAAGAGTGAAGAAACTCCTTAGAAGAAAATGCCCTGAGAAATGTCATCCCATCGACAATATATAACAGTCAATCACCGCCAGCAGTCACTTTTTGATACAGGCGCCGCGCCGTCCCATCAACCGTTTCCACTATTTCTCATTTACATTTAATTATTTATAGGTCTGCGCTTATTCGCTCCGTTCGTGGAGGCAGCGCAATTTAAAATATGTACTAAAGGGCGATTTTGCGTTTATTTACAGTATCATTTTTAATAAAATTATACAGTACTTATTTTTTCAAGTTAGACATACGACTAGCATATAAATTAATAAAATGGCAACAGGGTAACAGCCAGTCGTCGACTAGAATTAGAAGATATGGTGGTGGGATATTAGCCTAACCGAATATCAATCAAGCAGAGAACAGTGATAAGCGGGGATATAGTAGTTGCCACATGTTAACTGTGAAAGCACGGCTATGCCTAATACAAAATTAATAAGTACTATTTATTTATTTAATAAAAGTATATTGATTTGTAAAAGAAGTGAAAACAATCATTTAATATTATATATTTTTATTACATCAGCTAAAGAAAAGTAAGTATATTTAATAAAAAATTATTAAAACATGTAAACAGATGGGTAATTAGGCAACAGTATTTACGAGAAAGTATATAAAAAGTTACATATTAAAGTTAAAAGTTAATGGCAAACGTAGATTCAAAATTTATTCCCAAAAATAGTTGTAATATTGTAATATTTTCGAATGTAATTTATGCTTGTTTTCTTTAGTTTCAGTTCGTAAGAAAATAGAATTAATTATTAAAAAACTGTTTTCCAATCAGTCAGTCACAAAATTGCATTCCAGATACAGACAATAATCAAAGGCAGAAATATCTTCTTTCTGATCATGTATTTAAGGAATTTTGAAGAACATCGTAAAATAATAATAATTTAAGTATATAAAACTGAAAAGTTTTCTGATATCTACTAGTTTACAACAGGTATTAGATACTCTTGTTACAACTCCGGTTGCTCATTGTATTGCTTTCAACTATTTTTTTAAAATAAATAACATATATATATATATATATATATATATATATATATATATATATATATATATATATATAAAATCAAACTAATTTATTGGGGGCAGCAGCAATATGTAATAAAGAAAACTCTTTAAAGATGATCCAAGCTTTCGGAAATTTAATTACTTATTTCCATCTTCAGGGAATCTATAAAAGGTGTGGTGTGTCTTCATAAGAACTTAATATTATTAAGAGAGTGAGTTACTTACATCTTTGTGAGGATGAATTACTAATAATGTTAAATATTTTAAAATTTACGATTGTGATGCACATATAGAACTTCTATTACACAGTTTTATAAAATAAGTTTAAATTATTGTGTTTAAAATTCAGTTACATAGAATTATGTCGTTTGAAATTTAACTGTTATGTCAAAATTTATGTCATTAGTTGTTTATGTATATAAGTGTGTAATAGAAGTTCTATATGTGCATCACAATCGTAAATTTTAAAATATTTAACATTATTAGTAATTCATCCTCACAAAGATGTAAGTAACTCACTCTCTTAATAATATTAAGTTCTTATGAAGACACACCACACCTTTTATAGATTCCCTGAAGATGGAAATAAGTAATTAAATTTCCGAAAGCTTGGATCATCTTTAAAGAGTTTTCTTTATTACATATTGCTGCTGCCCCCAATAAATTAGTTTGATTTTACGATACTATTCAGCAAAGACTACCCTTCCACTATATATATATATATATATATATATAGATTCGTCCTGCCGACTTTGTGACATCATGTCGCAAAAATGTTGCTATCTTTCTAACATCCGTCTGCGATGTGACATCCAAATTCGGATGTCACAACGTTTTTGGGGTTCAAACATCATAAAGGAGGTTTAAAAGGGAGCCAAAAAAATTTCAGCTGGATGTCATAATGCTTAATTTTCAATTTTATGTATATATTTAGTTCCAGTGTATAGATGCGAAGGTGGCGCTCGCGTCAGTTGGTTTTGTATATTTTGTATATTAAATATTTCAGTCCCTCGACTGTCTGGCATCCACCATTAAGTATATTAGAATTTACTCACTCGACTCTCTGACATCCAACATTCAGTATATTAAAACTTACTCACCCGACTATATGACATCCACCATAGAGTATATTAGAACTTTACACACAAGGTTATGTGACTTCCAAAAAATTTATTTTAGATATATTTGGATTCTCATTTTAAGATCTATTTTATGTTAACACATTAACTGCCAAAAATTTTTGTTGGGTTTCGCATAGAGCCAATAAGTTTTTTAAATGCATTTACTCTCTGTGACTAATAAATATATATGCAGCTATATTATTACAAGGTGTATCAACAATGGGTGAGTGGACGATGACTGTAATTTATATTAAAATAAATTAAATTAAAATAAAATAATTAAAAAAAATAAAATAAATTAATTAAAAAAGTTTAAATAAATTGAAATAAATTGAAATAAATTATAATAAATTAAAATAAATTATAATAAATTATAATAGATTAAAACAATTTAAAATTAAAGTAAATTAAAATGAAATAAACTAAAATAAATTAAAATAAATTAAATTAAAATAAATTAAAATAAATTAAAATAAATTAAAATAAATTAAAATAAATTAAAATAAATTAAAATAAATTAAAATAAATTAAAATAAATTAAAATAAATTAAAATAAATTAAAATAAATTAAAATAAATTAAAATAAATTAAAATAAATTAAAATAAATTAAAATAAATTAAAATAAATTAAAATAAATTAAAATAAATTAAAATAAATTAAAATAAATTAAAATAAATTAAAATAAATTAAAATAAATTAAAATAAATTAAAATAAATTAAAATAAATTAAAATAAATTAAAATAAATTAAAATAAATTAAAATAAATTAAATTAAATTAAAATAAATTAAAATAAATTAAATTAAAATAAATTAAAATAAATTAAAATAAATTAAAATAAATTAAAATAAATTAAAATAAATTAAAATAAATTAAAATAAATTAAAATAAATTAAAATAAATTAAAATAAATTAAAATAAATTAAAATAAATTAAAATAAATTAAAATAAATTAAAATAAATTAAAATAAATTAAAATAAATTAAAATAAATTAAAATAAATTAAAATAAATTAAAATAAATTAAAATAAATTAAAATAAATTAAAATAAATTAAAATAAATTAAAATAAATTAAAATAAATTAAAATAAATTAAAATAAATTAAAATAAATTAAAATAAATTAAAATAAATTAAAATAAATTAAAATAAATTAAAATAAATTAAAATAAATTAAACTAAATTAAAATAAATTAAAATAAATTAAAATAAATTAAAATAAATTAAAATAAATTAAAATAAATTAAAATAAATTAAAATAAATTAAAATAAATTAAAATAAATTAAAATAAATTAAAATAAATTAAAATAAATTAAAATAAATTAAAATAAATTAAAATAAATTAAAATAAATTAAAATAAATTAAAATAAATTAAAATAAATTAAAATAAATTAAAATAAATTAAAATAAATTAAAATAAATTAAAATAAATTAAAATAAATTAAAATATTATTAAAATAAATTGAAATAAATTTAAATAAATTTAAATAAATTTAAATAAATTAAAATAAATTAAAATAAATTTAAATAAATTTAAATAAATTTAAATAAATTTAAATAAATTTAAATAAATTTAAATAAATTTAAATAAATTTAAATAAATTTAAACAAATTTAAATAAATTTAAATAAATTTAAGTAAATTTATTTAAATAAATTTAAATAAATTTAAATAAATTTAAATAAATTTAAATAAATTTAAATAAATTTAAATAAATTTAAATAAATTTAAATAAATTTAAATAAATTTAAATAAATTTAAATAAATTTAAATAAATTTAAATAAATTTAAATAAATTTAAATAAATTTAAATAAATTTAAATAAATTTAAATAAATTTAAATAAATTTAAATAAATTTAAATAAATTTAAATAAATTTAAATAAATTTAAATAAATTTACATAAATTTAAATAAATTTAAATAAATTTAAATAAATTTAAATAAATTTAAATAAATTTAAATAAATTTAAATAAATTTAAATAAATTTAAATAAATTTAAATAAATTTAAATAAATTTAAATAAATTTAAATAAATTTAAATAAATTTAAATAAATTTAAATAAATTTAAATAAATTTAAATAAATTTAAATAAATTTAAATAAATTTAAATAAATTTAAATAAATTTAAATAAATTTAAATAAATTTAAATAAATTTAAATAAATTTAAATAAGTTTAAATAAATTTAAATAAATTTAAATAAATTTAAATAAATCAAAGTTAATACATAAAAAATATGATGAGCTAATTCATAAAAACGACTTCAAACGATCGTCGTTCGTGCATCGTCGGTGCCTTGCCGTATAGAGTTAATAGTATATTTAAGTAGCTGTGCGATAAATATTGATGTACGCGGATTTTATTTCTTTTTTATTTTAGAGTGAATTAATCTAAGAAGTTTCACTCTTTTTTTAATACTTAGTTTTTTTATGCTTCTGATATGATTCCAAATAATCTTACTTAATGTTTCTTTCGCCCTTTATAACCGAGATACAGGTAGTTTTATTACCTTTGCCAATTTCTTTCTTGTTTCATAACTTACCAACCGCTATTATGTTATTGAAATTTGGCACATGTATTCTCTATAACTTACCATAATCTATTAAGGCATTAATAAGAAACACAATGCAGTTTCATCTTTTTAAAAAAAAATTATAAATTTGTCCATCCTTATAAGAACACACTACAAGTCGTTAAATTTGTATCCATATTTGAAAAAAGCACACAAAAAAATTTAATCATATGCATTTAATTTTTGAGTAGATGATTTAATTACTAAAATTAAATATTTTTTATATTATTTTAAAACTAAGCACATTTTTAGAAGTTACATATTTTGTTGGTACTTATATGCGTGTACACTATAATAAAATGTACTTAAAAGTTCGTATTTAGAACCAAATATTATAATTATTACTTTTTAATTAATCACTGCATGTCTGCATGTCGTACCAACATCATAACCGCTAGACTCTAGGAAAAATTAATTCACAGAATTGCTTTTAGTTCTGGTAGGCACAGATATATAGAAGTACCAACATAATATGTAGCTTTTAAAAATTCACATGGGAATAAATTATCGTCAATATAACGTGTTAAAGTTATTAAAAACCCCTTTAGTTTCATTTTTTATCTCCAAAATACTAAAAAAAAAAAACAATTTAGACGTTATGTTTTGCAAAATCATCTGCACAATTTATGTTTTTGCACATGACTAATATTAGTTTTTTCTGGTCTCTTTAAATATGGAAACTAACTTAACTAATTAAGAAATGTACTTTTTTGTGTAACTCAAAAATAATTTGAAGTTAAAAATGTTTGTAGTAAAATAGTCTGTGCGCAAAAATAATAAACACCGCTGGATTTATCTTTAGGTTCGCCAACTGGCCGTGTTAATTCACTTGAGACCGGAGAATCAACAATACGAGGTCGATAGATACTCAAAAAAATTAATAAAGTAGTCCCAATGGACAAGTAAAAAATATTACCTGCTCAGGGGTGCGTTTAGTGGGTAAATGATAAGCCTGACTTGCACTAATGATCCGGGAGTCCCAAACTATTGGAAAAGGGAAAACCTGTACCCAATCTCTATAAGAGATATCCACATACAAAAAAAAAAAGATTAAAAAGTTACTTCAAATGGAAACTAATTTGTCCACGACCACTTAATAATAAATCAATATTCTACCTCCTAACTAAAAGCATATGGTACCCATATATCACTAGAGTGAATTATGATAATTCACTCTTTTCTAATTCTGGCAATTTCCGGTAGATAACTAAAGATGGGCGATACTATTCATAACGATATTTTCTAGATCGAAAAATCAGAAATTCGAAAAATTAGAAAATTGAAAAGTTAAAAAATCGGAAAATCGAAAAACCGAAAAATTGAAAAATCGAAAAATCAGATATTCGAAAAATTGTAAAATTGATAAGTTGAAAAAACAACAGTTAGTTACCTATGTTTAATAAAAACTTTCCATTCTACACTTAACGTTTATTTAATAAAGAAACCATAATGGTATAATGATACAAAGTATAGTATTAGACTCGCCTACGGCTCAGGACGCAAACGTCACCCTGCGTGAATAATGGCTACCATAAATTGCTTGTTTAATAATATACTATTTTGGGCCAGTGTATCTAAAAATATACACAATCAAACACTGAAAAGAAAATTCGAGAGACGCTAAAATGGTGGTACCCACCTTATCGACACTGAGGCCCACAAGGGTAAACTCGTAGCGTAACAAAAACGAGAAATGATTTAACTTGGAACGAAAGACCGAAAGCCTTTAGTAGTATTAGGACGTTGAATTTTTTGTTTTGTGAAACATTGGCATTACTTAGGTTTATCCATGTGATGATTTTCACAAGCCTGGATTTTTAAAACCATTCTATATCGCCTTTTGATTAGCGTTTAAAAACTTATTCGAGCAATTTTTCCAATAATAATTGGCCCTTTTACGTCTTAAGCCTGCTTATGTAAAATATTTGGGCTCCTTATTTTGCCTATTTATATTCTAATAAAGGACATAGAGGACAGAAGGATGAGTAGTGCAACTATGTTAAAAGAAATAAATCGGCTTTCAGTTCAAAATTATGTTCAGTACATGACTGATATTTATTTATAAAATAAAAATGACATAGTACCATCGCATCAGATCTTTTAGAAAAAATTCAATATAATTCGCAATATCACAACTATAATACAAGAAGCCAATCTGACTTTCATGTACGGCAAGCCATCATTAAAAGTTCCCAAAATATAATTTTTATTAAAGGTTTAAAAAATGTAATTGACTGCCTACAGAAATTAAAAAAAAAACAACAATAAATGGATTCAAAAGTAACCTCAAGAAGTTTACTAATTATTATTTACAATTCGCTGGTTGAATATGCAAACCATTATTCTATCCTACCTCTCTTTCATGTAATAAAAAAGTGCTTTGTATAAGAACATTATAATATCTGTCTTGCTGCACATTTATTTATGAAAAGCCTTAATTGAGATACACTACAAATTATTTGCAATAAATATCAAAATAAGCATACATTTTTAAATAATTTTACATTTAAGAGCCATTCCCACATAACAGTTGACATCTTGATACCTGACAGGCACAGCCAAGCATTATTCTGATTTTTGCCAAATAAAATGGCCGGTTAATTCTTAGGGTTGCCAATAAATTTGATGAATGTGTTTTTGTGGCTAGGGGCGAAATAGTAGTACGCTTAAGTTAGCACCACCATAAAAAAGTAATTTTTAAAAAACTGCTTATATATTTTTCATAATTGGCAGGCTTGGCGACTAATTTTGAATAAAATTAGCCTCCAAAATGGCTATAGTTGCAAATATGAAGGTCGCAACCCGCCTTAGAAATTTCACTTTTACTATCAACAGCTGTTGTTTGACAGGTCGTTAGAGAATGTTTGCAATTTATGGAATGTAAAGAATGTTAGGGATGTTGACGTTAGAAATAATTGGAATTCCTAAAATTGTCACATAAGAAATGCATAAGCGGATTTTAAGAAAATTGATATTAAAGTAGTTAGAATGAACCGAAAATTCTGAAAATCAATAGGATTCGAAGTTAGAAGGAATTATTCAAGAAGATAAAAACCGCAAGTCAATTAGGACTTTCGTTCTAGAGTTATTGTGCCGGCATACATACACACAGACGACCAGACGAAAAATTTTCGGAGTCAGAATGATCGGAAACATAAAAAAAAGTTTTAAAAATGGGGGTAAGAAAATGTTTTCGTCTGCACGAATGCAATACTGAGGCCCCATAGGAAGGGCCTCAGTAATTATTTAAAAATGAAATAAATTATTTTATAAAAACCATTAAAGAAATCACATTGGAATAAAAAACAATAAAAATAATAGAATTTGAGGGTGTGCTTTGGCGTTAAACGTGTTAAGTTTTTAGGATGTAATAAGATACTTAATTTAAAAATGTATCTATATACTTGCTGGATGTTATAAGAATGGCAGTTTTTCTGTAGAAATGGTATACTGTGACGTAACAACTGGATGTCACAAGATGCAAGGTTTTTCTGGATGTCACAAAGTGTTGTTAATAAAAATATATACCGTGTATACTTTGGATCTCACAACGATAGGACGTTTTATTTTTTTAAAATGTGTATGGTTGTGATATTTTTCGCTCAGTGATAATATTTTTTAAATTAAAAGAAGTCATATTTTTATTTTTTTCCTAAAGTCTTTGTAAAGGGTGGATGTCACAAAGTCAAAATTTTTGCTGGATGTCACATGATACGCTGGTCGAGTATATATATATATATATATATATATATATATATATATATATATATATATATATATATATATATATATATTGTTATAAAACACTCTGCATAAAAAGCTTTATTTTATAATAATAATAATCATTATAATATTAATATGTGAAAAATCTGTTAATTTGCCAAAGATATGAGTAAATAGTAAAATAACACCCTATATAACAAGTTTTAGTTAAAAAGAAATGTCAAAGATGAATGACAAATGAATTAGAAAATTTTTGATTTGTGTCAGATATAAATTTGAGTAACCTTGTCAGTCAGATTTAATTTATTCTCTAAAATATTATATTAAGTAAGCAAATTTCATGGGATTTTGTATACGGTAGTACCAATCATGAGTATAGGTCTCATTTTATAAATTTGTGCGGAGCTAAACAGAAATGTGGTTCAGTACCTTGTGGCAGCAGTAGCAGAGCATCGATTTTCAGTATGCAAATATTAGCATACTCATTGGACTGAAGTTTTCCGACTGTGAGTACTTTTTAATATTTGTGAAAACGGAATAACTGCTTGAACTGTTACAGAACAAAGTAGTAAAATAATTTCGAAATTTGTATAGATTAATTACTTTAAATTTGAAAAGTATAGAACTGTAAATACTATTATGATATTTTTTCTGTATTTAATTTTAGATCATTTTTTTTCTCATAAGGTGTGAATGTGAGGTATGAAAGGATAGTAGTTATTATAAATTAGTAGATATAGGTAAGCAATTTTGAAACTGTTTCTAATGTTACATTGTGTTTGACAAATAAAGATATATTTGAAAGATTTGATTTAAAAGAAAAATTGTCAATTTGTTTACTTAATTATACAGGAAGGTCCTATTTTTCTTTTTAATAGTGAGTTGGCAAAATTAAATATTTCTAAATTTATTTTTAATTTATTGGTTAATTTACATGAACCACCCCTGGGAGCAAGACAATCCGCTCTAATGATGTAACATAAGGGCTAGCCATGGTAAATAATAATAAAGTAGTTTTTTTTTAAAACTGTAGTGTTATTAAAAACAAACTATAACATTACAATATATACCTATATTTGATACGCCAAAATTACAAAATATCGCCCTAAAATGCACGAATTATCCGCAGCTAGCGCTAGTGTCGCTTTGGCTTCCCGTACCATGACTTTTCACTCAGCGAATATACGCACAAGAAACAACGTGTCCTTTTGTAGTTGTATTTAATTTTACATTAAGTTATATCTCTAAATGCCTCGATTGCTGTCAAAACGTTTTACGAGATATCTCTTTTGATAGCTAAAAAGAGGTATCTCACAATATTCGTAGCTCTTCCACACCTATATCCTTTGGATATCCAAGGGTAATAGCCCACCTATATGAATTAAAATATTAGGCATCACTATTTTTGAATACTCAAAATGAGCTGGAAAAGTTAACAATCAACAATTTCTGCTAAGTTACCTGATATATTCGAAATACTAAATAATTTAATTACTAACCTACAAGGCAGAAATACTACTTGGCAAAATGCGACCATATTCAAGGATGAAGAACTAAAGAAAGTAATGGCGGGCATACACGCTACGGTCTACCTGTCCAGGTGTGCCTGCGCAGGTCGACCTCATGTCGTAGCGTATATGGGACGACCGGACCGGAGAGCTCTTCATTTCGTTTCGCTATGGCGTCGATTAAAGACGACGATGCACTGGCATTAACAGGCCTTGCGTTAATTTGGAAACTAAAAAATAATGAAAAAGAAGCGAACAAAGTGGTGTAAAAATTGGTTATTAAAAAGGAAAACTTAAATCATGTTAACTTAATGAACGAGTTAAAATTCGAAATTACTTGCAATGGTTATTTGCGGCTAGTGTGATCTGGGCAGGCGACCGGAAGATACAGAGGTTCACCGTACGGTGTCAATAAAAAGAATTGATTTTGCTCCGGTTGCCTTGTGCAAGTTCAAAAAACTGCACAGGTGTATTCCAATATACGATCGGGTCTACGTGTACAGGCACATCTGCAAAGGCAGAGCTCTCTGGTAGAGCGTAGCGTGTATGCCCGCCATACGTTGCAAAACGATGTCCTACAGACATTCAACAACAAAGGATAATTTCCTGCTTCTCACACTAGAAAAGTTCTAGTCGAAAAGTTACAAAATCAACCCAAGAACGCTGCTGGTTTAATTTTCTATGACATACTACTTTCGGCAATGATTACTACCATAAAAAGCAAACAAACGAAACCGTTATCAAGTCTAACATGATTAAGGGCTATCATCAACACAGCCTAGCATAGATTTGTTAGTACAACATAAACAAAGTCAGGTTTCACATTAGTTAAACAGATTTAGGTAAGTACCTGGTTTGTATGATTACGTGTTACTCCCCTTATAAGCTTCGTTATTTGAAACAATATTTGAATACACAATAAAACTTTCGTTTCATGTCGCAATAATTGAAAAGCTGAATTTAAAAAGTATCAAAGTTAAGCCCTTTAAAATGACAACATGCCATACGAACCCTCTTACTACAAAGAAAAATCGACAGGAGACTGTCAGGTGGAGGGAATTAAAGGGGTTATAAAATGCTTTATTAACGATTGTCATCATAATGGTCATCATATTAATTAAAATAACCAAAATTTCACTTCTTTAGTGAACGCAACCATCTTGCACAATATTTTTAATTGCAAATTTAAATTAAATTTACTCGAAGATCTTGAACTCCACAAAGAATCTAGTAAATCTACTTCTACTTGTGTCAACACTCAAATTCACCTTAACAGTCAAGTTCCTTCCCTACTTAAGAGTATCGGCAACGATTGGTACTTAGTTTTACGGAGCGTCACATCTACATCAGTGACCTTGCAATCCTGGTGGTTACTAATTCCGTGACTAGGACGGTCTCTCCTCCAACGAGTTTTTGTATTACTTTTACCCTATAAGATTCTAAAGTCTCTTTAATTTGATGGTGGGCCTTGAAGGTGTGGCCCAACGCATATGTTGGCCAGAGTCCTTAACGGATATTTAATGTTTTTGATGTGTTTCCCCTAGTAAGTGTAACTTAATTTTACCTTAACTGTATTTTCATTGGCTATAATCTGATGATGCCTTAGGGTGAGATTACAGAACGTCCGCAACTTTGCAGATTTGCAAATATGGCGGCAACTTTGAAAATCTGCAAATATGACTGACTTACACATGCAAGTATCAAGTTTTCGTATTCCAAATTTGGGTTTAGTGTTGTTGGGGGCAATAAACCACAATAAATATTGCGAATTTGCAGATATTTTTTGAAATACTTGCATTTGTAAGTCCGCCATATTTGCAGATCTGCAAAGTTGCAGACGTTCTGTAATCTCAACCTTAATCGGTAGGAGCGCTTATTTAATTTTAAATAAAGTGAAATTGTTTTAAACAATTTCTCCTATACACACTTTAAATACAAAATCTTTCATTTTCTCCTTTAATTATTATATTTACACGTCTAAGAGGAAACAAAGGACCGCAATTAGACATTCCAATGAGAGCTGCCGATGGGAAGGGTTCGTATATCTAAGGGAGTTGCGCCATAGCTATTTTTATTCGAAATAGTGGACGCCAAGCCTGCCAATTTATTAAAAATATATAAACGATTTTTTAAAATATTATTTTCATTGTGTTCTACATAAAATATTTAAATTTCATAATTTTTATAATTTCACGTCTTGTAGATAGAATAAATCGTATGTCGTAATCCTTTAGATATACCAACCCTTCCCACCGACAGTTATTTTATTTGGAATCTCTAAAGGGTGTTTAAAATAACCATAATTCCACAACTTATACAATGACACTACAAAATATTCCAAAACAATGAAAAATGCAGTAACGGCCATCTTGTAAGCAAATGTAAATAGAACACTGAATTTTAGTAATAAATATATGTATTTGTCACCAACCATAAAAGAACTAAACATACTTTTTTTTAGTATCTAGGTCTGCTATTTGTAGGCCATAAACTTGGATCCGTTAGACATATGCATAGGTTTGGAAAAACATTTGATTTATATAGTCTCCGATTTCCTGAAGCCTGAAACTGTGACGAAACTTTTTAAAACATTTCCAAATATAAAAATGCCCACAAATGACGTGTATTGTAGTCGACCAAATTCCTTGTATTTATTCAACATTCACGTTGGTATAATTGAAGTACATATTCATTTTTTGTATTTATATGAATTAGTAAATTACTTTAACTGCTTTTTAGATCCTGAAATGTCTCCACTAAGACATTCTACAAGAATTGGTGTTATTTGTAACCAGATAGACAAAGGGGCGCCATAATGAAATATCATTAGAATTCTACTCAATTTTGCAGTTTTGATTAAACTTCTATAGATGTTTAAGGAATTTCTTTTGTTTGGATATTTATTAGGTAATAAACTATAATCAAAAACAAGGTTATAAGGACTATGATTCATGCAAATATAATAATTTCTTAAAAATGTACGCTCTGATTTAGCACGAACACTTGCATGTCAAGAAGCTCTGTAGTCGTTGGATCCCTTACAATTTGAAGCTGGTCGAAACTAAAGAGTAACCGACTGTGTAGGTGTTTAAAAATAAACCTAAACCACAAAAGTGTATCGAAAAACGAGCTGGGTAGAAGGACAGCTAACGCCAACTGGTATACTCCAATTTGTAAGCCGGAAGTATGTTGAAATCAGAAGAAACAATGTAAACTGGCAAAATATTCTTTAACATGACAATGCAAGTGCTTAACAGTACGACGAAATATCGAGTTTTTTACCAGTAACAACATCCAATTAATTATTATCGTTCAAAGACTTTTATTCCAACACATCAAAAATAAAATGCAACGAGGCCGTTGAAGCATTTAAAGGCCACTTGTTTCGGAGGTACCTAGCCCAGAATCGAGAAGTGTTTTAAAGATTGGTTTCACTAGATAAAAGAAAGTAAAGATTTGAAATGAAAATATTTTGAGTGGCAATAAAGCCATTTTACATAACGAAATTTTGGTTTTATTTTACATTTTCCTTAAAAGTCTAGCTGTGCTCATTATTATTATAAATTTGATGTTTTTTCTGCGAAAGGATAGCGATCTCCTATGAACAACAACCTGTTCAGGAGCTTATAATGATTAAAGCTGCAAAAATACGAATTACAGAGCAAATTCCACTAGATTCGTAGTCAGCTCCATCGCTATTTTCTGAGTAAGTAAATGAGTTTTATGATTTGATGAAATAGTGCCCGATAATAATGTCCTTTACGTTTTGCTGGGACGACGTTAATTGAGATGCTAAAAATCTAATTAAATTTTATTGCCAAATAATTATCGGCAGTTTGAGGAGCAGTCAAGCGTTTCCTCATTATTAAAGCGGCTTTTTTTCAATAAAATCCAAAAGTTCTTCAGAAGCGATTTTCTCTATAGGTGGCCCTAAAAAGACGGATAGTATTGTTTTTGATGCATAATAAAATTGGTTGATGATAATTGTTAAGTTGTCCGCTTAATTTTCACAAATCTGTTACATAATTATAGTAGTTAGTAACATACTCGTAAATATTGTAAAACTTCACATAAGGTCTGTCGGGGTTACTGGGCCATGGTTTTACAATGTTTCATGATTTCGGTGGATTAAAATAAAAAATTACAGGGAACGCGTCCGCTCTGTAATTAAGTATTTTTTCAGTGAAGTCTAACATTGCTTCTTTTTCAAAAAATATGTACAAGATGAGATAATCTCTCTTAATTTTTTCATTTTTTATTTTTTTTTTTTTTTCAAAATTTGATGCTGTACTTGTACTAGCCACTGCTGGGTCTGGCTGGACATTTTTGGACATTGATATAGTGGTTTTTTTAACCGGATCTGCTACACCACTACTAAGTACTTCAATTCCCTGTGACGCACTGTTAGATGTACTAGCCACTGCTGGGACCAACTGGACATTTTCAGGACTGGATATGGCGATTTCTTTTACTGAATCTGTTACACTACTGTGATTAACATCTATTGAAGCATTGGGATGAGGAAGATTATTTTTATAACGTCTTAGGTCTTCTGGTTTAAAAACACTCTGCGAAATTGCATTTTTGTTCGGTCCTTTAAGATTTGGGTCATATATACCGGTGGTGGCAAAGCCATTAACAATGTTTTGAGTCGGCATCTCTTGTGTAGCTTTAGTAAGTATTACTACAAATTCTGCTTTGGGGAATTTTTTCTAGGATTTGGCGTTGCCACTTACATAGTTCCTTGTCCAATTTAGGTTTAAAGCTTTTGAATACTGCGACATCAAGCGGTTGGAGTACATGTGTGGTATGAGGAGGCAATTTCATAATGGTTACCTCATTTTCTGGTGCTAGTTTAATTAATTTTGTGGACACGTGTGTAACATGACCATCGTAAATTAAAAGGACCGGTCTTTCAGGGCCAATATGTTTTAAAAAAACATTTTTAAACCAATTGTAAAAAGAGTGGTTTCCATCCAGCCCCGTTCGCTAGCAGATATTGCCGTTTGCGACACATCGTCATTAAACCAATTCTCCATCACATATTTACCTTTAAATACACATAAGATAGGTAATTTGTTTCCATCGGCTGAACAAAACAGCAAAACTGTGGTATTTTCTCTACCTGAAGAACTTGTTTTTCGTTGATTCTTTACCCCAATTGCTCCAACGATCTTTGTTTTAGAGGGATCGTGGCAAAACGATGTTTCATCACAATTAAATATTTGTGAAAGTTTTCCATTTAATTTTAGCTTAAAATAATCATATATCACCCAGGGATTAACTTGAACACAAGGATTAAAATAGATTTATCAGTCTTTGGCAGTATTAAATATATAACAAACCTGATCACATCTGACGTGCTCTATACTTTGAGGTTTCTTGATGGACAGTGCATGACGACGTCGAAAAGACGTAAACCAGTCAGGACCGGGACGACTGTCCTTAAATCTCGTTGATATATTGTTTTGCTTTATGTACAGTTCAACCATATCAATAACTTCCTCGCGACAGAGCCCGAACCCATTTTTTTCTAATACTTTCAAACAATTTGCTCTCTTCTTCTTCGTCTTTTGAAAGATATGAAGATACTCCTCCTACCCCTTTGGCACCCGTAGAAGTATTACCTTTACCACGAGTCCCTAATACATGATGTTTTAATGTTGATCGTGGTATGTTATAAAGAGTAGCTGCTCCACGAGTCGTTTTGTTGCAATTCCGAACATCAGATAAAGCTTTTTCTAAGTCTTCTCTGGTATATGTAGTACCGGCACCCTTCTGCGTCTTTCTCACATAGTTTCGCACCATGTCTGCGAAACATTAAACACGTTCAATTTAGAACATGCAAGCGGGGTGACTGGACCATAGTGGCCCAAATACCCCAAGCGTATGACCCAGATACCCCGTTTGCAAACTTTTTATGGGGCAACTGGGCCACCCCTTCCACATTTTTATCCTTGTAAGTAATTAATTATTTTCGAACGTAATTTCTTGAAATAAAGTAAAAATATTACCCCAAAAATAATATATATATATATATATATATATATATATATATATATATATATATATATATATCTTTCATTGCTTACCTGTAGGTGGATATCCTTGAAAATAACACTAGTTACAGCACGATGTTACTAGATTTTTATTAGCAAAATTTGTTGCCACCATGAAATTCCAAATTTAACTGATTTTTAGGTTATGCGTGTTGTTCTATGTTGGTAGTGCTCTACTTAACCTTAGCAACTGTGTAAAATAAAAGAATTTGAACGATGTGGCGGAAAATATTCCATGGCCCAGTTACCCCGTGGGCCCAGAAACCCCGACAGACCTTACCAACGAAAATACTGAAAAATTTAAATTTTATACTATTCTTCAAATTTTTCCATTACGGTTCATTTTAGAGAAATCATGTATTAAACATAAATTAAAAAGAATAATATCGCAAACAACTTTTATTTGAAGAATTTTCTTCTCTAAGCGTAAATAAATAACAGATATATTTGATAAAGCAGATAAACGACCCTTTATAAAGTACCACTCCCCTAGATGCTCTGACTAAGCCTAAAATCTAATCAACTCACAATAGGATTAATTAAAGTTAAAAATTTGGTGTTTTTCTAACTATCCGTACATAAGTTATCGAGAATACAGACACACACACAGACATCATCGCGAAAATAGTTAAAATAGAATCAGAGGAGCCTAAAACGTAAGCATCCGTCAAAAACTCGAGATTGAAAAAAAACATGGTTCCTATACTTTCCTTAGAGTATACAGACAAGAAACTTCAAATGCATTCGCGCTTGGCACGTTTCAAAATTCGCCTGTTATTTTTACACATATACCATAAGAGCACGCTACTCTCGCGCCGCCCATGTCACAATTAGAACAGAAGAAAGCGAGTGAAGTGAGCGAGACGTGAAAAAGGCGCTCCAGACATATTGAAATTCACACGGTCGATCACCATAAGAGCATACTCGCTCGTCCCACCCACCTCCTAAGCGCTAATGAAGCGAGCGCGCCAGGCCGACGACGTTTTAAAATTCGCGCACATGAATTACGAAACATCAGCCGCACGCACCCTTTCCCATATCATAAAAGAACGCTGCGCTCGTCCCACCCACCTCCTAATCACTATAGAAGAGCGCGAGAGAAGCAAGCGCGGCCAGTCATATACACCATAAGGGCACGCTTCTTTCGTCCCATTCTCCTTCTCTCTAACTACTACAGGATACCTATTCTCTAACTCATGGGAGCACTCCCACACTCCCATGCTCCCATGCTCCCATACTCCCATGCCAACGTTGCCAAGTCGACAGAATAACTTTGATCTACTATTTAAGGACCGATCCACCGTTGTGTTAAACGAAGTTTAAAATGACATTTTTACATTAACAATGTCATTTTAATCTCCGTTTAACTCAACGGTGGAATCAGCCCTTAGTAATTCAAATTTGCTTTGTGATAAATACGGACCTAATCTGGCAAGCCCGCAATTCTCCCTCCCATAGTATAAAATCTGACCTTACTACGCATGTACCTGGGCTAAAAGTGAGTAAGCACGATATACCCACCTAAGAGTAAGAGAGCAAAATATATGGGAGCACTCCCATGGGAGCGCTCCCATGACTTAGTGAATAGCTATCCAGAAGACAGCAGGGAATCTAAATATTAGCAAAGTACGATACTTTTTGTACATTCTGTATGTAAATTTCAACTCGTACCTTAACATTTCAAATTTGGACAATTCACTAGAGGCACAGTATATTTTTTCTATGACCAACTAACGAAAATCTACAAATTTTAAAAATGATTTCATGTTATTAAGAAAAAATAACTAATTTTAAAATAATTTATGACTTTCACTAATTTATAATATAATAATAATAATTTAATTAGTCCCAAGCTCAGATTTGAACCCGGGCCTCTCACATGGAAGACACATCGCCACACATGCCATTTTGGTTATAATACTTGTAATTAAATTAGTTTCATATAGTTTGATTAAATTTTAAAATTTATTTGTAAATGTGAACAAAATACAAATAGAAATGCTATTATTTATCGATTCTACACAAGAATTTTACAGAATTTTACACATTTTTACGTAATTTAATTTCAATAACTAAAAAATATACTGACAGTTAGTTTGACAGAAGTGTTCATTTGTGTAGTAAACACCCCATTCAATTTCATAAAAACACATTATTTTAAAATTACATAAATAATATAAATTTAATTTTAATATTTTTATTTTCATATGTGTTAATCTATATTTTTTGGTACATCATTGCTCTCTGGCTGATCGCGTCTCTGTCGCACAATATACCTAAGTATACCGAGTCTGTGGCGCATTATGATGAGTGAGCCTAACACGAGTGAGACGATTTGGCGAATCCATATAGCTAAAAAGAGAAGACAACACGCCAACAGATCCTTCAACCTGTCAAAAAACACATTAATTGGCGCGCCGCAGCTATGAGAGCAAGAATACTTTGAAATATGCTGTGAAATACACTAAGAAAGGATTGGAGAATTAAGTGTGATAACATTTTACGATATGTATCTCACTATTTTAGTTCACAGTCACAGATGTAAATGTTCAATTATGTGCTGCTATTTTAAACTTTTAGTATCCTTTGATAACAGAAGTTCAATATTATTGTTGACCTTTTTAAACTATTTATTTTACCTTATACATTTTTTCTACTCTTTATACAGTATTCTGTGAAGAGTATTATAAGTTTACTTTGCCCGTCTGTCCGATGTCACGTTTTGTGTCTGCATGATAATTCAAAAACAAGAAATGATATCAACTTGAAAATTTTAAGCAAAAATCAAGCTCTATAAGGGGACAAAGCCTATTGATTTTTAACAAATCTGAATAAAAATAGGGGGTTGAAATTAAAAAAAAAAAAAATCCTAAATTAAAAACGAAAAGCGATATCAACATGAAATTTTAAGTAAAACTGAAGCTTTATAAAAAGATAAATCCTATTGATACTGAAAAAAAAATATGAATATATTGGGGATTTAAGAGGGGTTAAAATATTAAAAAAAAAACTGAAAAAACGAAAAATGATATCAACTTGAAATTTTTAGCAAACATCAAGCTCTAAAAGGAAAAGAAGCCCTTTAATTATAAAAAAATGTGAATAAATATGGGGGATTTAAGAGGGGTTGAAATTAAAAAAAAAATCAAAAATGAAAAGCCATATCAACATAAAATTTTCAGTAAAAATCAAGCCCTATAAGAAGGTGAGGCCTATTGATTGTGAATACAATCTGGTAGAAAATCGGTTGTTAAGGGGGTCTGTTAAACTGCAAAGAGTATTATTTAGAATGCTAAGCATCTTTATTCTAGTTTGTATCTGTGTAATAGTATGTATTGTGATAGGACTGATCTTATAGAATAAATATTTAAAACATTTTAGTTCTTATTTTATTTGCCAATAAAAGGTATTTAAAAAGTATATTTTTTATTTGACATCTGTGACAAATTGTGAAAATGATTAAACTTACAATAAAAACTGAAAAATGGTAGGTAAAGTTTCATATAATATTTTTTAAACAAAAATCAATGTCAAGCTTTCTACATAGCCTATATATTTAAAAATAATCTCAAATTATGAAGAAAATAAAAGAAAAATAATATTTATAGATGGTTTTCAATGTATTAAAAACAAAACAAATATTACACTAACTAAAATATTTATTTATTAATAGTTGTAGTGCTTGAAAACAGTATTATGTTGATAATAATAACTACACTTAATACAAACTCAAATAATAAAAAAACAGCGATATTGGCTTTTGTACAAAGTTTTGAACCGAACTTGCAAATGATAAAATTATTGGAAAAATTTAACACCCATTTCAAATTATCACGAGCCGCCACTGGTTACTTAAGTAGATAAAATTTAAAAAATAATAGTAGCAGGATGACCAAAATATGAAATGTAATTGCGGAACCCTTCATGCTCGAGTCCGACTCGCATTTGACCGGTTCTATTTATACCACACATTGGTAATTACAGAATAAGAAATTAGTTTACTTAAATGTTCCTCAATACATAAAAATAAATAAAAGAAGGGTGATTTAGAGGGTTTCCGATGGTATATTTCAAAACTACTCTTTTTAAAGACTAAAATGTAAGTTTTGTAAAAAAAATTACCAAAAAGTGGGAATAAGAAAATGTTTTCGTCGCCACGAATACAATACTGAGACCTCATAAGAAGTTGGGAGCCTCAGTAATTTAAAACTTTGGGTATGTTGTTTTTCTCAAGGTAATCAATTAGAACTCTAGATTTTCCAGTAATCACAAGATTTCTATCAGATGTGAATAAATTAACTCCAAATGTTCCTGAAGGAAATGTTAAAATGTCTATAAAACACAAGAAAGTTACTGCTGAGAAAATTATAGAATTATAGAACATACATTTATTATGTAGTATCACAGGTGTCTTCTATTGTAACTTCCAATTTAACTTGTGTCGTCCCGACAGCATTACTAGGAATTTAAATATAAAGTTATTAATTAACTTATCGTTATCATTGTTAATATCATTTCACATTCATTTTATGGCCTTAACAATACACAAATGATATCAAAATACTAATTCATTCTATGACATTTTTTATTACCGCAAAAGTCGCAATTATTTACTCATTGCGGTGAACTCGTTACTCTATTTATGATGTCACGACGATACACTTTATTGAATGAAAATAGATTAAAAGTCATTAGAAATCTAATATCAATTTTCTGAATTTTCTGCCAATTTATTTGCAAATCAGCCTACGGAGAGTGTGCCGTCTCTAGAGAAGAAATGAGGTCATTAGGATTCACGGTACAGAGAAAACTGGCGAGATAGAATCTTATCCCCGATAGATTTTAGTTCTATATTCACATTCGCAACGATAATTATAACGATTGGCCGTTATACCCTTTAAATTGGCTATTAACATTCGCATATATCCAGGAATTGTTATTTCCAATATTCGGATTTCCTCGGAAGCGGTTGATGATGATGATGGCTTCTATTTATAGAAATCATTTAAGCCTGCAAATATAAGTGGTGAACCGTTGATATGCATATACAAGAGAAATTTCATTGATATGGATCAATTTGATATGGATAGATTTAAATCAACAAGTAATTATTGTTGCACCGTCCTAAATAAGTTTGTTCCAACATATTAAAACTGTAAACACAAAATATGAGTTAATTTACATAAAAATTACTCTAATAACAACCACATTAAAAAAAAATAAAAAAAAAAACACAAAAATTTACTCAATAAACTGATTAAAAAAGCAGAAGTAAAATACTATGGGAACTTGTGAACGGGAATAATACAAACAAAAAGAAAAGTATGGAAAAAATTGTTCCTAATAATAGAACGCAACTAACCTCACCCGGCGAATTAGTAAACAACTTTTTTGCTAGTATTGGCAGAAAACTTGCAGTACAAATAACACCTAATGCACCAATACCCGTTAGAAAAAAACGTTACGAAATTTCTTATGTTTGGAACCAGTAAATCATGATGAAATAAAAAAAGTCATTAACAATTTAAGGGTTTATTGGAAAAACGTGACTAGCCACAAAATCATTTTATTGAGAAAAAAATCTGTAAAATGCATCTTTGATTAATATAACCCCTTCGTGTTTTTAACAGATGTACTACTGGCTCATATACAAAGTGTCCCAGACTATGTGGAAAATCTCCCAGATTCAGATGAAACACAAAAATAACATGACAAAGTTTGTTCCTAATAATTTTCAATGTCCTTACTAGAATTTAATAATTTTTAAAAACGATAGATCCTAGATAAGTTTCAGTAAGACCATTATAAACACATTTGGCTTATTTAGTTTGCCAGAGGCGAACTAGCTTTGCTAATGCTAATATTTTGTACACCTTGTATAACACAACAAATGTTTTTGGTCAGCTTAAACCTTAAACTAACAAAAAGGTAATTTTGATCAATATCGATAAAAATGTTTTATTTAAAATAGTTTTTTGCATTGGTTTTCACTGATAAAAAATATTTTTTGTTGCTATGGTTTTTTTGATATGTTCCAAATTAAATAAGAATAATTTATAGCAGTTTGTTACTATTAATTGACAATGGTGTTAAAATTTGCGATCATTTTTCATATTTATCTCATTAATTAATAAAGTAGTAAAGGAATTTACGTTTAATATGAATATGCTGACATGCATTTAATATTTAATATATAAGCGCCTTGCATCTTAAAATGCCGTAGAATTCATGATAGGAAAAGCTTTGAAAGAGTGGATCGTCATTTGAGAGAGAGGTAAAAAATAAGGCGTTTTATTTGTTACTTGCGCTTACCAATGTTACGGTTCCTTTTTAAATTTATAAATATATTTTTATTTTAATGGCAATGTAAGCAGGCCTTAATGGTTAGTAATCTGTAAATGGGTTCCGTATTGGATGTCCTTTTACTTAGTAGGCTGAAGCGGTATCTTACTGAGTTCGCATTCAGCTATCATTTTCTAATAGTCTATTTTCATTTAGTTAGTGACGTTGTAATATTTTTGGTTTAATACTTTGGATCTTATAAGCTGGATAAACAGGTTTGAATAGGGAATATGGGTAATGTTTAGGGTTTTAAATAGATTATTTAGCCATGCTGGCTTGATGTCTAATGTAGTCAAGACCAAAATAATTTTAGGGCTTCAATAGCGAGGCAGAGAAGAAGAAGTAGAACTCTCTTTCTCTAGCTCGAGCGTTTGAGCAAGAAGGTCGTGTTTAGTTGCGCTTCTGTGTAAGTTGGTGTCCAGGAGTTTAAAATTGGAAAAATCTGTTTCCTTCTGGAAGTACCCGGATCCATTCTTAGACATATCTGTTTCTAGTTGCAGCGGGAGAACGTACCTTTGATTTTGTGGGTGTAGTACCGTTTATGTGGCCCGTACAACCATACCCTCATGGGGGATTTATTACTTATCACAGCGCTACGCCACCTTTTCCGGATTCCAGCATCTATCCCTCGTCCAGGCATAATGACCGCAAGGAAGTAGGAACCCGTGCTTCAAATTTGGTATCGTGTTTGGCTGGAACCCACATGGTACCCCTTGGAAACCATTTAGTGGTTGCGGGAAATCAACCTTCAAGTTTCCATCATTTTTATATTATGTTGCGCCTAGCGGCTCTAGTCTCTCATTCATTGTCGCCACAGGAGGTGGTCAGATGCTCTGCAGGGAAGAAGATGGGACGCCGGCAGTGAATCAAGTTAAGTTTTGTTACTGAGTGATCTCTATTAATTTTCTTGTTTATTTTCTTTCCCTCCCATACAGTTTTTTTAACTTAGTATATATATTTGGATTTTTAATTATTATAAAGTGTATCACCTGTTATTATAATAATCTCCTAAACCAATGACTTTCTTCATTTATTAACATAAGGTTGCTTTGTGCTTTAAAGAACTTATGTAAGGTCTCATTTATGTAACTTTCAACACAACTAAAATTTTATTGTACATTTAGGTTAATTATTAATATTAAATCAGGGTTATTTGTGGGGAAATACGTCTCTTTGGTTTTGAAAGTAGTAAGCTTGTTTTACAAGTTACATTATCTAATTTAAATGTTCTCTTTGTTAGTTTTTAAATATTGAATCAATTTAGCTATGGGTAGCTCTTTTATTTAATATCATTGTAAACATTTGCTACAATATATTTCTTTGCAGACTAGATTGTATAACTTGTGGAGTCCCCAATTGTTCGAACAATCGGAGCCCGGCTGAGAACTCATTTATATAAATAAAGTCATCCTGTTGAGGATTCACAATTCAATAGTGTGTTATATTAAATTGTTTGGGAGGAACCTAGTGTTTTCTTTTGATCCCAGACTATACAAAGGTTCATAGAGATCTGTCCAGTGTGATACCCTGGACCTTAAAAGGTTAGTACTTATTTTTTAACTTAATTTTGGGCTACATTACCAATGAAATTGACTCTGGTGTATCTGTCTACACTGTTTGGGTTATCATTTATAAGGGGTTGCTAATTATCAGAGTTCAGTACAATGAAAGAGTTTGATCCTTATTCTGCAACAAAGGATCTGGCGCGATATAAATCCCACACCGCAGAAGGGCTAGTCGGTGTAACTGTTACCAGGATTTTGCCTCCAATAATTGGTAATTTGTCTCTTTGGGGTTAAGTAGTATAATATTCTTGGGGTTAATAATTTTATTAAAAAAAAAAACGGTAATATCAAATAATAATAGTTTAATGCAAAGCACCGAAAATAATTTTAGGAAAGTTTGGCAAAGCCAGTCACAATTGTGGAATTCAAATGGATCGAGGTGAGGGCGTCGAAGAAATATTTTAAATGCCTTAGAAGATGATTTTTGTACGTGTCCGAAAATTGGCCTCTCAGTTTGATTGTTCAAAATCGAAGGTCTCTAGAATCCTTAGAGAACAACAATTGTATCCATTGCACCTTTAGAAAGTCCATGCTCTTCTTTCAGTAGACATTCCGCGAAGGATCGAATATTCTAACGGGGTTTTAGATCAGCACGGTTCAGTTCTGTTTACGGACGAAGCTGCATTTTTTAAACACGGGATCATAATTTCCCATAATTTGTAAGCAGTGGAAAATCCGCATGCTTTCATTATAGAGCATCATCAGCATCAATTTGAATCCGTCAACGTTTGAGCCGGAATCAACGGACATTTAAATGTGCCATTTGCATTGCCAAAAAGGTTATCTGAAGAACTATACGTGAAATTTCTTCAAAATAATTTTCAAGAAGTTTTAGAAGATTTACCTTTGACCATACGACGGAACATGTGATTCATGCATGATGGGGCGCCACCACATTTTAGTCGAGTAGTTCGAGAATACTTAAACAGGAACTTCGGAAATCGGTGGAGAGGAAGAGGAGGACCAGTGCCTTGACCTCCTCGATCACCTGACCAAAATAACTCATATTTCTGTATCTGTGGATATTTAAAAAATTAGGTCTACTTATGCCAGTACACCTGACAATACAGAAAATTTATTAGAAACTATTAAGTTTTATTGTCGCGACAAGGAATAATGTTGGGGTATTGTGGATAGTCCAACAACCTTCAATTCTTAGACCTAGGAATGTATACGATTAGAAGATGCTCATATTGAACCGACATACAAATTATTAAAAAAAAACCGTCAAAAAAATCATAGCAACAAAAAATATTTTTTTATCAGTGACAAAAAATGCCAAAACCATTTTAAACGAAAACAAGTAATTTTATCGATATTGATCGAGACAAGATCACAGTTGAGAAAAGTCTTGTCTCGACTATCCGCTCTGCTAAAATGGTTTTGATATTTTAGTATCAGGTCAATGTGATTTCTGACAGATTATCTCTGTTTATTACTCACTTTATTTGCTCTATTTTTGTACGTTCCCCGTATATCTGCTTCTGGAATAATAGAACCCTGCGCTTTCATTTTAACAATGCGGTTGACTCTACCTCCAAATTTCTGTAACATTTGTACACTCATGAATTGGACTTTGCATATTTTAACAAGTTGCCCTTCAACATTTACCGTATAGTTAACAGCGATTTTTCTGCTAGACTCTTGTCGTTTCTGTTTTTTTAATATAGGATCTCTTTTTGTTGTGTACATAGAGGCAGCCAAAAAGATAAGAAGTTTGTAAGTCAATCATTTGAGCTTATGCTCAACCTCAAATCCCAAAACTTGTTAAAAATACTATCATGTATGTTTCTCAACTTTTCTCTGCATTTTTTCTTGCAGTCACAGGGTGGTCCCAACTCACGTGCTCTCATACGTTTTTTGTTTTTAAGCTTGCATATTCTTGGCCTAAATTACCGCTCATAACTACTCTCTCATAACTACTGTCTCTTCTTTGCCTCCAACGAGAGTTAGGAGTTTTATCAGGAGTATTAGTAGTAGATAGTAGATAGTGTGGTCCTGTATACCGACATCAAAATGAGATATATGCCCCGTGCAATCTTATGAATACCACATTATTCGATGGAAGATCAATTATGACCTGAGGAAGAATTTCTTTGCACGCTCACGACGCACATTCATGAGATAACATGGCACGATAAATAGTCATCAGTAGATAAAATACAGTATAAAGGAACATGTACCATTTGAACCTCATCATATGATTCCAATTTTTGTTGTTCATTCAAGATAACGCACGTCCTCAGACTGCTCGAGCAGTTCAAATTGCTTTCAAGAGATTAAAATCAATACCATAGAATGGACAGAACGAAAATCAGATCTCAACCTAACTGAAGATAGTTGCGATCAGTGGCGGCTCGTGGCAAAAATGTTGGGGGTTTACAGTAACAGAATATAGATGTATGAAAAAACTTTTAGTGTTTCAGAAAGTTTATAATATACCTTTCTAAAACACTGACAGTTTTTTACCTATATCTATACCGGGATCTATATTTTGCTACGGTGAACCCACAAAACTTTGGTGACGAGTCGCCCCTGGTTGGGATATACTTGGAAGATGCCTGAAGGATCATTCAAAGCGACCCAATAACTTGGAGAAAGTGGGACAACGTCTTGTTTACTGGATCAGAATGATATAGCTTCGGTTATTTTAAGTACTGGTCAATGTTAAGCCGGTGTCTGGATAATAAAACTATCCAGCGAAAATCTATGACGAGATGTAAACGCGCTTCCATGAACCGAAATGGCCCTTACAACACCCTATTATTTTACTAATAATTATTCCTTTGATTCAAATCTCTTCTGTGAAAGATTAATTTTCCAAGCATTAGTTTAAAATTTTTTCTATGTATTTCCTAATAGTGTGTTAATTTTTTAAAGCAATGTATGGATCTATTATTTGCACAATTTAAAAATTTAACACGGAAAAAAATGTGACTAGAAAATTTTTCTACATTATTGTAGAAAAATACTTAACTTTTTGTAAAAAATTTTACTATAATTTATAGTTAAAAACTATTCATTATTGTAGCAAATGAATTGTCGAATAAAATAATACAACAATAGGAAAGAAGACCACAATGTTTAGTATATTTTACTATTGTTTGTAGAAGTAGAAATTTATTACAATTATCGTAATTACTACTACTAACTTCTGTTAAAATTTGTAAAAATATTAATAATTATCTCTACAATAAATAGTAATTTTCTCTACAAAAAATAATACTTTACATACCTTCTTATGATAAAAATTCAATTTTGTTGAAAAAGATTGTAGAAATTCTAAGTCATGTTAATAAAAAAAAATTCTCCTATTGGCCAACATTTTGTGACGTCGACCATAAATGGTCAGACAGCAGTAGTCGTTCGCCATGTTCACAAAACAAAGCATGGTACATACACATTATTATATTATAAAAAATTATAAAAAAAAATTAATAATAACTTAATAATAAAGTGGTAAGTACATTATTATTTCTAAATAATTTATCTTAAGATAACTAATTTAAATAACATAATAGATTATTTTAATAACAATAGTTATGGCCAACGATCGAATGTTGTGCCAAGTTCGATGATGTTTTTTTCGATTTAATTGTGACATACATACTTTCTCATTTTTTTAGTTCTCCAACGTAGTCATTTAATATCCCAATCACTGTAAAGGTTATAGATATCCCCGTTTTATGAGTATGAGCAGTTCAATATCAGGTGCAGTAAAACCAACTGAGACTGAGGGAGCTATTATTACTGTTATTTATTACATAATGTAATTAAGACTTTGTATCTTTTTTTATTAAAACAATAAATTTTGATTATTTTATTAAGGAACATTTTTTCTAGGTTATAATAATTGTAATAATTGTGGGATACTACTACAAATTTTATTAAAAATTACTACAATTTTTGTAATTTTTACTATATATTGTATAAAATTTTCGTATTAATTTTCATGAAACGCAACACATTTTTAATATAAATTCATACAATGAATAGCAAAAATTATAACAATTTGTAGAATAATTCTTTTAATACATATGGATATTTTTACTACATATTGTAGATAATAATTCTACAATACATTCTCTACAAATATTTGGAAATTTTTACTACATATTGTCCCTGTCCCTATTTGTACTATTTATTGTAGAGAAAAAGTCTATAATTGTAGAAATTTGTTGTACAAATTTTTTTCCGTGAAGCCTTGTCATAAAATGGTTGAAATATAATTTTAAGCACCATTTAATCGTAAAAGCATATATAAATAGATATATCTATTAATGCATAGTCTTAGTGTTCTTGACTCCAATTAAGAGGACCGATATCAATTTGTCTTGTTTCTGTCAAAGATAAACAGCCGCAAAACCAAATCCTACCCCAAGATGCCAATAATTCAAGTTGTACCGTTCACAATAGCGGTATAAAATAGGTGTAAAACAATGGTTCTTGCTTTGCCCGCTCACACTACGCCTGCACAGGCTAGTCGACAAAATATATTTCCGGAAATAACCACGATAGAGACCGGAATTAATTTAAATAGGATTGTGGGTTGAATTATGGTGACAAGTCGACGGGTTTAAAAACACTAAGTATTCCTAGACTGAGAACTTGGAAGAAAGTGTCGTAAGATACCTAATGATTTAAAATAGGATTATGGAACAAAAATTGTTTATTCTGAGACTTTACAAACTTCAAACAATTTGTTTTTATTTAATTTCGGCCAATTTGTATGAGATTTGATCGCAGACGCTGGTGAGCACGATTTTTTTTGTTGTTCCATCCTTCGGACCTCCCGTGCTATCACCATAATCCGTTTAGCATTAAATTTATGAAATGTAAAGACATGTGTTTAAATAAAGATCTTAAAATCTTTTGAAATATATTTAATTTTACATTGTTTTGAAACATAGCATTTGTTTAAATCAAACAAATATTTATTAAAAAAATAATTTGAATAAGGATAATTTCCTGACCGTAGCAGAATTTTATATAATTAAAAATTTCCCTGGTTTATTCGGTCATGTTTTTATTTTCTATCGTTTAGCACAGCACTACATATGTTTCGGAAAAATTTTCCATCATCGGGTAAAGTAAAAATTTAATAAAACATGGGGAAGATTACAAACAGTTTAAATTTTTTTAAAATAACAGAAACCCCATCTTTCTGTTTCAGCGTGTGAAGGTATATTCGAAATAATGATTTGGTTTAACACGATAACGATAAAGTAGGGAAACAAAAAGAAAAGTTTTTACAAAGTTAAAAATTACCAGTGGCGTTACAATTAGGATTAGAAAGCTTAAAAACAGAAAGATGGGGTTTATGTTATTTTTAAAATTTTTTTAACCGTTTGTAATCGTTCCCATGTTTTATTAAATTTTGACTGCACCCGAAGATGGAAAATTTTTCCGAAACATGTAGTGCTGTGCTAAACGAAAGAAAATAAAAACATGAACGAATAAACCAAGGAAATTTTTATTTATATAAAAAAAATAATATTGCCGCGCAAAAGCCTACCCTGTGCTTTGTTTACTCCTTGGTATTAAGTCTATATAGTATAAGTAATATAGAGACAAACGCACCGTTTCTCGAAACTATCGGAAACGTCTGTCATGGCGGAACCTTCGAACCTTCTGTTAAAGAAGTTACAGTACGAAAAACGTCGGTTGTCAGCAATGAGTGGGCCCCTGTCAAACTTAGGGAAGAACAAGAGAACGATCCCGTTTTAAAGAAGATAAGATAATGGAAAGAGGAAAATCGTTGACTTACTTGGCAAGAAGTATCGATACTCTCTCCAGAAGTTAAATCATATTGGGCTCATTCTAAAAGAAGGCTTATTAAAGCGAGTACTAGAGAATGATGATCGTTCCAAAAACAGAAGACAGTTGGTCATTCCAAAGACTAGAGTAGCCGAAGTACTTCGTCAGTTACATGACAGTTCATCAGGAGGTCATCTCAGACACCCTTCAGAGAGTTCGTGAAAGGTTTTATTGGATGAACAGTTCCAATTATGTAAAGGACTGGTGTAAGAAATATACCAGTTGTGCTATGAGTAATGGACCTCAACGAAAAAGAAAGGCTCCCATGAAGCAATACAACGTTGGTAGCCTATTTGAGAGGATCGCCTTAGATATTGCTGGACCATTCTCCGTGACCGAGGATGGTAATAAAAATATTTTGGTGGTTATGGATTATTTTACAAAGTGGGTGGAAGTTTACGCCATTCCAAATCAAGAGGCCACAACCGTTGTAGATGTGTTGATAAAAGAGTTTCTTTGTCAATTTGAAGTATCCTTGGAGATCCACAGTGACCAAGGCAGAAATTTTGAAAGCCAACTCTTTCGTGAAATCTGTGACAGACTAGACATGAAGAAAACCAGAACAACAGCATTGCACCAACAATTCGATGGAATGGTAGAGCGAATGATTAAGACCATTGGCAAATATCTGTCAAAAGTGGTTTCAAACTATCAGCGAGATTGGGATCAGTATCTTCCTCTCTTTGCAATGGCTTGTAGATCCGCTGTCAATGAATCAACAGGCCAAATACCAGCAAAGGTCCTGATTGGACGTGAGATGAGACTAACGTGCAACATCGAGTTTGGATGCTGACCTGGAGAAGATGTAGCCGGTGAAGATTATGTGATCCAGTTACGAAGAAAAATGGACGACATGCATGAATTAGTTCGCTTACATCTTTAAAGCGCCAGGGACAGAATGAAGAAGCGATACGATACCCAAGACACACAAGGACACAAGGATGTTTCAAGGAAGGCGACAAAGTCTGGCTCCATAACCCAATAATTCAAAAGGGTTATTCTCCGAAGCTTCAAAGGTCTTGCGAAGGTCCGTACCTCATTAAGAAAAAATCAATGATGACATTTAATGTAAAAGTAAGATCCCGAACGGTAAACCGAAGGTAGTGCAGCAAAACCGGCTGGTTCCATTTGACGAGGAAAAAGAAGAAAACAAGCTCCAAGAATCACCTGACCTTGTCTTTAAAGAATTTATGGGTGCATATGAACGTACCGGAAAAGCAAGATATGGTGTTACAACCGAGCAACAACAAGATCTGCTCACGGTTCCTAAAGATTACTAGCTGGTCCATAGCACTTCCGCCAATATCAACGACGCTCGAGGTCAGACATCTGCGTTCCGGAAGAAGTTTGGTCGATTGCTAAAACTTCAGGATCAGTTACCAGCCCCTCTAAAAGCACTGAAACTTCAAGAAGGATCGCGTTATCTTTGCAATTTGATAACGAAGAACACCTTCCGAGATCGATCCACTTATCATGATGTATGGGAAGCATTACTTAGTTTAAGGAAGCACGTACTGGAGGCCAATGTACAAAATCTAGCCATGCCAAGCATAGAAAGAGAGCAACCAGCTAAATTGGAGGATCATTAGAAACAAGCTAGAAGTAATTTTCCAAGATTCCAAGGTCCGAATACTGGTCTGCAGCCATTCGCCCAAGATCCAGGTTTCAATAAAAACCGCCCCTTGTTACTTCCATGCAACTATTGCGCAAAAGCCTATCCTGTGCTTTATTTACTCCTTGCCCGCGGTATGAAGTCTAGCAATATAGAAACAAACGCATCGCTTTTCGAAACTCTCGGATTGATCCCTTTGTGGCGTATGAGTCATATAAAGGCAGTTTTCGAGCGTTCTGGAAAGCCTAGAAAGTTCTAGTACAGAGTTGGCTTTATATAAATAGCGCAAGTTGTCGACATACGGCAGATTGAATTTAAGTGTTGGACAGAAAACATAAATTGTAATAAATAAATTAGAATTGTGAGTTATAATAGTGCCTAAGTATTATATAAATTAATTAGTACGTCATAAATAAATTGTAAATAGTGTCTTTTAAATAAATAAATTAAACAAACGTTACAATATGGTGTTGCTAACAGCCATTGCACCCAAGCGTTTACATCTCGTCACAGATTCTCGCTGGGTGGACCTATTATCTAGACACCAGTTTGTTTAAACTAAAAATTAATTATTTTAAATAAAATTTCTAAAAGTTTTGGTTTGGCTCTCATGTGCAAAACCGCCACTGTAAGACTTTCATCTTCTTATCTCGGAAACAATATTCTTTTTTTGTCCAGTTGCCAATTTTACAATCCTTTTAAAACGATCTGTCAACCAGACTAATAAAATCTGCTATAAGCGACAAACGCTAGGATAAAGTGCATCGAAGGACACAGATGTCTACTGCTTATTATTTCCTCGATGATCGGTCGGGCGCTTTTTGGAAAATTGCCAGGCTATGGTTAAATTCTCCGTTACGGCCTTAACACCACTGTAAATGCGATGCGATGACAACTTTTTGCGTCTGTTGAAAAATGTTATTGGGCTAATAAATGTTTCTGTTTTAGAAAGAGATTAATCGTACAAGCAAAATTGTTATAAACTATGCGATAACGTGTGTGGAAAACCCTAAGTTTCCGGAGATGATTCTATTTAATAGCAATATTATATTCTGGGCAGGTCTACGAGAGATCGAAATAAAAAAGTTCAAAATGCAAATGATCTAATTATAAAAGATCGGAAAACAAAAGATCGAAATACAAAAAGTCGAAATAATAAAGATCAAAATACAAGTCATCGAAAACAGAACATCAAAAACCAAAATATCGAAAAATGCATAACATGAAAAAAATCGCAATGGCTCCAGGCCATTCAGATAGGAAATTGGTACATTATTTTTTTATGTATACTTTTTTTATAATATTCACGTATTTTGGCTCATTACTAACTGAAATTCTCTGGCAACACTGCATCAAAATAAAAAAAGAAGATTAATATCAAAATAGATTATTTGGGTATTTGGTTTTCTGTGTTCCCAATCTTCTGTGTCTTTATCTTTTTGTGTTTTCTATTGTTTGTGTTTCATATATTTTGTTTCCGATCCTCTGTTTTCGATCTTTTAAAAAAAATCGATTTTTTATATTTTTGATCTACTTTCTCTTCGATCTTTTGTTTTTGATTCTATGTAGTCTAGTCTTTTGCTTTCGATCACTTGTTTTCAATCTTTTTTCTTTGCCCCATCTTGGCGGTTGAAAACCCACACACCACAATTAGCATATTTTTCCAACACAAGTTTACTGTCAATAATATATAGGCTGGCATAATCTATGATCGTTTAATTGGACCTTACATTCTTCACTTATCATTTCTTGACCAGGTTTTGTAGGTAATTTTGTGGGTAATTAAGTCGAAAAATAAAAATATTATTACTTGCATTCCAAACGCTTCAATATAAATTAGAAAATGGTAATTGGAAAAATGAATAGAGTTGAACGGTCTCGGTACAAAAACGATCAGACTCATTTATTTTATTATTAATAAAGTACAGAAAAGCATATAAACTCTAGTAAATTTTAAATGACTTGGTTCCAGTTATGACCCGTTTCTCCGATTTTATTTCGGAAACTCAAATATTTACATCAAACACAATATAGCAGTTTTACTGCCAGAACAGAGGAAAATATTTCAACATTTTATGAGCCGATTTCAAGGTGAGCAAAATAGTTTTATATTTCGTTGTGCGCCATGTAATGATGTTTGCTCAGGTACTTAGAAATCGTTCGTTAACAATTTTATTACATTAAAATAAATAATAAATTTGGAATACCTTTGACGTATATTATTATGAGGTCTCTCAAATTAATGTATTATTGACTTTATCTTAGACTGTGATGAAAATATATTTATTTTATTGGGTGTATCAAACTATTTTGAGATTTTCACAGGTAAATCTACTATATTTTCTGGCCTAATTACTAATTCTTTTTTCCACTTTCGATTTTGCTGAAGATTAAGTGGTTCATGTTAGACGGTACTTACTTATATATCGCTGTAGGTTATGATAGATGGTCCAACTTACCTGAAAAAAAAAAAGAAACTATTATAAAATCGTTACGCATACAAAGTATGATTCATAACGAAAACAATAATAATAGTGATTTAATAAATCGATTGTTACACGCAAGATTTAGGTGATACCTATCTTATATATATCGTCGATTTCCTTATCACGAAGAACGACATTAGATCGTGTCGTAATTTAGGCTGGTCCAAAAGAACTAAGGTCATTAGACAGTTTTTTTTTGTTTAAGATTGTTAGACTTACATTACATTTATTAAAAATTATTAAGGTGCGTATAAATATGCGGACTACGCATTCGACCAATGTATAATGTATCTGAAGAAAATACCTACACCCATCGTCAAATCATTGTTTGTTTTCATTCTTTTCTCGAATAACTTGTTGGTTTCTCCTCATTTTCTAATATCCAAACAGATCATCCCTGTTTTGTTTCCAGGTCATAATTATTGTGCTTTATATACAGTAGTCAAATAAAAGGAATAAATTCATTATAATGGAAGTAGTTCATTGTGTTTACTAAAAGCGCAATTTTTCAAAAAGAATTCAAGTGCCCCCACTTCCCGTTTTTGGGCAGTGACGCCATTGACAATTTTTTAAATACGAGACCTTGCCAATTTCCTACTCGGAAACATAATATTTACAATATCTTACAAAAAAGGATTTAATGACAATTTCACAGTAATATAATTCAAAAATATTCTACTATATTAGGTTCAAAATGTCCTCTACCGACGTCTTGTCTTTGTATGGTGCTAATGAAAGGAATAAATTCATTATATCGTAAACCAGTGATTTTCAGAAAAAAATCCTGAAACACGTCAAATTTTATTTTGAAACGGGCGCTTCGTCAGCATATTTTTTTTATTTTTGACATCTATGTGAGCGTGATGACGTTATCAATAAAAATTTTAAATGGAAAAGTGTGTGTATTTAGCTATATTAATTGTCTTAGTAATTTAGTTTTGTATATTACCAAAAAAATTATTTCTTTATTATTTTTAAACCTTATCTACTTTTTACTTTTTATAAAACGAATAAACCTTATTAAAAATACTACCTTGACATTCAACTTAATTCGCTTTCTATAAAGTGATTAATAGTATTGTGGTGGACGTTTTCAAAAAGTTTTTGTATTTATCAACATAAAGCTGACTGAACGCAAATAATTTTAATAATTATTGGTTGTGGAGATAAAAACGTACGTAGAGAGATGTATGTACGTTATTTAATAATAAATACTGTCGCGCGAAGCCGACTCTGTTCTTTGTTTACTATCTTACCCGCGATATTAAGTCTAGCGCTGGCCATATCGAGGCCCGCACTCGTTCAAAAAATTACCAGAGACACCATTGCCCGCCGGCTGACTCACAAAGGAAGAATTCCCAGATATTCTAGATCGCCGAGAAGCTACTAGTGCAGAGCTGGGTTTATATAAATAACGCGAGTTTTCAGAAGACGGGAAGTTTCAATTTAGGTGTTGGACAGTAAAGATAAATTGTATTAAATTAGAATTGTGAGTTATAATAGTGCCAAAGTATTAAATAAATTAATTAATACGTTATAAATAAACAATTTTTAAATTAAACATTCGTTACAATACCCAAACCGAGAACCAATTTCACAATCCACTGTGAGTAAAATTGAGAAAAAATTCAGAGAAACGGGTTATGTGAAAGACATCACTAAAGGTAGTAGACACAATTTCCGAAAACAAGAAACTGGATGTACTGTTAGCTTTTGAAGATAATCCCCATACCAGTTCACGGCAAGTAGCATTAGATAATGACCTGGGAAATTCAACAGTTCTTAGAACGCTAAAAAAGCAAAAATGGCATCCTTACAAAGTTACTTTAGTACAAGAACTTAAAGAAGATGATTTTGATAAACGAGTTGAATTATGTGAAATTATAATAGACAAAAACAAGAGAAATACAATGTTTTTAAAAATATTTTTTTTCCGATGAATCTACATTATTACTAAACAGTCATGTCAATCGTCACACTTTTCGGTATTGAGCTACCGAAAATCCACACTGGATGCAAGAGTACCATAACTCAATACCCAAAGAAAGTGCATGTTTGGGCGGGAATAATTATATATAGTCGCCATACTTTTTCGAAAAAACCTCAACAGGTCCTCGATATTTAGAATTACTTCAAAACTTCTTGATCTCTGAATTGATCCGATTGTTCCCAAACATAAATGATTTGTGGCTACATCACACTATGCTGTCTTGGTACGAAACTACTTGGACAACATCTTTCCAAATCGGTGGATAGGTCGCAGAGGATCAATAGAATGACCTCCTACATCACCCAATTTATCTCCTCTTGATTTATTTTTATGGGGATACTTGAATTAAAGTGTACCAAAATAGACCATAAAATATCAATGATCTTAAAGAACGAATACGTATTGAGATTGCAAACATTACTCCGGAAATCTTGGAGAACGTCCAAGAAAAGATCCTGCACATCTTTCCCATTGTATTTTAGCTGAGGGTCAATAATTTGAGCACTTGATATAAATTTGGATATTATAATGAACCTATTTTTTTTGTTGTCAGTACATTACTTTTTAAAATTAATTTAATTATTTTAATGCACAATGTTCGATTCAATTTATCAGTCACATCACCCTGTACATTAATTTCGATATAAAGTTGTATCTAGGCCCCTCTTCGAAATATATTTTGGCTTTTGTGGGGACGTCCAGAAGGTAGTTTCCAAAAGAATAATTTTGATATTAGTACCAGTAAAGTGAAAACTGAAAAACCAAGACCAGTCAGCCGATCCGACGTGAATTTTTGCGATAGAAGCATAAATTGTATTGAAGGTATTATTGCAGTCCGAGTATATCGAAAAAACCCGTTTTTAGTTTTTCTTATAATTTTTTTGAAAATTAATAGTATGTTTAAATTTTTTTTCACAAAAACATGGTATTATTTTGTTAAAAATAAAAATTTCTCTAGACGACTTTGAAAACTATTTAAAAAAATTGTCAATGACGTCACTGTCCAAAAATGGGAAGTGGGGGAAACTTGAATTATTTTTGAAAAATTGTGCTATTAGTAAACAAAATTGACCTGTTCGAGCATTTTTTCTAATAAACAAATCCTTCCATTATAATGAATTTATTCCTTTCATTTAAATAATACAATAATATTAATACTCTCCGTAATTCACCCCCTTACGAGTGAATTTTAACCCCAAAAGCTGAGCTAGTGCGGGGAAAGGGACGGCTATTATTATTATTATTTGCCGTGGCGCTCCGGGGCGACTTAAAGATGACTGATGGTTCCATTTGACTTACAGGTGAGGAAAACCCGGAAAACCTCATCCACCATCTTCGAGACGGTAATGCATGGCGATTTTATAATCTGCATGTCATATCAACAGAAATTCAATTTCTATTAATACGGCACACATCAAATCCTATACCGAACCATACAATTTAATTAAAAATCCACATGGTCTGGCGTAGGATTCGAAGCATGTCTGTCTCTGACCACAAACTTGTCTATAAATGAATATAAGCGCGTGAGACCGCTACACCATCGACCCGATATTCATACTGTATACGATCTGAAGAAAACCGTAATCATTTCCTTTTTACACTTTTGAAAAATCTTAAGAAAACAGAAAAATATTCCGTTCATGAATTTTTGAGACACTTGACTCTCTAAAAGATGCTACTAGTTATTATTTTTTAGTGTTTATTCCTAAAATAGTAGTTTGAGCAATAAGAGTAGATATGAAGACGAAGTTAAGAACGATGTCGTAGGTGGCGTGCTCAATCGTCTGAGTACGATACGACAATCCACTCGAGTTCTACAGTATATTTTTTCTACGACCCACTAAAGGAAATCTACAAATTTTAACAATGATTTTAGGTTAGCAAGATAAAATAACTAATTTAAAATAATATAAAAATATATTTTATGACTTTTACTAATTTATAAAATAAAACCTTTAAAAAAATATTTTATTTACTAAATATCCTATCCTATATTTGAACCCGGGATCCCTCGCATGTCAGCTCAATACGCTATGCTTAGCTCCATCGATACACCTATCAATTTAGTTTTTTTACTTATAATTAAATTGATATATAGTATTATTAAAATTTATGACTTATTTGAAAATATAGACGAATATATTATGAAATGCTATTATTTTTAATTATATTTAATCTCAAGAACTAAAAAATATACTGATAATTAGTTTGACGGAATTGCCACTTATTCAAAATTTAAAAAATAATAGAGGCCTGCCTGTGACCAAATATGAATTGTGATTGGCGTATTTCATATTCGTGCAGTATTCCTACTAAGTGGTAGAATGGATATGAAATATATTTATTCAGTTGAACACAATGGCCTACTTTTTCGTTTTGTAGTCTGTGCGTAGACTAGCTAATATCCATGTGGGTGTAGAAAAATTACTTTTTTCTACTACCGTGCGTAAAGTACGTACTTTACGCACTCCACGAAGTGTGTAAAGTTGTACTTTTTTTCACTAGTGCGTAAAGTAAAGTACTTTTTTTCACTAGTGAAAAAAGTAACTTTTATATTTCTAATATTAGTGGATTATGTGTACGGTAGTAGAAAAAATATTGAAATAACTATTTTGTCCAGCTGGAAAAACATGACATTTATTGGTAGCTAAAGATAATTCCAACAACTTGATAGTATGTGAATAGAAGTTTCATTCTCCTTATCAAATACCTTACCTAATTTTCTGCTAGCTATTATGCTTTTAGCCTTGCACTATCATATGACTGATGGGTAGGTTACAACAGATACTACATCCTCAACATAAAGTCAGTACATCATAATTCCGTTATACTTCCTTTATATTACCGTCCGTCTACAATCTACAGGCTCATAGCGCATTTACAGATGTTCCTGCTGTATTTTTTATGTGGCTACAGAATCTAAACAATTGTGATTCCAAGATATTTAACGTATTTTTCTAATTTTAGATGTCCTCTTTACATTCTCATTGCAAGATCTTTCTACATGTGAATTGAACAACATAAATTTTCACCGGGATTGTGGACAATCCCTCTATCAACTATATTTAGTTCTTTTGGAATTACCGGCCCCAAATTTACTGTTACTACAAATGCTTACACATAGATTTTCTCTCTACCTCACCAATCTCTCAATCATCAATGTTCATATAAAAGAAAATAAAATTATTCCTGTCTGCGGGCATCATTTGTTAACTGAGATCCCTCTTACTCTGTTAAAGAGTTTAATGGTAATGGTTCTATGTCTATGCATGAATTCAACCCACCAATAAACGAGTGTGCTTAGGCTACACGTATGCGCATATTCCAGTATTGAATTGTACGAAGCCGAATCAAAGACTCCTTTTACCTAGGAGTACAATAATTTTGACTTAGCCTGTAACATATTTAAAATTACCACGTATTTCATTTCAGGTGGAGAGCTACTACTTTCAATTTCACAATCCTCTTAACTAGGTCTATATAATTTAACATCGGTAAACTGAAGTAATTGACAGTGGTTACGAAAGACAAAGTAATGTCGATCTGAATTTTTACATGAAATTTACTTGCAAGAAATATCAATGCAAAAAATTTTGGACAGTTAAACAAAAAATATTGATTCGATTGAATGAGGAATTGTTTCAAAAATTGACAATCTTATGCGCAGTTAAAAAAAAACACCGATTTTGCCTTCACAATACAAAAATAACTATCGCTACCCACATTTCATATATTTAAATGTATTTTATGAACCAATTCTCACGATGTTAAAGGGCGTATATCTTTAAAAAACGATATCTCTTACTTCTGCATATAACGAATATTCCCATATAAAATAAATCCCTAGATCAATCTCAATCCATAACTATAAAACTTTGAAGTGATTAATTTTACTGAACTATTACGAATGGATTGAATTTATGATCCATTTATATTTTTTTGTCAACTCACGATAGCATTTATTAAACATAGACGTAGCTAGGAAATTCTGATAAGATTTTCCTATTCTCTTATCTTATATATAAAATTCCACTGTATATGTGTTTGTAGTTTTTCTCCTTCTAACCCGGCTTGGCTGCATTTGATGATTTTTTGTACCAGGTCTGTGACAGAACATCTGCCTGCAGGGTCCGCTAATGTGTTATAAACATAGTATTTAGGGCCGAAAACGGATCCATAGTTATACGGTTTCTTGTTAAAACTTTAAATAATTGTTGATAAATGTCTTAAAGTTGAACTTTCAAGAAATTAAAAATCTAAATCCGACTCAAGACCCACTACGTGAAAGCCTGTGAAAAACTCTAAACATTAGTCGCGAGTGTACAGTATTTTCGCGCCTATTTGCATATTTCACGTCTTGTTCACGAGTCAGTAAATAGAGACGATACCATTACGTTCACGATGCGTACTTGTCCGCCTTGGTAACATTGCTGGTGAATTTGTTTGTTGTGATTACTAATCCTATCAGAAACTTATCGTGTTTGAAATCTAGCCATTATGTAACAGTGACGTCGATGCGCCAAGTGTGACGTAATGGTATCTTCTCTATTCGGGTTGCCCATAGCTGCTTCAAGTGATTCGCGGCAGAGAAATGCGAACGATATCCACATTCACCCATCATGGCAGTGCCGTAATTGCAATATAGACGTAGTTGTGAACGATCGAAGTTCATTTTTAATCTAAATGGTATAAAATAAAGAGGCTGTGTCTCTGTCTGCTTCTCTTCTTACATCTTCTAAACCACGCAACCGATTTTAATACGGTTTTTAATAATAGAAGGAGCGATAAACGAGAAAGGTTGGTGGGTATAATATTTAAATATTTTATACAAAATGACTGAACTATGATGGGGTTATGTCAAAAAAACTGTTTTCTAGACAAAAGTAGGTCTAAAAAAGGCCTACAGAAAAGTCCGCGATAGCATATATCCATCTCCTATGGTACACTCATAATAACCATTTTTATTTATTATTGATTAGTAAAAAACGATAGATTATTTGCGAAGCAAATTTTTCCAATTCTTTATTAATCCTTATTCAAATAAGAACGTCAGTTACCTTGTGCATTTAATATAAATTAAAATAATTGTCTTTTACACTATATCATTCAAATGAAAATTATTCCAATGATTCAAGCAGTTTGATTATATCAAAAAAATTGGGCATTACCCTCGTAACAAATGTGCCGCCTATGCTGTAAAACTTCTTATCGCTCTCATAGGGCCATCAAAGCCGAGTTTTTTTTATTTGAATTTAGAGGTAGACGTCAATATAAATTTGATTTCTTCGCACATAATTGGACAGATGTGGGAGACTGTATCGTTTTTTTTTGGAGTTGTTTATTTTAATATCTACATGTCCAAATTATTTGACGTCTGGTGCGATGTGGGAACATTTTTTTCGAAATTTATGGTTATGGGGTTTTAATGGGTGGACTGTTATGTAACAAGATGCACTTTTGGGAAGAATTTTTTATTGACTGTGGCAATAAAAATACAGGGTGCGTCTAGATTAAGAGATTGTTTTTGAATGCCATTGTTAATAATAAATGGTGTTAAATGGTTAATAGGTATTTGTTCTGATCTATTTTGGGCGTTGTCGATCTTATGTTGATAAGTACCTTCAAGAACAAAATATTTTTTGTGTGTCATCGGATCAACTGCTAAGGTTATTAGCATCGTGTTCTGTGTATGTTAATGTTTCCCAGCGCTACTTTAGGAACAGCACTGTTAATTAGAACTATGAAGACTAGAGAGAAGTAGGCGAATCGGCAATGGTCAAATTTCAAATTTTCGTCCTTATTTTTATAAAGTTCGCGAAATTAACTGTAGTTGGCATGTTTAATGTCTATGTAAGTCAATGTAAAATGAAGTGATTTTTTTAAAAATTGGTGAAAAGAATCAAAATAATGTGAAAAAACGTACCTGAGTACAAGCAACATGAGTGACAAAAAACATCAAAGCAAGATTTATGTCGTTCCAGATTGTAAAACAGGATAAAAATCAAATGTAAAACTAAAGAAAACAAGAAGAAATCAATTCAATGTCTTTTTCAAGCTTCTAATGTAAGTAAAATAATGTATTCATGTCTAAATATAATATTTATTGTAAACTAGTCACAATATGTATCTTACGAAGTATAGTTTATTTTATTACAAGTTTCTATAATATAAAATTTTACAGTTATAGATGCAGACTTACAAACAACAATAATTATGCATTAAATTTAACTTAATAGAAAAAAAAATAATTTTTTATAGAGTTTTAATGTTAGATAAGGAGTTGCTGCTGTTTTTTTTTGGACCCTAATTGTGTCATAGTAAATGTTTTTTTATAGGATACTAAACGTTTAGAACAGTGGCAGCATATATATCGTTCCTAATGCCGATAAAGTACTTTCTAGAGATGATGCTGTTCTATACTTTTTAGAAGATATTATCAAATATTATGAGACTATTTTTATTGATGGTACTGTTAGCAAAATAAATAAGGGGCAAAGCTGAAATTAAAGGATAAGGTAATACCATGTACATTTACCATTAATCTTTCTCTATTTATCCTTGGTACCATTCTGAATTTCAGTTAGTGACTCAGGATTTGTAAAAGGATTGTTGGGTCCCCTTGGCAAGTTGATCAGCTTTTTGCTTTCCTATCTGTATACAGATATAAGGAAAGTATAGGAATCATGATTTTTTTCGACCTCGAGTTTTCGACGGATTTTTACGTTTTGAGGTCCCCTGAATCCGTTTTGACTATTTTCGCGATGATGTCTGTGTGTGTGTCTGTATCCACCATAACTCATGAACCAATACACAGAAAAACACGAAATTTTAAACTTAAGCTTTATTCCAGCATCGAATGAAATGATTAGATTTTGGGTAGAGTCGGAACATCTGGGGGGGTACTTTATAGGTGGTCATTTTTATATTTTATGGAATATATCTGTTATTTACGTTTGGAGAAGAAAATTGTTCAAATAAAAGTTACTTCTAATATTATTATCTATAATTTTTGTTCTATACAAAATTTTCCTAAAATGGTCCGTATTCGAGAAATTTGACAAAATGTAAAAAAAATAATTTTTTATAAAAATTGTTTAAATAAAAGTTGTTTGTAATATAATTCTCTATAATTTTTATCCTTTACATAATTTCTCTAAAATGGACCGTATTCGAGATATTTGAGAAAATGTGTAAATTTCGAATTTTGAAGAGAACTCAAAAACTGATTAAGAAAAAAACATTAAATTTTAAACTTAAGTTTTATTCTGGCCTGACGTGAAATGATTAGATTTTGGACAAAGTCAGAACATCTAGGGGGTACTTTATGGGAGGCCGTTTTTATATTTTATGGAATATATCTGTTATTTATGTTTGGAGAAGAAAATTGTTCAAATAAAAGTTACTTCTAATATTATTATCTATAATTTTTGCTTTATATCAAAATTTCCTGAAATGGTCCGTATTCGAGAAATTCTGATTTTTATGAAAATTGTTGAACTAAAAGTTATTTGCAATATGGATCTCTATAATTTTTGTTTATACATGATTTTTATAAAATGGACCGTAATGGAAAAATTGTAGGAAAAGTGCTAAATTTAAATTTTTCATTATTTTTGTTTTCAATTATTATCTAGAGAAAAATGTTTCAAGGTAGATGTATGTAAAAAATGTATATATTTAGTTTATCCTCTAAACATTTATAGAGGTGCTGCAATAGGTTGTATAAAATAACCGGAAAAAGCCTATAATAACTAGATAGGAAAGTCATGTGTTGGACACATCAGATTTTTTATTTAGCGCAGTATTTCTGCTTCAGACAAACTATACACGATTCCTCAGTTATAAACGAAACAGCGTGTGTCAAGGACAGTTTTGAAACCTGGAATATTCCTATCTCCATATAGCGCTACCCGAGTTCTCTAAACGTCATGTCGAAGGGTTTTGGAGCAAACCATATTAGTAAAACTGGCACCCAAGTTTAAGGCATCAAAATTAAGTATAAGTAAGTATTTTTTCTCCTACAAGGTGATCATGAATGATGTCAGCAAGTAGTATACTCTCAAAAGTTTGTCATGTTTGCCTGGAAAACTGCGGCGAAGAAAGAGGATGTCTTCTGCAAAACTATTAAAATTGATAATGTAAACCTAATAAAACAATCGTACCAAATTTGATAATGCAATATAAAGATCATATAAATGCAAGATAGCAATAAAATATTTTTCATTGGTATAAAAATTCTACTACTTCAAAAATAATAATACACTGGGCCTGGAGTAGGTAGATCTTTATTACACAACATCCTAGGACGTGCTCCAGCTTTATCAAAAAAAAAAAAAAAAATATCATGAAGTCTTTTTAATATCGAATAATACATCATATTAATAAAAAAAAATCTCTACCGCCACAAACCGCAGTGAGAGTGGTCCTTCTTGTCCACTACACAAAAGATATTCAGGATACTGATCCTTCCTTTGTCAAGCCAAAATCTAATCACCGTGGTCTAGACCGAAATAAGACTTGCGAGTATAAAAGATTGTAATAGAGGAGCTTGGTCAGATAGTAAGCAAGTGCTTTTGCCTTTGCGAAAGGGACGATTACGAAGGGTATAAGAGCGACTTTCCTTTTCAAGGGATTAAATATCACGTACGAAGCGACTGCGACCGTTGGTCTCTATTTATTCCGGATTTGATTTTCAGGCGTCCGGAATCAAACGCGGACCAACTTCGATTTGGACGTTTCAGTATTTACACTGAAAATGCACTTTTTAACAAGAGTGCTAGTTCCGGATTTGTGTAAATCTAGAGAAAATAGATAGATTCTTTATTTAATCGTGTTATGTACACAGTATAAGTCATAATAAAAATACGGGACAATACAATGAAAGTATAGGCCTATAATTCCATACAATCTTTAGTAATTTTAACGAATTGATGAATGAATAACAAGGATAGAATAGAGAAATTAATTATAAAGAAAAAAGAAGAACAACTGGCAACAAATAAAGTGCGGTTTCATTAAAAACAAATCAACAGCATTGGACGGGTATAAGCTTGATTACAGTGATGACGATTATTAATTCACTTTTATATTTTTCGCTTTGGTCATTAGCCTTACCTCGATGACTGTAGAGTAGTCTCCACCTCACTTCTTTTATTTCTTTCGGTTTCCTATTCTCTTTTTTCTCCAACAACACTGCAGCCTAATGGTTTATTGCGTTTTACCCCATATTAATTATTAGTACCCATTCTGTCATCTTTATTTCTTGTACAGGTCTATGGCAACGTGTGTTTTATAGTTTAAACCCCTATCTTGTGGGCGGGGTTGTTTTAGGGACAATCAATTGAAACAACTTTCTTCACAAATATTTTTACTTTAGCTTGAGCACTACTTCCAATTTATACAAAAACAGAACAATGCAGCTACAGCTCTACGGAGCTTTGATAAAATAAGCACAACCATCTACCACATTGCTGGCAAGGTGACTGTTCTCTCTTTCTCGTCTAGCCAGATATATACTCTGATTACAATAGGTCCTTGGATCAATCTGTGGTTGTTCAAAAAATGCCCGTCTTTTGCGACTCAATGTTTCGAAGTCATACAAAATGTGTTTAGCAGTTTCTGGTTCTATGTAACATAGTCAACTTAACCATTGTTCTGGTGCCCAGTCTATGAGTCCCCGTACTGTTTTCAACTGGTTCCTATTCACAGAATATGGTTTTTATATAAAGGTTTTCTCATGTGATTATAAGGAGAATGTCCCAAACAAATTGTTGTTTTCTCTGAAACGTTTTGATACTCCAAGGTTTATAAATGGTTCTGGTGTTTCTTTTGACCTCTCTTTTTGCAAGTTCATGACCTTTTTCATTGACCTCGACGTCTCTTTATGATTTTATATGGCCTTAAGGGGCGCCTGGCTTATTATTAGTTACAGTTACCCTAGTGCCTTCCGCAGTCTTAGACCCGACTGTATACTTGGTTTGTTTCTGTCTTTGGAATAGAGTCTTGAGGTGGCAAAGCTTGGTTATGTGAACTATTCTCATATCTAGCACGTCCTCTGTCACTAACCTTGTGATACTTAGGTGACCTAGTCTAATAATATTAAGAGATGAAAGTGGAATGAATAAATACTTCAGTGTGTAAAAACTTAAATAATCTTATTTAAAATTAGGCCGAGCGTTTTCGGCTTAAAAAGCCATCATCAAAGCCATCCTAAAAGATCTTACAAATTAATTGATGTTAAAAACTTATGATACCCAGCATATGGGATCATTGACAAGACACATGTGGGTCGTGAATTAAAACAAATAGGTACAATAACTTGAGGCTTAACTTGAGGCTGGTAAAAGGACCAAACTCGGGACCAAACCTAAGTTAATCCCTTGATTAGGTATAACATTAATAATGCTACATAATATTCTATAAATTATTTAAAAAGTCGTCTGTAACGACGCGACAGGTGACAAGCGTACCTATTTTGACATTTGACAATAGACATAAGACATAAATGGACTGACACAGGACAATGGCAAGTAGATTGGAGCGCTCGAGAGTGGTTCTGTCGTCAACCGGGTTAGACAATGCTAATCATCAAGAAACAAAAATATATAAATAATGAAAGATGAGAAGGGGGGATATACTAGATTTCTACGGATATAAACATACAGTATGGTTCAAATGAAAGGAATAAATTCATTATAATGGAAGTAGGTGGTTTTTCGAAAAAATGCTCGGACAGGTCAATTTTGTTTACTTAAAGCGCAATTTTTTAAATAAAATTCAATTTTCCCCCACTTCCCATTTTTGGGCAGTGACGTCATTGACAATTTTTTTAAATAGCAACCCCAATTTTTTTTTCTTGATTTTGATAGTTCTTGCAATTTCCTACTCGGAAACATAATATTTGAAATATCTGACAACAATTTTTTTTGAAAAAAAGTAATTTAAAGATCAGATACATACATTTTATGTTATTTTGAAACACAATAAATTAATAAAAGATAATTATTTGTAATTAAGTGCCTAATCTAAAATAATAATAATAATAATAATAATAATAATAATAATAATAATAATAATAATAATAATAATAATAATAATAATAATAATAATAATAATAATAATAATAATAATAATAATAATAATAATAATAATAATAATAATAATAATAATAATAATAATAATAATAATAATAATAATAATAATAATAATAATAATAATAATAATAATAATAATAATAATAATAATAATAATAATAATAATAATAATAATAATAATAATAATAATAATAATAATAATAATAATAATAATAATAATAATAATAATAATAATAATAATAATAATAATAATAATAATAATAATAATAATAATAATAATAATAATAATAATAATAATAATAATAATAATAATAATAATAATAATAATAATAATAATAATAATAATAATAATAATAATAATAATAATAATAATAATAATAATAATAATAATAATAATAATAATAATAATAATAATAATAATAATAATAATAATAATAATAATAATAATAATAATAATAATAATAATAATAATAATAATAATAATAATAATAATAATAATAATAATAATAATAATAATAATAATAATAATAATAATAATAATAATAATAATAATAATAATAATAATAATAATAATAATAATAATAATAATAATAATAATAATAATAATAATAATAATAATAATAATAATAATAATAATAATAATAATAATAATAATAATAATAATAATAATAATAATAATAATAATAATAATAATAATAATAATAATAATAATAATAATAATAATAATAATAATAATAATAATAATAATAATAATAATAATAATAATAATAATAATAATAATTAATAATAATAATAATAATAATAATAATAATAATAATAATAATAAAAAGAATTTAATGATAATTTCATAAATTCTTTTTATTATTATTATTATTTTTATTATTATTTTGTTAGATTAAGCATTTAATTACAAATAATTATCTTTTATTCATTTATTGTGTTCTCAAAATAAAATAAAATTTATGTGTCTGATCTTTAAATGTCTTCTATTCAAAAAAAATTGTTATGTAAGATATTTCAAATATTATGTTTCCGAGTAAGAAATTGCAAGATCTATCAAAATCAAGAAAAAAAAATTGAGGTTACCATTTAAAAAAATTGTCAATGACGTCACTGCCCAAAAATGGGAAGTGGGGGAAAATTGAATTCTATTTTAAAAATTGCGCTTTGAGTAAACAAAATTGACCTGTCCGAGCATTTTTTCGAAAAACCAGCTGCTTCCATTATAATGAATTTATTCCTTTCATTTGAACCATACTGTAGATATATAACCAAGACACAGATATGATTATTTACAAAATTTCTGAAGCCAACGCGGATGATCTTCGGCAGAAATGCATTATTTGGATAAAACATTGATGCCAAGTTTGCGATGTTTTTACCTGTAGTAATGTAATTACGTTTGCTTGCAATACTGTTAAGTCTTTAAATTATCAAAAAAAAAATTACGTCTGACAATAGCGTAACTAGGCTCGACCGTTATTGTAGTATTTGTAAGTAGGGTGGTAGATTTGTTTCATTTATACAATTCCTTCGATACAGTACTAGTCCAGGAGCCAGTAAATTTTTTTCGTACTTATTTTCCCGGTCGGTGTATATTTAAATAATCTTTTCCCAGTGAACTGTATATTTAAAATAGAACGCCAATCTCTATTAACAAAAGTAAGCCAAACTGAATTACATCACAACGATACATGTGAGATTGCACACAAAGTGCCTTTGCAGGCCTATTTTGGCCATTTCATGTATTTGTTTCTAAATCATGAGAAACTAATATTTTTGAAACTCAACAAGAAGAAAATCCAATTAACTCTTCCGTTATATTTTCCTAAAGGTGTGTCCATACCACTGAGTAATAAATTTAAATAGACCACACATGTAAAATTCAAATTCAAATTAAAAACTGTAACTATAAAAGACAGATATTCTAAAAACGCAAAAGATCAGAACCAAACAAAACGAATAACCGAAATAACCTTAAAATTGTGTACACAACTCGTTGAAAAGTGTATTTTATGCACTTTCCAAATATATTATCCATACTCACAGATTAATTAGACTGTTTTTTTACTTAATTTCAGTATATCTCTTACCACTAGAACTATTTTTATCACTGGAAAAAAGGGGCCGTGTTTTCGTATATTTTGACGCATTTTCGGCCTCAAACTATCGGACCCCCCCCTCTAAATATATATGAATTTTGTTTAGAATTGCTAACTCTACAATTCTCTATCCATGTTTACTCACTGGGAAAATAAGTACCGAAAATCGTCACTGTCTCCTGGACTATACAGTTAGTAGATGATGATGATGAGGCGCTGGCAGAAATGTTTTACGAAGATAATCGGTCCTCTCACTACGATTTAGAGATGGCGTGATGGCTTCACAATAAATACACTTTTATCAATGGCTGGTTGGGGATGTAGATATAAACCAAACAGAGGTCCAAAGAAACCTAAGTACATTTGGTTTTAGGATGTAAGTTTCTAATATCATTTAATATTTCAATTGTTAATGTATAACGTTTTTTAGTATGGCTTTGATGATAGGTTTGTAAGCTGAACGCGCTTAGCCTAATTTGTTAGAAAATTATTTCAATTTTTACACACTGAAGTATGTAATCCACTTTCATCTCACTATTAGTGCTTGCTTAATATTAATATTAAGATTTCCCAGGATGTCCTCTGATCTGTAAGAACCTAATTTTGCCTCGCCCTGTATGTACTTCCATTATCTTTACTTCACTAAATTATTTACTTCTTTTCTTGGTTAATTTTGTAATTATTTGCTTCATTTCTTTATTGGTCTTTCTGCTCTTTTTCCTACGTATCCTATTGTATTCTGTTACTTGCTTGCTTGAATAATTTGGCGGAATTCTTTGTACATGGTCATACCATTCGAACAACTGACTTATGTTCTCATTTCTACATTTATCTCTATGTTTTTTTCTTGTTATACATGAAATAAACAAAAATTATCAAGTCAAAAGATTAAAGCCTCATAAAACTCCCTTACCTATCTTATCAATAAAATTTTATATGTTAATGTATGTTGAAATTAAAATTAACTAGCAATAATTTTTCAACACCGTAATAAAAAAGATTTTATTTTTAAACAACGCTGATAAAACGTTTCATTTAACCACTTAAATTAATTAGCAAAAAAGCACAGATTTCGAAATTGTAATAATTGAAACGAATGAATGAAGTGTTGATAATTAGTCGCTTTCATTATTTAGTGTTTTCGTCGATGAGTTTCAATATTTGAAACCGACATAATGGATAGTAATTCATTCGACGTGATGCTTTCATTCGGAAATGACAAAAGCATTAAACAACGTGATTCCGGAAATGTAAAGGTACAGGTATACACTGTCCAATATTTAGTTTGAAAACATTGTTTGCCGACTAGTTACAAATTCAATGGTTTTTTTGTGTTTTTCATAAAGTGTCTGCAAATATCAATCGAAAAAATACAGTGAGTTGATAAAGTGTAGTATACTGCAATTATGTCACCTGTGTATTAGACATTCAAAATGGTGACAAGTGGGAAATGACAGTTTAGATATGGCAACCCTGTGGACCTGTTGTCATTGACAGGGTCAATGATATATATATATATATATATATATATATATATATATATATATATATATATATATATATATATATATATATATATATATAGATTGCTCAAAGTGGGTCGTTTGACCGGTGTGAAGTTAGCAGTAACTTTTAGCAGTAAAAATAACCGAAAACACCCGATCGGGAAAACAGTAGCGTCCGGCATACAACTATTTTAATGATCTTGTTAACATGTATTTTACACATTAATATCGACAAATAATTAATATACGGTTGAAAATAACCCTTAAAATTGTTAAAAATATTTATCCTACGAAGGAAATCAAATCCCAATTTAATTTTACATTTAAAAAATTATAAATACACTAACATACGATATAGGTAAATATTTCTTCGGGTCTGTTGAACAGGGTAAAATTACCCCATACAATTCATAAAATAATTATCCTGTAAAGTGTTTAATATTTAAAAAATCAATGGTAAACTTACTAACATACAGTTTAAGCAAAAATCCCTTCGGACTCGTCAGACAGGGTAAAATAAACCATTAAAAATATAAAAAATAATTACCCTATGAATGCGATACATTTTCTACTTATTTTTTACATTAAAAAATAATAAATGAACTTAATAATAAAAAATGAAAGCAAAAAATCCCTTCGGACTCGTCTAACAAGGTGAAATTCACTTTTAAAATTAAAAATAAATACTAAATCTAGGATGGGTATCAAATTTCAACTTATACTAACATTCATAAAATAAAAAAAATATACTAACATAAACAGTAAAAAAATCCCTTCGGGTCTGTCAAACAAGGTGACACTTATAATTAAAAACAAATATTTACCCCATAAAGTGAAAATCTCTTCGGACCAACTTTCTTCCACAATCAAACAAATAAATTTAATATAACACACTGTAAGCGAAAATCTTGTGGAACCCGTCGAAGAGAGCCAAATTAACCCTTAAAACCCTAAAAAATGATTATCCTATGAAGCCGATCAAAATCATACTTGCTTTTGCATTCAAAAAATCATAAATACATTCATTAAAGTACATTATAAACTAAAATCCCCTCAGACCAATTAAACAAGGTGAAACTACCCCTTTAACTTCAAAATAAATAATTATCTAATGAAGACGATTAGATTCCAACTTGGTTTTACATTTAAAAAATCATAAATACCCTCTCCAAAGTACCCTGTAAACTAAAATCCCTTAGGACCCGTTAAACAGGGTAAATTTAACCCTTAACTTCAAAATAAATAATATTCCTATGAAGACGATTAAATCCCAACTTGATTTTAAATTTAAAAAATCATAAATATACTCACCAAATTGTTAGTTCAAATGCCTTCCGACTCGTCAAACAGGGTGAAATTAACCCATATTGCCTCGCAAGTGTTTATTAATCAGAATCGGTTTAGCAAAAATGTGTTTACAAACTTATTTTCAGCCTTTGAATATAGTAAAAAGAATAATTACCTATATTTTTACTTCAAAGTATACGCTTATATATCTACTTTGAAAAACATGGATGACCAATCTATATAACTATCTATTTTATTGACCTGTCAAATCACCAGGCTTACAGGGTTGCCATATGAAATGATGACAATAAGAGATAAAGCTTTCAAAAGATATACACGAACAAAATCGGAAGTTCACTTTCAGTTTTATAAGGACATAAGAAACTATACTAATTCTGCGATTAAACGTGAAAAGAAAGCTTTTTTTACGTATGAGTTAAACAAAAATAATTCGAAAACATTATGGAATACTTTGAAGACCTATAATGTTATACAAAATAAATCAAATTTAATTCCTAATAATTTGAAAAATCCTGAGGAAATAAATGATTTTTTCATTAATTCTTGTCCAGTTAGGGAACCTCCTGAACATCTGATATTATCTTATAGAAATAAAAAGCTAGTAGACTCTAAATTCAAATTTCATGAAGTTAATGACATATTTGTTTACGAAACGATTAATAGCATAAAAACGAATGCTGTGGGGGAAGACCAGTTAAGCTTACGCCTTTTAAAAATTTGTTGCCCTCATGTAATTCCTTACATAACGCATATTATTAATTATTGTTTAAATAATAATGTTTTTCCTGATGTATGGAAAAGAGCTATTGTAAAGATATTACCTAAGAAACCAAATCCTCTTGGATACAAAGATCTACGGCCAGTTAGTATATTACCAACCTTGTCAAAAATATTAGAGAGAGCTGTAGAAGTACAGCTAAAACAACATATAGAATCACACTCATTGTTGCCAGGCACCCAATCAGGATTTCGTAAAAACCATAGTTGTACAACGGCTCTTCTCCATATTGTTGATGATATTGTAAGAGCTACGGATAAAGGAAAATCTAGTATATTAGTTTTGCTGGATTTTAGTAGAGTATTTGATACTCTTAATTATAGTTTAATGTCTGCAATTTTGCAATATGTAGGTCTTTCTGAAAATGCTGTAAGTTTTCTAAATTCCTACCTTACTAATCGTCAACAATTAGTTAAAATCGATAAACAATTTTCTCATTTTAAAAAATTAAAGTGTGGAGTACCCCAGGGTTCCATTCTTGGACCGTTGCTGTTTGCGTTATATACATCCAATCTTGTAAAAAGCCTTCAACATTGTAACATTCACCTTTATGCCGATGACACTCAGTTATACTATAGCTTTAATTCCGAAATGATAGCAGAAGCATGTAATGTTATAAACAACGATCTAAACTGTTTTGTTAAAGCTGCATCTGATCACTGCCTGAATATCAATGTTATTGTTTTTGGAAATAAGGCGAAAAGAAACGAGATTAGTGCAAATATTAATATTCTAATTGAAAATATGCCGCTACAGATTGTTGATGAAGCTAAAAGTTTGGGAGTGACATTAGATTGTGACTTGAAGTTTGAAGCACATGTCAATCAACTAGTAAAACGTGCATATTTTACTCTTAAAGTATTATACGGAAGTAGACATTTTTTACCGTCACACATCAAATCGACACTGTGTGATACACTGATCTTATCTATTTTTAATTATGCAGATGTACTCTATGGCCCATTTTTAAGCAGCTTATATAAAAAAAAGATTCAAAAAGTCCAAAACTCTTGTTTACGTTTTATATACAATATTCGGAGAAGAGAGCACATCAGTCATAAATTGAAAGAGAATGGCTGGTTAAATATGGCGGACCGGAGGATTATGCATGCATCAATTGTTTTTCATAAAATTATTGTTAATAAGACACCTTCATACTTGCACAAAAAAGTAACATATCGGACTCATGTTCACAATCTAAATGTCAGATATAAAGGTATTCTTTCCCCTCCTTTTTTCAGGTTGGAACTTTTTAGACGTAGCTTTACTTACCAAATATGTTCTATTTATAATGATATCCCAGCACTATATAAAACTTACACTGTAAAACTATTTAAAAGGGCTATTAAAAAATTCTTATTTGAACGGTAAAGGATGAATCGTTGCGTTGAGACATTAAAAAATATGAGTAATTAAATTTTGTTTAGAGAAAAGGCAGATTATTATTATTATTAAGGAATTATGTTTTATTGTTTGCACTAGATTTGCGGCATTTCATTTCAGGTTAAGTGGAAGAACAATTTACTGGTGATCCGTCACCAGATAAATTGAACTTCGCCTTTTGTTTTTATGGTATAAATTAAATGTTATAAAAATGTATTCTTGTTATACTAAAAACAATAAAGTCGATTATTATTATTATTATTATTATTATTATATCATAACCTGTCAAAACCCACTGGTAGCCAATTTGTTTGGAATGCAAGGTGATTACAGCACCCCCTTATAATTTTCGGACAAGGATATTTCAAAAAGTAATTTTTTTAAAAAATTTAAATTTTGGAAAAATAAATAAGGCAATAATATCTAGAATATGCATATTTTTTAAAGTTTTAATTCCTTCCAGTTTCCGAGAAAAAAAATCAAAGGGTTTTAAATTTTGAAATATCATGATGAAAATAAATGCATTGCTCAACAGCACTATTCCTAATATAATCCATGAATTTAAGCTCTTAATGTCTTGTTAATGATTTTTTAAAATTCGCCGAAATTAGTGGCTAAAACGCCTCGTTAAGTGCTATTTTCTGGTGTAAACTGGTGTAAATCATTTTAGGAAACGAATGATGACTGACAGTGTACGATACGATAGTTAGAGTCGCGTTACAACAGAAGGCAGCACTTAACAAGGCGTTTTAGCCACTAATTTTGGCGAATTTTAAAAAATCATTAACAAGACATTAAGAGCTCAAATTTTGGCACTATGTTAAGAATACTGCTGTTGAGGAATGCATTTATTTTCATTATATTTCAAAATTTAAAGCCATTTGATTTTTTTCTTGGAAACTGGAAGAAATTAAAACTTTAAAAAATATGCATATTCTATATATTATTACCTAATTTATTCTGCCAAAATTTAAATTTTTTAAAAAAATTACTTTTTGAGATATGCTTGTCCGAAAATTATAAGGAGGTGCTGTATTCACCTTAATTGACTTTCGTAAAAATCTATTTTTTTCATCCTCATAACATCCTTATCGAAAGCCTGTTGAAGCATTTGGCAAGCTTCCGATGCAAATGTTTCAATATGAAGCAAAATTTCAAACATAATCTGTGTTCTTTTAAATCTGTCATAATGATTTTGCAGGAGGCAAGCGGCAATTATTGGGAACAACAACACTAAGATCAAACGTCCTACGAGGACACCCCTTAAGCAGCTGATTTGGGATGCTCTCTACTAGTTAACCTAGCGGGAGAATTCGTGACTACCCCTAAAAACGGCCACAAGCGATTTTCGTTCGTTTTTTGTCTCCTCGTATACAATATCTTAACTTTTTAATCCTGACTTCAGTAAAACGGTATAGAAATACAATGCTATTGAATAGAGATAAACAGAATACTACGTCGCCGAGGGGGGATCGCAATATCCCATGCTTTCCGTCGAAAGGAGTTAAACCAATTACTCTCTTTAATCCTCTCACGTCCAAAGCGTTTTAACTTTATTCAGTCTGATGCGTTGGTTAACGTACTGGATATAGAATGTTTTACTATAAATGCACTTTAAGTTGTCTTTTTAAACTCTACATCTTTTTTAAACTTCTGATGAAAATGTACAATGTACTATGATGGCCAAAGACCGCATACAAAATAAGTACCTACCGATTAGAACTCGAAAAATCTTTAATACGACCCTGTCCAATTGCCACGTGGTTGGAAGACACATTATAAACAATCATATTTAAAAAATGTGATTTATTGTTGCCCTAATTTCGGTAAGAGACACTGTGCAGTTTTTTTCTTTTTTCACCACGTATCATGTGCCACTACAGATGTGCAACTGTCAACATATTTTACATGAATGACAATTAGTTCGTTTAAAAATAATGTGCGATAATTGCTCGACTCTACGACGATAAACTGTATCATTAATTCACTTATTAATGGTCAATATGAAATCAGTTGACAGGGTGTGCCAAACTATAATGTCGCTAAAAAGGTGATTGTGATTATTAATAAAACAATTTGGTTCAGAAAAAAACGTTTCTAAAGTGAGCCTTAGAAAAAAACATGTGTCAGAGCATATAGTTCTTCTTTATTAAATTAAAGTGTGTATTACGGTTTCCTCTTCCTATTGACAAGTAGTGGGAGTGCTACGTCACAAAAATACAAAGCTAGGGTCAAAAAGTATTCTGCTGATGTTTGTGCGTTAGTTTTTTAAAAAAATCTGAGATTTTATTATTTTCATTTTTGGACAGGGTTAGAGTTATTTAATATCGATTGTTTTATTGTTTGAAAAGTAAGCTACAAAACAGCAAGTAAAAATTATGGAACGATTTTCTTAAAATGAGCAAAATTGCAAAAAAATTGATAATGACAAAAAGTTGAATCAAAATTTTTTAATTCTTAAAACAAAATCAATGGCTTGGTTATGCTTGATGAAACGCAAAATGGAAGTAAGACGTTGACATGCAGTGTTGCCAAAAATGTTATAATCGATATATACAGTATTGCAAACAATGTTCGAATCCATATGAGTTTTTAAATATAAAAAGGGTAAGTAGGGTGCATTGAAGAAAGGGTAAGTTTGTTATAAAGAACAGTAAAGAGATTAATGAACCATTGGTTATGTGTAGCAAGTATGAAGAAAAAATTCTGTGTACAAATGTGAAAAGGTTAAGAAGACAATAAGCGCGCCAAGAGAAGATAAGTGGTTGAATATAGTTAACATGTAGGCAGGCAGTAATAGGCTGGTGCCACTGTCGCCAATAAGTATCAGTAGATGTTTGCGCTTATGCCACTGCCGCTTGTAATCGAGTTATGTTAATCGGTTTGATTTTACTTTTTAATTAGGCAGTCTGGTCGGGATTAGCGACTATGGACCGCAGTTGTGTGTATTTAAAGAAAAGCGACATTCAATCTGGTAACAAAAAAAAGAAGAATTAAAATTTGACAGAATATTTAAACAACAACAACACAAACAACAAAAAACAACAACAACAACAAGAACAACAACAACAACAACAACAACAACAACAACAACAACAACAACAACAAAAATTGCGTTCAGTCTAACAAAGTTATAAGAAAGATCATTAGCAATTGATATAACGAGCCTTCTTACAACCGGGTGTTAACCTTGTATAACCTCACAAGACTGATCATATATTTTTTAGTTTTAATAAAAGAAAATCATTATTAAATAATTATCAAAACTAACTGACAAAATAATACATCATATCAAAATAAACTTAACGAGGGTCTAATAAAATTATTTTAAATGTAAACAGATACTTATCATTACAGCGAGAGAGGTCGATATATATCGAATTAATTAGGTGCGATAAATTACCATTAACTTAAACAAATAATGCATGCAGCATTCATCATTTGGTTGACCTAAAAAAATAAGAATGTTTACTATTTTTTCTCTGATAACATTCGAACGTTATGCTTTGAAAATGCACTGATTATGATTAGGTTATGTAACCAATATTTAAATAATATGTTTAATATTATTATTTAGTAGATAAGGAAGAGAACGTTTAAAATTTAGAGCATTTTCTTTAAATAACTCAAATTCCAAATATTTTTAAAAAACCTTGCCAAATACTACTTTTTTGACATTTAAATAATTTGGCATCAAAGGGTTTTGAGCTTGACTCTCAGTTGATCTTTGAAAATATTTAACATTCAACAATTATAATTCAAATTTTAAAAAAGTATCTAGTGCTCGAAAATGCCGCAAATTCAAATTCAAATAATAATAACAAAAATACTGCCACAATTAAACAATGTGCAATCATATTTTTTTCCAATTGTTTTTAACAAGTGCTCTTTATAATTTCATTTAAATAACAATTAATCAACAATACAATTATCAAAATAATTTAAAGCAATTATAGGAATTAAACATACATATTTTTAACTGCAAATAAAAATTGTAAAGCGTAGTTACACTGGATGTAACCAATTATGAGCAGAAGTTTCGTGACGCCATCTTCCACACAGGTGTCCGAATATTTATATCACCCAAAGACATTACAACATAGAGACAAAATGTTTTATTCATAAATCCCATACAATTGCGGACTGTTATTGTTTTAAAATTGTTAGTGAGTGGAAGAGAGAAAGACAGATCTCTCTTAGGACCGGCTGGCAACGTTGTAAACAGTGTCCATAATATGCTCGACAGTGGCGTAGAGTTTTAAACTTACCAGTATTGTCAAAGTAGTATGTTAAAAAAATACGTAAATAAGTAGGTATATTTTTTAGTAATATAATTGATTTTTTTCATGTAGGTAAATTCAAGTACAAAAAATTCAAATACAAGAGAATTCAAGTTACCTTCCGATTTTTAATATTTATTAGTTTATAGTTTATTGGCATTTACTATATATTTGACTGGTATGATGTTAACCAAAATTATTTAAAATTTTAAATTAACATTAAGTAGGTAGGGGTATATAAATAAAACACTGTCCTAAAAATATATAATTTTTTAATTAATAATTACAAAAAAATATGGTATGGCAAAAAATATCGTAAAAAAACTGTAAAAGTTTTTAAAATAACGTTTTAAATATATTAAATACCTTAATTTTATTAACTAAAATTTCATTTAATTTTTTTATGCTTATTAGTGTTATTTTATTACTTACTGCAATGTTTTTTTTGCAGCAGGTGGTGTTCCAAAAACAGTTAAATTAGAACTAAAAACCCATACATTAGATATACATACATATAGATAATTAATAATGTTTAGAGGTAAACAAAAAATTAATATTTTGTATATTTACCAGTTGGATAAGTCATCCAAAAATAGAAAGCCGTCACACCGTCTGGGGTTTGCATCTTTTCTGATATATTTAGCACCATTTGCACGTACCAAAACATCTTCAGGAAAAAAGTGTTCTGAACACAACTCTGGGATTTTACGAAGGGGCTCATTTTCAAGGATCCCTACTAGAGAAAACCAAAGTTTTCTTTTCTCAGGATCTTGCGGAAACCTATATAGAATATAAAAAATATGTATAGGTGCCTAATAGGTAAATCATTTTTAAGATATTCTACATCTTACGTTAAATTTTCTTTGCCACTATTCAATAGTTATTTATTGGTATAAGAATAATTTATTAATTTATAAAAGGAATATCACTTTAAAAACTGTTTTAAGACTGTTTTAGACTACACAAGTTTTTGATACAATTTCTTGCACAATTTAAATTGTATATTATCAAACCTGCAGTGAATTGTCTGAAAAATTAGATTGGATAATCATTTTTCAAACAATTTACTATCCTATACAATTTAAATTCTATAAGAAATTATATCAAGTCTTGTACAAGATATTGAATAGTCAAAACAGTCTTAAGACGGGTGCTCTACTCCACTGGTTCAAATAAAAATACACAAAAGTTAACAAAAATAGTATTTTATAAATGAATAAATCAATAAGTCACACAGAAACTGTCAGAAACTGTCAGAAACTATCAGAAACTGTCAGAAACGCAAAATAGCTGTTAGACCCGATTGGCAACGTTGCGGCTGGTTACGGTAACTACATTTCATTCATAGAAATAGGTACTAGTTGTAAATTCGTAAAATAAGATATTCAGCGTTGCCGTATTTACCGAGTTCTCTGCAACCCTAATATTTTGTTTAGATTAATATTGATTTTTAATAAAAAATTTAGCTTATATTAAAATTTTAGAGAATAATTTGAATAAAAACATATTTTTATTTATATAATATAAAATTATAGTTATACGATACATCAAATTTTATTTTTCGAAAGTAATTTCTCCAAATAATTTTTACAGACTGATAAAACCGGCAAAGACGCAATAAACGAGAATCTGGTGGGAATAATGATTTGCCACATAAAAATGTAAACAATTTGGTCTCTTAGTTGTAATGTCTTTGATATCACCCGATATCACGCCACATAACCATTGGTCCGTCTTTACCACAAAGAATTTCTAAGAAATCTTTCTGAAAATAATTCCATCATTATAATAATAATAATATAATAATACTCTCCCTAATTCACCCCCTTACGAGTGAATTTCAACCCCTGAAGTCGACTGAACGACTTGTGTAGGGGAAGGGACGGCTATTATTATTATTATTATTATTTGCCGTAGCGCTCCGGTGCGACTTAAAGATGATTGATGGTGCCATTTGACTTACAGGTGAGGAAAACCCGGAAAACCTCACCCACCATCATCGAGACGGTAATGTATGGCGAATTTTTTTTTTTTTTTTAATCTTCATGTCATATCAACAGAAATTGAATTTCTATTAATACGCCACACATCAAATCCGAAACCGAACCATGCAATTTAATTAAAAATCCACATGGTCTGGTCTGGAATTCGAAACCCAGTAGTCTCAGACTCATAAACTTGCCTATAAATGAATATAAGCGCGATAGACCGCTACACCACCGTCCCGATATTATCTTTCAACTATTTATATTTCTAATAAAAAGATAATTTTAAAAATGTTGTAGGTACAACACAATATAGCAAAAAAAAATAAAGAATATTGCGAACTTTAATACTCGTATTCCTATAAAAACGAAGACAAAACTTACGCATCCGACATAACTTTCTCGTCACATTTAATCTTTCATTTCATTTCATTTACTTGTAATGTCTCTCAAAGATGACCGTCGCTTTGCTTACCTATTATTGTTTCGAGTTGTAACTATTGGGGGCGCCCATCAGTGCTTTGTGCAGCAATTTCAACATTGCCTTTAACACAGAAGTTTTTAATTAATCAACTAACAGTAGACTTTGGGATTAAGATCCGAATCAATTTTACCACAGGAATCTCTAGCGATATGCTTCTTCACAATAAGTTCACGAGTACTAAATCGAATTATTATATTTTGTTTCTAAGCATGGCCCTTTGTATTCAAATTATTGAGTTATTTAGTTATTATATTAGAATATTTAGTTGCCAGCTAAATATCGTAGACTAAGAGCCAGACCGCCAGACTTACGTTATAGCGATGTTAAAATTCGCCTTTATTTTTTAACGGTTTTGAATTGAAAATTGAGGATTTGTATGGTTATGTTTTCAAACTAGTTCAAATAAATCTTAAATGCGATGTTGTCAAGTGTTCTCCTGCCATTTGTAAGGGAATTCGTTAAAATAAATAATTTTTAAAACAGGCCTCTAAAATGTGTGTATAAAAAATACCATTTTTGGTTAAAAAAATTAACGGGTCGCTAAAAGTTTAATTTTTAAAGGCCTCTAAATTTTAACGGATATGTTACAGAATATACCCCATAATCAATTAACTCAAAAAGGAAAGAAAATCTTTCATATAACATAAAAAATATTTTTGTATATCTATAGTGTCTAAAAATTGTCTACACCTTATAGAAAACTTTTTTTTTGTAATTTCTCAGAAACATTATTTCTTGATAAAAGTTAGTACATGACCTAAAACCCAGTCATATCACCGCCATTTTCGACCAGTCCGATCATGTTCTAATCCCTTAAGCCCCCTCTGCCTTATTTGGACCTGTTACTTGGTTGCTACTGGTATTTATTTTTAACTGAATGGTATTACTGAGGCCCTTCCTATGGGGCCTCAGTATTGCATTCGTGCAGACGAAAAAATTTTCTGACCCCCATTTTTTAAAACTTGTTTTTATTTCTGATCATTCTGAGTCCGAAAATCCAAAAAAATTTTTCGTCTGGTCGTCTGTATGTATGCCGGCACGATAACTCTAGAACGAAAGTTCTGATTGACTTGCGGTTTTGATTTTCTTAAATAATTACTTCTAACTTAGAATCCTATTGATTTTCAGAATTTTCGGTTCATCCTATTTACTTTAATAACAATTTTCCTAAAATCCACCTATGCATTCCTTATGTGACAATTTTACGAATTTCAAATATTTCTAACGTCAAAATTCCTAACATTCTTTACATTCCATAAATTGCAAACATTCTCTAACGACATGTCAAACAACAGCTGTTGATAGTAAAGGTGAAATTTCTAAGGCGGGTTGCGACCTTCATACTTGCAACCATATAGCCATTTTGGAGGCTATTAAGTGTATTACTATTTCGCCCCTAGCCACAAAAACACCTTCATCAAATTTACTGGTTCTCTGTCGCAACCCCATAGAATAATTAGCCGGCCATTTTATTTGGCAAAAATAAAAATAATACTTGGCTGTGCCTGTCAAGTATTAAGATGTCAACTGTGATATGTGAATGGCTCTTAAATGTCAAATTATTTAAAAATGTATACTTCTTTTGATATTTATCGCAAATAATAAATATCTCAATTTAGGCTTTCCATAAATAAAAAGGTACAGCAAGACATAATATAATGTTCTTATACAAAGCACTTTTTTATTATATAAAAGAGAGGTAATGCCCATTTCAAATTTGGGCAAATTAGGATACCGAGGTATTTTGTTGTGTTTTTTATTTTAATTATAAAGTTGTCATTTATTTGTATGTTGAAAGAAGGCCTTTGTAAATTATATTGCTCTCTATGGATCTACTTTAACACAAAAATAGTTTTGTGGCTATAAGTTGCTATAACCTATCGACGCAAAACTATTAATAATTTAAACATAGTAAGTGGTATTAATATAACATCAAGTAATTTTTTTAAATAAAGTACATGATCTCAAAACAAATAATCTATAATAAATGCGGATAAAACGAGGGGTAAAATAACAATAAATAAAAAGGGCAGGTTTAAAGAGTTATTATCACAAGATAGTATATCCGTTCTGTTTATTTATCAAGTATTGTTTGAGGTTACTTTTGAATACATTTAATGTTTTTTTTTTTTTTAATTTCTGTAGGCAGTCTATTAAATTTTTTAAACCTTTAATAAAAATTGTATTTTGGGAACTTTTAGTGATGGCTTACCGAACATGAAAGTCAGATTGGTTTCTTGTATTATAGTCGTGATATTGCGAACTATATTGAATTTTTTCTAATAGATCTGATGCGATGGTACTATGTCATTTTTATTTTATAAATAAATATCAGTCATGTACTGAACATAATTCTGAATTAAACGCCAATTTATTTCTTTTAACATAGTTGCAATACTCATCCTTCTGTCCTTTATTAATAGAATATAAATTGGCGAAGTAAGAAGCCCAAATATTTTACATGAGCAGGCTTAAGAGGTAAAGGGGCCAATTATTATTGGATAAATTGCTCGAACCAGTTTTTAAACCCTAATCAAAAGGCGATATATAATGGTTTTAAAAATCAAGGCTTGTGAAAATCATCGCACGGTTTAACCTAAGTAATGACAATGCTTCACAAAGCAAAAAATTCAACGTGCTAATACTACTATCGGCTTTCAGTATTTCGTTCCAAGTTAAATAATTTCTCGTTTTTGTTACGCTACAAGTTTACCCTTGTGGGCCTCAGTCTCGATAAGGTGGGAACCACCATTTTAGCGTCTCTCGAATTCCTATTAGAAATTGTCAAAAACTTCTTTAAGGAGGTCCTTTCGCCACCAATGTTAAATAAAAAATATTAGATTATGACTAAAATTAATTTTTTTCTAATAGTAGATGTCCTTATTTATCTAATAGTGAACTTTTAACTATACCTTACCGTGCAAATTTTTGAGAAACATTTTTTTTTAAAAATGTGTGTTTGTACAGTGTCTTATGAGAAAGTAAGACAATTTTCGAATTATAATTAATTTTACTATTATTTATTGATTAGATGGAGTAGAAAAAAACTAAAAATAAGGTTTTTGAAATATTTAGGTTTTGTTTTTTACAATAAAATATATAGGTTACCGTGGAATTTATTGAGAAATTATTATTAAAAAATCACAAAAAATTTTCAACTAGGTTACTTGAAAATTTTTTGTGATTTTTTAATATTAATTTCTCAATAAGTTCCACGGTTTACTATATATATTTTATTGTATAAAACAAAATCTAAATATTTCAAAAACCTTATTTTTAGTTTTTTTCTACTCCATCTAATCAATAAATAATAGTATAATTCGAGAATTGTTGTTGAAGACTTACTTTCTCGTGAGGCACTGTACAAATTCTCACATTTTTAAAAAAAAATTCTCAAAAATTTGCAAGGTAAGGTATAGTTAAAAGTTCAGTATTAGATAAATACTATTAGAAAAAAATTAATTTTAGTCATAATCTAATAACTTTTTTTTTAACATTTGAGGCGAGAGGTGTGGCGAAAGGACCTCCTTAATCAATAATAAATTACAGCTGGTAGCTGATTAAATTCCAATCAATAATTAACAATAATTAACAGTTTTTTTCATGTTAACCAGTGGCCAGTTAAAATTAAACCGCATGTGTATGGTAAGTGACGTGGTCTTGCCTGGACCAATTAATTTACGGCGATCAAGCACGCAAATAGCTGTCGATAAACGCGCGCGCTCTCTCTCTCTCTCACACACACATACTGCAACTTACGTATACCAGTCACACACGCATACGTAACTTTCTCGATCACCTGGAAGGAGAATGGCCACCGAAATGATCTATCTCTTTTAGAATTTTTTTTTTAATCATAAAAATTCAAATTTCAACTTGCCTCAAATATTTTTTAAATTTTTTTTTTTATATATATATAGTTTTGCAAGCACCTCGCAAAGTTGAAGACCCAACTAAATAATCTGGCCTATTTATTTTTCTTACTCTTTAAATATTCGTAGCGATATCAAATTTCATTCTCTCGATTGCCATAAACGAGAGATTAAAGAAGAATCCCATTTTTTTTTCTGCAAAAGGAAAATGTATTTTCCATAACTAGTACACGTTCGGTCGCTAAATTTTCATTTTTTGAGCTCAAAACTGACATATTCCCAGAAAAGAGAAACTTGGTCAAAAAAAATCTTTCATTATCTGACGGTCTCTATAGTGTGCACACATATGAAAAATCTCAACCTTCATATTATAATGTAGGTCTGGCGGTAGCTGGCACTCACACTATTGGTCAAAAAAGAATCCAAATAAATTTCTTGTCCAATGTTTATGGAATCTTGATCTACTGTGTACAGAAGTAACACAATATTGGCGACGAAATCGACGAGAGGGTGTGTTTTAATTACTTGGGGGTTGTGTTGAGGTTGAAATTTGATTCTCGTTATTGGGTTTTGTGGTGGCAATTCGATGTATTATTGGAACAGAAATTAATAGGTGTTCGAAAATTACATACTTGATATTTTCTGATGGATTAAATTCAGATATGCGTTGGATTACTCTGCAATTTAAAATATTGGTAATTATGAATATTTATTCAATTATAATTTTATGGGATTCTTAAATATTAACTTTTTAAATAAAATAAAAACAATTATATTTCAATAAAAATTCGTAAAATCAGTTTGTGATTCTTTTCAACAAATTATTTTCTTTGTGTGCTAAAACTAAGAAGTTTTAGGGTAAAACGTAAATTGCAAAATAACATTTTTATGGTAGAAGATTACAATCGTAAACAATTTGATATTTATTAGATCGTTGCAAATTGGATTATTTTTTGAATGCCGTTTGGTATATAACAAAACAAAAGAAAGCATGAAATCGTTAGCATGTGAAATAAATCAATGTTTCTCGTGAAAATATATACGACATTGTTCTAACCATCAATCATTTATAAATATAACAAAATGCAGTGGTGTCAGTATAGAGCCCTGTGGAATTCCTAGAGATTAAAGGTTATGAAAAAGTATGATAAAAATAATAAATTTAGTAGAGAGCCACTAAGTATATAATTTGCTTAAGATACGGCTTATACAGTGTCGGCTAATGAACGTTTTACAATACGCTTTGAACAAGACCATGTGAAAACTGAAGAGTTAGCATTATCGCGAGCAAGAAACGTGGATCGGGCCGTATAAACTAGGAACGCCGATATTATTCGTTTCCTGCTCGCGCTAATTCTAATTTCTTGTATTTTTTACATATATTACATATTCGAACGCAAGAATGTGACATAAGATATTTTTAATGTAAACATTTACTTTCATTCTAAAAATGCCTATAACTTAATTAAAAAAATAATTTGAAAATATTTGCCACTTCAAAATAAAAATATAATATCTGAAATGTAATAAAACAAAACTGAACTGACAACCTTGATAAAGTTAGAATTTTAAAATGTTATCGCAACAAGATGTTTCTATGCTTAAAAGACATAATAATATAGTAATTAATTTTGTCCTGCTTTTCTTTTCAATACAAAATGATTTTACACATAGAGTATGTGTTTTATATTATCAGATAAAAACCTTTGGAAGAACTGTATATTATAGACTTTATGACTGAAACTTTGGAGGTTTTCGTATCAAACTTTGATAATCGATTGGTTACCTCAGAAACATATTCGATAGTTCAAAACTTCTCGCCACGTATTTTTTATTTATTGTCGAAAATAAAAGTTGTTTTCCAACGTTGCCTCTTAAAGCTATATTTATTGTCGCGGTTTAGAATTGTTATACTTCTTGTACTTCTATTGGTATACTTTTTTATGACATTTTGTAAGATCTTAAAAGTGTGAAACCACTCTCTTATAATAAGACATTTAGTTATAAGATCTTGAACTTTTTTACTAAAATTTAATATTTTTTGGCGCCTTTACAATCATAGTTTAATTTTTTAAATTGTGAAGTAACATTTGTAATGGAGTAGAGAGGAGAAGGTACAAATATGGGCTACCATTTGGTTTAATCGACATATCTGACACATTTTTAGTGTAATTTACGTTTTTTTCTTTTTACAAGTGAACTAGAACCTTTTATTAACATTATGCGGTCCGTTTTTGTTCTTTTTGCGGAAGCTTTTCTAAAATTTTATTTTGTTTAAATAAGAGTGACATAATAGCAGTAATTTTTAAAGTGATACAAATATGGGCTACTACAGAAAATACCTACAAATATTAACTGAAACGTTTTATTCAAAGGCTAAATTGGAAAAAAAACAGGAGCAAACATCTCTGTCAGCACCGACACAGTCCACATGGCACCATAAACTACACATTAAACACTGAACCCAGAGTTCACCTTTGCGGTCTTCAGAAAATCTACTTTCGCAGAATATGCATTCCGCATCTAAATCATCTGGTTTCTTTTATCCAGGCATATCATCTATATCTAAATCGTCATCCGCTGGCGTAAACTGTGTTTCGTCGTCTTCACCTTCAGACTATTCTATCGACTGCTGCTTTTTACTCTTCTTTGATGCTTTGGACATCGAGATCTTTTCGGTTGATTGAGAAAATACTTTTTTTAACCTGTTTAACATTTTGCTTATTTTTATTGGTAGTGCTCAACAATAACTCATCTTTATAAGGGGAGGAAGTAATTACCGCTACTTGCGATGCTTTACTACCCCTATTAGTTCTTTTCTTTTTAGATATCGGAACTGGCGAAATATCAAAGGGTGACAACATTTTTCTTGGCATTCCAGATGGTTCAGGTTGAGCGTTGTCCTGATTGGGTGTCTCTATATTCGATTGACATGTGCTTGGTGTGGTCATTCTTTCAGAAGCCGATTCAGACAAAACATTTGTGGTGACACTCAATTCACTTTCAGCGGTGCAGTGTTCTTTTTCTGCTTCTATTTCCGCAGCAAGAAAGTCCGCTTTTGGAAAAATATTTTTATTCAACGGAAAAATTCCAGTAGCACGAAATCCATTTACTGCAATTTCTCCAGTCTGGGTTTTGAGATAGGCCTTTCCAAAAAGTTTGCCAATGTCATATTTGCCAATGTCATATTGAGATAAGGGACGATGATTGTGGCGAATCCATTATCTAATCTCCTTACTGTAGTAAGCCTTTAACGCACCCATGAACGTTTTGTCAAGAGGATGTAGTTTATGGGTGGAATGAGGGGGTAATGAGATTATTACCACGTGATTTTTTCTAGCCGTATTGACAACTTCTAAAATCATTAGAAGACAGGCGAAGTTGCAGACGCTTTTACAGTGTCAATGAAATGTCTGAACCACTGGGCGAATGACGTAGCCTGCACCCATCCACTAGGGTGAACTGCTGATACTGATCCTGGAGGGGTGCCTTTCATTAGTTGAATATTCATATATTTTCTAGGAAATATGAGCATCGGTGGTACAAAGTCTCCCCCGGTATTCATGCAGGCTATCAAAGTGATTAAAGAACCCCGCTCCAATGAAGTTAAAGAGGCAATTTGTCTTTTTCCCTTACGACCGACTACTTCAGCGACCTTATTTTGCACAGACCGGTCTCATCCACATTATACACGCGATTAGCTGGGAATTTGTATTTTTCATACGCTTCCTGCAAAAGTGTAAAAAGTTGTCAACACTTTCTTTGTTAAACCCTTTGGCGCGAGCGAAAGATGAGTGGGTTTTTTAACTGACAAGGTATTTTTATGCCTTTGCAAAATAGATCTAACCAGTCCCTTCCTGCTGCTTGTGTGTTTCCAAAAGGATGCTCTATTCCGTTTCTTTCTGCCAAGCAAAATACCATACGTTTAATATCTTTGCGGATTAAGCCATAAAAATTGGCTTCCATTTCAAGGATGTAGCGAACTAATGTTTCTTTTAATTCCGGATTTAAAACTGTACCTCGACCAAGTTTAATTTGAAAAATCGGTTCTACGCTAAGATGGCTTATTTTGGATAATTGCTGCACTGTAGTCCTTGGAACGCCAAAAGTTTTTGCTGCTTTTAGAGTACCCATTCTTTTGTCTCTTACTGCTTGAACAGCCCTTTTCATATCCTCTGTATCCCACGTCTTTCTTTTCTTGGCGCTTAAATCGGAAGTTACCATAAGTTTCTTGCGTGGCATTCTAAAACAAAACACACAATGAAATAGAGATTGATACAAATATGAGCTAGCCCATATTGCTAACGCAAGACCATCCCATATTGCAAATAAGCGCAATTAAATTGATAATTTTACAGCAACAAATAAGCACCACTGCAAAATTTATAAACACTGTAAAATACCAATTCACACTAAACAAAACCAGTTCTGCGAAAAGAAGAAACCAGTAATCACTAAGCGGTTACAAATGCTAACGCGCATATAATTGTGATGTCAACCAATAGATGGCTATCGTTGTACTGGAAATATTACTGTAGCCCATAATCCAAGCCTAGCCCATAATTATACCCTTTCCTCTATTAATTCCAATATTTAATCCTTTAAGACAAGCATTAACAAATTTCCCTTTCAAACTGAAGCGCCGACCCTGCCTTGCGAATTAATTAAAAGCTCCTAGTTTAATAAACTAAAATACATCCATCTCTCGCACGTATAAACGACATACAGTTTCATTTCGAAAGCACTTGCAAGGTCTGACGTAATATTATATCCCGCTAAAAAGGGTACGCCATCAAGCTCCTAGAAAGTTCGATAGGTCTTTGGTAGGGATAGCACATTCTGCAACAAAGTCGGTAGAACTAGAAGCAACAGATCGTTTTTCTCGAACAACTTACATAATTTTACATTAAACTCGAGGAAGTTACGCCATGCAAGTGATTTAATTTTTTGGGAAAACTGACACTCGCTACCTGTACATTCAATTTTAACACTTCGTTGTTTTGTAATATTCATAGTTATATGTTTTGTTTAATTTTTTAATAAACCGTGTTAAGTACTATGAATCAAAACACTCAGCGTCATGTTTTTGACTACAACATGTAATTTTAATCAATGGTAATACAGTCCACCAGGTTGGCCATCAGGATCGTATTTAAGTGGTGTAGATAATCGGTTTTTCAAGTCCTTTATACACAGCAGTGTATTTTGAAACTACTTGTAATAAACCTCACACTTTCTCTATCACGTAATTTTTTTGCTGGATATCAAAAATTTCTTGAATTTTAATTCATTCACTTATAGAACAATTCAAGCAACAAAAAGTGTAGACAAATTTGACGTAATGGTCCAAACGGGCACCGAAATGATCTGGCCTGCATCAATTTCAGGAGTTCGATTCCAATCATATTTGCACCGTTCGCTTCACGAAATCGATGAATTTGAAAATACACAAAAGGATAAATTAAATTAGAATGATGTGCGGACTGCTGAACCGCTTTATTTCGTTTATATTGAGAGAAAGGGAGAGAGAGTTCAGTGTATTTGTACTGACTTCCCGCGGGGTGTTGGATCCTGTACACATTGTGGCCAAACTGTTTGGTTTGGTCTGGTCGATAAAACATTTAAGATGCTTCTGCTGTTCCACAATATACAAGGTAGGGTATAACAAAAATTGTACTACATATTCCGGAGTCAAACTTACCAATACTAGCCCCAACAACTACATATTCGGACACCTGACGGTTACTGGTATCTTAATTAGTCGTTCAGATGTTTATAATTAATGTAGTATTCTAAAATTTATTCATTTTAAACAGTAAATTTATTTTAATTTATATTCACTAAATTCACTAACTTATTTTATAACTAATTTATTTGTAATCAAAACAACACTGATTTATATTTACTTTAACAATTTATCTTTCTCTAAAACTAAACTCAAACGGTAAAATATTCCATTTATATACAAAAATTTTAGTCTCTAAACAAATCCAGTCCTGTCTCAAAGAATATCGATGCTCCAGACGCTTCTCGAAACTTTTCCTCCAAGAGTCGGCACGCCCGCAAAATAATCTTTCAGTATAGTCCGTTGCAAGATAATCTAGAAAGCGCAATGTCCTGGGAACCTCTTGAATTGTTCGCCAACATGCTGATCAGAGCTGGCTTAGATTGAGTGTTATTTGTTATGTTAAAGATAATTTTTAAAATTTGATTTCTACAAAGATACTTTTGCGGTCTAAATTGCATTGAAAAAATATAACATTTCAAAAATACTTTATTTACATTATGTACATAGGATTTTTAATAACATAACATAACATAACATAACATAACATAACATAACATAACATAACATAACATAACATAACATAACATAACATAACATAACATAACATAACATAACATAACATAACATAACATAACATAACATAACATAACATAACATAACATAACATAACATAACATAACATAACATAACATAACATAACATAACATAACATAACATACCATAACATAACATAACATAACATAACATAACATAACATAACATAACATAACATAACATAACATAACATAACATAACATAACATAACATAACATAACATAACATAACATAACATAACATAACATAACATAACATAATATTTAAAATATATAAAAAATATAACACGCTAAGAACTTGAATTAAAATTAAAAAAATAACAAAGGTTTTATTTCCAAAAACAACTTATTCAACTAAAAAATATATTGAAAATTGAAACTGACTAAAACTATTAAGTATTAATTTAAAAAGAATATGTTTCACTAGATTTATTTTGTGGAAATGTAGGTAAATGAATTTAAAAACGTCTATATCTAAATCACTTTCACAGTAACTAATTTCATATTCTGGAATAATATCTATCACTACATCATCAGTATCATCCAAATTTATTTCAATTTTTTGAATTGTATTGTTAAATCTCATATATTTCTCTTCGATTTTTTTTAACATGTTGAATAGCGTTTTCCAGTTTTCAACAGTTATACAGTTAAATGCATTTCTTACAGAAGAAGTGGACTTAGGAGAAGAGTTATTTGCTAGAGAATATTTTTTTAACTGTGACCATAATAATTCTATGGGGTTCAAAATACAGTGGTAGGATGGTAAACGTAAAACTATAGATCCGTGTTTTATTGCTATGGTGTCGATAACATATTCAGGTGAAAATCAACCAAGTGTAAAAGTTCTTTTAACTGTTTTTCGTGTAGTTTTCTTCAAAAAATATATCATTCTCGGGGCATTATCTAAAACTATTACGCTATTTTCATTTAGTTTTGGTAGTAATGTACTCTCAAACCATTTTTCAAAAAGAGTAGGTACTTTCTATGTCCTGGTGGTAGTCCAAACTACTATCCCGTACATCCTTTGCAGACAGCAAGAGAGCTCCTTCTACCCAACCTGATTCTCCACCACAATGTAAAATGCATATTTTTTGCTCGATATGAAGTAGTGTCTACATTACATTTTAAACTTCCATCAGTCCAACATTTTTTTAAGATGTCGTGAGTGTCGAACCAGGTTTCATCTAAAAAATGAATGTTTCTGCTCTCTCGTCGATACTTTGTAATTAAATCGAGATATTCTATTCTCTATTTAACTGAACGGCTGGATTCCACAATTGTTTGTCATTTATTAATGGTTTAAAATATAAAGCCGTTGGATTTTAAAAATCTCAATAATGTCATCTTATGGCAGTCTTCTATTAACGTTTTTTGTTTTAGACATAAAAATAACGTGTTCAAAGCAGGAAAATTATTTACAGAGAACATTTCTAAATTGTTTCCCTAAGCGGTTCTAAAAGAAACTATGGAATGGAACGAGATGAACCAACATTTTTTTCCTGGATTCATATTATGGGAATAATTATTATAATTACTCACCAGGATAAACGTTAAGAACTTTTTCCTTGGCATCACTAGAAAGGTGACAACGCTTCTGTTTTCTTGTTTCCTGTTTGTCCAAATTTTACTCGAAAACACACTGTTGAACATTACTTACCTCACTAATTTTCACTACTTATTTTAACTATATAGTACCGAAACCTCGACCTAATCGCATTAACTTTGAAGCTAAACTAAAGTGATTAGGTAAATTCCACACCAATACTACCCAGGGCCGGATGCACCCTATTCAGTTTTCGTCTGCCATGCGCATGACGTCACTCATAGCCTGAGTCCCATTGAGGAGGGGAGAGTGCTTATTTTATCTGTAACGCATTTATTATAACAGCTACAACAAAATGTTTAATACAACAGATGTTTATTAAGATTCGGATCAGAAAAATATTAAAAAAATATAAAATGACCAATTTCATGTATCTTTACTTTACGCGTTACTTTCGCTGTAAAATTGGTCTCTGGGATTTTTGGCACGAATCTTGCGGGAAAGATTTTTTATATTAAGTTTATCTTTCCTCTTGCTAAGATGCAACCACTTGTTGCTAAGGTTAGGGTCCTTAGGAAAACTAAAAAATCTGACAAACATTCTTACGAAATATTAATATTATCATGTTTGTTCTCCAAACAGAAAACATTAATTTTTAAAGTCCATTTGGGAGCAACGTCCCTGTTCCGGCTAATACACAACCTTCCTTCATGTTTAAAGCGAGACGATTTTCTACTCTAAATTGCAACAGACTATAACTTCTCAAGTCTCGTGGCCAGTGGCAGCAGAACACATGCAGACGGCTTGAACTAAGATAAGGTAAACAAAGATCAGTGCCGAACTGGTGAAAATACTTGCTCGACAGTATGATAGATAGTTTTGATTGGGTTATATTAAACTCTCTAATCGCTAGTTAGGTGAAAATTTAGTCTACGATGAATGTGGTGGAATAAACATTGTATAAGACACATAAGGTAAGAGAATTTTTTTAAACATAAAATATGGCTTCCAAATTTTGTGACGCGGATTTACACCCTGTATAATTATGAGCCCGATTCCAACATAATTTATTAAAAAACTTCGATTGTTTTCTAAGAAAACCGTAACATTTCGATTCATTCCAAAGATTTCCATATATATTGTTGCCTTATAGTAATTAGAAATCTCGTCCTCTCAGTACCAACACAAAGCAACGAAATTAGCTTAATACATTACAGCGTTACGCTGGAATAACGGTTAAAACGAAACTCATCGCATAATATAGCTAGATAGAGAGAGCTCTCTAGCTACGCAGTTGTACCATTTTCACGGTGGTCAGTAAATTAGTTTAATGAATGGGCGAACTCTGCGGGCTTGGTGTTTCGCCGTGGTTGCCACCTAAATCTCACTCTATTTATTATCGCCCAACAAGAAAGTAAATTAATTTCGGGGGCAATTGATTTGTTTTACGAAGGGTTGCGAACACGCCATATCTAAGGTTCGTGTCTTAGGCGGATGCACAGTGGGCTAGAAAGCAGATAGATAGGCTAAATATAAGCAACAAGAAAAATGATTACACCGAAAGAAACTACATATTGTTCATATTTTTAAGCAATCATCTCTGTATCTGTAACGTCGCCAAGAGGTGCTTCTCTCGCCGAACACAAATCTTGTAAAAATGAGAGCGTCTGGCAATCGTGGAGGATATGCTCGATGGTCTCATCTTCTTTTTCACACCCCCTGCAGAGTGCAAATTCTGATAGCCCCATGATATGGAGATGCTTCCGTAGTTGGAAATGTCCAATCAAAATGCCTGTGATCAGGTGCAGATTCTTTCTAGTCATAGTCAAGTATTTGTTCGGTGTAGTGTTATCAGGATAACCTAAAAGCTCCCAGGCAAGTCTGCAACTTCTTGTTTCATCCCATCTTTCCTTGAATTTCACAAGTAAATGTTCATTAATTAGGCCTGTTACTACCGATGTTGTCAGTCCAATAGAAGGACCAAGTCCAAAAAGTATTTGGTTGGCTTCCTTCTTGGCAAATGAATCAGCAAGACGGTTACCTTTCGATGTGGCGTTACCTTTGATCCATTTTAAACTGACTAACCCTGAATAAATTCGTGGTCTGTCCAGGGTGAGTAATGCTTATCTGCTATCTGTATAGATGAGCATGTTTCTTCCAGTCATAGTATTTCTGGTGATTTCTTTTGCTACTATGAGAATCCCCGTGAGCTTTGTTTGAACTACAATTGCTCACAGCCCATTTTATGTTTAGGTTTAAGGATCTGGAGTATACTCCACATCCTGAGCCTTGTTTTCTTTTAAAACCGTCGGTGTAGATACGAATCGTACCTGCTACTTCCGGCTCTTCTATTTGTTCTGCTATAACTTTATATGGCTGGCTTATGGAAGATATATCTCGGTGAGATGCATTACATGTTCACTTAAAGCAGTGGGAACGTATCGAGCGCCTCCTGCCAAAAGCGCCTCACCAGATCCTACATCAAGTTCTATTCCAATCGTGCGGAGGCGTGTCATTGTAACCAGAACAACCCCCTTGATGTAAATATCTAGGGGATTGAGACTAAGAATGACTTCCATGGCTCTGGTGGGTGTGGTTTTCATGGCTTCTGTTATGTTGAGACATGCCGCTCTTTGATCCAGTTTGCGCAGAGCTGTCAATTTTTGGATTTTCGGTACCCAAACAACTGCACCGTATGATAGGTCTTATGATGGCCGTGTAAGTCCATGCGACGACTCTGGAAGAGAAACCCAACGATTCGGCGGCATTGTTTATAAACAATGTATGCTCTTTTGATTTTCTAAGTGTGTTAACTTGCTGTCAAAGGTGAGACCTAGATACTTCACCTCTGTTGCAAAGTTTAGCTTTGTGTTTAGGAGTTATGGAGGTTTTAATTCTATTTTCATCCTTTTCTTTTTAAAAAGAACCATTTCTGTCTTCTTGGGATTGATAGACAGTAAATGGTCCTTTGCCCACTGTTCAATAATTTTGAGAGCTAAATGCATTCTTTCGCAGAGTATGTTCTCAAAATTCCCTTATTTGCATAATGACCAGGACAGGGATTCTTTTGTGCAAACTCAACAAACACGTATCGAATCAAATAGAGAGAGACAATACATAAGAATCGCATTCTGTGGTAATCGATATGTGAGTGAGTGTGAGCTTTAAAGTCATCAGGTGATATGTGTAATATTATTAGTATAATGATTAAAATTTACTTTTTATTTGTTTATTAAATTGAGCACCACATTGGGCGCCATTTTTGTAACGAGATACCTAGTTATTTTATGTACTTGTTATATGTGTTTGAGCTCAATTAATACGGCGTGGGTTAGGTTATTAAATAACTCGGATAACTAAAGAAGTTGGGCACCACTATATTTAAAGCTTACTATACTTGATTCTAGATTACTGATAAAAATATAGAAAATCACTAACCACTAACAAATAATATTTAAACCATGCTTTAGATAAGGTAGCTATAAAATTCTAATTCACATAGTTTTACTAAATTCAAATTTAAGATGATTTATTAAATAAGCACTTATCTTTTGGTAAATGAAGGTAACATAAGGAATATCGCATGGTATATCCTCAGGCAACTTCCACAAAGGGATTCGGGATCCTTATTCGTAATTCTGCAACGTGAATGATCTCGTGATATTTTCTAACTTAAACTCGAAACTGTCTAGATCTTCTAGAGATGAACCAAAAAACGGTCTTTAGATTGTACCAAAACCAAACAACGCCTAGATATAAATCCGTAAAACGTCCAGAGATGAATCAAAAACGTCTTGAGAGGAATTCAAAACCAAAACCGTCTAGATATATAGCCATGCTAAAAAAGGGTTAAAATGGTAAGATAGGAAATAGGAAATTTGAACAGGATTTAGATAAAATGCTTTAACTATTAAATGAACAATTTAAAACTATTAAATGAATAATTTCACAGACTAAAATTAATATAAAAATAAAAAAATCTTATTTAACATATTTAAACATAGTAAAGCATAATATAAAATTTTATATAAAACCAACATATGTTATTCAGTGTTGATATTGAGGTTATGTTCAAAATTTGATAATTTATTTAAGAAATCCTTGTACAAAATATATATTTTCAACAATATATTATTATTAAAACTTACCTTATAAAATCAGACGGCCAATATGAATATTAAAAATCATCTAATACTTCGGATGACCAAGATAATTTAAAATGAATGTGATCTATTTGATATTTTTAAATCAAATAAAACACGAATTTTTGACACAAGGCATAAACGACAAATAACATTTGAGTAAGAGGTGATTGTGTCGAAATAACGAATAACGGTTCCAACCGTTACAAAGTGTATGAATAATATTCTAGATGGTATTTAATGGCCACATCTCAATAAGTAAATACATGAGCAAAATAGCCGAGGTATTTACTTATGTATATTATTTATTTATGTCAATTTTCGTTACTTTAAATATTGAAATTCCCAAGTTAAGTATTGTTAAACTAAAAAAAAATTGGACTTTAAGGAAAGAAAACTCGAAGTGAAAAATTCGTAGTGAAAATGAATGATACTCTACTTATTATAATTATTGATTACATGAAAGTATTGAACCATACGCTGTATGATATATTTTGTATCAAGTTATGCCTTCATTTTTTAATTTTAAAAAATCTTTAATATGTAAATAAAGCTTTGGACTTTGAAAATTTAGCCCATTTTGAGAAGTGCTCTCACAAATTACATTTGGATTTTGCCTAGCTGCGACATTGTGTATTAGAAAATAATCTTGGTTTACCTTGAATGGTTGCTTTTGACCACATTTCATCAATGGTAAATATCAACTAATCATGTATGATGACCATTGCCTCTCATAGATGTTTCATATTTCAGACCTTTAACTTTACCTGTTAGTTTAACTTTAAATGTAACTTCACCTTCATCTACATCTTCACCTTTTTTTTTCTGGCTTTCGACCCACTGTATAGTACTCTCCATAAATTATTTCCTTATTACTTACTTATACAGATTAATTTGGACCACCAGGCTTGTTGTGCATGCGGTGTAATTTTGACATACGAGTACTCTAGAAGTAACAATCACCTCAACAGACTGTGAGAAGAAAATGCCACACTTATGAAAACTCAAGCAGTATTTATGAAAATGTAAGGACAAAAGTACTGACGACGAAGGATGGATTGCATAAATTTTCCATAACGAACGAGGAGAAGCAATTTTTTCACTTGAAGACTCGTGAGAAATTCAATATAAATCGGTATACGTCTCGAGAAGCCGCTGATATTGTTACTAAATGACTCAAATTACTTTTAAATACTCAATAGAAATAAAATGTTATACAATGGCCGGTTGTGCAAAACGAACAAAACCAATACCACCCGCAACCTACCAACCCAACTTCATTATTTTTCGATGATAGATTATCGTGAAGCTGTCGTCTTATAAAAAATTGATAGAATCAGAAACCACATACTGTATCTGATCGACCTCCTGTTGTTTATAAGATAAGTAATTTCAATTAACGAAAGATATATAAAAAAAAGGTTGCTTTATTCGCTGAATCTGTATACTAAATGGAAAAAAGTTATCGAAAAAATATTATTTCACATTTCTAAGAGTGTTATATTTCAAATCATTCGATTAGATTGGATTGGATACAGTTAAGGAAAAAACCGTACGTTAAATCGACTGACTTCCGAATATGTACTAAGTAAAGATTGAATTTTCAGTCAAATTGAAGATAAATAAAGGTCGTTTTACTATTAAAAATTGATACATATATCATTTTCAATAAAAACCAATCATTTAGAATAATCCCATTTTATTTAATCGCAAATTATTAATACAGGGTGTATCAACGATGCGTGGGTGAACGATAGCTGCTTCCCTATATGAGATAGGAAAATGAAAGTTCGAAGAGCAATTGTAGATATGATTAATTCGGGCATAGCTTAAAATGTAAGATTGTTTAAACATTTGCTGTGGATATACGCTTTTTTAAATAATTGTTCGTTTATAATAAATAAATAGTTATTGCTTTTATAACTTTTTTATACTTTCCTTAAGAATTAGATACATTTCCGATAAAAATCAAGTAGGCAAACCCTACATTTTCTGAAAGCTCATGGTATCGGCTATCCTGGTATGGCCTCATTTACAGGGTGTTCCATTTGAAAAAACTGAGAAAAAAGTGGTCCCGAGTTTTGGTTGCCCCTGTATGGGAAAAGCGCCATTCGGTAAAATTATGAATAGGAAATGAAAATACACTATTTTCGAGAATATACGGCAGAAAAAAAAATGTATTCCAAATTATTGATTTAGAGATATTTGATGTTGAATAAACCCATTTTGTTACCTAAATCCCACCATAAATTCCTAACCACCCAGTATAAACCCATTCAACCCTATATTTTTGAGAAACACTCTTCCAAAGAAATTTAATCGAGTAAAAATATATAGGGTGTTTCCTTTAAAAAAACATTACTTCGATAACTCATACATTTATCGGACACCCTGTATATTGGTAGTTATTTTTGGAACGTAGCTTTCAATGCCCTCTACAACTTTTATTTGAAGCATCTCATCTCATACAAGGAAGCAGCTATCGTTCACCCACGCATCGTTGATACACCCTGTATACGTATTTTAGATGTTATGTATTTTTATGGTAAATAAAAACTACTATCCGATAACAATTTGTACGACACAGATGTGTTGACATGTTTTTGTGCATACGTTGCATGTAGGGATGACAAATTGATCAGTCAAATCTCAGATAAACAAACGAAACATATGAAGGGTGTCCTAATAAGAGGTGTAATCCTAATTTGGCAATAAAACACATTTTTATTTTAATTAAGCATGATATTTTTATTTCAAAATAAAAGTGAAATATTGCCATTAATCATGAAAAACAATAATATCTGTCAAATGATCTCCTCGGCTTCTTTGCCAATTTCACCAATAGCCTGTCGAATATCTTCTTTTAAGTGTGGAATCTTTTGTGGATTGTTTGCGTAAGCTTTGCTCTCTAAGTAACCCCAAAGAAAAAAGTCTAGCGGCGTTTGTTATAGAATTAAAACGTATATATAATAAATAACTTGGAATATAAGAAGTAACGATATTTAAAACAAAATCAAATTATATTTAAGTATAGAGAATTTTCAGGTAGATAAATTTATCTTACTTGAACTAGTTGAGCTTTCGGTGTGGTTTACTTTTATTATGAATTCTTCATCGTTCTTTTACTATAGTCGATTTTCTTGAATGTACGTTTCTGAGACGATTTTCTCCTAAAATTGAGAAGAGGTACCTACAAAACTATGATATAAGCCTTCATGCTATATGTGTTTTTATTACCTAGCTAAGCTAGAAATTTATTTTACATTTATTATTTCCAAAATCGTTTGTTTATTAAATTATACAGATGAGAAGGGTGACATCTGAAATGTGTCACTCACTCTTGTAGTGTAATAAGTTTTATAGAACGACTCTTGGAGTAACCCAGAAGTCTATTATGTACAGAACTTGGCGTCCAAATTTGTAGGGGTGGTAGTTCGCATAATTTGAGACCGATTCGCAGATTTCATTTTTCCAAAATATTTAAAATAAAAATAATTAAAAATTAATTAAAAATTATAAACAGGTACGGTCCTGCACAGCGATAGGATTGCCTCGACTCGCGCGCGCTACGCTTAGAATCGACAAAATTGAAAATCGCATCTGTTTTTGAGGACTATCGCGCTACGCGCTCAGGGTAGAATCTGCTCTTTGATTTTTTATAATGGCTCTATTTTGTTTATTATATTTTTTTTAGAAAAATGAAATCTGCCAATCGCTCTCAAAGAACTACCACCCCTACAAATTTGGACGCCAAGTTCGGAAACACCCTGACTATTTTTTAAATACCTTTTATTTGCAAATAAAACAAGAACTAAAATTAAATGTTTATTTTATAAGATCAGTCCCATCACAATACTTAATATTACACAGACACACAAACTAGAAAAAAGATATATAATGCCTGGCATTCTAAATGATACTCTTCGCAGTTTAACAGACCCCCTTAATTCCCATTTTCAATCAGATTGTTTTCACAATCAATAGGCCTCAACTCCTTAAAGAGCTTGATTTTTACTAAAAATTTCATATTGATATCGCTTTTCATTTTTGATTTTTTTTTTTAATTGTAACCCCCCATATTTAATCAGATTTTTTATAATTAAAAGGCTTATTCTCCTTTTAGAGATTGATAAAAATTTCAAGTTTATATAATTTTTCGTTTTTCAGTTAGGATTTTTTTTTATATTTTAACCCCCCTTAACTCCCCAATATATTTATATTTTTTTCAGTATCAATAGGCTTTATCTTCTTATAAAGCTTCATTTTTATTAAAACTTTCATGTTGATATCGCTTTTTGTTATTAATATAGGATTTGTTTTTTAATTTCAACCCATCTTAAACCCCTATTTTTAATCAGGTTTGTTAAAATTCAATAGGCTTTGTCCCCTTATAGAGCTTGATTTTTGCTTAAAATTTTCAAGTCGATATCATTTCTCGTTTTTGACTTATCATGCAGACAAAAAAACGTGACATCGGACAAACAGACAAAGTAAACCTATAATACTATTCACAGAATGCTGTATGAAGAGTAGAAAAAAATGTATGAGGTAAAATAAACAATTTAAAAAGATCAACAATAATATTCTTTTATCAAAGGATATTAAAAGTTTGCAATACCAGCACATAATGAACACAGAAATCTGTGAACTAAACTAGTGAGATACATATCGTAAAATGTTATCACACTTAATTCTCCTAATGACCCTTACTAGTGTATTTCACAGCACATTCCAAAGTATTCTTGCTCTCACTAATGTCCTACAATCATGGCTGAAAAGTTTACTATTAAATAATGTGTTTTAATAAATAATAAAATAATTGTAATTTTGTTTAAATAGGTAAATCGGCTTCATCTGTATTTTCAAATTATTGTTTAATTGTAGATAGTATATTAATATTTTGATATGTACTTATAGGATTGATTAGCCAGAGCATGTAGATATGTGGGATGTGACTTGTTAAGTGCCTAATTAAAATCACAATTTATGTTTAATACTTATTTCGAGACTTTTATCGAGACATTCTTTATTACCAACTATAATCTAATTTACCAATAGACTTATTTTTATTTAATACCTGTAGTGATTCAAATGACCATAACATCTAATATTTTTGAAAATACTAAATTATACAAACAAATCAATAAAAAAATGTCATTTAAATAAAAGATTTCTGGTTTGTATGCAACAAACGATCTTGGTTAGAGGGTAACACGATTGATAATAACTTTATATAGGTAAATTATTTAAATGTAGGTAAAATGTCTCATCGAGTATATTAAATTAACTGGTTGATCCATTTTTATGATTCAGACTTTTAAAGTGAAAAACCATTTGTCTCTTTATCTTTATCAAATTTTTATTGTACATTTCCATAATTTACAAATTTTTTCCTTACTTCTTACTTCATAGTATTTACAATTGGGTACAAAATAGACCATTTTGAATTAGTCTTTGCATGGTCTTAGGCACTGAAACAAAATATAAAATAAATTACAGTCGTAAAACTTTATTAAAGGTAAACAACATAACCTTAAAAAGTTTTTATTTACCTTGCCTTAAAGAAATTTTTCGGGAACAATCGTTAAATTGACATACATCCTTCCAATTTATTAAAGTTGCAGTTCTCAATTAAACACATTTTTTTAAATGATCACAAATAATAGAATAATCTTAATTTTATTAAAACCTTTTTGACAGAAAATTAAATGACAGTTTGTTTTATTTGGTACAGTGTTGCCAGAATATGTTTTTGTTACGTACCAGATTTGTCTAAAAAATGTACCAGATTCCTTAAATGTATCAGATTTTTCGAATTCTATTTGCAGTGATATCTAATTCATTGAAAGGGAAAAAAGATGGTCTTTATTGATAACAAATCCAAACAAGGAACACAATTTATACCGCACTAAAGCGATTGTTTCAACCTTAGAACATATATAGTCAGGAAGGAGCATGCCATGTCAACGTTAATCTATTCGATCTGACGGAAGTGGTAGCCATGTTGTACTATGAATGACTCATCATCATATGATAAATTATTTCTAAAATTGGTTAATAATTTGGATGTTTTATGTGTTAATTTAAACTTTTATAAAGCGTATGTTTTGTAGACATTTTTAAAAAGTGTTTAGTGTTTTATTATTTATTTAGTAATACTGTTAATTTTAAATTTTCGCGATAAAAGACAAACAAGACAATATGGTCAGTTGTTCCTCTTGTGGATATAGCAGCACAGCTAAAAGTAGAAAGGAATAATCTACATTTCATAAGCAAGTATTTTGTTCTCTCAATTTTCAACCACATTAAAGATTTTTTAAAATTTTAATGTTTTAAATTTGTAAACAAACATGGTAAGTGCGTCTGCAATCAACTGTGCTCATAGACGTAGTCTCATGGTTTATAGGGTATACATACTTTTATTTAAACAATTCTTTTATGCAATTTTATTTATGTGGTTGTTAAAATGAATAAATAGTTGTTCAATTTAGATTTATAAATTGAAACAATTTTCAGATTTTTTAAAGATTCTAGATTTACAAATTATATAAATTAATCCCAGGTAGACAATTTTCAGATTTCCTAAAGATTCTCAAAAAACAAAGTTATGGCTTGAGTTCATGTAACAAACAAATTGCACTAGTGCAATACAGAACCAGTTTTGTCACTAAATATAGTTTAATAAAGTTTTGTTTTTTGCATGAACGTAGAAAAAATTATTAATAGAAACAGATCTTATAAAAATTTTGGAATGGTTTAATTATAAAAACTTACAAACATTTGATAAAACTTATGTTGTTCCATTATATAGTTACAAAAAGATGGCCTCTTCCTATAGACACAATAAAAGGTAACGTTCAGTAGTTTCATATAAGTATTACAAATGATATCAAATACCTTAGAGTACAAATTGACTCTTATCATAACTGGACTAAGCATACAAATAATGCGTTGAATGTACATTTAAAAATAATCTATTTTGCAGTCATAGAATCATTATTACGTTATAGGATCCTTTCTTGGAAAGGAGTTTTAGCTGCTTATGCAAAATTATCCTGCAAATGAGAGAAATCGGTAAATTTAGATAATATGAAAATGAGAATTTATTATTTTCTTTTCTACGCCCCTTTATGACAGTACGTCACTGGTAGACCGGAAACACTTGTCGCCATATTCATCTAGTTCACTGTCAAAATTAGATACCATCGCGATTCCAAGGTCGTTTAGGATTCCTCCTTCCTGACTATATGTATTCTAAGGTTTCAACCGCTGTGTGACATGTGGCTCCACCTTGTTTAACTATGTAGCGTTTCATTATCAAAATACAATGCTTGTAAAAAATAAATATCATATACACACTACTATACATTTGAAAAAACACACATAGCGCGAAATTTAAAATTACACCTCTTATTGGGACACCCATTATAAGTAACTAACGGTCTATTACTTTCTCTTTCTCCTGGGTCTTTGATATTATTAATCTATTTTAAATACCAGCGACAAAATTTAGTCACAACTGTCAACAAGCACTTGGAAATTGTTAGTTGTGTCGCATCGCATCACAAACTATGAATAGATGCTTAAATTCTTCTGCTTACGATGTTAAACCACAGCATTGCATAAGCTGTGGTTGAACCCCACATCACGCACTGAAACAACGAATCGCACCGTCCCGTCGCATTATGAGTAGCGGGCTTAATGTTTGTACTTACAACAGTATGTCACTACAAATAAGAATATTAATTTTAGTATGCCCGCTTTTTAGATATAATTAGAATTCCAGCAAATTAACGCGACGTGTCTTCTAATAAAAAAAGAATCAAAAAGTAACGAGTAAAGTTAAGCTGATGGGCCATCCCGAGAAGAACCATTAACATATTGCATGTTTAAAGGAACGTGATGTCGACCATCTTGCGGCTCATTATCCTAATATGAGTGATTAGCAAGAAGGAAAGGCACGTTCATGTCCTGGGGAACAGGCCACCACGAAGCCGACTTAAATATAAGATATGTGAGAGATAGTAAGCGTCTAGCATAGTTCAGGACTATTAGAAATCTTTTATCTGTTCAATGCCTTACCGCGAGGTATTATTTAACGTTGAAAACTGTTGGCATGCAATTTTCTGAAAAAAAGCAGTTAGATAGATACTGTCCGAGAGAATATAAAGTACGGATTTATTTTATGTATACAAGGGGTGGTTAGTAATTCTAATGCCTGGTTAAAGACACTGGCTATATACATATAGAATTAGTTCAAGTATAGAAATAACTGTAAATTCCGACCTAATAAGTATTGATGGGGATTGCAAACAGGTTTGCAAGTGACGAAAAGACAAAATAGACCAGAGCATAAAATACAACTTTTCATAGATTGCAGAAATGTCTTAAATAAAAAGTTTTCCCGTGGTGGGCTCGGTCCAGATAAGCTTGGAACCACCAATTCAGCTTCCTTGGAAATTAAAAATTATTTTTGTCAATTATTTTGACGTTGTTTAATATTTCTTTATAAAAGGACCTCGCACTTTGCTTTCCAACTGAATCATATGACCAGTTTTTGAGATACAGAGTGTTATAGTTAAAAAGTGTTCAGTTTTTCGGAATTTTTATTTTCAAACTCACGAGCTACTAGACTAAACTTATGTTGCACACACACGTTTACTGTATGTTTTAGTACGAAGATAGTTTTTTTTTGCAAAATGTTACTTATTCTACTATGTCGCCAATATGGTATTTGGGAAAGGTAATATCACTAAAATAAGGGTACCTCTAAGCTTTAAAAAATACAAGGTGATTTATTTGTTGGAAGGTCGCAAATTAGTGGTTTAAGAAGCATGGTTGTAATATGTACAATACATCACTGAATAACAAATTACAGTATAATCAATCATTTCAAAATTTTGTTACTGAAGCACTTACTGTTTCGGCCTGGGTATTGACCTTAAATATCTCAGGACCTAAGGCCTACGTTCAACAATTTTTATATTTCTTTTTTATAATAAAACAAGACAACTGAAAGTTAAGCAATCTCATAAGACCCATAAGAGGCAGAGTTTCAGTAAATAACCTCTATGTCTCAAATTATTTTATGTGTTAATATTTTTTATGTGTTTATTAAATTGTCTTTTTATTTTGTTTTATGATTTATATTTAATTATAAAATTTCATGGTTTAATATTTTTCTTATAAATAGTTTGGTCTTAACTATAAGTTAAGCAAGTAACTTCTTTCAATTTAGAGGGTGTTAAAGGTTTATTTTGTTTCAACATTAAACGTTGATTTTTAGATATAGGTGCGTATATGCGCACATGATTATTTATTTTTTTGATTTCATAATTGTAAAAGGTAGAAATTAAGTTTACACTATATTTGCATACCATCTTGCGCAAACGTCCTTCGCCTGGTACCAAGCAAAAGATGATGCATTTATTTTCTTTTGGGTTCATGCATATGACATATACATTATTTTAATTTCTTACTATATTTAGCTACGTTAGTTGCTAGGTCAAAAGTATTGTATACAAAACTAAACCTCTCAACCCAGCTGACTTAAGAAGACGAATAACGCTTGCGATTAGATCGGTCACGCCTGAGATATTGAGTAACGTTAGAAGATATTTTTATTTCAAATTAGGATGTTGCCAAGAGATTCGCGGCGATCATTTTGAACATTTTTTACATTGAGATGTGTTTTTATTGTTACATTATCAAGAAATAATGAGTATTACTTATTAGTATTTGAGTGTGTTGTAACGAATTTATGTAATCAAATAATTTTATTTTATTAATGTTAATTTTTGCAATAAATCGGAAAACATTTAATATTTCCAAAATTAGGTTTTTTTTCTTCTCCTGGGCTCGTTTGACTATGTCTCAGAATTACACTGAAGCCTATTGTCTTATTGTGTTTTACCCCATGTTAGTTCATAGCACCCACTCTGTCACCTTTGTACCTTGTACAAGTTTGTACAGATCCTTAAGTGAGTGGGTTCTATATGTTGTTGGATCAACCTGGGGTTGTCCAAAAAGTGCCTGTCTTTTGCGATCTAGAGCTTTGCATTCGCATAGTATATGTTTGGACGTTTCTGGTTTCTTGTGACAAAGTCGGCACATGAGTTCCCCATTGTACATGCCAATTTTATTCAAGTGTCCCTTTACTGGGGCGTGCCCAATTATGAACCCTGTTATCACTTTCAACTGGTTTCTATTCATAAAGAGTAGTTCTCCAGTTCTTTTGGGACATGGTCTGCCTATGAAGGCTTTTCCATGTGCCTGTTTTGGGGTGCCTCCCAATAGTTAATGTGTTGTTCCTGAAGCCAGTCGTTTATGAAATCCCGGACTGTACTTTTTGGTACTCCTGGATTTGCGTCTGGTTTCGGTGTTTCTTCTGACCCTCTTCTTGCAAGTTCGTCATCCTTTTTGTTGCCTTCGATCCCTTGGTGACCTGGCACCCAAAATAGTTTTACTCTATTTCGGTCTGCCAGTGTTCTTAGTTCTTCGATGCATTCCCATACCAGCCTCAACGTAACTTTATGACTCGATATGGCCTTAAGTGCCGCTTGGCTGACTGACATTATTTGAATATGCTGATTTTCGACAGCTCTTTCATTGTTCGTTTTTGCACATTGCAAAATTGCGTATACCTCGGCCTAAAATACCGAGGAATGTATTTCTATAGCACAGCTATGGTTAGTATCAGGGTTTTTGGAGAATACTCCCGCAGTCTTAGACCCGTCTGTACACTAAGTTTGTTCCTGTCGTTGGGCATTGGGCTCCCTTATGGTATTCTCTGCTCTTTCCTGTATTAAAATTTCAAATAGAGTATTAAAAGAGTACCTCTTGGTTATGTGGTCTGATCTCATGTCTAGCACGTCTCCTGTCACTAACTTTGAGATACTCATGTGACCTGACCTAATGTCAAGATTTCCCAGTGTATTCCCTAATCTGTAAGCACCTAATCTTGCCTCCCCTTGTATCACATAGTGAAGAGGTGGGAGTTCTATTAGTGCTTCCATTGCAGCTGTGGGGGTTGTTTTCATTGTCCCCGTTATTCCGAGGTAGGCAAGTCTTTGTACCTTGCTTAGCCTCGTTATTGCTTTCCTTTGCTGTGTCTTTAGCCACCACACCAAAGCTGCGTATGTTATTATCGGTTTCACCACCATGTTATAAAGCAAAATTAGGTATAGGACATAGTACATAAAGTATGTCTAGAATTTTCTGAAGAATCCAAAAATTAAAAAATATACAGGGTGTTGCATTTAAAATAAGAAAGATGCTATATGTTATATGACATAATGTATAAAAAAAATTTGCTAAAAAAAATACCAATCGACGTGACTGAGCGTTTTTCCGAACGCGCCGCTATTTATTTATTACCGAATTTACTCAATTTTCGCTGTTTCACACTGTAATGTATAAATAATGATAATTAGAGAGTGGAATATTTATCTGAAACAACTTCTGTAAAGTAATATATCAAGGTTTCTCGAAAAGATGTCAATTTTTGTTTTCAATGGGGTACATTACAAATAGATTTGTTTTTTTTTTTAATAGCTGGGGGATAGCAGCGCTGAACTTTTTTTTAAAAGAAGGGTAATTCAAATAATTTTTTATTTAAAAGCATTTTCAATTGCAAATATAATAACGTGGATCACGGAATATTTGTGAGGATTAGGACACAATTACCAATTTTAAAAACGGTTTTGGTTTATTTTTTTATCTGGTTTATTTATTTTTAGTTGTATGTTTTTAATTTAATGTGTACAGACGTAATTCTTTTTATTTTTGTAAAAAGCCATTGCTTTATCTGAACACTGTAGAAATAGACTACATTATTTTAATTTTAATGATACAAATACACTAATAACAAAAAAAATGTGAATAATATAAAAAATATGAATAATTTGAAAAACAAATGCTATACCAAAAACAACCACTTTTACAAGAATAATAAAAATAAAAATTAATTGTAGAATTATAAAATATTAATCAAAACATTAAAATGTTCATAAAGCATGAAAAAATATTTATAAATGCAAAAACGACTTCTATTTCCGAATCTGTTCAATAATACTTTTCTCAAACAAATCGTCGTCAATATCACGAAGTGACGTAATTCAATTTTCAAAACTTTACAAGAGAGCGATTTTAAGTTTTTTCTATGAAGTTACGTCTGTTTTTAAAATTATCAGATACACCGGTTAGATGCGCCGTGCTATTTTAATAAATGTAATGAATTGAGGTATGCAATTTAGCAATTTAACATAGGAGTATATAAAAATAAGTGACTTATTTAAAATTTCATTTTTTTTGAGTTACGTCACTTCGTGATATTGCCGACGAAATGTCAGAATATTTAAAGGTGGAAATAAAAGATATAAAAAAAATTAACTTCCAAGATATAAAGGAACGAAACGGTTATTATACAAAATACCATTTTTTTTTCTAAGTTAGGTACTCCTTTAATTAGATCATATTTGCACTAAAACAAAAAGTGTAGATAAACAGATTTATTTCTCTAAAAATGTATAGCTTATAATCATAAATAAATTGTGATTTATTAAATTTTGATAAAAATTGAAATCTGTAAACAATTTTTCTGGAACAAATTCATTTAGATTTATTATTAATATAAATAATTGAAAACATGGCCAAAATGCAGATATTATGATCTATTTCAATAGAAATAATTGTTACAAGATTTTAAAAACAGCTTTCTATTTCTTTAAAACTATGTTTAAGTTATATCATCCAGTAAATCATTATTGTGTATGTAAACTCTGGACGTCACCGTCGAATTTTGCAAAAAACTACCGTCATACATGTGTGAATCACCCTGTAATTATAAATATTTTTATTTGTACGTATGTACTAATTACTAATGTAGTAAACGTGTGTATGTAACAGACATTTAATCTTGCTCGTAAGTTTAAAAATGAAAAATTCCGAAAAAATGGATAAATTTCGACTTTAACACCCCAAAACTTGTCATATGATTGAGTTGGGCCCATTCTGACTTTTGGTTTCTAGCTTGAGTACAACATACCAAAGTTTTAGAAAGTTTGATCGGTCGCCACTTTACATAAGAAAAGTGTGGGATCCTGACAGAAAGCCTAATTATTTTTTACATTAAAATATAAAGAAAGTATCACTATTTTTATCATTATTTTGATTTTTTTTATTTTTCATGTTTTACTGTCATAAAATAAACATTCTACAATATTCTAAAGTATTTATCAATTTTTATAATTTAAATTATCTCTAATATCTTTAGATGATTCGTCGATACAATTTAATAATTCGTTAGGCTTATTTCCGTTTTTTTTTATTTTTATTTTAGATAAACAGTTCCAAATTTTTTAAATATATCTATAAATAATTGTAATGGCCAGATATTATTTCATTACAAAATCATTATTTTCCTGAACAAAATTATCCGACATACAAAGTAGTCTAGTATACCTACTTTCTAAAATAAAGTTTAGCAATAATGTAATGTAGGAAGGTGCGTGCCTGAATATACCTAATTTATTTTAGAAAACGTGCAGGGTATCCGCAGGCTTGCGTGCTCGATAGTTTTACAGTTTGAAGTTAAATTAAGTCCTTCTGTCGAAGAAGACCCGCAGTCTTGCTTATAATGCACATCTGGATGCAAACACAATATACAGAACAATTTTTCAATTGTAAAAAGAGGATACCAAAGAAAAATATGTATGTTAATCCTAATAAACTAATCATTATTATTATTGCAAATAAAGTATTTGACATTCACTATTAACAGGCTTTGAGTATTTAAATCTCTAATGAAGCTTTGTTTTCAATTTGAATTCTCATTATAAACAGCTTTGTTATTAACATAGTAACAGCGTAATCATCGTGTATCTAATATAATAACCCTTTGAATCCAGTTAATTGAAATTGCAATATGGAAATAGACTATTTATTGCAAAAATTGAAATTTGCATTTTATTGCGAGGTTGAGCAAGCGCCGTCAATTTCTATTAAATTACGTATTCAAATTTCAAATTTTGTTTGTCGACAGCATTGTCACAGGCTTCCAAATGGGTAAAATATCCATTTTACAGATGACTAAAAAACTTGGGAATAAGATATAGTCCAAAAGCCAACGTGCAGATTTATTATTAAATTGTAGTATGAATTAATTTGTTTTACTTTCTTTCTATATACATATAAGGAAAGTATGGGAGTCATGATAAACGTTACTTGTGATGTCATTCTCATAATGTTGATCCTATACATGATTTCCCTAAAATGGACTGTTTTCGAGATAATTGAGGAAAAGTGTAAATTTCGATTTTGAAATTAACTCAAAAGCCAATAAAGAGAAAAACACAAAATCTTAAATTTAAGCTTTAATCTATCCTTCGGTGACCTAATTAAATTTTGGGCATAGTCGAAGCACCTGAGAAATAATTTACAGGGTGTCGTTTTTTTTTACTTTAAGAAAATAAATAGTCTTGACCGTATTTTTTTAGGAAACCCAATTGAGGTATATTTATAAACATATTTTATTCAATAAAAAAAAATTCATCGGTTAAACAAATGGGTGAAGGTCGACCACATCCCCAACAAGCCATTGATAAAAGTGTATTTGTTGTGAAGCCATCACGCCATCTCTAAATCGGATTGAGAGGACCGATTATCTTCGTAAAACATTTCTGCCAGCGTCTCATCATCATCTACTAACTGTATAGTACGACTACAACTATTTAAAGAATGTTCCAGGTGTTTTGTATATTAAAGTGTATGCGTAGAACTCAGAAATAAAATCATATACATATATCACAAGGTAGCACCTCACCAGTTATAGAAATTAAACATAATAATTGAAGAAATTACAAAAGAAAATAGGGAGATAAATTACATTTCCTTTTACACTTTTATATAATAATTATTTTATTTAGAATTCACGAAACACTTATTGAGGTTTAGTTTTAGAATTTCTTTACAGTTTTGACACAAGTCTACTTTACATTAATTAAAATTATTGTTAGTTTCGTTATATTAAATCATTAATACTAGAGGTGTGAGTAAAAGACAGTGAACTGTATATTGAAATGGAACGCCAATATTGTTGGGTGCGCGTGTTAGAAATAGTCCTTAAATGCTGCTAAAAACTGCTAAATTTTCATGAAAACAACTGTACTTTTGACATTTACGATACTCCGACGCATACGGAATATTGATGTAATCTTATGATTTTACAATACTAGTTTTTGCAATTTTAAGTGTGATTTTAAGGTTATTACGATTATTCGTTTTTTTTTTGGTTCTGAACTTTTGCTTTTTTAGAGTATCTGTATTTTATAGTTATAGTTTTTAATTTGAATTTTAATTGTGTGGTGTATTTATATTTTATTGCTGCTTTTTGATTAGTGCTTTGTTCTTTTTGTATTAAAATAAGCTTAATAGCCTTTAAGTACTTGCTTCTGGTTGATATCTACTTAATCGTCATCAAAATAGGCCTGCAAATGCACTTTGTGCGCAATCTCACCTGTATCGTTGTGACGTAATGTGCGAATTCAACTTGGCTTACTTTTTATAATAGAGACTGGCGTTCCATTTTAAATATACAGTTCACTAAGAAAAGATTAGTTACATAATACACCGACCGGGAAAATAAGTACGAAAAAAATTCACTGGCTCTTGGAGGAAAACATAGACATCACAGCTATATCTGGTAATCTTCTAAACAATCTAACATCATGGGATGTTAAAAAAACGAGGGCTCAAGTGATCACCGGCCAATAATAACCATCTTTGAATGGGATACCGACATAATTAAAGATGTCGAACAACAAATAAATATTAAGAGACTCAACCGTGATGTGCTTGAGCAAAAGCAGGCAACCTGAGACAAATTTCAGCTGAACATGTCATGCATGACAGACCATCCATCGATAACTACATAGAATTATTAACAAACAAGATACTCGAAATCACAAATCAATGCTGCAAGAAGTTCAGTTGTACTTCATGGTGGAAGGACCGTCTCCACGCAACCAAAATACAAGTTAACAGACTAAGAAAGAGATACCAGATACTTTGAAGACAAAATAGAAACCATTTAGATGCAAGAAACGCATATAGAGCAGCCAAAGACCGATATATCAATGAAATCAAATCCGCCAAAGATCAGTCATGGAGGAAATTCATCAACGATCAACTAGCAATTTACCCTCGGGGTGTCACTTATAAATCAGCAGCCGATAAGCTCAAATTGAACCACGTCTAACATACTGTAATAAAGTCTGATGGCTCATCTACTCTACTGCAGGAAGATACACTATACGAAATACTTCACAAGCTTATGCCAGATGATGCTGCCGCACAAGACAACACTGAACATGTTGATGACTCCATCAGCCACATAACTACATATAGAGCTCCAGGTAAGGACGGGGTTCATGGAAAAATTGTAATGCTGCTCTACCCTTACATAAAAGATGAAATCTTAAAACTCTATCAAGCATGCCTCAGAATAGGATATTTCCCTGACAAATGGAAAGAAGGCAAACTAGTAACAATTCTAAAGAGCGCTGAGAAGGATCCTACGGATGAAAGAATTATCCTCAACTTACTATATGAACAAATTGGCGAAAATAATCTTTTTGCGGACTTCCATCATGGCTTCAGAAAGGGTAAATCAACAATAGGAGCCCTAAAAGACATTACCAACTATATCAGAGAATCGCAACAGCATAGTTTAGCCATATTTTTCGACATCTCTGGAGCATTCGACAATTTATGGTGGCCTGCCCTAATATTAGAACTTGAAGCAAAAGGCATTTCACGAGACTTGATGGCGATAATTAAAACTTATTTGGTAAACCGTACCGTAGAATACAGTACAATATATTCAACCAAGTCTAAACAGATTACCAAAGGATGCCCCAGGGGTCCGTGCTAGGACCAACTTTATGGAACATTATAATGAACACGCTATTAATTGAACAATGGCCAATCAACGTTAAAATAACCGCTTATGCTGACGACTTCGCCATAATCCTGCGAAATGCCAGCAGAAGGAATATAGAACTAACGGCTGCAGGCTGTATGCAGATCGTCCAAAAGTGAGCCTCCAAATTCAAACTTAACATATCAGAAGCCAAACAAGCAACACTATCTTCAAATTTTATAAACATTTCCTTCTATGATGATCTAGTCAGCACAATCAAAAACCAAATACGTCTGGACTGGGAGAACTTATGGATAGATTTTACATCATCATCCAAAAATCATTACGGTACTATACACCCCCCTTTACCAACAAGAATATCACATTTATCAAATTATAATTTACCCAGAAAACATGCGGTCACCATTACACGTCTAAAATTAAATCATGGAAGATACCCTGCTCATCTTCACAAAATTGGAATAGCACCATCTCCGCTTTGCGAATGCGATAATCTTTCGATATGTGATATGAACCACATTTTATTTTCATGCACTAAATACTCAATGGAGAGTACAGATTTTATCAAAACATTAATTGATAACCTGATACCGATGCCAACTAACTTAACTGTCTTACTCAGCTTACAAAACAAAAAGATTTTCGATGCCCTTATTAATATTTTGGATAATATTAGACTTGACATTTGAAACTTAGTTTTTTTTTTAATAAGTTCTAGGTTTTCTTTTTGGTTCCTTCATAACATTTTATTTTATTTCACCTCAATAATATCTAAACCATTAAAGATTTTACCAAAAGTCTGTGGCAAATGGATTATGTCCGATGCCATCCACCCCTTCACACACACATCAGAAGCCAAAACAAAATTTGTGGTTTTCTCAAATTTCTCGCAAAACAGAAACCCCATAGTGAGACACAATGCAAGGCAGATTCAGAGGGTCAATGAGATTAAATGCCTTGGTGTCATATTGAACAACAAAAATCGTTAAGAAGAACATTAAGTAGAAAATTTAGTTCGAAAGAACTAAGGCATAAATATTAGAAATAATATTAGAATTAGAATACAATTTTAAATTTGTTTCTTTCTTTAAAAATTAATTTTAAGTTGATTTAAGCGTTATTTAATTTTTCATTCTATTATAATACGTATTATGTGCTAACCTTATCACGTAAACCAGAGTCTTTATTTAATTTCACCTAAAGAAATTTAGATATTACCTAAACCAACTGTGGCAATACAGGGGTTAAAATTCTAAAGGTACCCTGTACAATACCGAGCACATACCTTGCTCAACAGAACTTGTCGAATTAAAAGATGTAATTCTAAATAAAGTTGCCTTCCTTACCCATCCTCAGCCTGTGCCGAACACCCGACGATGTGCGCGGAGGGTGTCGGTAAATATGGATTCTACTACTAGAATCGTGTGGCGAAACTCGGCCATCCTTTCCCCTATTTTTTTGCACTTGGACTAGTACCACAGCTTATACAATACAGCTAAAACACTCTCTTGGCGGCAACGGTTTGCGTCGATTTCGTCGCGCATCGCTTAAGCTCCGCCTTCGAAGGGAAAAGACGGTTTTGGTGTTCAGAAGCGTACTTAGGTAAGGTGTTGAGTCGTGCGTATAATTTCGTTGATTGTATAATTTCGTGGAACCTATAATTTCGTTGATTGTATAATTTCGTGGAGCCTACAATTTCGTTGATTTTGTTTGAGTTAAAGGTACTGTTATTATTTTGGTGACTCTTTAGCTATGAGTAGAATGAGTGAAAAAAAAAGACATCATTCTGTTTGTGCAGTCAAAAGCTATTTTAATAAGGGTTATACCTGCAAGAAAACATTCTTTAGTTTTCCCAAGGACCCAAACCGATAAGTACCACATTATAAGAAATTTTCATTGTTAAAAATATAATTTATACAGGGTATCCCATTAGTGCGTTATTGTTCATTATTTTGTTGTAGACACGCAAGAAAGTTTTAAATAAAAGTTATATGGATTTGAAAAATACCGACATATTTTAAAAATATCTTTGGATATACAGGGTGTCACGTTTTTGCCTGGCAAATTAAAATGTATGTTTTTTAAATGGAACACCTTGTATTTTATTTTATGATAAAATTATTAACACCCTAAATTATTGTAAAGACGAATTGATACAGAAAAATTTTATCAGGTATGTGTGTGGTTACCTTTTAATAAAAGCCTTGCGGATCCACTCCTCTGCGATACCTGTCTAAAATATAACAAAGATCACGTTGAATTAGATGATTTTTCATTTTATTGCTTTTTAAAGGCATATGATAACGCCAATCCAGATACATTTGGAAATCTGCAACTGTCAAATGATGAATTTGTAGAACTAATATTCAATATTGAAAAGATATTTCAAAATAATTTTGAAGAATTGGCTACAAAAAATAACATTTGTACCACACTTCTAGAATTAATTAACCCAATACCCTTTAGTGATCCATGCTAACGTTTTCCAAAAGAATAACTTATTTTATTGTATGTTTAATCTCAATAACTAAAAAATATACTGACAATTAGTTTGACAGAATTGTCATTTATTTAAAATTTTAAAAATAATAGCAGTCGGTTAATCAAAATATGAACGGTGATTGGCGAATTTATTTTTTTTGCAGTGTTCTCACTACCTAGAAACGATATGAAATATATTCGTTCAATTGAAGGCAATAGCATACTTTTTCGTTTTGTAATCTGTGCATGGATATTAGCCAATCTATGCACATACTACAAAACGAAAAAGTATGTTATTGCGTTCAACTACGAATATATTTCATATCCATTTTAGGTAGTGAGAACACTTTAACAAAATTAAATCTACAAATCACAGTTCATATTTTGGTCACCCAACTCCTATTATTTAATTTTTTTTAAATAAGTGACAATTCTGTTAAACTAATTGTCAATATATATTTTAGTTATTGATATTAAATATACATTAAAATTTTTGTGTAGACTCGATAAATAATAGCATTTTTGTTTTTATTGTGTCCACATTTAAAAAAAATAAATTTTAATCAAACTACATGATACTAATTTAATTACGAGTATTAAAACTAAAGTCCTGAAAGTTTCGGTGAAGATGAGGACAGAGCATCTGCCTTCCACGCGAAAAGCCCGGGATCGAATCTAGGCCGAGGACTAATTAATTTTTCATGTTAATTTTATTTTATAAATTAGTCAACTTCGTAAATTATTTTAAAATTAGTTATTTTGTCTAAATAACCTAAAATATTTTTTTAAATTTGTAGATTTTCGTTAGTGGGCCGTAGAAAAAATATACTGACCATATTGAGTGGATTGTTCATATCACAATCAGACGATTGAGTACTCCGCATACGACGTCGTGCTCAAACTTCGTCTTTGTGTGATATTGCTATCATATCCACCCTTGTTGAACAAACTATAATTTATTTGTTTTCTTGGTTTAAACCAAAACTTAAGTTTTACATCAGAAATAGGAACTAAATTAATTTACTTTTCAAGTTTTCTTGTAAAAATCGATATTACTTTCTCCAAGTACAAATTTAGTACCTACCTAAAATAAGTACTAATTATGTAATATCGTGTAATATTGTAATTCAAATTTCACATTACTATAAAGTTTCAAAATTCCCTACTTCGGTATGGTCAGATAAAAATTGAATATATTATATTAATAAAAACTGTCAAAGTATTACTTCTACAAATCTGTATTTCAATTAATAAGAATACATCTAAATATAACCAATATTGTTAAAATAGAAGCACAAATTCTTTATAATTCCAAAATACCATAGAGTTCCCAGACCTCAGTCGAAGCATTCGTTTATCTAGGTATAAACCCTTTGCGCGAAGAGTAACACTTGCCAGAGACACGGGGTACCACTTGATTTGCATCCACGAGCGTGACACAATTCTTTAACAATTGAAGCCCTTGGTGTAAAAAGGATCCAAGCCACAATTTGTCGTGAAGTGACTGTTTTAGCTCAAAACATTTGTTAACGAGGATTTTACTAGCCACATACAAATTATTTTACCTCTAATCCGAAAGATGTGCTATTTTTCGTAATATTTATATTTAAATAATTTTTTAATTATATTTGACAGATTTAAAACAAATTAAAAATTTAATTCCCCAAAACTTACTTAATATGGCATGTAACCAACCTTATTACGCCAAGGTTTTCAATTTTTTCAATAATAAAAAAATTGTTTAATCCGGGCCCGACTTTTCCCTTGAATCTAACAGAGATAGCACCATTCCGTCTTGCTTGGTTCTCGACCGCCAGATCAAAGACGCCGACACGGAGTTGTGGAGCTGTATTGTATAAGCTGTGCAAGTACTGTATCGATGGAATTTTATGAATGAAACAAATCTACGACCCTACTTACAAATACTTCAATAACGGTCGAGCCTAGTTACGCTGTTGTCAGACGTAATTTTTTTTTGGATAATTTAACAGTATTGCAAGCAAACGTAATTACATTACTACAGTTAAAAACATCGCAAACGTAATTACATTACTACAGTTAAAAACATCGCAAACTTGGCATGAATGTTTTATCCAAATATTGCATTTTGCCAAGGATCATCCGCGTTGGCTTCAGAAATTTTGTAAATAATCATATCTGTAAACCTTAAACCGTATTAATCGTTCGTTAATAGGTGTAATAATATGTAATATTGTAGCAAGTTTCAGAGCAAAATTAAACAGAATGACCCCTTTTACATTTGGTTATTTATTTATAGATCATTGACAAAATGAACTTTTCCTGTGTCAAAAAAATCTTACCTCGTACTAAACGTAGCTACTTTTGATTTACTTAATTTTACTAGTGTATTTAGTTCGGCCAAATTTCAAATCAAAACACCACATTCCAAATTTGACGGTAAATGTCTGAATCCCGAAAATGTTTCCATTTAAAATCGGCCATACTGACGGGGATCAAGTGCCTTTAAAATGGGTTGGCATGCGCCCATGGGCATTGTTTCGGCGCATGGAAAATTGGTAATAACACCCTAATTGAAGTGATCGCACTGGGGACAGAATCAGAGGAACTAAATTACGACCTATTAAATTTTAATGAAAAATGAGCGGATGTGAATACGGTGTCTAATTTAATTCGAGAATAAATTGCCGCTTTCGCGATAACGAATTTTATTTAATAGCGTTATAAATTTGACATGGTTTAGACCGACGCTATTTATAATTTACGTCGTATAATATATCAATATTTGTTACTCGAATTTGAATTATTATAATATATTAGTATAAATTAATTAAAAGTGACCTATTGTATACATGATTTTATTATTGTTTGTCCAATAAACTCAAATGTTACAATAAGCAAAATGATGGAAATAATAAAACACATCCTCTATGTTCGATAGATCTTGGACCAATCGAATATTCGCAATAGATTACATTCATTACAGTCAACAAACTATTTATTAAGATTTGGAAAACAATTTAAAGACTACTTTTAGACTACACAATTTCTTGTACAATTTAAATTGTGTAGTATCATCCAGTAAATTGTTTGAAAAATCGGATTTTTTAAAAAATTTACTGCCGAACCATAGAAGATGCATCCATAGTCAGTATAGCGACCTGACTATATATGGCATAAACGCGTTTTCATGGTGCTCCGTTAAAAATACAAAATTCTAAGTTAAAAAGTGAATTTAAAAAGTAAAAGTTGGTGTAAAGTATAGAACAAGAAGCAATGAACCTTTTACCAAGGTAAATTATATATTATATTTTAAATAAATAATATTATAACTTAAAAGACTAGATTATCTACTAAAGTCTCCAAATAGAAAAAACCAAAATAAACTATAGATAATCTCAGATAACAGCAATCAGAATATATCCAATTTTTATAGTCTGGGGAATAAAACTGTTTTATTGAAGTGATTTTCTATAAAATATTTTTAAATAAATATATCAAATAAACAATGCCAGATAACGAAGTCACGTTGCAACATTTACTTAATGAAATAATAAAAAATAGGACTGAACTCACACAGAAAATTGAAGCAGCTGAGACAAGACAGTTAATGGAAGTAGAAGGACTTAAAACTAAAATTAAAGATTTAGAAAAAGATAACTTATTGCTTAAAAGGGAATTGGAACTAACAAATAGAGAAAACAAAAAAAACTCAGTTATAATCTTTGGATTAAACCAAAGAGAACAAAAACTAACGCCAGAAAATATTTGCAGAGACATCAAGAATATATTAGATATTAACTTGGAACCAAGTGATTTAAATGACTATTATCAACTAGGCAAGGACAAAAATAGTCCACTAAAAGTAATATTCACCGCATACTGGAAAAAGAAAATCGTATTAGCCAATTGCTTTAAACTGAAAGGCAAGAATATTTCGATCGTCAACGATTTAACTATTCAACAAAGAGAAGAGGCGAAATTTTTAAGAAGGCATTTAAATATTGCAAAACAAGAAAATAAACCTGCAAAAATAAAAGGTAATCGCTTATATGTTAACGATATACCATATACCGTAGAGGAACTCGTTGAAAAGGAATCTAGAAATATTTATATAAACAGTGCCCCTGCTACGCCTGATGTTAATAACCAGTCAACTTCAAATCTCGACGAAGAAAAGGAACCTATTCTAAAAGAAACATCAAAATATAAATTAGAAACTCCTAATAATAAAGTAGTTAGTAAGATCAGTACTCGTACACAGGGTGTTAGAACAAGGCTAAATTCTAAAAATTAATATTGATATATGGTGCTTTTGTTTTAATGAACTATTAATAATAAATGTGTTTTTAGTTATAGTCATACTTAAAGATATCGTTTTAAAATTTTATTCCCTTGATATATTTTTATTTTCCTTAAATTTTGAGAAAAAATTTTTATTCTATTTTAATTCAAATTTTATATAGGTAAGCGTTTTTAGATACTTCTTTACTTTAGTCTTTTTCTGGTTCTTAAGGAAACTTATATAGTTGCAAATTGGAAATATAAATCTTTTACAAGCATTTAAAATGGATCAATACATCAGAGATTTTGAATATCATACAGTGCCTACCTATAGCATAGAAACAACTGATGAATGCACACAGATTTTAAGTATCAATGAAAAAAATAATAAAATTCAAATTTTACACATGAACATTCGGAGTATAAACAAAAATATAGATGAGTTCTCGATTATGTTACGAAATCTTCGACCAATAGTAGATTGTATAATTTTGAGTGAAACCAGAGAAGTACATGACACAAGTCTTTTCGCAATACCCGGGTATGATATCTTATATAACGAGAGTTATTTCAATCAAAACGATGGAGTTGTTGCTTATGTACGATCGTCTCTAAAATATGTGTTTGAAATCGTACCTATTTACAATACAAATGCTTTAATAATTAAAATACATTTGGACAATGAGAACTCAGTAAGGTTAATTACATTTTACAGATCTCCAAACTCGGACACAGCTGAGTTCAATATACAATTAAATGAATTTCTTGAAAAGCATGATAATGAAAAAGAAAATTATAATATTATAATAGGAGACATGAACATCGATCTGCTACAACCGAAGAATAACAATACCACTGATTTTTTAAATATTTTGAATGAATATGGTTACATATCAACCATAAATGAACCAACCAGAGTACAAAGTAAGAGTAAGTCTTGTCTAGATCATATATTCCTTAAAACTAATATCAACAATTTTAATAATATTATACCAATCATCCTGAAAACAACTATAACGGATCATTACACAACAATTCTTCAAATAGTAACGGGTAAAGTACAAAATAAACAAACATATAGTCCAAGATTCACAAACGTTATAAATACTTCCAAGCTACACTTTAAATTTCAAAATATCTGCTGGGACTCCATTTATAAACAACATCCAGAAGCTGCAATAAATGAGCTAATTACAACTATTTCAAATAATATTGAAGCTTGTACAGAGAAAAAACAACTGTTAAGAAAAAAATATAAAATAACGCCTTGGATTACTAACTCCCTGCTTAACTCAATTAATAAAAAAAACAAAATGCATGTTGATCTACAAAAAAATCCCGACAATCTCGATTTAAAAAATAATTATAAAAAATATAGAAATAAAGTAAATGTTTTAATAAAAAAAGCAAAATTTGAATATTATCAAGAACAAATTAATGTAAATAAAAATAGTTGCAAAAATCTGTGGAAAGTTGTACAGCAAATAAGCAATACAAAAAAAGAAAAACAGCCTATTGGCAATATAATGCATACAGATACAAATGAACTCTTGGTGGAAAAATTGGATATTGCCAATGAATTTAACAGAAATTTCAGCGAAATTGGTAAAAAACTGGCAAATCAAATTATTCAAGATAAAAAATATAAATATAACAGAAAATCTCTTCCAAATTCATTCGTCTTTGTACCAATTGAAGAAAATGAGGTAAAACATATAATTTTTAATTTAAAAGATAAGAAAGCAGTTGGAATTGATAATATAAAAGCGGAAACACTTAAACAAATTTGCTGCTACATTGTAAAGCCATTTACTTTTATTTTGAATAAATGTATTGAACACTCCATTTACCCATCAGTTTTCAAACAATCTATTGTTATCCCTATATATAAAAAAGGAGATGTGACCAATACGAGCAACTACCGGCCTATATCCTTGATTACTCATATATCGAAAGTATTTGAAAAACTAATTAAAAACAGGCTTGCGTCCTATTTAAATAAGTATCAAATACTTTCAAAACAACAATTCGGCTTCAGAGAAAAAACTTCCACTCAAGATGCCGTCATTGCTCTGACTACAATGATAACAGACTCACTTAATGAAAGCAAGCCTTGTTTATGTATATTCATAGATCTTTCGAAAGCCTTTGATACGGTCAGTCATCAGCTACTCTTGCAGTCTTTGGAAGATATTGTATAAGAAATAATGATCTAAAACTTTTTGAAAACTACCTTACCAATAGATTACAATCTGTGAGAGTGGATAATGTACTGAGCAATATAAAAACGATCGAATATGGAGTACCGCAGGGTTCAATACTTGGCCCTACTTTGTTTAATATATATATAAATGGGCTGTTTTCATTGAGGACCAGTGGAAAAATTATTGGATTTGCAGATGATACAGCTTTATTTTATCAGGCAAATAATTGGAAAGACTTAAAACAAATAGCCGAGAAAGACTTCTTGCATATCAAGAAATGGTTAGATTATAAATTATTAACAATAAATATAAGCAAAACGAATTACCTACCTTTTAGTTGTAACTCTTTGGGTTCTCCTACCTTTGACCATCTAAATATAACCGATGCAATGTCCATAAAACCTAAAAATCAAATTAAATATTTGGGAATAATTATTGATCCACACATGAGATGGGATAAACATATCACAAATTTAAATAACAAATTACGAAGCCTCCTATATAAATTTAAAAAACTAAAAGATCTCTTACCTGTGAGTTATCTAAGAACATTGTACATTGCATTAGTAGAAAGTCATTTGCGATATGGAATTCTAGCATGGGGTGTAGCCCTTAAAACACATATCTATCCATTAGAGGTAATGCAAAGAAGATTTTTTAAAATAATATTATCTAAAAGAAACAGATATCCATCAGATATTTTATATACTCAGATAGAGTTAATGGACATAAGGCAGCTTTACTACCTCTGTTCAGGAATCAGATATCATGTACATAAACAACAAGCTCCAATTGCAATTCATGAATATAGTACTCGGCACAAACATCATTACATTACTCCGTTTATGAAAAAAACCTGTACTCAACGGTCATATTCCTATATGGCACCAAAATTATACAATACAATTCCAGAAAACATAAAAATCATTGATAGTATATACTTGTTCAAAACAGAGCTAAAAGATTTTATTTTCAAAGGCGAGCGTCACATTATTGATGATTACTTCTAATACTACAGCAATATATACTTAAGTTTAGGCAAATTAAAAATAAGTTATCTGTATATCATAGTTAGAAATGTATTAGTACCTATTGTGTGATTTTATTATTATTACTATTATTATTATTGTTATTAATTATTATTATATTTTACTCTTCTGTAACCTTTTATTTACTTTTGGCCAAAACAAGTTTCTATACACTTATTGGAATCCAAAGCTTTATTCTTGACATTACTGTGATGTATCTATAGTTATTTTATCTATTGCATTTATTGTATAAATAAAATTAACTGTATTATGTATTTTTATTGAATTATTGAATAAAGCAGATTATTATTATTATTATTATTAATAATGGATCGAATGTTATGCATTATAAAACATTAACTTAATTAATTAATAAAACATTGTGATCGGCTCCCCACCAAGTTTTTCGAATTAATTTAATAAAATTTAGACCTTTATTGCATTTTGTAACAATTTTGTCAATGAAGGGTTTCCATGTGAGTTTCTTGTCTAAAACGATGCCGAGGTAAGTTGCAGTAGAAGAAACAGGATATGTAATATTATCGACGGATATTGAGTATATTTGGGGTAAATTATGTCGGGTAAAAAAAGTTATGTTGGATTTTTCAGGTGACAAGGTGAGTCCCACTAATTGTAAGCTAAATTTTGACGTCACTGACGAGATAGACGATTTAAGTGCCGTTGTACAGTTTTGAAATTGCTTGTTCGTCGTATATAATACGAAATCATCAGCGTATTGAATCATATTGCAATTTATACCTTCGTATAGGCTTTTAGTAAAAATATTAAACAAAATAGGGGAAAGTACAGAACCTTATGGCAATCCAGTGGATATTTGTCGGTGACCGATTAGTGAGTTATTAGTTTTTCTAACATATACATATCTATAAGTAGCTTACAGAGAAGATTTGCTATTCTTGAAAGGATAGAGATATTGGTTATTGAGTTGTTTAAAATGTAAGTGTCTACCGATTCGTAGGCACCTTCTATATCAAGGAATGCAGCTCCTAGGTAATTATTTTGTGAGAAGCATATTTGGGTGTCAGTAACGAGGTGTGAGACGGCATCAAGTGTACTTTTTAAAACCGTACTGATTAGGAGGCAGATTAGAGTTATTGTGCAAAAAAATTCTAATCTGCATTTTATAATACGTTCGAATGTTTTGTATAATAAAATTTTTGAAATTTACAAAAAATACAATATGCAAGATAGAAGGGATATAGGACTGTACGATTCTGCTAAATTAGGATTTTTTGCTGGTTTGAGTATTGGCACGACAATGCATTGTTTCCATTCATCGATAACTTGATTTCCTAACCTTATGTCGTTGTATAAGAGAAATGTTTTGGCAGAATCTGATAAATTCCAGAGCATAATCATACGTCACTTGATCCATGCCTGGTGATGTATTATTTGTGTTTTTTAGTGCAAATGATAATTCGTTGTAGGTTAATAATGAATTAAACATGTCGCTTTATTTGATCTCTACTATCTGCATCTACAGCATCCTTTAAAATATTGGTAGTCGAACAGGGTGCAATATTTTGTAAAAAAGAGGTCAAGCCAATCGAAATTATCGGGCTTTTTGGGGGTAAGCGATATTCTCTGCATTTTTTTTGCTTGTTGCCATAGTTGTTTAGTCGATGTGTTTTTATTTAATTTGCTACAGTATGTAATCCAATATGTTTTTGCTTTTTATTTTTAGGAATTTTTTTGTTCTAGCTATTTCTTTGTTAACCCGTGTGTAATTTTCAATTGTACTGGAATTTTTATAGTCATTTAATGCGGTTTTTCTTTGATTCTGCAGTCGCATTCTGCATCCCACCAGGGTGGGGGTGAATGCTTTCTTGTGTTGAAAGGTCTATTGGTAGGGATAGACACAGAAGCAAATGACTCAATACCCTGTAAAAAGTGTTTATATTTGCTATTGATTTACTTAAAATTTTGGGGGTTTTGTCTAAAAAAGATTTAAGATGCCGACTCGTATAGGGCCCAGTTTGCTCTTCTAGTGTTCCATTTTGTTTTAGGGTATATTTTTGTTCTGAAAGAATTATGTGGGAAACAAGTTTTCATATGTATCTGAAAATGATCGGAACCTAGTGTATTATTGACGACGACCCAGCAAATCTTATTTGCAATGTCCGGGGACGCAAAGGTTAAGTCAACTGCTGAATTTTGATTATTTCTTGATATTTTAGTTGGAGATCCGTCATTTAGAAGTATAACCTTAGTTTGATTTAAAGCATTTACAGTGTGTAACATTGGTCTTATATGAGCCACATAGGTCATGATGTGTGTTAAAATCTCCCCCAATTATTGTAGCACCCTGAATATTGTTAAATAAATTTATAAAATTATATGATGTTATTGATACGTCTGGCGGGCAATAAATTGAAAAAAACGTGGTAGTCGAATTATCATTGTAAATTTGAACGACGCAAGCTTGCATATCTTGAACAATGTTGTTTAATACCAATTCTTTGAAGCGGAGATTACTTTTAATTAATATGGCGACACCTGTTGTGCAGTCGCGTCTGTCTTTACGGGCTATAGAATAGCCGTGGAAATTATAATTACTGTTAGGTTTAAACCAGGTTTCAGAAAGTAAAGCAACATAAATTTCGCTATCAGATAAAACCTTTATCAGACTATTTTTATTGGATACAACGGAGCATGCGTTTCACTGAGACCTTTTGATCTCTAACCACTGAGTCAGGTATTGGACATTTTCATGTCAGGTACATCTGAACTGATAATTAATTTAATTTTTTTAATTATGTTACAATATCCTCAAAACAATTCTTCGGTTTTTGTATTATGCTAGAAATAAAAAAAATACTTGAAATAGGCCCTTTTGAATTTATTAATTTAATGCTGGCTCGTAATTTGGAACATTGACCTAATAGTGTCAGGTACTGGTACAATTACCTTAAAAAATGTTATTGATTATAAAATGAAAAAGGTTTATTGTGGTTACCTGGAAAGAATTCGTTGTGCTTTTTCCTAATTTCAACTTTGCCATCTCGTATCTTTGCCGCACGGGCGGCCATATTGAAAAAATGGCGCCTTGTAGCGGTTTTTTTGACAATATTTCCTTTCCGACTCATTTCACCATAGAAACATGTACATACAAAATGAAACTAGAGAAAATTTCCTACAAATCATGTACTAACCTTTTTTTTGTAAAATCAATAGTTTTGGCGTATGAGCGCCGCAAAGTGTAGTTCAACACGCGTTTTGGCCAAAAAAACTAATTTTCATACCACCTTGAGGTAGAGTAAGCGGCGCGCTTTTTTATCAAGATATGCCCAGTAGGCATAATCCAAATGTAATTCACTGTTCTAAAATTTAGCGCATTCTCCTTCTTTTGGCTATCTACAAAATTAACCGTTTTCAAAACTCTTGGAACACTTTCCAGGTAAAACTACCAAATGACGGTACTATTAAAAAAAACTCGTGATTACTAGATTTTTAAAATAATAATGACGTCATAAAAATACGCATCTAAAACGAAAATCGACCTGACCGAGTATGTTTTTGGTATTATCCATTAAAGCCAGAAATCTGGTATTCCGTCTATTTTGCTCAACTCTGTATATTAATCTGTAATTAAGATATAAAAGTAGACGCAAAAAAAATTGTTTTCCATTTTTTGAGAAGAAATTCTGTAATAGGGAAAATAAACAGAATTTCAAAATGTCCGTCACCAACAAACAAAACACAAAGGAAACTTAATTTATTTATGATGTAGAACTTATGAAGTCATTTGTGTTTTGAAATTATAAATAAAACCGTTAAGCAGAGTTTTTTTTACAAAATTGCGAAAATTCAAGGCGCAAAAGTTAATTTCGATATAATCTTCAAAAAACAAAAAAAAAACTCAATTTTCTAGAGATCATCTTACAGATAACGTTCCAATTTAACACGAAGCAATAACTGATCGAAACCAAATTTAACTTTGGCCGTAGAAAACATAAAATACAAAGTTTCTTGTTAGTCAACAATTCGGAGAAGAGGTTACGCGTTTAAAGACGCCATTGTACGCTTGCTTATATTGGCTTTCATTGGCGGGTTTAGAACTCTAATTATTGATAGATATATTTTTAAAATTTGTCGTTATTATCAGCATTTAAGGTTGGCATTCTCCTATAGAAATCTGCCGTATATGCGCGAACACAGCTTCAGTTTCTGAACCCGGTTCAGTGTATTGATCTTGTTAATAATGTTAATAGTGATTGTCAATCTTAGCTGTCAATAGGTTTTTTGTCAAAATTCGGTTATAAAAAGCGAGAGACTTATTTATAAACACAGAAACAGTGACGTTTTACCGAATATCCATATTAAGTATGCGTGCACGACGACAATCGATAATACGAGCCAGTGCCAGTTGTGTAATTGTGTTGGTTATGTAATTTTACCGTATGCAGCGTTGTCAAACTGTGGCACATAGTACCTACCTAACGAAATATCAGTAATGCATAAATCAAAGCCATAAAATTGACTATTTGAACATATAATTAAAGAAGACCAGTCAAATATAACTACTAATTATTATCCAAGAAAAGACTATGAAAAAACCTGGAATTGCCTTCGATTCCTTCTAAAAATCCTTCGGTTTAAAATAAATTGTAGAATAAAATTAAAAATTAAATATTAAAATTTTGTGTTCTACTTACAAAAAAAGCAAACTTTCGCAATTCTATTACCTTCTCCATCGCTTTGTTAAATTCGACAAAATGCAACCGAAACCAAAAAGAAGACATTTCCGTTCCTGTGTGGTGCATGTTCAAGTTGGCTACGACCGCTCGGTCTCGCTTATTTCCCATGAAAATTATTTAACAACGTCTCCGGCCATGTCCGCAAAAGAAAATTCGATTTGGAAAAGCGACCAGCGACGGTTTCGTCCTTCTTATTGAGTTTGAAAGTTGCTCGGGATCTTTTCTCTTCCCGCGGGATAGGGAATCCGGGTTGGTTTTGTTGAGCCATTCAGCTGCTTATTAAAATGTATTGAAGTTCTGGATAAATTGGCTGGCGATTTTTTTAAACCGGGGTTCAAAAGTGTTTTTATTTGTCTGCAATTCCAGTATATTCGTTTCAAATTAGGTACAAAAAAAATGAATACATTATTGTATAAAACTATAAAAATGTTAATTATGTAATACCACTCTGCATTTTTAATTTATTTAATTTATCTAGTATAATTGAATGGATGAGTCAAAGAACAGTACTAGTCCAAAAATGGCATTCTGAGTAAAGTAAAAAAAAACTAAATAACTATTTTGTTATTTGACATATAAATTTGACATGTACATATCAAATGTAAAGCTATTTAAGATGAGTATAGAAGATTATGTTTTAACTATTAAAAAGGGTTTGTATAAGAAATATTTAAAAAAAAAATATTGTGGACATGTACTGTTTTTAAGTCAATTATATAGTTTATTATTTATTTTTAGTAGCCTCTATTTTAGAAATAATGCAAGGTTGCCAAATAAACTATTTTGTTATACATAATATACAATAACATATTTTTGGAAAACCCATGCACGTAGCTAAGGGGGGCCGGGGTGCTCCTCTGAAATTTACTCAGCATCCCCTCCTTTGGCTTCATCGGTTGCAGATGTGGGCCAGGAGGTAACGCGATAGTAAAATTCCAGCAATTCTCATGTTATATATTGAATTACCTTTTTCTGTAATTTATTTTTTCACATTTATTGAAATTTGTTGTTGGTGTGCGCATTTGGTAGGAAGGGGTAGATAATTTTTATTTTGCTTTATTAATTTAAAGCTATGGATACTAGACCACCTATATATTCATATGTTTTCACATATCCACTGGTGTCATATACAAATTGCCTATAGTTTGACAGAGAAAAGTGTCATTAATGAGTGTAAAAACGGTACATTTCCTGGACTTATACTGCTCTTCCACTCATCCAGTTTCAACGTAATTTATATTGCCGAACCTATTGTGTGTATTGTACTGTATTTGATCTAAATGGGTGGAGATACATGTTATTATCGATTTGGCTATCTTAACTCAAAACGTTCATTTTTGGACTAGTACTGTTCTTTGACTCACCAATTCAATTGAAAACTTGAATTACTTTAAATGTCAAATATATTTTCCGCTTTCCGTGACCTAAACACTGACGTTACAAACAAGGAAGGGCTTAAAGTTTTATAGCCCTCAATTCAGTTGTTGGGGCGGTCAGATTGGGCGATGTTGGTCGTACTCGGAGGACGAAATAAGGACAGTGGGTATGTTTATAATTTTGCCATTTTACCGATTTTCGATCTCATCTACCTAAATTTAGGAATCTATTATTTATCTCACATATACTACTTTCAAATCTCAGGATGTACAAATCGTGTGGAAAAGTTCGATTTCATCTTAGCGCGATTTTTTCGGTGGTAGATGGTAATTTTCAATAAAAGTGTTGTATAGTAAAGGCAAATTGTAATAAAAAAATTAGAATTGTTAGTGCCTAAATATTAAATAAATTAGTACGTTATAAATAAATTATAAATAAACTGTTTTAAATTAAACAATTGTTACAATACGTTGGGATCGGCTCCGCGAACAAAGCCAATATAAACTTTTAGTTTTTAAAAGGAACCTTACCTAAAGTCTTGAATTTATTTTAACTAGTGTTCGCCCGGTAAACATAAATGCATTTACACGTTCCTATCCTTTTTTTAAACTTATACACATTATGAATTGTAACGTCTCTGAGATTGATGACTTCTTAATTTTCATCAACAATATCCATCCTAAAATTAAATTCACAGTCGAGCTTGAAGTCAACAAATCACTTAATTTCCTAGACCTTTCTATTAGTCGTATGGATAATAAGCTCGAATTTGATATCTACAGGAAACCCACTCAAACTGATCATCTAATTAATTTTCACTCTAATCACTCTTATCAACACAAGTTATCAGCCATATACTGTTATGTTCACCGTCTCCTCAATATACCTTTATCTAATCATAATTTTAATAAAGAAATCAACGTTTTAAAACAACTAGCCTTTAATAACAACTACTATCCTTCTATTATTGACATGGTTATTAATAAGGTCAAACTTAAGAAAAGGTCTCTGCTTGCTTTTAATCCTACTAATGATTCTCCTGCTAATTTTAAATACTTCTCACTACCTTATCTCGGGAAAATTTCCAATGATATCGCTGCAGTTTTTAAAGATTGCAACAATATTAAAATATCTTTTAAAAATGTTAATTCAATTAAAAGCCAACTATCACACACTAAGGATGAAATCGAGTTGCTACTCAAAAGTGGTATCTATAGATTAAACTGTAACGATTGCAATACTACTTATATAGGGAAAACCGAGAGAAGACTCAATTTAAGAGCCGGTGAACACATTAGATATCCTGATAAGTCCACTTTTGGACATCATATTAAATTCAATAATCACAATTTCACTCCTTCTGAGAATGTCACTGTCCTTCATAATATTTTCAATTGTAACTTTAAATTAAATCTGCTCGAAGATCTTAATAAAACTAATGTCACCTGTGTTAACACGCAAATCCATCTCAATAGCAAAGTGCCTCCTCTCTTTAAGAGTATTGGCAACGGTTGGTCTGAAGTTACCTAGCTAGCTTCTCCTTGAATCTTCTTACAGCAGAGTTGATCTTGTCTTCTCCGGTGATATCTGATTTCGTGGTCAGGACGGTTTTTCCTCCTCTTTTAGTTGGAAAAGTTGGTCTGCCTGCGACTTCGGTTTCCCTGAGGTCGGCAGGCTCAATTCTGTTGTTCTAGTCAGGCACTTTCTTAATTTCAATAATTTTATATCAAAATGTTTTTTACCTTCACTCAATGTATATTTTATAATTCTACTTATTTATTGTAACGTTTGGTTAATTTTTAAAAATAATTTAAAATTTAAAATTCCTTCCATAACTTGTGCTTGCTACTTCAGTGGTTCCAACCCACTTTTATCTTTTTAAATATTAACTTTTGATCAATTTTCATGAAATTTATTTGTATTTCTCAAGTTGGCAATTGTTTTGACAACTTCATTGTCAACTGTCAATTGTCACTCAGTTCTTTTTTTGGCACTGTTAAAGTCAAGATGGTTACTTTTTCGTCTTTATTGCATTCTACTTCTTACGATTACCTGTGCCCCAACTTGCCTCCGCCTCACGGTAGCTATTTTGAAAGGGCAGCTGGCTTCAAGCCGAAGTTCAGTTTTTTCCATCTCTCTTCCTTGGAAAGGTTGAGACAGTTTATTTACACGTGTTGGGATGAGCCCCCACGTTTCTTTTCAATTTTTAACCACCTGTTAGGATTGGTTTTGCTTCGTTTCAAGCCTCAAGTTATGGTTGAGAACCAGGGACCGTATTGTGGCAGCCCTTTGAATCTAATAAATAAAATTTTAAATAATTAATTTTCATGTACCTTCTATATGTACTGACAAGTAAGTTGTAATGTTTTTTTATTTTTTATTCAATGTTTAGGAATATCTCGATTTGACTATTGTTATAGCTCCGTTTTTTTATCTTTGTAGAGTCTCTGATGATGGCCTAACCGGCTGAAAGCGCTAAGACTACTTTTACTGAGTTTTATTAATATTAATAAAACTACCTACACACTTTAAATACGTCACATTCATTTCTTATACACATTAGTTCATTGCATATTTGAGACAATTAACTTTTATATTTCAGTAGCATTATAATTAAATAAAAAATAAATTTAATTAAACAACAATAACAAATTTTTTTGCCTCATAGTCCAATCCTTTGTCTAGCGGTCCTATTATTGCCCTCCACAAGGGGGGGAGGGGAGTAAGGGGGAGGAAGTTAAGCGATTTGAAATCATTTCAGGCGGGGACAGCGGCACAGCTTTTAGTTATTTTCTATCCCATACCAAGAATGAAATTTAGGGTTATTTTAAGCAAGTTACTGGTACCATGTGAATTACAACTATCTTCAAAATACTGGCTATTAATACGATATTTTAGTAACTTGTACAAGTTACTAGCATCGTGAAACGCCACCTTTAAGTTTATTTCAAATTTCATTTAATGACCTTACTTTCAATTTATTAAAACAAATGAATAATTTTATCTACTGTCTCCAAAAATGTCTAACAAACATTGTTGATACCCTGTCAGTACCAACCTACATTACTATGAGAAAAACAATAATTTTCAGAATTTTTGCTATTACTAATACGTTATTTCCAACAAGATATTTTCCTAGGTTTACCAACATCGTCACTTTGACCCGGAGACTCCGGGTTTGCCGTTTATTCTTTGGGTTCTGGATTTGCATTCAAATTCTGGTTAGTAACATAATTCGAATATCACAGAAGTGCCCTTTATCTGCTACTCGTGGCGGAAGAATACAATAGTATACAATAATAGTATAATGAAACAATAACATACAAAAGCACTCCCACATACAAATAATTTTATCAAAATCAATCCAACATGAAAGCAAGAAAATGATAAACTGAATCGATTCAACATAAAATCAATTCAGATCCCACATAAAATTAACCACGCAACAAATTATTTTTGAGGGATAAAAACAGCAGTGATTATACAACATAAAACCAATTCCACATAAAATTAATCGCACACAAAGTTAATTTTATGTGGGATAACAATAACTATGTTATTTCATATTATTATTACCCTCCCCTTTTTTCGAAACAAATTTATTTTTATTTCGGTTGAGTATTGGCACAATGTTGCAAACCCTACATTTTCTTTTAATTTGCAATAATTAGTTCTACTTTATTTACACTGATATACACAAATAAATATACTACTATTTACAAATATACATCATAATCGAATGTACTTGTTCCAGATTTTTTGTATAGATATTAAAGTTTTAGTCAACAATTAATCTATTGTTGCTCGGAACAATGGCCATCTCCATGGCATATTTCCATCGAGGTAAAGTAAACACGCATTGTATACAGTTGGCAAATAAGCGGCACTATTACGACAAATCAAAAGGAATTTATTGGGCGCCGTAGAGTCATAAAATACCAAAATACGTTCTATTAATGTAACGTAAACCGACCCATTCGTAAAACAGTATGTAAATCGCTTTTTATACAGGGTGTCCTGGCTTTTAATTAATTTACAGTTAGGCTGTATATTTAGCAGAAAAATTTTCAAGCATACCATTCTCAAAATGTTACCATCTAAATTCCCCGCATTACGCAGTCCGGGTTCAGGTCCAATGGTTGTCAATAAATTGAACTTACAAAGGCAATTTCCAACCTTGGAAGATCTACAGGTAACTCAATAGTTTCGAGCCCTGGCTCCGGTTTCGCTCTGAGAGGAGAAGTTCAGTACCCAGATTAACAGTATTCAATTGAGGGCACTAGACCGATTTAAATGACAGATAAATGTGCTTCCTTGTCCCTAACCTAAATTGAGCAAACAGTAGAAACGAAATGAGACAACGAAAACTCCTGCTTATACCATTTAATATGATGTTAAACCTTTCCTTGTAGTGAAAATTAACAATGTGTCCCCGGGCTTTTTTTAACACAATTATGTAACGTTATAGCATACAAGTATTTCTATATATACTGTAAGAATGTCCTAATCTTGGACAAAAAGTAAAAAAGAAATATAATAAGGTGGTTATGGCATGAAAATAAAAATTTATAAAACTAAAAATCAATGTCTCTAGGACAGAAATCAAAATCTCAAATAATTCCCTGCACCAAGAATACGTAAAACTTAATATAACAGGGTCAGGGCGCTGGTACCAAGGCTTAGACCGTAAGTGCTATCTGCACAGTGTAACGTAAAGAAGAAGTTTATATTTGAGATTCAGTAAAAAATTTAAACAATTTTAACAATATTAAAATCAACACTGAAGACGCTGGTTCGTCCTCCTTAAGGCCTTTTTGTCCCACTAAATGGTGTCTTCATGTAGCATTAGCATCTTTAAAATCTTTGTTTGACAATTATAAAGAAGTATGTAAATTTATGAAAATATTAATAAATATTTTTGACAAAACAGAAGTTTTAAACACTAGAAATCAAAAAGTTGACATAAACATTGCAGCTGCAATAAAAAAGATTGATTGCCTTGCTCAACGAACTAATTTTAAAAAATTTTGAAAACAAATAGTCAATGAGAAATTTAGAAAGACTGAAAACATAATGTTACGCAGCACCCTGCAGCGTCCTGCGGTCGTCATAAGTAAAGGTACGACAAAATGAAGAAGATAGTCCAGAAATGTCTCGAAACGTCATTCCTTATCAAAGAAAAATCCGGATTGTTCGAGAAGATTCTAGAAGGTTGAGGCAAGCTATATAAGTCGACGACCTGACGTCAGAGTTTTCAGTTTGATGATAGACGTTATACGTTAATGTTATCAGTTGAATAATTATTGTTCAAGTTGAGTTGAAATAAATTGAGATACCAAAAACCTGCGTAAAATTGGTGATAACGGAGGGATATAAAGTAAAAGTTCATGGTAAATACTAGATCCACTAAGTAAGAAGCAAGCATGGATACTTCAGGCCCACCAGCATGGTTTTTGAAGATGGAGGAGAGAGTAAGGCGAGAAGAGGAAAAGGAAAGGCGTAGGTAGGAAGAAGAGGAGTAAAAGGAAAGGCGTAGGAAAGAAGAAAAGAGGAAAAGGAAAGACGTAGGAAGGAAGAAGAGGAGAGAGTAAGGCGAGAAAAGGAACAGGAAAGGCGTAGGAAGGAAGAAGAGGAGGAAAAGGAAACACGTAGGAAGAAATAAGAGAGGAAAAGGAAAGGCGTAGGAAGGAAGAAGAGGAGGAAAAGGAAAGGTGTAGGAAGAAATAAAAGGAAAGGCATAGAAAGGAAGAGGAGGAGGAAAAAGAAAGGTGTAGAAGAGCTGAGGTTGAAAATATGAATGCTTTGCTTCAAGCAAGAGGTTGGTCAGCTTAAAATTAGAGTAGATCTTTTAGAGCAACAAAAAGAGCATTTAAAAGCTAACTTAGAACAGCAGCAAGAGCATTTTAAAACTAATTTAGAATAACAAGAGAATTTAAAACAACAGGAAAAGGCTAGAATAGAGTTAGAAAGGCAAATTAGAACTGATGTAGTTGAATTAGAAAGAAGAATTTGTAGCCTAGCTTTGGCAAGCAACAGAGAAACTGCAAACACTACCTCGTCCTCACCTATAACCGAACCAAGCCATATCCAAAACCCAGTTTCACAATGCCATACTAGCAAGACCATTAAACCACCCACGTTTGACGATCAGACAACATTGGAAACGTATCGACTCCAATTTGAAGCTGCAGCCAGAGCAATAGCTGGATCGAGAAAGAGATGGCGGCTTCATTGATAGTGTCTCTGCAAGGACAGGCAGCAACCGTTTTACAGTTACTTCCCCAAGAAGAACCCAGTTATTCATCTCTCATCCAAGCTTTGGAGACAAGATATAGCCAGCAGCATTTGAAACGGGTATTTCAAAGCCAGCTAAAGGTTTGTAGTCAGAGACATAATGAGAGTATACAAGAATTCGAGGCCGACATAAGAAGATTGATTCATCTGGCTTATCCACAGGCGCCGAAAGATTTCCAAGAATTAATCGGAATACAGGCATTTATTGATGGACTACAAGATGTGGAAATGCAGCACGCCCTTCGTCTACACCACAAGACGCTGAGAGAGAAACTGATTGCAGCCCAGGAATATAAAGCGGTAAAACTTCTTTCCAGATCTTCTTGCGTAAGAGTGGGAGAAATTAAATCCCAGGACAGTGAGTATGCCAATACTAATACTATTCCCCAACCTACCCTCTCGCAAATATCAAATGTTCTGCAAAATATGCAACGAAATGCCAAAATGGAAGCAGAAGATGTTTCAATTGTTGAAGTCCAATAAGAAATAGTCACAGCAGCTATGCGTCCCGAAGAAGCCAATCACCCACACTGAGCCGGCTTTCTAGCAATAATCAGGAAGTAGAGCATCGTAGAGGCCGTTTCCATAACAACGCAGACATTCTCTTCAGGCGACCCTATTTAGAACGAGAATGCTGGTACAGTAAAGAGCTTAGAGAACGGGAGGAACCGGTTGAAAAAGTTACTTTTCGGGCAACCTCTATCAAACCCGAGGGTGACGAAGAAGAAATCACTCTTGAAAGCCTGAGAAAGACAATAACTTGAAGGTTGTTCGAGAATGGCTCAAAAATAAAGTTACACCTACTTGGCAAGGACCAAATACAGTGAAGCTATTAAAGGGTACTGGACTCAGTGGGATTCCCTGTATCTTCACGATGGCCTATTGCACTGGAAGTGGGAAAGCCCTGATGGAGTACATGTAGTCCGCTAAGTGGTACTTCCGAAATCACATGTCAGAAATGTGTTGGAGGAGCTTTATTGTAGCCATCCGGGAGGACATTTTGGTACTAACAGAACAGTGGGACGTAGTGGATTGGTGTAAAAAATGTGATGTATGCAATGGCAGGACAAGATCTACCAATTCGCTCGGGAACGACTGAAATCTATCAGCGATAAAGCAGAAGCTAGAATCGACAGGCGTGGCACAGGGACACATTTTAAGAGAGGCGACCCTGTACGGCTGTGCAATCCCAAGCACCGAGGAGGATTTTGTCAGAAATCGCAACGGAACTGGGAAAATCAACCACCTGATCTACCGCATTCAGCTGTCAGCGGGAAGTAAGTCCAAGGTAGTTCACATTGGAAAGTTAGCGCCATGCCGTGGTCCAAATCCTCCCCTTTGGCCCCAACCAGGTCCCAGTAATCAAGTTATTCAGGGCGAATAACTAGATAGAAGAGAGCAATGTTATGCAGCACCCTGCAGCGTGTCATGAGTAAAGATACGAGAAAATGAAGAAGATAGTCCAGAAATGTCTCGAAATCATTCCTCGTCAAAGAAAAATCCGGATTGTTCGAGAAGGTTCTAAAAGATTGAGGCAAGCTATATAAGTAGACGAATTAACGTCAGAGTTTTCAATTTGATGATAGACGTTATACGTTAATGTTATCAGTTGTATAATTATTGTTCAAGTTGAGTTGAAATAAATTGAGATATCAAAAACCTGCGTAACAATATTTAAGGACAACGATAACGCAGGACAGACTGAATGACTGTATGGTCACAAATTCTTATGGATATCTGTTAAAGGAACTAAACCACAATATAATTGCAAATATATTCTGCAAATATACTCGATAATAACGAAATACTCACAGACTCAATAGATTTATTATAAAATATTAGTAGATATATTACTGGACTCCACTGGAAAAACTGTTAATGTTCGATCTATTTTTTTTATTATTATTATTATTATTATTATTATTATTATTATTATTATTATTATTATTATTATTATTATTATTATTATTATTATTATTATTATTATTATTTATTATTATTATTATTATTATTATTATTATTATTATTATTATTATTATTATTATTATTATTATTATTATTATTATTATTATTATTATTATTATTATTATTATTATTATTATTATTATTATTATTATTATTATTATTATTATTATTATTATTATTATTATTATTATTATTATTATTATTATTATTATTATTATTATTATTATTATTATTATTATTATTATTATTATTATTATTATTATTATTATTATTATTATTATTATTATTATTATTATTATTATTATTATTATTATTATTATTATTATTATTATTATTATTATTATTATTATTATTATTATTATTATTATTATTATTATTATTATTATTATTATTATTATTATTATTATTATTATTATTATTATTATTATTATTATTATTATTATTATTATTATTATTATTATTATTATTTCACGAGAGTTATTTATTTGTTTTTTATATGGATTTTTACGTTATGTTTTATTAGATGAATTATCAAAACTGCGATTCATCTGTTTATTTATTTTTGTGTGTTTGCTAATTTTTTACTTTGATGATATTTGCTACTTTTACAAAAAAAAAATACAAATATAGTAAGAAAATAGCCTTAGAAATGATGTTTGACCAATAAAAACTTGCGCAAATGAGTAATATAGTACCAATCTTAGTGGAGTGAATAGGGGTGCTGGACATGTTATTGTAAATATAAACTTATTTACTTATTTTTTTAGAAATTTTATTTATTTATTAACATTTGCGCAATAAATAATAGTGATTTCCAGATTCTTTGTACCTATGTTGTTTATTTGAATATTTATACTTATAGTTAAGTATAACATTTTCTGTAAACATATTTTCCATGTTAATATTAATAATATTAATTTAATAATTTGATATGATACATTTTTCTGTAGATTTTTAAGTAGTTTAAGGTTCTGAAAGCCAATCAACATTTTTGGGCGTGGCATAAAAAAAAGCCTCTACCTATTTTATGCCGCCTTTAGCTGAGCACCCATGTCCCATACGGATTTTAGAAAGCCGGCGCATATGGCCAACGCAATCATTTGTAACGCACGACAAGCACAATTTGCAGCACGTCAAATTGTGCTGTATGTGTCACTTTCCTATGTAGTAGTAGAAAATAATTATTTTTGTTTGAAATTGCTATTTTATTTACTCCCTAATTTCAGTTTCATAAAACTTTTTGTTCGTACAAAAAATCACAAGCGTACGTCGTACGTGTTACAATATCCATGATATAACTCCAGTGTATAATGACAATAAAAACGCTCGAGTTCCAGCACTGCCCGATAAATATTCATGTAAGTGGCCAAAAAGCGCCATTATTCACGTTTTGTCGACTGCTCGGGAATGTCAACAAGTGTTTTTATTTTTATCTTGTCTTTTCCAATTATATTTATTTCTGTTTGTATACGCGCCGAGTTTTTTAAATTTAGAAGTTCAACGGTCGCCTAATTGTTTCGAAATTTAAATAACTCGGGTCAAAAATAGTGAACGTAAGTAAGAGCGATCGTAAATTATTCCTTAATTCTGGGTAGATTTTCTGGGTGATTCAAGACGCAGAGACAAAATAAACGTAAAGTAAATGGGATTATGTCAGGAGCGTGGGAAAATGTGTTTGGATTTCGTGGCCAATAAAATATGAGAAGCGACCAAATAAATTCTGGATTTAATTAATTTGATTTAGAAGCTCGAAAATAATTGTCACGGCAAATTTTAAAAATCTTTTTGTAATAATATTTATTCAAACTTTACACAATTATAGTAGTTTTATTAGTTTATGAAAAATTCTACTAAGGCCAGGGGAAATTCTACTTCGTCATATTATATGTAATAAGAATGGCATGAAAATTCAGGTTAGGTGATTATTTACGTTTTACATTATAAATTAATTGTAGTTATAAATTAAATAATCACCAAACCTAAATTTTAATACTAAATTGCTGTAATTGCATATTTATTTGAATATAACTTTACTTTATAACATTCTTCTGTATTGTAATAGTATATTACACACCGAGGTGGGAAGAGTTTCATTCCTGTCGTGAGATTAGTAAGATCACCGAGACGCGAAGCGTCGAGGTTAACTATGATCTCGAGACAGGAATGAAACTTCCTACAGAGGTTTGTATAGGTACTATTTTATTTACAACCATCATATTTCGATCAAAGTTAATACATCTCTGTTTCGTTCTGAACATACCTAAAATATCACATTTAACGACAAATTACCAAGCGCGCGGTTTTCTCAGAATAATCAAGTAAATATATTGTTATTGTGATAACGGGGTAAACAACTGTCACCAATATAAATAAATGTCAGATAAAGCCGGATATTAAATTCGCGAATAATAAATATCAATAAGTAGTTTGTTGTATTTTAGTTCATTGTTGTTTTTTTATTGTTTGCCATTAAATAGGTATTATAAAATTTGTCAAAAAAATGTGTTATTTTTTTTAAATATAAAAAAATATTCATCTAGAATAGATGAAATGAGGGCGGGAAGTGAGGGCGGGAAGTGAGGGCAGAAAGTGAGGGCGGGAAGTAGAGGTGTGTAATGTGACCTTCAATGACGTTAGTAATGACAACATTACATATGTAAATACAAAATATTTTCTACGTTTTTTGTAAGTATTTGTCATAAAGTGTCTACTTAAGTTGGAACCATATGAAAAACTTTGTTATTATTCCCTAATAACACTGATCTGCCAGAAACATCCCATTTAGGTCATATGTATGTTTCTGACATAATTGGTACGTCCCTACGATGTTTCTAAACCTACAACATCAATGTTCTATAAATATACTAAGAACGTTCTGTTTATGTTTTGTTTGGTATCAAGTGATATCAAGTGATATATATCACGATATATATCATGATATTTATACCTTGATATATATCCGATATATTCGATAATTTTATTTATTAAATTAAAAATGTTTTCCACTATTCTGAACATCCGAAAATGTCTCAATACGCCCCTGTATAAAAGTATAATAACTAGCAATTTATATGTGTTTGTGTTAAAATATTAATGTTAAAATCTGTTTATTATATTAATTATTTTTGTTTTTCTTTTTAATTTGAGTAAGAAAAAACAGTTATGTTGTTTAAAATATAGGTTTTTGTTAATATGTTTGTGTTAAAATTTAAAATCTAGTTTGTGCAAGAAACAATACTATTTTTTAATTAGATAATTAAATTTTAAAAATGATATATATCGGATATATATCCGATATATATCAGATATATATCATGTGATATGATATTTATATAAATATCAGGATATTTTCGAACCCTGCTTAAAACATACCTACAAAGTATATAATAAAAAGTATATACGGAGTATGTGCTTTGAAAGTATATTCTAAAAAGTATATACTGAGCATGTAGTTCATATTCTAAGAACGTTCTAAATGCTTACAGATTAAAATTAAAACCAAATACATATAAAAACACGTTTATATACATATCTATATGAATTTTTCCCAGATGCCGATCTGATAATTGGCTAGGTAACGCACTAATGTTAAGTGTTCAGACCATAAAACATTCACAAACTTAATAGAAGAGAATGACATAACCTCAAATTTTTTGATCACGCTTGATCGCTTAGAATAAGTAAATAAATTAATAAAAATCAATTGTTTGTTTTTAGGACCTACAAGCAGGGTTGCCAGACGTCCCGTTTTTTGCTAATCTGTCCCGCCTTTTTTTTATAATTCCAAGTCCCGCTTTGTACGTAAATTCTCCCGGTTTTCCCGCCTATTTCACTCTCTCGCAGAAGTCGCAGAAAATGCAACACTTTTCCGGTCGTATTATTTGCCACACTTTTCTGGCCTCTCAAGCATTGTAGATCAAACATTTAGTGCTGGCTCTCTATAGTTTTCACACACACTTGTGTCAAGGGGTATTGGAAGATGTTCTATGGTCACTACCGTATAGGGTATATATAATTATGTTTTCTGATGTGTTGTTCTGAAACGTTTATTTATACAGGGTGTTACTTAATGATAGGTTGTGATTCCAAGGGCGCATTGCTGAACCAACTTCAAGTATAAACGTTTATATAAAAATGTTTTTTAAAAGTCTGGTTTTCAAGATACAGGTGTCAAATATTAAAAGGAATAGGTTTTTTATTAATATGTCAAAGATCCATTTTTCTATTTTGTTGAAATTTGACAGTGTTCTTTATTGTGATAAGACTAGAAGATAATTATGAGTTTCAGTGGCGTCGCATTGAGAAGCAGTCTTATGAATATTTACAAAAAAATGTACGCCACTGACTTTTCAACTTTTAAATATTTCTTTTTCGATTAAGCTGCTAAAAATACAACTTTTTTTATCTTACTTCGTTTTTGAGGAAAAAATAAAAACCACTTTTATTAAAATTAACAATAAAATCCAGTTAACTTCGATCGTTAAACTTTTCTACTAAGTTCAAGCATGCGCCCTTGGATTTACGGCCTATCATTAAGTAACACCCTGTATATATAGGGTATAATAAATAATGATGTCTTCTGTTGTTTTATTGTAAAGCTTTTATTTTGTTATTCTAATAAAGAATATTTTGTTTTTTGTCCTCATTTTTTTGGTTGAATTCCTAACAAAATTAAGCGTGGCTCTAAAAAATTTATGGCCCTTTTACTGAAACGACATTGGGGTCTATTCTGTAACAATTCCTTTATATTTTAACGGCCGTTAAACTATTGGCGTCCTTTAAAAATATTTTCGTATTCACTAACTTACTTCTGTCATTATTTAAACGGATTCCTTTAAAATAGTCCTCAAATAACAATGATTTTTAAAGGGATGTTAAAATTTGCCTTTAAGTTTTAAAGGTTTTGAATTGAAAATCGAGGATTTGTATGGTAATGTTTTCAAATAAATCTTAAATGCGATGTTGTAAAGTATTCTCCTCCTATTTTTAAGGGAATCCGTTAAAATAAATAATTTTTAACAGGCCTCTAAAATTTGTGTATTCAGAATACCATTTTTGGTTAAAAAAATTAACGGGTCGCTAAAAGTTTAATTTTTAAAGGCCTCTAAATTTTAACGGATGTGTGACAGAATAGACTCCAGTGTCCCGCTTTTTCATTACAAAGATCTGGCAAACCTGCCTACAAATGATGTTAGACCACAGGTTATTCAAAATATTAATTTCCAGAGTGAATTTATTAATACGGTTAATACTAATGGCGAATTGAAACTAAAATACAGTGTTACCAGAATTACATACACACTTTCTATGAAAAATTATGTAAGGCAAGAAAATGACCTGGTAGAATTAGAAAATTAGCTAAAGGAGGACAAAAACTACAAAATGGTGGTAAGTAATTAACAAAAATATATTTAAATTTTCACTAAACATAATATTCATGTATGCAACTCTTGTTTTTATTGGTGGAATACCATGTACAATTTTTAATGTTTTACATTTGACAAAAATATTTAAAATATTCCATTAGTTATGTACACTTAATTTGTATATCTACAAAGTTTGTTGATTTTTTTAGGTTCAATGAAGATCCAGTGTAAGCAAGCAACTATAACGCAAACCATCGATACAATAAACTATTGGTTGGTTAAGGCCAAAGTATTTAATTTGTGATAATAATAAGTATGAATTTTTGGAAATAAAGATTTAAAAAATGTTTACGTCTTTTATTATATACACTTATTCTTTAATGTTCAATAATTATTAAACATCCTGTATTAAGGTCTCTAGTATATTGCTGTTCTAGTTCAAAACTGTATCATCTCAAAAATTTTAGGGTTTGAGATAAGAATGTATTCTTAGCATGAAGGGCAAGGTCTATTACAATGATTCAACACTATAATATCTCAAAATATTTATTCTTCTATTTATTTTAATAATAAATTACAAATTAGTAAAGAAAAATCTTTAAAGTCATTTATCTCAAAATGGCTAATTTGGAGATGTTACACTTTTGAACTGGGACAGCAATATGACTAGTATATGCTAAATTTAAATACTTAGCATATACTTAGAATGTACTATCATATGAAAGTAGATACTAATTGCATACTGTACACATACTTGAAGTGCATTCTCAGTTTCTGCATAGCACGTATAAACGACGTCCCGTAACATACACTTAGTATCAGAGCCGTAACTAGACTTGTTGGCGCCTGTGACAAATCACAAATTTTGCGCCTCTTCCAACCTAAATTAAAAAGCTGATGAAATATATATTTCATTTTAATAAAAACAGACGTTAGAACAAAAAAACTAAAAATGTCCAATAAGTAATCTAAAAATAAAATAACTAAAAATATCTTCTCTGTACAAAAATCTGTACAAACATCTAGACATTGAGTTTCCTGTAATGTTGCTAAAATCTTGGTCTCTTCCTCTTTAATATTTTTCTTAACGACATCGTTGAGACGCTCTAAGTTAGAGTTTGCATCGGTAAGTCCCGACAAAATTCATATTGACATCCTGGAATCGATTCAACGTCGATTTTTGAAGCTCCTGTCTTTAAAAATTCCAGAAACGTTTCTTTTTCAGATAATTATACATTCTTAACATATTCTTTTTAAAAATATGCATATAGCTACTGAAAATATACTTTGTTTGCATTTAGTATATTTTCAGAATATACTAAGCAGAGCCGTAGCTAGGGCGTGGCAAAGGTGGCATTTGTCACGGGCGCACGGTGGGCAAGGGCGCACAACAGTGGACCGCATCAGGTACAATTAGTTTAAATAATAGGTTACGTTAATATTGACTCTAACAGGAAGTTTACTGTTAAAGAGAGTTTTATTGATTTCATCAATACCTACGAGAAAACTGGCGAAGGGTTTGCAAAAGAAATAGACGAAAAACTGATTACTGACAAATTGGATATAACTAACATCATACGATAATTGCGCGAATATGTCTGGTAAGTACAATGGTGTTCAGGCTCGAATTCTATTCTTGAATGCAAACCTTTTTCGAAACAGTTCAACAAATATATAACTTTTTTTCGGATCACCTTTCGCGCTGGGGACTGTTGAAAAGCAAACTTAAGACGACTTTAAAAGGAACAAGCGATACACGCTGGTCATCAAAAGCTAACGCTGTCCATGTTTTAACCTTCCAGCTGGAAAAAGTTGTAGACATTCTTGAAGAAGTCAGCGTATCGGTTTCTATTAAAACAACCACTTTATTATGAATTAAAAAATCAAGCCACAGATCTTGCACTTAAGTATCCCGCTGACTTAAAAGCTTATGAATTTACATCAGAAATAGGAAGATTCAAATTCCAAAGTAAAACACTATGAAAATTTATTGAAATGGGTTCCTTGGAAAATTTGCAAGGTATTTATAACATGTCCGTAGAAAATATTTTGCCAAACATATAGACGCCCTTGAGAATATTCCTAAGCATCCGTGATAACTGCTACTCGCAAACGTTCGTGCAGGAAACTTAAACTTTCTTTTTTTGTGTGTGGTTGTTGGCATTGGATGGATTCCATTTGCCACAGAAGCGTAGTAGAAAAAGAAAAGGATAATAAAATAATAAATTTTAGAGTTATAGGTCTAATATAATTGAACGTAAAAAATTAATCAATAAGTCAAATATGTCTTTATTGCCATTGCTTAATAAGGATGTTAAATTAATGGGGGTAGGGCAATTTTTATTTCTTATAGCTTCTAGTAATTCGGTACTTTTTTGGTGGTGATTTTTGCATGAAAAAAAAAATGTGATTTAAATCAGCAGTAGAATTATTGTCGCAAGAACAAACGTCAGTATTTAAAATACCTATTTTATATAGGTGAGCTGGAAATTTGCCGTGATTTAACTTAAGGCGCGTGATAGTTACTGAATAAGCTCTATTTACATTAAATTCGCTAATATGCGAGATTTTTTTAGGTAAGGTAGGATGTATATGAGTATAATGATTATTGGACCTACCTACGAATTTTTCCCAGTCTGATCCCCACATTTTATGGGCCTGATTTTTCCAACATTTATCGAATCCATACAATCTAATAAATGATTAGGAGTGGTTGAGACAGCTGTAGCTTCCTTTACTAAGAGATCAACAGTGTTGTTACCGGCCTTTCACCAATACGAAATGAACAATACATCTTATATTATGCAAGACCTAAAGTAATTTTTTGACGTTACAAATAGTGTTTGACGTAGCAAAGCTGGAAAAGGATAAACTATTTTTTATAGCCTTTAAAGCAGATCTAGAATCTGGCATTATTAATGCATTAGAGCGTCTCAACGATGTCGTTAAGAAAAATATTAAAGAGGAAGAGACCAAGATTGGAGTCTTGGGGTACTCCAGTGGTTCCAAAGTATTCGACAGACCCGTGACCACGACATTCGATAAATTGTTTTCTATCGGATAGATAAGAATGAAACAGATGTGTGGGACTCCAATTTTGTCGAAAGCTTTTGAGAAATCTGTGTATATTACATCAGTGAAAATGGTTGTCTAGGTCCTCTGCTATGTGCTAAGTAATATGAATTAAATTGGATGTGGTTGAACGGCCCTTCACAAAACCATGTTGATTAGTGGAAATGTTTTTCTCAACTTGATAGTATAAATATTTTTGTAATTACAAAGATTTTGCTAAAATTGAAGACATTCGATGATTTGATGAAAAAGAAGTTCTTGATGCTCTAAGACCTATTAAATTAAAAATGACTGACGGTCTCGATCATATACCAGCGCTTATTTTGAGAGACTGTGCTGCTGTTCTCGCATCTCCTTTAATAACATTAATTAACATTTGTTTAAGGTCTAAAACAATTCCGTCTCATTGGAAAATTTCAAAGGTATGTCTACCGTCTCATTGGAAAATTTCAAAGGTATGTCCTATCTACAAAAAAGACAGTCGGTTTGATATTTGTAACTTTCAACCTGTTGCTATCATCTCCAATTTTAGCAAAGTCTTCGAAATTAGTCAGAAGAACTGTATTAGATGATATTGTAAAAGAATTACAGAAATAATGTGCAAATGCGTTAACAATGTCGTCTGGTGTTTTAAGAATGTTATGTTCTATACTCTCAATAAATATTTCTGCAAGCAACGGACTTGATTGATTTTTCTTATTTAAACAATATGGATTTTCATCAAGTAAAGGCCGAAACAATCAAGAATGCCAATATGATGCCTAAAAACGAATTGCACTAATTGAACTCTCAAATTCTCAAATTTAATCGATTATTCTAGGCTTTCCTGTGCCTAAAAGCAAACAAATACCGCCAAGAATTTATCCGGTTATTTAAAACTGTAAAACCTCTAAAATTACAATTTTCTATTCCAATCCAAGCCGACCAACATAAAATGTATCTGAAAATACTGCATGAAGCCGTGTTTTCACTCAATTCCGATCGGATTTAAAAAATTCAATTAATTACCAGAGTAAATATTTACGTGAAATGTAAAGTTTGTCAAAAATGTGACGAAAAATAGAATAAAATCGTTTTGGTTATTCAAACAAAGAGAACGTTGTTTATAAAAGTTCTATTTATAATGTTAAATAATCTTTATAAATACCACGTGTTATGCAATTATGCAAATTTCCAAAGAAACAAAATATCCTCAAAAAATTATCTTCTCTTATGGTATTTATTACCCTTGATAACATTTCGCATATACACAGTAGTGCTGGTGCCGGACGTGATTCGTATGAAATTATTATTTTTTTATTTATATTGAAACTGTTATAAACAACAAAATAGCAGTTTTGTGCAAGATATAATCAAAATTGATAACCCCCTTCTGTAAGGATCTCGTTATATTCGTATTTGAAAATAAACAAAAAACTAACCATTTTATTTACGTATTTTTCCAGGTAAAATAAAATTATATATTTAGCGCAACATTTCATGTTTCAACTTTGAAATTGTAATGTTCAGACGGCCTACTACGGTACATTTTAGTCATTATCTAGATCTAACCAGGTGACCTACAAACATTACTTGTAATCTGCAATCTATTTCAGCTCTATTGTATATTCCACTACACATTAATCATTTATTCGATAACCTAAGTGTATTATAATTGAATATCATAACAACTCTTAGACAGGTAATTTTAAATGAACGGAAAAATATGCTACTGGCGTTTTCAGAAATGGTTTATGACTCCATGGTAACCCATACTTAAAAATCATAAATTTTTGTTTAATGACAGTATGTTGGAAACACTTAATTTATTAACTAAACATATATTTACGAGCAACGTCTCAATGAAGTTGATCCAGAAATGGTAATCAGAATTTTGAGCTCATACAAACTGTCAATCACATAATATGAACCATTATTTTTTCTTTTCACTTTTATTGTTAAAATCACAGATAACAGAGATATAACTATTCATTCATAAAATAGAATTTGTTAGTCGCAGCGGAGTGGTAAATAAATTACATTGGCGTACCACTAGAACGGGAGTTAGATTATCTAAATAATATAATGTGTTATTTAATCCCGTAAAAGATTTTGTATTTTAATATAGATATATTGAGCAGCAGTACAAATATGTTTCCTGCAAAATTCGTTAATAGAGTTTTTAATGCTTCAACAATATGTAAATTTAGATTTAAAGGCAGATGATACGAATTTGTATGTTTCTAATATGTATCAGTGTTTAATCGGTCCGTACAAATAAAAAAATTGAAGCTAATTAAAAAAATTGCTGTCGTTAATTTGGAAAAAGTAACTTGTTCTACATATCCAGGGTTTGTTCTTGTTTCAAAATCTTTTTCTACCCTCACATGGATATAACTTATCCACGTACAGACTACAAAACAAAAAAGTATGATGCTATAGCGTTCAACTGAACGAATATATTTCATATTCATTCTAGGTATGGAGAACATTGCAAAATAATGTTTGTGCAACAAGAGTAAATATGGACAATCCACTCGAGTTGTACAGTACATTTTTTCTACGAAAATCTACAAATTTAAAAATTATTTTAGGTTATTAAGAGAAAATAACTAATTTAATTTTTTTTTATTAATTTTCACATAAAACTAAAAGGTGTCACGCTATAAAACTTACAGAAAATATTAAGTAACTATTCGTTCAAATTCCACGTTCAAAACTTCAGAAAAATATCAGTGTAATTATGTAAAATGTTGGTATTTCCAATGAATCAATCCCTTATTCATAAATTAACAATTTAATGTCCTCTTTCCTGTAATTTTTTAAATCATATTTCTATATGCATTCATGGACCCCTGTAAATAATCTTTATAAATAGATTATAGTTTCAAGAGAGTATTTCTTTTAAATTAGGTTTTAAGTGTTGTTTCAGCAAATTAGTTGATGGAAATTATACCTGAATGCAATAGCTAAAAATTACAAGTAAAAGTTTAGTTCCTAAATATTTTTTATTTATTAAATTGATAGTAATGTTCTGAATTATTCGTAAAAAAATTGCACCTATTTGAAATTACGTGGTAAATATTTTTTTTTGCTGTTTTGCTAGTTTATTTATTTAATTGATCCTAATGTACTGAATTATTCGTAGGTACGAAACAATAATTTATTTAAACACCTATTTATTTTAAAACAATACTATACTATTTGTATACGATTGACTGCTTCGTGTTCCTCCACCAATATTTATATACACATTTAAAATTCTGGTAAAGGTTCTAGAAGGTTCTCGCCAAAACTAGTAACATTATCCCATTCATTCTCAAATAGTAATCGAAAGCGCCTTCGCCATAGTCATCACATATGTCACGTATGATAATCGGACAAGTTGAGCCTCAAAGACCAAATAAGACGGAGAGGGACTTGGAGGATTAGAGCATGATTGAATAACGAAATGGCTCGCATTACAATATTTCTTACACATCAGGAATCGTTAAATGTGATAACCGACATAATAAGGTCTGGTGACCTTAAAGGCTACTTGTTATGAGATTTTTGCAAATTCAAGAAAATTAATTTATCCTAAAGAGGTTTTTTGTAATTTATTTGTGTTTTACACATAAATAAATATTTTAGAATTGTAAATAAGTCTATAATTATGCTTTAATATACATCAGATCAGTCTGCAAAAAAAAATGAAGTCAACACTAAAACTGTACCATTACAATTAAAATATAGCACAGCTGCTTCTATTTTGTATACTACAATAAGGTTTAAACATCCTTATGCACATTTCAATAGCCATAAAGTTTTAATAGTCGTCCCAAAAACGCTAAATTCATTATACCAATACCAAATCTCAACCGAACGTTCGCCCCAGATTTGTATCATTTAATTTTTCTAATTGCATCATAAAACTCGATACAACGAATCGTTAACAAACAAAATGAAGACAATAAAAACTTTAACTGATTATTCGAACTCGCGTACGCTCGAGCCCGCCTCTTAACTACGAACACTTCGGTTAATGAAACAACATTACGGCGAATGCAAACCAAAGCTAAAGATTAGATAATGAAAAACAAAAAGAAAACGTTCAACCGTTATGTGTGTTACGAGCGTTAAAAAAGAAGGAAAACATTCGGCGGCACCGCGATATTGTCCCAGGTGTAGCTCGACATAAATCTGAACAAATATCACACCTCCCTGATATAAAATGGGTCATTACAAATTCCTCCAACTACTGTAGTCGCATAACGGCATAACGGATCGCAGAGTGCTAATAACTCACAATAATTTACGGCGCTATTCACTGACCAAATGGTTCATTTTAGCGATCTGATTTGTCTACAATTTAATCCATATTTTTACCTACCACTGTAAAGATTGCTGCTGATTTATACCTATTTCATCGCACATTATGTAACATTTGTCATATCGCAAAGTACCAGATATTTATAAGGCGTATTTAGGGTGAGCCGAAATCGCCTACTTCTCTAAAAATTACTGATTTTAAAAATTTTTCATAGCCCCACTTTTTAACACTGTTTTCGACAATAATAATTTTAAGATTAAACAAATGTGAATCTTACGCGAATAAATATAAAGAACTCTAGAATGGCACTCGTATTTGAATTTGATATTGGAACACAAAATATTGTCATGAAATTCCTAAGCCGACCCTGTCTAAAGCATCGACCTCCACGTCTGTGACACCCGACTTATGCTCGAAACGACGGAATCCCCTAAGAATGCCGCTGATGCTCTAGAAACGGTTAGAATGGGTGGATAGTACCGTTGAGTCAGAGATGGAATTTTCGGGAGCGTCTAGAAGATACTTCTCGTAGCAGAGTTGGACTTGGTATAAATAGCCCGACTCGTCGTCGGCAGTTTGGTTTAGTATAGTATAGAGTAGTGGGCTGAACACATAAATTGTAATAAATAAATTATAATTGTGAGTTAGTATCTAAGTATTATATAAATTAAATAGTACGTCATAAATAGATTGTAAATATTGTGTTTTAAATAAATAAACTATAAATAAATTAGACTATCGTTACAATATTACTTTTTTATGGACAGACTTATAAGGTAAAGATCCCAAACATATTTACACAGGCAAGCTTAAGGGGTAAAAGACTCAAATATTTTACATGGACGGGCATAATTAGTAAAAGGATCTATTATTTTGATATAGACAGTCTTAAAGAATAACGAGATCAAATATTTTAACATGGACAGGCTTAAGGTATAAATAGGCCAGATATATGGACAGGTGAAAGTGATAAAATGACTAAATATTTTTATATAGACAGAGACAGACTTGAAGGGTAAAGGACTCATATATATTTTACATCGACTACGGTGATGTAGGTGTCTACGGCGCGGCATTCATTTGTCAGCCAATTTTCTGGTAAACGAGACACGGTTTCAGATCCTACGGAAGACCATGCGAATCTATTTGCATGGTTCTCTATAGGATTTTATGGATGCCATATTAGCAGAAATTTAATTTCTGTAGATATGACATCCAGATTATTAAAATAAAATAACCGTGCATCACCGTTTTCGATGATGGTGGGTGGGGTTTTCCGGGATTTCCTCACCTGTAAGTCAAATGGCACCATCAATCTCTTTAAGTCGCCCCGGAGCGCCACGGCAAATATTAATAATAGCCGTCTCTTTCCCCTCACAAGATCAGCTTTTGGGGTTAAAATTCACTCGTAAGGGGGTGAATTAGTGAATTAGGGAGAGTTTTATTATTATTACATGGACAGACTTAACACGTTGACTGCCACGGCAATTTTGAGACATCTGGCCCAAAATGATAATTTGATTTAATCCGAGGGGCTTTCCACTTCGGCAATAGGTGTACAAATTTTTCGGAAATGTTAGGAAATACTTTAGGCAATGTTGTAATTGTTTCGGCAATACCGGAAATGTTTCGGAATGCCGACATTGTTTCGGCAATACGGGCATTGTTTGGGAAATGCACGGCATTGTTTCGCAAATGGACGGCATTGTCTCGGAAATGCAAGGCAATAGCTCGATCAATTCATCCCCGTTTTAAAATAAACATTTACTAAGACGTGTTTAGAGCGGTGTGTAGACTATTTAGAGCGGTGTGTAGACTGTGTAGAGTAGAAAGCTGTAAAATTAATGATAATTATTATTATTCTATTTTCGACTAGTTTATATCATGTTTTTTCAGCTCTGTTTGTATTATGCAAGATTATAGAATATAATCAAATATACCTAATAGCTAACTGCAGATAAAATATTCAGAACATTTGAGTCAATATAATTAGGTACTTTTATTTTAATTTAATTTACGTATTGTAAAGTTTGATTTTTTATTTGAAAGCTAATTTCATTAGTAATTTAATGCGTAGCAGAAATTTGCTATTTTGATTAATTGCGATTAATAGGAGACATTCTTATGGCTATTTAAAATATGTTTCATTACATTATGTTTGGTTATATTGTGCATTAAATTACTAATCAAATTCAAATGAAGTTTAACATTTTACAATAGTTTTTTTATCTCGCTAGAGGGCTCTAAAATCAAAAGTACCGCAAGGAACAGTCATATTTCAGAATTTCCCATAATTACCGAATTAATTACCTTTTTTAATAATGTGTCTTATTTTTTACTTTATTTAGATTGTATTTTTTTAGTTGAGATATGCTAGAAAAGTGTCCCATTTGAAAAAAAAAAACCTACCGGTTTTAGCAATTTTTGATATTTTTTTATTAAGAGATTGTCCATGGAAAATTTTTAAATTGATATCCTGTGTAGTAATGGTCGCGAGTTGTTTTTTAACATACTTCAAAAAAGGAGGAGGTTCTCAATTCATCGTAATATATTTTTTTTATGTATGTTCAGGGATAATGATTTCCGATGTCCGATTTCAATTATTCTTTTTTTGTTTGAAAGGGGGTATTTCAGGGATGGTCCCATATTAATTTAGTCAAAATCATAATATAATTGGGTCCATTAGAAAATCCCCAGACTCTTCATTTTTAATTCTTTACCACCTTGTCCAATTTCGGATTCTTTTTTGTTAGTGTTCCAGGAGCGTTCCCATATAAATTTGGGTAAGATGTGGTGACGGCATTTGCACGATTTTGAAGTCGGTTTTTAAAAATTATATTTAATACTTGTTCCGGTTAAAGCCTGTGTGCTCATCAGCTCACCTATCTATTAATTGCCATTGCAATCAGTGTTGACTGATTTAATGTTTCTATGGTAGATTTAGTGTTTGGGTCACTTTTATCCTGTTCTAGTGTTTTGTTATTAAAAATCTATTGTTTTCATTGAATCTTATTTTTTACTGAACTGAAATACGAAATTTGCACTTTTCCTCAAATATCTCGAATACGGTCCATTTTAGGGAAATCATGTATAGAATAAAAATTATAGAGAATGACATCATTTTAGGAAAATTATGTATACGTCAAAAATTATAAAGAATGATATTCTTTAATTTTAAAAATGACACTATGAAGAACCCCTGGATGCTTCGACTATCCCCAAAATTTAATTAGCTCACCACATGATGAATTAAAGCTTAAGCTCGAGCTCAAGTTTAAATATTGGTATTTTTCTCTTTAATCAATGTACGAGTATAAGTTCTTTGAAATTTGCACTTTTTTTCAAATATCATGAATAAGATCCATTGTAGGAAAAATATGTGAGGACAAAAATTATAGAGAATGACATCACAAGAAACTTTTATTTAAACAGTTTTCTTAAAAATTAGGATTTTGCACCTTTTGTCAAATTTCTCGAATAGGGACCATTTTAGGAAAATTATGTCTGGGGCGAAAAATGTAGAGAATGATTTCATAAGTAATTTTCTTCGCCAAGCTTAAATAACAAATATATTCTATAAAGTAGAAAAATGACCGTGTATAAAGTGCTTCCCTCAGATGTTACGACTATTCCTAAAATTTAATCAGCTTACCACAAGGGAGATTAAAGCTTAAATTTAATTTTCACTTAATCCGTTCATGAGTTATCGAGTATACAACACATACACACATATAACTTTGCGAAAATAGTCACAACGAATTCAGGGGACCTCAAAACGTAAAATCCGTCAAAAACTCGAGGTCGAAAAAAATCATGATTCCTATACTTTCCTTATCTGTATACAGTTAGGAAAGTAAAAATGTCCTAATGAACATACATTTTCATAATTTTAGCTTCCTGAAGTAAAAAAAAAATAGTTCGTTAATACAATACGTATAGTCGGCAATGTGTAGGAAATGCTGGCGGTGGTTCGGAAATGCCGGCAATGGCTCGGAAATGCTGGCAATAGTTGAGAAATGCCGGAAATGTTTCGGCAATGCAGGAAATGTTTCAGAAATGTCGGCATTGTTTAGGAAATACGGCAATAGGTGTACAAATTTTGAACAGTGGAAAGCCCCTCGATTTAATCACATTATTTTATTTCTTGAATTTGAACTAATTTTTATTACATTTTTTGATCGATTTTTAATAAATTTTCTGTTCATGCAAGCCAGAATTGTCTTTTTGTTCTTTTCCCAGAAGCCATCTATCGATATTAGCACTGATATATTTCAAGTTTAATCGTAGCTGCACAAAAATGGCAAATAAACACAGAACGAAATAACTCGTAGTTGGCGTCCTAGACAAGAATGCAATCTACGAGTTATCTCGTAGTTGGAATGCAACGTGTTAAAATATATTCCGTTTAAAATCAAATCGTTTCTTTAATGCTTCGAATTTGCCCGTGGAGCATTGTTACGGGTCAAAAATACTGATTACATTAGTTTAGCCGAGACAGCAAAGTTTGTAAACAATAAATAACTCTTTTTTATTTCTGTTATGATTTTACTAGATTTATATCTAATTCTAGTCTAATATATCCCACTTTATCCTAAACTAAACTATTCTAACTTAATCTATCCTAGACTATTCTATCCTAAACTATTCTAAGTAAACCTAATCTATTCTACATTATTCTATTCTATACTAGTTCTATTCTATTTTCATCTGTACTATTTTCTACATTTTCCCTTTTTATTTATTTCTACTGGGGATATGATCTATTTACAAAATTCTAGAATTGAGTCGTAAGGATTCTAGTTTTGTATTTTATTTTACACTAAAACTCATTCTAACCTTTTGTCTTATATTTGTCAACCTGATTACTTCTACTGAATACTTTCGAGTCCAAAGAACTGTATTTTATTACACAAAATAGTACACGATAACTCTTTAAAATATCAGATACCTATAGGTACATTTTATTTGTTTACATTTATTTTATGACATCCACAAGTGTCTAATTCTTCTTTTAACAAGAATAGTCACACTCTTACCAGACTTTGTCCTGCTAACCTTTACTATTCAAGACCTTCCATTGGGTTATATGGATTTTCCACCATTTTGGAGAACTTCCTGTGCTCAGTTTTTATAAGCTCAACTTTGTGGAAACATATGCCATATGTTCTAGTAATTCTAGGATCTGAACGTTGAGCTGAAACTGTTAAACGAATCAATAATATACCAAATAAATCGTTGTGATTTGAAACACCTTTTGGTGAATTTAAATATATTTTGATTTAGTTTACAACTAAAAAGGTCATCCAACAGCTCCAGGTGAGTCCCTAAAATTAAATAAGACAACATTCTTGGCTTACCTATAGTTTGAAAGGCTATTTATATGTGTGGCTTATGCAAATCCTTCTTTCAGACCTTCTTTTAAGTATCCGGGAACGTTCCTAGTCACTTTTTACAACTTTGCGGCTCTTCCATTTCTTCTTCAAGCTATCTTCGCTTTCGCTATATAGCTACCCTACCGTACCTCCTACTACACTTAATAACATGTTTTTAACATTTAGTTTTGCGTTTCTGGAATAATTTTTTTTATGGTCCAACTGGCAAAAAAAACATGACGTTCATTATGTGCTACAAATACGCAAAATATTGTAATGTGAGCCATTTCATTATTCAGTCATGCTCTAATCCTCCAAGTCCCTCTCTGTCTTATTTGGCCTTTGAGGCTTAACTTGTCCGATTATCATACATAATTAAACCCTTAAGACCAAACATATGTGATGACTATGGCGGAGGAGCGTTCGATGACTATTCGAGAAAGAACGGGATGTTTCTAGTGTATTCCAAATATAACGTGATAATGTTTCTAATTTTGGCGAGAACATTCTGGAACCTTCACCATAATTTTAAATTTGTATATAAATATTGGTGGAGGATCAACGGAAAATGATTATATATATGGACAATGAAGATAAATAGTGAACAGTTTAAAGACATTCGAAATATATATAAATTATAATAGTAGTGTTATAAAATAAATCAGTGTTTAAATAAATTATTAATAAATAAACTGTTGTTTTAAATAAACAAACATCACATTGGTGTCAAAAGTGGGATATTGCAGATAAATAGTGGACAATAATGGCTAAAAGACTGTGTGATTTAAAAGTGACTGAGCTACGTCGGGAGTTAGAAGATCGCGAGTTGGAAACGACAGGAAAGAAAGCAGAACTGGCAGAACGACTTAAAGAATCAATAGAAAATGAAGGTTTTGATTCGGAAACGTATCTATTTTCTGATGATTCATCTTCTGCTATAATTTATCTTTAATTTCTTCCGATATGGAAAGTAAAATATCTTCCTTAAAAACCGATATTTCTTCTAACATTTCTTCATTAGAAAATAAAGTTTCTTCAGATGTATACTCTATCAAAAATGATATTTCCTCATTAGAAACTAAAGTTTCTTCTGGCATTTCTTCCTTAGACAATAAAGTTTCTTCCTTAGAAGATAAAGTCTCTTCCGATATATCGTCTTTAAAAGATGAAATTTCTTGCGACTTGGAAAACAAAATATCTTTTATACGAAATGAAATTTCTTCTGTTGAAGAAAAAATAATATCTTCCGTTGAGGAGAAAATAAAATATATGGAAAAGGACATAGAAGAAATGGAACACGTAGACCAAACCAAGAACGGTGAAATAAAGTGCCATGAAGTAGATTCGAAGTAAAAATTGGAAGTAGCTGTAAACTCTGCTCGTGTTAAAGCCCCAACCTTCGACGGAAAGATGTCATGGACCAACTACTTCAAACAGTTCGAGACAGCTGCGAGATCAAACGAATGGTCTGAGAGAGAAAAGGCAGTAAATCTGACAATCGCCCTTCGAGGAGACGCTTTAGATGTCCTTCAAACTAAACCCGTGGAAGAGACAGATGATTGTGAACAACTGAAAAAGAGACAAGTTGAGCCTCGAAGGCTAAATAGAAGAGGGACTTGGACGATTATAGCATGACTGAATAATGAAATGGCTCACATTACAATATACTATTTTTTTATCAACGATTATATATTTTCTCCAACGATTTTTAGTATTTCGTAAACATATTCGAAATTGCAATGTTTGTTCACATTTTAAATAGGTAACAAATAAAAAGGTGATAAAACAGTGGTTTCTTCCAAGAAAAAACAATACTTTGATTTTTCTGCGTTCAACTACAATTTTGACATAGAATATTATTACCAGAGGTGTAACACATTGTAGATCTACAATAATTGGTAGTCTAAAGAATCGTCTCTGCTTGATATTGTTAAATAAATGTAATCGGGGACAGCAGTTTTTTATAAAATCTCAGAAAATATTATATTTAACCACCGAAAGAGATATCTTAAGACACTCTTGTAAGGTCGAAGATCCAAATAAAAAACGAACGTGAAAAACTTTTCTGCAATTTATTTTAAATTTACACACGCCCTCCCTGTTCTTTTTAGTGGCATCTCGGTTTTCAATGTTCTAACAAAAATTAAACTCGTTAGAGTGAGGCAGACAACTTCATTCGGATTTACGTAACGTGTTTTTCTAAATGGTGTTTTGCATGTGTCAAAGAAAACGTTTCGTGGGAAAAAAGAAATGTATTTCAAATAGCTCTGGTTGTATTTTAGATCTTGAAAAGATATGACTGTTACTGTCAGCGTTTTGGCGAACAGTGCTGTTATCAAATTATTTATTTTCTTATTTAATTTTTCTGTGAAAAATGCTTTGTATTTTTAACATTCGTAATCCATCTTAAATGAATTGTCAAACTATCGGCCATCGGTGTTTGGCAGTTCAAATTTCATTGTTTACACTTGTACAAAAAATATTGCATTATAAATTTTCACAGAGCGCACTTAGTGTCTCACACCCAATGATATACATAGTTACATAGATTGCTTATCCATATGTAAATCAGACGACGAAAAGCGTATCTTACTGGGCGAAGTTTTCTTTTTATATATACATGTTTTTTATCAATTTTTTAGCGCTCAGTTGTAAACAAATCATTTACAAAACTGGTTTATAAATTAGATTATTTAGTGTTTTATTTTCATTAAGATTGTTACATATTTAAATGTACCTTTCATAGATATAATTTTACAGATAAATAAAATAATGTTTATTTTGTTAATTAAAATTAATGTATGGTGTTACTATTAAATTAGAATGTCCCATTTGATAAAAATATCATGGTCCTATTTACTATATATTAACTAACTCTCATTTATCACTAAAATAAACAAACCATAATTAAGACGTTGCAATTACTGTCAAAAGAGATTGCAACAAACTTTAAAATGTTAAAAATCTAGTGATTTTTTTGTAAAATTACATTACCTTTTCAAAGTTGTATTACACATTGCAACTGTTTGTTTTAAATAATATTATTTCTTAAATGAGAGTGGTCTAAAATTGTTTACATCCATCTGTTATAAAAATTGTTTAGATCTTTTAATATTATTTAACTACATTGAAACTTAACTTTCAAAATACTTAATAGCGGATTTTATTTGTTGCACTAGGTGTGAGTTTCCTGCACTAATCGCATTTGAGCTTCAAATATTTAACACATACTTGAGTGTAGCATATACTTTTGACAAGAATGACAGTTCGAATATAGTGTCGAGTGTGACACTAGTGAAACAAATAAAATCCATTATAACATAATATCGTGTCTGGAAGTAAAAATTACATTATTTTCTTTTTCTAAAGAATTAAATGCTACACATTTGCGCGCATTGCAACCCGATATTATTTACAGATGGGTGAGCAATCTATATAATTATCTATATCATTGGGTGTCTTATAAACGTCTAAGGTGAATGAATGACATTTCAACTAACATCAAGCTAAAAACAATATTTTTATTATTCTCAAGTCTATTTATTAATTTACATTTTTTAAATGTTATTGTAATAACTTTTAAATTCAGTGTTACTAAATACTGATATTTTAACATAGTAAACGTTGGATACACTTGCTTAAGGTACACTTTTACAATTTATTGTCTGTTAGCCATTTAAATCTTTTTCCTTAAAATTTATATACATGTCCAGATTTTAATAATTTTTCACATTTTATATCATTTTGTCCATGTAAACGATTGTTCGTTACGGGCCGGTATCTATATTTAATATTTTAAAAAATATCCTTCATTATTTTACTTGCAATGTTTACCCCATTTAATTCTAAAATTACACACTAAAGAGGGCTAACTTCGGCAGTAGTGCTGCCTCTATATTTCACGCACGGTTCCTATTAAAAAACACTGATTTAACACTATTATCTAGTTCATTATTTCCAATAAAAGAACTTACAAATACACTAAAGAAGAATTGAGTTGTGTGCATTAAAATATCTAGTCATTTGTTTGTACATTTATATTCATTCTTTCCAGTCGAATTTACACACACCTGAGATAGTTTATCATTTATAACCGAGAAGAAAAGAAAACGGTCTCGCACCCGCTGCAGCACCGGTAGTCGAGAACAATAGAAGAGCGATGCGGCGATTCGTAAATGTCCTTGTCCTTGACTCGCGCCGTTATCCTCTGACCCTTTCGGGACACAAAACGCTCGTGTCGCTCCTGCTACAGTTAGAAATGCGTTTTAGCGAGAAAAGTGATGTAATAAACACTTATTCGTTGTTTTGGAACGTAAATGGTGTAGACACATCGGTTTTACGCGGGTGTTGCGTATATATAGTGATATCAAGTTTCTAAATGTGGTGGTTAACAGGTCGATATAAATTGCCACACTTCGTAGTAGTATCTTATCCAGTTACATACTAGGTGAGTTCGAAAAGTCGAGGCATTTCACTATTTTCATTCCAAATCACGTCACATCACAGAGTTACAGACTGAAGTTAAATATGGAGTGAAAGAAGTAAAAGGAGTCAACATTGCGAACTCAATGGAAATTATCAATAGTTACCAACGTGATAACGAGATTCAGAAGAATAAAGAAAAACTCAAAAATAGAATTATAATTATTAAAATCAACCTTAAGATATGACGCCAGAAAAACGGTATAGCATAAGCGATGCTATTTATTAGCAGTGTCGGATTCGACCTCTAGGCCTCTAGGGCCTACCGGTTCAGGACGGAGAAGAACCCACCTATCAAGAGAATTTTTTAATGTTCTCGAGAAAAAATGTTGCTTTCCACAAACACTGTATTGTAGATAATATTCAAATTCAATATAGGTAAAAGATTTATAAATATTAATGTATCAGAGTTGATATTTTTGTACACATCCTATTTTCCGAGTTTGCCACATATTACGGAGTTTATTCGTATTTGGTTCTTTGTTCTTCTCGAGGGCCAACGACCTGGACGAGGGCCTACCGGTCTTTAGACCGATAGACCGAATGCCCAATCCGACACTGTTTATTAGATAGAGGTAGAACAGTGCGCGCCAGCCCACTAGTGGTAGAGGTGTAGCCATCGGTCCAATCACGTGCAAATATATTTAAGCATCTCATCTTTATTTCGAAGAATCTATGGATTAACGCACTGTAGCTGGAGCTAGTGAAGTTAAACAGTTGAGAATGATACTAGCAATAATGAAAATGGGAAGAATTGTTAATTAGCAATAGTGAGTGATAAGATTAGATAGAATATTTACATTTCAAATGGTAAAAATTTTTAGAACTTCTTCGGCAACTTAGATATCTAGGACCATGGGCGTCGGTTGCAGGGGGGGGGGGGGGGTGGGGGAGGGAGGGGGGCCTACTGGCTTTTACGACTTAATCAACAACGATTAAGATATACATTACTAATATATCGATAGGTAGGTACTATGAGCCACAGTTTGACAACGTTGTATACGGTAAAATTACATAACTAAGACAGTTATACAACTGGCACTGGTTCGTATTGTCGATTGTCACCATGTATGCATAACAATAAACACACCGCATATTATGTTAGGTAGCCTTTGAACTGATTGAATTGTTTAAGGAAATAGAAGAAACAGGTAAACATGATAGGTGTAAAAATCAAGATGCCACGAATTACGAACAACCATCTCATAAAAATAATATTCAGGCTAATACAGTTAAACAGTATTATTATAGGTTGAATATATTTATTGCACATCGCTAACATCACGCTTTTCCGAAAATTCTAGTGTTACTTTTTCCTTAAGCCTGCTACATCCCAAAAACATCAAAAATAATACTTATTTCAGATAATGAAAATAGTGGAAAAATTTGGAATTGACAATTTTGAAGCTGAATACCAAACGTGGATAGCTAACTGGAGTCCGAAAGAGCTTCCTGTACACAATGAGCTCTCCATTAATGATATAGCGTCAAAATATTGTTAATTTTAACCAGGCATACAAAGAGCTTTAAAATTTATGACTCTTTACTAGGGCGGGCCGAATACGGTCGATGGATTTGGCATAGCAACAAAAAGTTGCAACTTTTAAAAATATCCTGTATTTTTCTAAAAAATATGACATGGAATTTGGCTGTGCCCCGGTGACCTTGAAATTATATTTTTGTAAAAATATTATTCTGGATCTGGTATAGCCCCAAAAACTTTTTAAATAATGGGTCTAAATCACCATTAAAATATCATTCATTTATTTATTCACAATTCCACAGTTAGTCCGTTCCTGACATATTGCGTCGTAGCTGCTTGCGTTGACCCGTACAACGACTGCGCCGTATCTATGTGGTTAAATAGCAAGTGTGTGTACGTGTTTATTTAGTTTCACCAGTGTTGCTAACCCTACGGATTTATCCATAGATCTACCGATTTTTATGATAATCAACGATTTTCCGATATAACAGCTTTTTCTACGGATATTTTAGATTTCGTTTATTTCTGACTTTTATTTTTTGTTACTTATTGATAGGATCCTAAATTTTGTTTATTTATTGTTAATATAGCTAATCAAAACTATTATTGCTCTTTTTATTAGTTTTTATTCGTATTCTGCCAAATTTGAATATTTTATTAAATATTTATTAAGAAATGCAGCAACAAACATCGAACACGGCGCGCTCTGGCGTGGATTTGTCAATGGTCGTTATTGGTTTTCTATCTGTAGTAAATTGTCTTTGGTTTTACATATTTCTACAGATTTTTATTAACCCATCTACATATGATGCTTTTGTGCTGTTTAGAGATTTTGCGGATTTTCGATAACCTGATCTGCAGTTATTGCGTTTTCAAAGGTTAACAACACTGAGTTTTACGTTTATGACGAGGAATGTAGGTGGTTTAGTCTCTGCAGACAATCCAGTTAATGTAATTGACAAAAATAAGATGAGAAGAGAAGTACAAAAAAAAGGAAAATATTACAAATAACTTGTGACGCAAAAAGTAAAATAGAAGGACTTTATTTTGACGGAAGAAAAGATCAGGCTATGGTACTCAGCGAAGGAAGGCGTGTTATTAGACAAGAAGAGCATATAGTCCTTACAGAGGAGCCGGAAAGCATGTATTTTGGTCACTTAACTATTAAGGACCTGGAACAGCTGCCAATATAGTCAAACATCTTGCTTAGAAGCTAAATCAGTAGACCCAAAATCTATTAAGGCAATTGGTTGTGATGGAACCAATGTAAACACGGGTTTTAAAAAGATGGTGTGATTCTCTTAATGGAAGTTCACATTGGAAAACCCGTTTAGTGGCTGATATGTTTACTTCAGGCCAACGAGTTACCTCTTTGACATCTCCTTTAAGAGTTGGATGGAAAAACTAAGGGACCACATTTATTTTCAGGGCTCATTGGATGCCTTTTGATAACATGCGAAGAAAGACCTGTAGCAATTTCGACCAATTGAAACTGATTTACCAGAAGTTTATGAACAAGATCTAAGTACCGATCAACAGTACTTATACCAAATAAGATGTGCTATAAGAAACGGCACTTGTCCTGAGGAGCTAAACAAAAAAATCCAGGAAAACTAAGTCATGCGCGATGATTGACAATGGCTAACAGAGTATTGCGTCTATATATTTCAACAAGTAAGCCTTCTGAAACCTTGGTTGTACTGACAAATTTTATAAGGAAAGTCTACTCGCCAATGTGGTTTAACATAAAAATAAAGCCATTATGTCAGTATGGAGTGCAGCATTTATGGAAATTAATAAGTCTCTCTAGAGGATTTTCATTTGAAATAAAGAAGGTTATTGATAATGTTATTAACCCAAAAACATTTTGTTAGCCATGATAGCAGATTTTCCGTGCTATGTAAGAGAATTTGGGATTCGTCGTATTTTGAAGGCTAAAAATTCTAGAGATCCGGAAAAGTTAAGGATATTTAAAATACTTGCTCTAAACTGGGATACAATGAATATTTCTACCGACAATTTAATGACAGCACTTCAGGGCAATTCTGTCATCTCTATAAAAAAAATTCCATGCAACACTCAAGAGGTCGAGAGGTGTGTAAAAATCATCACTGAGTCATCCAGCAAAGTTTGTGGTCATGAATCTAGAGATGGGTACATTCGCGTAAAATTTGATGCAAGGAGTGACTTGCCATCATTTGAAAATAACAACCAATTCTATAGATTAAAAAAAAACAAAACTAAGTACATAAGGGTAAGTTTTTGGAGTAAGAATAAGGGAGGAAGGAGGCGGGTGGACCTCTGTAAACAGCTACCTCCTCGTGGTGAGTTCTGGGTTGAGTAATTGAGAAGACATATATTAAATAAAGACAATCATTGCGATAATAGTAGACAGTCCGTCAATTACTCAAGCGACGAGCGGTTTTTTCATATTTTATGGGACCTGGGGCGCGGTTAAAAATTATTTACTATATACATTGATTTTTAACTTTTTGACGCTATACCCAAAACGATATATGACCTTGAAAATTTTGCCATTTTAAGGTCTATGGGGAACGGCTAAAAATAAAGCAATAATTCCAAAAAAAAATTTAGCGTATATTTCTTAATACCTTTCAACTTTTTACGACTATACCAAATTAATTTTCAAAAAAACAAATTTTTCGGTTCGCCCTTTCTCTTCACCAACGACAGCGTCAATCGAAAGAACGTTTAGTACGCTAAGGCATGTTAAAACATGGCTGCGGACTATTAGCTCAGTGCCAAGTCATCGGCATCAATTACTAAGGTTATTAGCATAGTGTTCTACGCAGGCTTTATTACTGTTTCCTAGCGCCACTTTAAGAACAGCACTGTTAATTAGAACCCAACAGTGAATGGTCGAGTGGGGAATCCTACCAAGGCATCAGAATTAATTTTAAATAATGAAATTAAATAAAAAAATCCCGGTCAACGGTGGGATTTATTTTATTTATTATAGACTTTTGTTAATTTGTATTGCTTTTTTAGGTATCATTTTATTTGTTTTTCAACAAATAAACATTCTCATTTTTTTTTTTTTTTTTCAAAATGTTGTCCTATAGGGAGATAGGATTTTGTAACGATGCCCATGTCTAGGACGAAATCCTTACGAAAAATTTAATTTATTAATGGAAATATGGGGTCTATTCTATAACATTTTAGTTAATTTTAACCGTAAATTTAATTTTGTGATACTAGCTATTTTATAAACAAACCCAGATAAAAAAATAGACATGCTACGAGGTAATATATCAAAAACTGAATTGAAATAAAGCCAATAAAAATAAGAAAAAGAAAATATTTGACATAATTACTAGATTTATTACTGACATAAGTTAAAATGTTAACCAAATAATACAGAATACAAAATTTAAAATAACATCCGATTATTTTTATAACCCAGGGTAATTTTAACCAAATGTTTACAGAATAGATCCCTATGTACCGTAAAAAAAGGCAACTTACCAATCGCTTATACATAAAAAAAATATGTTTATTGTTTATACCTAAGTATTTTAAGGTCTATTTTTTTCTAGCCAACAATAATTATATAATTTTCAAAAGCTTTTTGTGTTCCAGATGCCCAATTATGTCTTCAACACAGTCGTTTTCACTAGTACCAGATAAGAAAAATTATTAGAGAGCTGACAACATATACGGGTCCCATACGATACTTTTTTAAATTAATCAAAAGACTGTGCAAGACATGTATGTAGGGGTAATTATTATAGTCTGGAAAGAATATGTCAACGATACGTTCAAACGGGTTGACAGGTGTAAATTAAAATGAAACATGAAAATATAACCGAGTACGTAAATTAAAACAATGGTTCATTGTCAGGATTGAGATTTTTTTAGTCACACACAAACGTGGTTGTGTGTGGTCTCTTTTAGATATTTATTAAATTGCTGACAAGAGCTTTATCAGAAACATAACAAAAATGATACGGAGGTAAAATTTAAATGTAGGTTGCTACTATTTTTAATGAATTAGAGTTTAAAATATATGTGTAGTAAAATAATGGAAAATATCCAACCTTATTCAGGGCAGATACAGATAAAAGGTCCATAATATGGACACCCCTAAAAAATACCCCGAAAAAAGGGACAAACAAGAACAAAATCTGGAAGGAATGCGGAAAAATGTTCCCTAAAATAACGCATGAACTTAGGGCGATGTCATACTATACACTTTGCCGGGTCCCGACCGGTTCCCGGTAAAACGCACAGTATGATACAGTAAACGCCAAATCTAAAGAACCAAGGGCGCGCATTTATAATGCTACGAACACGCCTACCGATGAATAGAATTGGTAGCTTACCTAGAAATTTGTAAACCAGGGGCGCGTATATTTTAAGATATAAAATAAATGGAAAATAGTAAATGATCCTTTTTCATACATATTGCTTAGTGTTATTATTAGTACATAATTCTATAGTCAATTAAAAAATCATTATTTTTAAGTAAGCCGACTCTAGATTAAGGCTGTTCTACCGCTTTCCGTTCGGTATTTATATAAAATTCTGTTACGGTCAGGAAATTATCCTTATTCAAATAAATTAAATTGTAGTAAAATTGTATATTGGTCAAACAAGCCGTACTTAAAAAAAAAGCTATTTAAAACATTACAATAGTTGTACTAAAAACAAAAATAATTCTACAAAACATATTTTTATCTGAAAATCAATCGTTTATGCAAAAATTGTTTCAGATTTTGAGAATAAAGGCATTAAATTAAACCATTTAGAAACACTTGAAATAAATAGATTTAAAAATTCAAATATCCTCTTAAGTGATCAATTAGATATTAATAACTGAGCTTAATTAAATTTCTTTAACTGTTCTTAGTTTTTTGTGAGATAATCCCGGTAATGATATCTTATTGGAATTTTATTAATATATTTCTCTTAAGTACCTACTTTAACTAATTAGTTTATTTTGTTTATATATATTAGAAATGTAAATGAGTAATATTTGAAGAAGTTGTACTTATAAACAATTGTGCAATTTTTATTTCTTTAAATAAAAGTGTGAAAATCTACCATGTTTGGTTTTCTCATTTTAATAATATGGATTTTCATCAAGTAAAGGCCGAAACTCAATTGATATTCAGGGAGATTCGTAGCGGTTGATTTTTTGACGAAGTTTTTCTAGGTGTGGAAAATGTAATTTTTCCAGTTGTTTCCATTGACTGTTAACCTTCCTTCAAAATTCTTTTAGCGGTAGTATAATAAACACCTGTAAAAACGTAATATTATATTAATGTTAAATTTAGTATTTTTTTTTACATTTATTAGGAAACAAAAACGTTTAGAAACAGAAGATAAATTTTAAAAATTTAAATATAAAATATTAATCAAAAATAAAAAGCATAGATATGTGTGTAAAATACAAAAAAATATGGAAAACTACGCAAGTTTAATTGCAAATAAACTACAGAGTATGTTTACCTGTTGCTTGTGCAGTTTGAAGTTTGATATCACCTAAAGTAACTCCTTCCTTTTTTGTTGCGTCAAAATATTTAAAAACATTGTATATTACTTCACAACTTTGTCCGTTAATAACAGATCTGCTCTTTTTTTCACCCACAATAGAAGACATTATCAAAAATAAAACCAGTCACTTTAACCAAAACACGGAAACAAGAAACAAACAATGATCTAGTCGTTACGCTACTGACCGTAAGCAAGGACCAGGTTCAAATTGTGAATGGGCGTGGCGATTTTTAAGTAAACGAATTTGAGCATTTGCGCTAGTTCTTTAGATGTGGAGCTTACTGTACTACCCTTTTGCAAAGATAACCTGGAAAGAAACATTTTAATTTGGGTTAAAATAGCTTTATTTCCGGTACTTTCTTTTACTACGGATTTTTTATATCCTAAGTGGGTAATTACTCCCATTACCCCCTCTTGTATACGCCTGTGGTAGCCCAAAGTTCATTTTCGTAGACACCCAAAACTAGGTATAAGAGTAGCTATGAAATCCATTATAAATACGTAGATACTTCAAAAACAGTAAAAAAAGCTTGTATTTAAATTTCATCTTATTTTCTAGTTTTTATTTTAGTATTTTAAAGTTTTTACCCATAAATCCCTAAGGCCCGATTGTACATTACAAGTTCAAATCATGGTTCAGCTAAAAACACAAATTGACAGAAATGCATTTTAAATGGGCGACTTTAAGTACCAGTCCAGTTCAACTGAACCATGATTTAAACTTGGAATGTACAAGCGGGCCTTATTAATTATTGCTAGTTTATAAAATTGCCTCTTCACGTGTTGTCAATAATACGCAAAATGCGTAACTCCAGTAAAATTATTTGAGTAATATTTTTAAGATATTAAAATAAACGAAAGTATATCTTCATCATATGAAGGTAAATATTATTTAGTTGTTCTTCTACATACCTAATACATAAAACTTTGAATTAAGCTTATTATTAACAAAAATAACACAAAATATCATTTCTATCCGATACTCGTGCTTCACTTTTAAACAAAATTTTGACATTTGTCAACTCGGAGATAGGCAAAATTTCTGTTGTTTCAATTTAAAATTAACTGGTAAAGTTGACACTTTGGAGCTTTGACAGAAGGTGGCTTAGACGTTATTCTAATAGATGGCAAAAAGTGGAGTTAGGCACTTTTCTTATTAGGGCGACGGTATAAAGATACTGACCTCTTGTATTTCATCTACATTTGTATTATTCTATTATAAAATCAATAAATACCTAAATTTGCATTTTTATTAGTGAACTTTACCTACATTTAGTTAATAAACAATTAATAAGTATTTTCATGGAATAAAATCGTTAAATAGAAAAAAAAAAACAACTTGTTTGTTATTCTCGGATCCGAATGGTAACAAACTAAACTCATGCTTAATGAATTACGCCCGAGCGAACTTTTTGTCAACTACGACAAAAAGCCCTATTCATCCTTTCAGGTAGCTTACTCTAATTAAAATGCTCGCTCCCAAAAAATCCATCCGTCTAAACCACAAATCTTTCGAAAAGTTCGCGATGTCGCCCAAAACCGAAAGGCCCAGAAAAAACCCGTAATTGGCAAACTTCGGAATCCATTCAATTGTTTTCCCGAGCTAATCGTACAAAAAGGTTTTCTCACGGCTCGAAACACTTCGAAATACAGTGGCGTAAGGTTGGTTAGAAACTGAAATAGAGAGCAACCATATTTTTTTTAATTCATGACTAGAAATTACTCATTAGGAGCATTTTACTACAATTACATTACAAACAATAAGATTCTAGGAGGCAATTTATTTTCACTAGTTTTTGTTTTCAGCTTTATTCTTCAGTTGGCAACGTTCAATCTTTTAATGTCCTCATCAACATCCTTTCTTCACCTGTCTCTTGGCAGTACTTTTCTTTTCTTCCATCGTAGTTTACTATACAATATTTTTCCCTAAATCCCATCCCCTGGCATCCTCAAAATAGGACCCATCCATTATATTCTTTGCGATTTGAAGATTCCCGCTATATTTGAGTCTTTACATAGCTTCACTAATTTCGTTATTTGTTCTCTCCCAAAGTTCTTAATTTTTTACGTCCAAATATTTTTCTAAGCACTTTCTTTTCCCATATTTCTAGTATCTGTATATCTTTTTGTTCAAATATCCAAGTCTCCCTCGCAAAGGTTATCAACTATTAAGCGGACCACCGTTTCATATTCATATATATCCGTATTTTTAAGTTTCTCGATACACTGAGAGCATACATACATCTCTGTTACCGTTAATGTATCTCTTACTCAAATCCTGAATTTCTAGTCATTGTTACCCCCAAATATTTAAAAGTGAATACTTTCTCAAAACTGTACATTTTTCCCGCATCTGTGTTCACTACAAACTTGTTCCCTTCGTAACACCACTTATCTGACCAAATCATGGAATTTGTTTTCTCCTCATTTATTTTCAGTCCTACTTTTCGAACCTATTTTTCTATTTTGTACAATTTGGTTTTTGTTTTTATTTATACGGCAATATCATCTATGTAGGCAAGGCACTGATGTTTTTTTATGGCAAAGTAATCCCGCTCTATTATAATTTGCCTTTTTGATTACTTTCTGTAATATAATGTTAAAGGGCCCACTTGGCGCAGTCCGTTTTTGTTTATCTTCTGTTATTGTTTACTCTATCTTTTGTATAATTTACTGTTAGTTGCAGCATATTTACATTTTTTTTTTTACTAATTCCCAATTCTAGAATTGCTTTATACAGCTACTTCCTCTTAATTATATCAAAATATCAATAAATAACATATTAGTCTCTAACTGATGTTCATAACTTTCTGCTTGTAATTCTTTAAAAATTTGATTTACTACTCCCCTTGCCTTCATAAAACCTTATTGGTTATAGCTAGACTTTTATATGCAATATTCAGAAGAGCTATGCCCCTATAGCATCTCCTTTCTTTTATAGTAGAAGCAGCGCCGCTTTTGACCATTATTTGGGTATTTTTCCCTGCTTCCATATAATTCTAATCAGTAAGTGCATTTTATTATACAGATGATCATCCTTTTTTTACAGCTCATCAACTATACCACAGGTGGATTTAAACAAGTTTCACCTATAGGCTAAACCAAATCGCCATACAACTCCATACCAGGAAGATGATACAAATTCCGTTGTAAATTGCCATCAAAAGGTTTGGATAAATATTATAACATTATTTCTACTGACCTTAGAAACTTATAATAATAATAATAATAATAATAATAATAATAATAATAATAATAATAATTAAAATTAATTTTTTCAGGTATTATTATTGATATTGGACATTCAAAATTCCATACAAAATTTTTATCTCGCCATGTCATTCAGCTCCCAAAATTCTCGTCCTCCTAGATACCTCTAAACAAAACCTAGTAACTTAAGATATTTTACGAAGAACAAAAATATGAACTTGCTGGTAAGTTTACTCAGTCAGTTTGGATTGATGGAACTTTATTATTGATAACATTTTTGATCAGAATCACAGATTTAATAATAAATTCCTAATTACTATTTATTTAATTAATAGTATTCCTAAATATTTTCCTTATTATTCTTTCGTTCCAAATATCAAAACAACAGTGTTCTGTGAACTTAGATTATACAGTTTGTCTCAGAATTTAATATTTTATATATTGTACCAAAATTTTATACAGATTTATTTTATTGACAAATATTATTATAGTTGGTAATTTTATTATTTTCTTTATAACACATCAGTACTTACTCATACAACGATGTAGGCTATGACAGATGGTTCAACTTACCTGAAAAAAAGAAAAAACTATTATAAAATCTATAAAAATTCCTTGGAAGTTTCCAAATAAATTACAAAATTACCACTACGAAATTATGAAAAATATTTTTGAACCCCAAAGTAAAAAAAAGTTTGATTAAAAATTTTAAAAATTCTGTCCGTCAAGAGATTCGCATACTGCCTTAACCCTTTAGCCTGACATTAAATCTCCAAAATCCAAATTGTAAATTTGAATATACCATTTCCAATTTTTTAACAAACTACTAATCAGCATCGTCTAGGAAAACATGCTATAATGCACGCAGGCATTTATTAGAAAATCGTTATGCATACAAAGTGTGAGTCATAACAAAAACAATAATAGTGATTTAATAAAGTGATTTTTTCAGGCAAGATTTAGGCGATACTTATCTATTTGTATACAGTGTTGTTCTATAAAGTTGGATACACATGGGATATTTTTTTAATATTACGATTGGAAAGAAACGTCGTAGGACGTAGCGCATTACTCTCTGGTGTTTTAAAAAATAGTCCATATTAAAGTTGACTAGGTATTGCATTAGTTATCTGTCAAATTTGGTATTTTTTCGAGAAATCGTATTTTTTTTTAAATGCGGATTTGGCAGAAAACTAATGTCAGTTACTAACTTTGACATGGGCTATTTTGAGTTTTTACATAAGCAGAGGTGATTGCTATACGAAGTTTCTTTTCAATCGTAGTATTAAAAAAAATCCCATACGGATTCGACTTTATGGCACACACTGTATTGTAAATTATCGCACTCAGGTACTTTAATAATTTATTAATTCCATTTATTAAATATAATATTGCATTCTTATTAAAATCAACATCCTTGATTTAACGAAAAATCTCCCAGATAATTAAACCTTATTTGCGACCTAATAAATAATATCTATAACCACGTTCGTAAAAGACCTAAATTTCGTACAAGTGTCTGGGAAACCGACCTGAAACCACCATAAAACATATTTCTTTTCACGCAGTAATCATTATTAAAACACTTAACTCGCTTATCTTTCTAGTTTAGATGTTAAGAGCGATTTAGACAATATTTCGATACACAAAGCTCTCAAGGCACATAATAACTTTACCACCCACTTTTCTTTCCTCCCTAATTCGTTTTTCGTTGGGAACTAAAACACACAGAGACCTCACAAAAAGTCATTAAAACTATTATAAGAAGCATTCATTTTATTATTTTACATTAAAGCAATCACTTTATTATTTGTATCCAGTTATATAGTCTGTACCTTTCCTAAAATGCTCTTCCTAAACGACGTCTATCCTACAATACCTCCTAACGTCTCGACGCCCAACGTCCTGCCGTCCTACTTCGTTACCTTTCTCCGCTATTACTTCTAACACCATTTTAGTATTTCCTACCATTATATTCATTCCGACGCTCAACGTCTCGACTCTCAACGTCCAGACGCCCTACTTTCCTACCTATTTACGTCTCGAACGCTGTCACATTCCGCACCATCTAAGTATATCCTACCTTACATTCATTCCGACGCCCAACGTCCCATCGCTCTACTTCTCGACGCTTGCTACCCCTAAATATTTCCTTCATAATATCCTTGTCGACACCCTTCGTATTAAATACCTTACTGTTCATCACGACGCTAGGCGCCTCGACGCAAGGAGACGCTCAACGCTGCGACGTACCTAAATCGACGCCGTCACAACGCTAGATGAATTTAGTACATAATCTAATGTCTGTATTTTCAATGGTGAGTCAAAATATTTACGTAACTTTTTTTGAGATACTACCGGGGTCGCTTAGACAAGGGCTTAACATTTGCTTCAAAAAATATTATCAATGTAATCAATAAACCATATGGCTATCAGTCGTTCACCCCGAAAGACAGTTAGGTTATCTATCTGTTTTTCGGGTGAATTTAAGTTAATTCAATAGAAATTATAAAAATAAATATTTTAGAAATATACAGGGATGTGCTATCTTGGATAAATTTTACAAACCAAGATAGTAAAAATTAATAGTAAGTTAACCAACTGGTGAATACACTGTTCGTTAGCTCAAGGGGGATACATATATGCTAAGTAAGCCGTTCTACTAGGTTTAAAACAAAGTATATGTGAAATCAACATAGTAAGGTAACCAACTGGCGAATTTTCGCTGTTCGTTGTCTCCGTTGGTCATCACCTCTATACTCGTCGAAATATTTACCTAAGAGGGTGCAACCTGTGTATATCTAGAATATAATTAAATCAACATCAACACATTAGTTAACCAACTGGCGAATTGGCGCTGATCTTCTAGCTTTTGCTACCCAGATTTCGAACGATTTCGTCCAGTTCCAAGGCAAAACCGGCATTGTGACATTAACGAATCATTCTACAAGGTACGGCTCATGGATTTTTATACGGGTAATACAAAATTTTTGTAAATGGGTCCAATGATTCCAATCAGATCGTTCAATATATCTGATCTCTTCTATGTTTTACATCAATGCAGAAGTACATTAAGACTTAGTTTTTGCCAAACCTTCTATTCCAAACCTATTCCTATTACATATCTACCTTCTACTTCTAACTCAAATATAAGGTATTTAAATTGTCCAGACCCACCTAGTTAAAGCTACTAGTCAGAATTAGTTGATAGTTGAATTAATTAATCGTAGAAAACATATTTTTGGGTACCTATTATTCACTATGTAAATAAATTTTAAAAGTTAATTCATAGAGTTTGAACAACATTTATATGTTACTCCAATTTCTATGCGAGTCATATATAGTTTGAGGTAATAACAGAACACGCCTAAAAATGTAACCTGGACTTTTTCAATAATTTCCAAATATTGGATTCGTTAAATTAGAATGCAGTAAGAAAATGTTTAAAATAATAGAGTCATTGTGGAGTGCTACGAATATGTTTTGGACGCGAAGAGTATAAGACATGCTCCAAGGTATTTAAATCTATTTATTAATTTCTTAAATCGATAAATGAACATATAAACAATGTCATTATCCCTGCGCCACTGGACGTGGCAACACGTAATACAAGATTAACTTTTTTTCTCTTGTGAGAAGAAGGCGGTTAAACTTTAAATAACTTTGTCTTGTGTTTGTCACTTTTGCTGAACATTGTTATGAGATCCCCATGCGCCCTAAAAGTAATTATTTATTTCTCAGTACAGTTTGTTTATCTGTAAAGAAAAATTAGGTTTCCAGAAATAATAATGTCTTAACATAATGTAGGGTAAATTTTGGGAGAAAGTATATTCGGAGACAGAGAAAAAGATGTTTTTTCATTTCCTCCCGCACAAAGTGATCATGGATTTTCATTTTTCTTTTTAGCTATAAAGCATTGTTTAAATGAGAGGTAGAACTTTAATGAAACATGAAAGGGCCCCGCAGTTTCTTTATGGTAAATGGCCTTTGGTCGATTCTGCTGTATTTTATAAACGTTGCAATTTTTGATCTAATTAAGTGTCCATGGGCATAAAGTTCTCCTATGACTAGTTTTTGAGATATTCATATAAACTGACAACGCTTATGCTAATTCTTTGTAGTTTTCGCATGGACTTGTTCAAAGCGTATTGCAAAACGTTCACTGACCGACACTGTATGTTAAATTTGACCAGGCTAATAGGTCTTATGTATTTTAAACTTTTTTAAAATGTGTTAAATGATTAATGATATCTAGAGCTAAATAAATATTATTTTTTTTATTATTGTAACACGAATAATTTTTTAAAATACGCCACTGTTCTCTTAAAAGCATCTAATTCAAATTCAAGGGTGTGAAAGGATGCAACCAGAAAGAAAAATTAAACAAATAACGATCACCCTCATGTCATAATTAAGACGTCAAGTTTATTTATTTTTTCTACACTCACTACGTACCTACGTTGTTTGTAGCCTTTGACGGTCCCGATGGGCTGGTTAATAATATAATGATGATGGTAATGCGATGAAAGGGAGAAGCGCTATCTTCAAAGACTCGTTAGCGATTTATTCTACTCACTACCGGATATGATTTCTTTAAATAGGATAGAATTTCGACGCTTCCGAAGGCAACAAGGAAAAAAGTCAAAAGAAAATGGGGTGGAATAAAGTAGGAAGTATTCATTTTATTTTTAAAAACATTATTATACAAGGTGTAACAAAAAGGTAGATCATAAGATATAAGAGATAATCTCAGTCAAAAGACACCGTTTATAAAACAAATAATGAAGTAAACGTTAATGTTTTGTATTTTAAAAATAAAAACTAATTAATTATTTCTTTAAACACCGTACATATTTCGCACAGCTCTTTTTTCATTATGTAAACTATTGTGACGGTGTTACTTTGCCTGTTTAAAGAGCCACTTTGTTGTTATATGCTGCCACTCTTGTACTGTGGTGTATTATAATTTTATATAATATAAAATTTTTATATTTTATTCAAATTTGTCAACTAAGTGCAATGTAATTAAAACTGTGTTCTATATTTTTAATAAATTTTAGTTGTTAGCAATGAGACTCTTATTTATTTAAATTTTGTAACTATTTTCCTAATTTAGTTAACCTCAGGGAATGTTTTAGTCTAATTGGGTTCATTACTTTTTCACTGGTCCTCGTATTATGAATTTCAAAGAGTGGAATGTATTTTCAGGGTAGCCAACCAGTCAACAGAAAATATACCAACTAAGAATTTTTTTGTGTCATCAGCATCAACTGCTATAGTTATTAGCCTCGTGTTCTGTGTAGGCTTTGTTACTGTTTTCCAGGGCCACTTTAGGAACAGCACTGTTAATTAGTACCCAACAGTGAATGGTCGAGTGGGGAATCCTACCAGGGCACAATTGGAATTCAAAAAATAACATTTATTTCTGGACTCTATACATCAAAATCTTAAAATTCTATAATAAAACATTCATTCTTCCTTACACACCCTTTATGGACAGTGGCAATGACTTAAATAACCAACCTCTGACTAATTTTTTTATTATACGTTGGCATTGCCGTTGCCGTTATATCTTGTTGAATATGTTTTGAATTTAAAAAAGTGATTTACAGGTTATGTTTATTATGGAAGAGAAGATGTGTATTTTTAAATCATTAAATGGAATCAGATTAATATTAAAAACAAATAAAATGGAAAGTTATAGTTCAAATAAAAATTTTGTACCTTTACAACTACATCAGGGTTCATAAATTGTGTCCTACTTGCTTCGTTTTCTTTTCACAGGGAAACTGCGAATCAGGGAGATTGAAAATCCAGATGAATCTTAGAAAACCACGTTGTGTCGATCAATAAATTGTGAATTCCAGGACAAAAGGCAGAAGCCTTTTATAATACTTCCACATCCAAAACTTATTGTACCAATTACACCAGTAAGTACTTATTACTAATTTTACAATAAATTATAGCTATTATCTTTCGTATACTTTCTTATTATTTCAATTTTCAGGATGACAAAGAAACTACTTCTCTTCCATTTTAAAATTCTTCCAAGCGTCCTCGATTTTCATTTGTTAAATCAACAACTTTTTACATTTTGATCGCATCTAGAGAGTTCAAATTTCTTGTGCCCAATAGAAAGAAACTGGATTTAGTTACTTTTAAAAATAAGTTATTTCTATAAATTAAAGGTGAGTTTATTAAAACTAATTATACTGTAATTTTAACCTAATTTTATATTGAAATTATATTACTGTCCGAAAAAAAACCTGGTTGTCAAATTTAATCACATTGCATTTTTGTTATCTTTTTAAATGAAGTTGGTATTCTGTTTCTTACTAAATTTATTACTTTGTTACTGTTTCTATATTTGTCACAGTGTTTCATGTACTGTGTGATATTATTAATATGTCCAATAGTAAATATAATAATTTTAAAAGTTTTTTGTTTGGTTTTTAAATACTATCTTACTATATTGACTGAATTTGCCGAAAATAAAAGCAAATTCCATAGGATTCTAATAAAGTGAAATATACAGTTTTTTCTTTTGATGCATTTAAATAGTACGTTAATGACTTTAAAGAAAAACTTCCCCAAGCTAACTTTTTCAATAAAGAATATATTTGCCTTTTCAACCTTACCTAATAAATTGTTTCTCCAATGCTATTTAATTTAAATCAAGTTAGTTTTCGCTATATTAAATGATATACGAATTTCATCCTTTAAAATATCTACATTTATCATACTCTTCAAAATTGCAATATTCTTATGATTAGGGCTGCCAGATTATTAGAAATGAAAAGCGGGAGGTTTTAATTTTGAAGAAAAAATATTTATTTTAATTAAATTCCTACTAAATATACAGAGATATTATTGTAGCATCAAAAAAAGGAACAAAATCAAATTTCAATGCTCGATTTAATAAGTCAACATACAAGTACCTATACCTAATTTTGCATGGTATCATTTTTGGCAATCTTTATGTCACAACTGTACATTTGTATAAACAAATACTTAAAAAAATTAACAATAGGTGGGTTCACACTTGAACTAAAATATATAATTTCAGCTCAGTGGGTTTTTCTTTAAGTAGAAAGTGGGTAAAGTTATACTTTTTTCACTCGTGCGTGAAGTAAAACTATTTATGCGCTAGCGAAAAAAAAATAAAATTTGAAAAAATTGTACATAGCAACAAAGTACTTTACGCACTAATATTAGTGGATAATGTGTTAGGTAGTAGAACTTCTCAAAAAAATATCAAATTCCTATTTTAAACAATTAATTATTCTAAAATTACAAATATTTTGAACTGTTTCCTACTCTACCAAGAAGACTTTTTGCATCCTTTTGCAAATTTTTTGTAAATTCTTGGCAAGTAATCATTAGTTAAGATTCTGTTTCTATAGAAAGAAAATTTCTTTCTTTCCTCCAGGCTACAAACATTAGACTAAAAATTCTCTCACTCATTGCGTTTGAGTGAGGAAGAGAAAAAACATAAGAGCAAATTTTGAAAAAATTTGGAGTTCTATGGCTCTTAAAATAACCTATTAAAATTAAAATAAACCTATTGCTGATCAATTTTAACGTCTTTAAAATTTAGTGGTGTGTTTTCCAAATATGATGACAAATTTACAAATTCTTCTAAAAGTAGGTGAATATCTACACCAATGGCTAACTCATCAGAAATTTTTATAAAATCGTCCAATTTAGGGTTTGTTTTCAAATCAAGATGGGGCTTCTGGAAATTACGACGTTTGGAGTTTAAAATGCGGGAGGGAGTGTGAGAAAGCGGGGGACTCCCGCCTAAATCGGAAGGTATGGCAGCCCTACTTATGGTGCCAGATTAAACTCGTATCGAATGTAAAGTGTCCATGAATTCTAAAGTGAACTACACTGCAATAAATAAGAGACATAATTGGTCCCAGTACTGATCCTTGAGGACATTTCCTGAGCTGCATTTTGTGATTGACACAGTCGAAAGCCTTGGATAAATCACAAAACATTGCCGCAGCTACACTGTTGTCATTTATTTAAACATGTAGTTTTTCAGAACTGAAAAAGCATTAATGATGTTATTTTTTCGAATTCAAAACCAAATTGAAGTTTAGACAGCACAGAGTATTTATAAAGAAATTTTTGTATTTCACAGCTTGGTCCATGCATTAATTAATCACTGCCTTACTTTTTACATATTCTTCAGATAGCGCAAAGAGTTCAATTGATCAAGTCATCTTTAAACTTTTAGTATTTGTTTCGTAACATTATAAAAAATGATTTAATTTCCGTATTTCGTGAAAGGGAAATATTAAATATCTCGAATTATCAAAAATCTCATCTCGTTCAGTCGGCTGGTGCTAAGGTGATTTTTAAAGGGGTTCGGAGTAAATGAAATTACACAAAAGCACTTCATGCGAAAAAAATGATCCCGCATTAACAGGGTTGGTCTTCAACTATTATAAACAAGTATATAGAAAGTATAAAAGAAATTTATTAAATATATTTTAACTCCCTAAAATTATTTGTCATATTATAACACGCGTCTTAAGTGTGCTGTAAAAAAATGGTCATCAAAATGCAAAATTTTAAGTAAATAAAAAATTTCTTACCGTCAATAAACTTTACTAAATAATATAATTGCCATTAATATTAATTACTTCTTGCCAGCGTGAGGGGAATTTGTATACCTATACCATTATCATTTTGGTTTTTTTGACCTTCAAAAAATGTTGTATGACAAAAACAAGTGATAGTCGGAGGGTGCTAAGTCCGGGGAATGTGGTGGATGTGACAGAATTTCCCAGCGTAGTTCTGTAATTTTTTGGCGAGCTCCCAAAAGCAGCATATAGCCTGGCATTATCATGTATGATGTCTTTCTTATTAAATATTGCCGTATTCTTTTCTTGGACTGCTATGCTGTCTTTAATTTGCTGGCAGTAAAAGCTTGTAATAATTGGAATTATTATTAATTGAAAAAATCTAAAGAATTTACCAAAAATTCTAAACAAGTATTTAATGTTTAAATTAAATAATTAAAAAGACACAATGAAACAAACCTTCAATTTATTAATCTACATTGAACGTGACATTGTTAAATACAATCAACAGTCACATAAATTTTGGTTTATATAAAAAGGATCAGTTGGGAAACTCTCAGTCGGGTTCGGACTAAGGTCCAAAACTTTCGCCCCTTGGGCGAAACCCTGGTTTTGTATTGTAAAGTAAAGTGTAGAGTATAGTTTTTGTGTACGATGTGACTTATGGGTAAATATTTTAACTTAATTTTACAGTAATTTTGTTTAATAATAATTGATTAATTGATTAACATATAAATGCCAATTTTACATTTTCGTCCCGAATTATATTTTATGCATATCTTTATTACTATTAGTTATAGTGCATTATTCCCTAAATGGAATTTTATTCATTTTTTCTGAAGACTATTTGTCAAGTTTTATATTTATTGTTAATATACATTTGTTAATGTTTTATACTTATTATTAATCTCTCCTCCCTTCCCAAACCAGCAAAATACTCCAAGCATTTGAGAAGCCTCGGCGTTTCTATTCCCTTAGGACTAAAAGAGTCTAAAACTAGTTGCCAAGAACCGCTCGACATATGCTATTAAGGGATGTTTTTTTTTGTATTTTATTATTTTTTCTTTATTATTTTCTTTTGCCACTGGCGAATGGATGTTTCTTCAGGACTCCAGGACCCCTTTGGCTGGTGACAACACTGCCCTAATCCCTTAATAGTATATTAACAACAATAGCTAAAGACCTATCAGTAGTTACAAATGGTCTTTAGGCTAGCTGGTTGTTACAAGCTCATAATGTATTGGTCCTCGAATGTGCCACCATATACACATCCTCTTATTCAGAGTCAAATTTGGTTTAGAGGTGAAAGGGCTAGGTTTTCCGGGTTCACAATATGCCCTTTTCTTTACGATGTTTTTGCAGTTAATTCACTTTTCAACCCCAGTTATCATCAGGTTCAAGAAGGACTAGATTTTGTTCCGAGCAAGCATATGACGGCACCTATCTTGAATATTTCCACACCAATCCTACCTTCCGAATATGGTCCGAAATGGTTTACTGAGTTGAATTAAGCCTTTCTGCGATCTCTGAAGTTATCAGAAAAGCATCTTGTTCCAACATGGTCTCAACAACATTGTCATCGATCAAAGATGGTTGCCCAGAACGTGGCTCATCAAACAGGTCAAAATTACCTGTTTCAAATTTTTGCACAAAACACTTTCAATAAATTTGTGCATGCTTTAGTCTTCCTTGTTGAAATTCGTATAAAATACAGTCGCGTAATTAACATTATCAGTAGCAATGGCGACTCCTGGGGTGGTTCACAGTGACAGAATATAGGTATCAGTACAGATGTATAAAAAAACTATCAGTGTTTTAGAACGTTTATAATATACCTTTCTAAAACACTGTACCGGAATCTATATTCTGCTACTGTGAACCCCCAAAATGTTGGCCACAAGCCGACCCTGATCAGTAGCCATGGGTACATGATCGCCTCACACTTAAGACTAACGTGAATCAACTTTGTTTTAGTTCATTTACTACGTCAGTATATAAGAGCAAATTGGACCTCTCGTGAAAGCAAAAACGTTTTAAGGATTTTCTAATATAAAATTGTATTTATATGCATTCCACTACGAATACTTCGTGATATGTGTCTCGACAATATTGAAAGCTTTAAAGTTGTGCAACGATAAGGTTTAAGAAAAAAGGTAGGAAATCATCCCACTTATAAACTACTAGATATTTATTAAAACAAAAAGCAGCAAATTTTCATAGATTTAATACGTTAATGTTTTGTTTTTAATTCCTTTTTAAAATTTGCAAAATAAACACTATTTGAAGGTTTACAAAAAATTTAAGGTTTCTACACCCTAAGTTTTGTTATTATTGGTATTTCCTGAACATTTCACAAAAATGGAACTAAAAATAAAGGCTCAGAATGAATTATAAATTTTCGAGGTGTTCGGTTTGCCAAACATGTGCCAAGTACATAGTCATGTGCTTACGTGTCGAAACTTGTCACAGAGTATGAGTAATTTCAAAATCTTTCAAATATTCAAATTAACTATACAGGTATCTACCTTACCGATTAAGTAAATGTTAATTAGTTGAATAAATTGCTCCAAACTTGTTGCTAAATTTCTACAAAGAAACCCCAACTCTTATTTATCCTACGCGCGTTTTCTGTGACACAGTTTTCGAGTTTCTATTTATATTTCAAAAATAAAAGTAAAAAAATAGGGAATATAAAAGTATAGGTATTCTAAAAACATTTCAGTTACCCTATATAGACGATCTTGAATTTTTAGAAAAGAAAAGTCCATCCCTGTGTTAAAACAGCCACCGAAACAAATTGGTTTCGTTGTCGGGCAAAGAGCCGACATATCAGGGCAATTAAGGAAAACAACGAATGTAAAGAGGAAACGGATTAATTGGAGTATTTTTGCTAATCCATTCAGTTCGCACGGATTGCACTCCATCCAGATCCAATTAACGAGTTCCTCTAACTGACGAAAAATGTTGGACTGTAGCAGATGACTATTTTAAAACAAAACTTGCAACAAAACAGGATGTCTCCAAAAGGTGATTTAACCCAAATAAAAATGTCTTTATTGAACAAATGTACAACATTTGCACCGGATAGGCGAAGATTAGCTTCAAGCTACTCTAACTCTTAACTGAACTTACCTACATCCAAAAAAGAGTCATTTTTTAGAAAAACGCTAAAAATGTTTTCAAATAAGAAACAGTAGACAAATAAACAAAATAACCTAATAAAAATAACAAACTAAACGTAAATGCATTTTCCAATTTGTTTTGATAAAAGACCTTCTGATATTAAAAAATATTAACCGTAGCTTGTATTTTTCCGAGAGTTTATTTCGTAAAGGAATTTCATCGGCAAAAACTAAAGATTTCATATTAGAAGCCTAGTGGGCTGTAATTAGAATTTATGAAATATATAAAATCCCTTTCCTTTTTTTTCGAAAATTTAAACAAGCATTACAATTTCGCATAACAATAATTTTTAAATTTCATCATCAGGAATTTCAATAAAATATTAAATAAAATAATATTTCTTGTCTAAATTTATGCCTCTTTACTAATTTTCATAACAATTTGTGAATATGTTGTGAAATTAGAATTTACCAAAAAGAAAACGAACAAAATATTTCGAATTTGACACCCTGTATTTTTTTCACAGCATCATTTTATTGAGGCTTATTTTGATCCAAATAATCTGCGCTTCATCTATGTCAAAATAGTCATAATTCACCCTGTATACATTTGTTAATTTCCATTTATTGGTTTTAGTTTATGTTCACGATTAAAATTGAATGAAAGCTTTCTTTTCATTTTTATATGAACGTGGACAAGCTGTTTTAAATTAAGTGACAATTTGTATGCGTCTACTCGAACGTAATTAGATTTATTTAAGGCATATAAATTGAATACAAATTGAAATTAAACGAATTTCATTTAAGTTGGGTGCCAATTAAAAAGTTAGCCTGAACATATAAACTTAACACTAATTGCAATTTAAAGTTTGGAAATGCGATTTTGCATCGTAATTGGTAGACTAAATTTGAAATTATTACATTTTTGGAATGTTTTACTTCTATTATTATTAGTGTCAATTTTATTAAATATTCGAAACTTTATTATACATCAGGTTGTCTCATAACAGATAGGAATTGTACAAATTTTATCTCTACTAATAATAGCAACCAGGCGCTATTCATTCCCACTATTTAAGGTAATTTTGCACCTTACGCTATGCCTCGTACTCATGGATACAGCGTCTGTCACAGTGTTGCCAACTTTGAAGTAAGATTTTTCCCTCCACATACCTTTAAAATTCCCACTTTTATGAAATCCTGGACCTTTGTTTGTAAAATTTCTAACAAAAAAAAGTCCTCAACATCATTTTATAAAGTCATCAGATTTTATATCAGAAATACAAGTTTGGATCATAAATATTTTAACAATACTTTAAAACTACGTCAAACAATTTACAAATTTTTTATTTTATTTTTCAAATCATACATTTTTCACATTATAGACTGGAGTAAAAAAATTCCCGTTTTTGTTTAAGTTTTTCCATTTTTTGTTTTAAAAATTCCCGCAAAACGGGAAATTTCCCTCCGGTTGGAAACACTGCCTGTCAACTACGACAGCAGCTTACATACTTTGATTACTATTCACATACTTTGATTACTATTCACATACTTTGATTACTATTCACATACTTTGATTACTATTCACATACTTTGATTACTATACGGTGCAAGAGAGAGGACCGACACGCCCGACATAGAGCGCGGCCATTTTAATTCCTATGCCACAGTTTTTAGCTAAAGAATCAGATCGCTCACTCTGCGTCAGCACTTTTGATCTCAATGTGCCAGTTTATACACTGCGCAACTCGGATAATACAATATATGGCAACCACCTATAATAAAACAGCAGTCTTCTGCGTATCCTGAATTTGTATCCCTGGAGTGGATATTATTTTGGAACTTTCAACTGGTCCGAGTGAGCTAACTGATTCTTTAGCAATAAACTGTGACTCCAAAAATAATATTCACTGATACTGACACCAGCAAGCAAAGTATCAGGTGCGTTTTAATCATCCGCTTTTGTTTCCGGAATTGTCGGTTTAGTCGTTTTAACCTGTCAGATTAAAACAAGAAAACCGACAATTAGGCATTCCAAACAAATGAATTGCCAGTGGGAAGGTTTGGTATATCTAAGAGTGGCGACATACGGTGTATTCTATCTACTTTACGTAAAATCATGAATAATGGATTACATTTAAATATTTTATGTCGAAGACAATACAAATAATATTTAAAAAACCCACCTATACATTTCTTCATAAATTGGCAGGCTTGGCGACTACTACTTCGAATACAAATAGTGTCCAAGTTGCAAGACTATGTCGCTACCCCCTTAGATATACAAGAATTTCCCACTGGCACCTATTGTTTGACAGGTCGTTGGAATACCTAATTCCGAAGCAGAAGCAGATGATTAAAACGCACATATTAAAAATATTGCGCCAAGATGTAGGCAACACGTCATAAGGGATAAAAATGGCGGAGTTTTCTATCTCCTTTTAAAAGGCACTCAGAAAGCTGCGCAGTGTGACCATTTTCCGTATAGTAAAAGAAAATCAAAGTATGTGCAACAGCTATTAAGAATCATCCGCGATTCAAGCTAAGTATTACGCCCTCTGGAGAAAATATGTAAAAGGTGTCTATAAGTAAGACTTTTCTCAGTGTTGCCAACAGTAGCGGAATTCCACTACGTCAGAGGATTTTTAGCCCTTAACTAGCAGAAAGACCTTTTTTTGAGTAGCGAAATCATACATATTTTTTTATGATTTTTTTTTAATTTCAGTTTATTTACCAGTTTTGCTTTAAAAGCAGTGAATCAGTTGGCAACATTGCTTTTGTGTTATTTTTTTTTCATATTCACAGCACATACATACTTTGTCCAGTATGGTGACGAATATCGTATAAATAAAAGTAGAAATCTAGTCCAGAATTGAAAAAAAAAACTAATAAATTTGATTCACTGAATTACATACCATACATATCAGAATGTTGAAAATGCGTGTGTGCGTATTTTCCAATCAATTTTAATTAATAAATTTGTATTTAAAATATCAGCATTTTTTATTCCGTGATATACAGTATGTTAACCTAGGCATCCCGAGAAATAAAGATGATACGTTTAACTATACTTCGACGTAAGCGAAATAAAGAGATGAAACTTGTTTAACTACGCCCCTTCGAAGAGAAAGGGGGGACACTGCTGTCCGCAATCAGCGATCATAGCACAGGACAAACTTCAGTACCAGGGGGTTTATAGCATATGCGCATTTTCTCAACAAGTTACTGCGCATCGAAACTGGCGTACGTCCGTTTTACAATAACACAATTACATTAAGAATATAAAGAAAACAGAATAATTATAAATTATTGTGATGTTTGTTTACTTTTAAACAACAGTTTATTTATTAATAATTTATTTCAACACTTATTTATTTTATAACACAACTATTCTAATTTATATATGCTTCGAATGTCTTTAAACTGATCACTATTTATATTCACCACTGTCTATCTACTAATTACTATTTATCTTCACTGGCCATATAATAACTAACTCTGATGGATCCTCCACCAATATTTATACAAATTTAAAAAATTGGCGAATGTTCTAGTAAGTTCACATATTCTCTCCAATACACTAGAAACATTATCTCGTTCTTTCTCGAACATCATCGAAAGCACATTTACCATAGTCGTCCCATAGGTTTGGTTTTAAGGGGTTTAATTATGTATAATAAGCGGACAAGTTGAGCCTCAAAGGCCAAATATTACAGAGAGGGACTTGGAGTATTAGAGCATGACTGAATAATGAAATGGCTCACATTACAATATCTCAATAAAAATGTGTTAGTAACTTGCCAAAAGTAATAGTTTCACATTTTTTTATTTATCTATCGTAAAATTGAAAAAATATGAATTTATTCAATTAATTGTACAATGTAAATCTGGCTTTGGATAACAAAACCCAAATCTCGTTACGCTCGAGTCGACTCGATAGCCGGAACCCGAATGATACAAAATACAATATGGCTGTCGATGTAAACAATTCTAAGTGAGTTTTACTTTTATTTAATACAGTTTTAGGAATAAATTTAGTAATAATTTACTGTAAGTAAAATTATTTTGATAGTTTTGCGTGTCTATGTCCTATAAATGCATATATTAAATTGTAATAGTAAATTGTTCTGGCCCATTTACACTGTTTTAGAACAAACATTTTTACTTTATTGTCAACTGAAAAAAAAAGGATTATTATTCGTATTTGTAATTGTGTTATCCCCAAATATTGAAATCCTTAACAAAGCTTTAATTCTGATATTCATTTTGATAATAATTATCCTAGACATGCAAATTTAATTATATGTATTAACCAAGCTTTTTAGTCTTTATAAATCTAAAGTATTTTCTTTACATAAAGCAAGAAAATCTTAATTAAAGTAGTAAAATAAAAATTAGTTAAATCGCTGCAAATGCAAAAGTAATTAGTCACATACAATCAAAATCATGTGTTTTAAGAAGTTTTTCGCTTTCAACAATTGTTTTTTTTTTACTTTTCGTTTCAGGATTTATAGATGAAAAAATATATATGGAAAAATTTTGTTCATTTTGTGTTATTTAAAATAGTTGTTTATTCAGAAAATATATATTATTTTTATTGTTGTAACCAATAAAGGTTCTACAAATAATATTTAGTTATAATACAATTATGTATTATTTATTTTATACCTCTAAAATTATTTAACATAAAATTATACATTTTTATTAGCATTTTTTAACACGCATTAGATATGCGTGTTAAAAAAATGCTATTGAAAATGTAAAATTCTTATATTTATATTTTTCGAAGTAAATTTAAAAGCCCGCCAATTTTCAAATTAAAATAGCATTACAGCTTTTTATATTACCGACTGAGTATTAGTTGCATAAAACTATCCCATATGTCGCTGAAGGCAAACATGTTGCCAAATTTTTGTAAGGAATCTGCCACCCTTAATTATCCTTCCTCCATGTTCAGTACTCCACACCTGTTTTGGAGTGTACGTTGCTTATTGTTTAACATGGCGAAAGTTACGTAGTTATCGGTAATATCTTACAAATGCTCAGTTTTTGTTAGAAAGTACCTATAACTTAGTGATGCCGAGAGATTCTCGTTTCTCGTCTCGTCTCGACGAGAGAGAAATTTTCTCTCGAAAACAGTTTCGAGACGAGAGAGTGTCATCTCTCGACGAGAGTTTCTTGTTTCTTTCGAGCAATTTACTTTTTGCATATTTGAAATTTTCAAATGCTTATCGTAACATAAAATTTAAACATACTAGATTTCCAGATAGTCAAAAAGTTAACTATAACCCACGTATTATATATACATGTTTAACTTTTGTTTTGTTTATAGTTTTAAGAAGTTTGATTTATTTATTGGTAGTCGGTATTTCAATAAGATAAGTTGTAAGCGTCTACTTGATTTTTATAAGTGATGACTTAGCAAAAATGATACACACTTGCCATTCATAGGGAGAGGCAAGAGAGGCGGAACGGAGCCGGAAGGATGTTGGTAAAATAAGGAATGAGAACTGAGAAGAGATTAGAGAAGTGTAATCGATCGGGCGGTGCGCTGGCTCTGGATTGCTATTATAATTTCTTTAATTGATTAATAATTGATATCGTATTATTCTCCGTATTTCTTTAATAATTATTTGTGTAACGTCAACATTGTTTATTGTTCTATATTGCATTAACAAATTTTACAAGTGTTAAATGTTGTGTTTTGTCATAACAATGTCTGACGGTAACGCCCTAAATATCCGAAATCCGACATCAGAAGTGGGATTACCTATTTATGAGGCTTTGGCAACATTGTTTGCATGTCACGTAGTTGCCAATCGCTCGAAATTGGCCAGTAAACTTGCTACAATTAAGTGTTCCAAAAGACTTGAAAAGTGTTTGCATTTGTAACGGTTGGAACCGTTTTCGTTATTTTGACACCAACATCTCTACACAAATGTCATTTGTCGTTTATGCCTTGCGTCAAAAGTTCCCATTTCATTTTGGTTTTGTATCTGTCAACGAATAAGTTGATTTAAATTTTTAATTATCTTGGACATCCGATGTACTAATTGTCTTTTAATATTCTTATTGGCCGTCTGATTTTATAAGGTAAGTTTAAATACCGATATTTTGTTGAAAATATATATTTTGTACAAGAATTTCTTAAATGAAATGTAAAATTTTAAACATAACCTCAATACACGAGTAACACATGATAAAACGTTTTATATGATTTTATATATTATTTTGTTTGGAAGAGATATTATGCTTTACTATATTTAAATGTGTTAAATAAGATTTTTCCTTTTTATATTAATTTTAGTCTCTGTGAAATTATTCTTTTAATAATTTTGAATCGTTCATTTAATAGTAAAAAGCATTTTATCTGGTTCCTTTGCAAATTTCCTAGTTCCTTTCTTAATATTTTTACCTTTTCCTTGTAGCCTGGCTATATCTAGATGGTTCAGAAGTTTAATTCAAGATATATCTAAATCTGTTTATAGGGATTTCTATCTAAGAAGTTTAGTAGGAGTTACAGAAGGTTATTTCAAGTTATATCAAGAGGTTTAGTTCGAGTTACATCTGAAGAAGTTTCTGGAGATTTACGTTTATGAAGATGTATACCTAAGAGTTTGGTGCTATCCGAAGAGTATCGTTCGAGTCCCTTTGAAGAAGGCCTATACAAATATCTCTTTGTATACTACCTCCTGTTACAATAGATAAGTGTTTGAATAAATCATCTAAATTTGAATAAGTAAATCTCTGTGAATTAGAATTTGTTACTGCCTTATCTAAAACTTGGTTTAAATATAATATCTTAATGGTTAGTTATTTTCTATATTAAGCTTAAAACCTATAAAAAATAGATAAAATAACAAATATCACATTACACATTGCACCATGGGTAAAAGACCGGCGCTATTTCGGCCAGATCATCAAATCAACCCGAAGGTCGCGCTTTTAGCCAACCTAACAAAAGCCATCAACAAGCATTTCTGGGTACATGTAGCTCTTATATTAAAGTTAAACACAAAGCTTTTAACTACTGTACGTATCAGTTGTCAAGAACAGAGGGTAGTAAGAAGATATTGTCATTGACATGCTTCTAATCTACTGAAAAAAAAATACCAGAAGCAGCTATTAGACCAGAGCATACTGGCGCATTCGTTTGCAAAATTGTTTTAATTCGTAATTTTTTTTTAAATATCCGGAAGGCTTTCCTAATTATAAAAGTGTAAGACGACACTCGTTTGTTGATGTTATTGTTTAAACAACGTATCTTCAACCCCTTGTTATGAATTTTTTAAAATCCAAAATTGACGAAAATTCTAATTTTCTTGAATTAAATAATATACCTTAAAATTTAAAATGCTATAATTTTAAATTTTTACCGAATATTCAAACTATAATAAACAAAATTACCTAAATAAATTTTCAAAATTTTGTTTGTTGTTATGTTTTTTTTTACGTTATAACAATATGCTTCCTAAGCGCCACGATGCCACGAAAAAGATTGTTCACTAGTATTTTCATTAAACAACAAATTAAATCGCACAGTCACGTTATCGTTTTGATGAAGAGTTGCATTTTTTAATTTTAAATATGTAACAGGTTTCGGACACTTCACTAACGCCTCGCCATGATCACAAAATAAACACTTTTTGTCGTCAGATAATATAATTTTTTTAGAAATTAAAGAGAACGACATTATTATTCAGAAAACTACACGACTGCAAAGTAAACCAGTAGATGTAGAATCGAGCAAGACTGATTAACAACTAAAAAATAATTTTCAAAACGAGCCAAAAATTCTAAGGTAGGGTTGAATTTTCTATTTGGAAGGCTGTGAAAATTGTTTATGACAGGAAAAAAAATAGAAGAAGAGTTAAACATACACTTTTTTCAAAATACGAAATAAGTCCCTTTACCTATTTGTATTCATAGTGCAAAAGATTGAAAATCATAAAAAAATTTCATATTTATAGTACTTACTCTCAATTTTAGAAAAAAAAATGTTTTTCCTTATTTTTGTTAAATGGAGAAAGGCTTGGATACTTTTGAAATCATAAAATTTTATAACCCCCGTACTATGTTCATTGTAACAGGTAGAAATTTTTCACGGATCACAAGTGCATTTGGCCTTTTTATCGTATTGAAAAAAAAAGGTTGAAGAAGATTTTACTTCTCAGGCAGTATCTGACAATAATTTTTTCATGAATAAAAATAAATGTTAAAAATAAATGTTTCTGTTAACTTTAATAAATAAAAAAGTTATCAAAAGTATCTAAAAAAGTAAAAAAAATCACATGATACAAAACTATTAATCGGCAAATATAACAAAGTGTTATAAAAAATGTTAATAATAATTTTTTTAAACTTATTACCTCTGAAAAACAGCAAAAAATTGATTCAGCGCGTCATCGGGCTTTCTCTTACCCATCTTATACATTGAGTTGGAAGTACTTCTCTCTAAAAGTACACGAACGTAGGAAGCATATTGTTATAACGTAAAAAAAACATAACAACAAACAAAATTTTGAAAATTTATTTAGGTTATTTTGTTTATTATAGTTTGAATATTCGGTAAAAAATTTAAAATTATAGCATTTTAAATTTTAAGGTATATTATTTAATTCAAGAAAATTAGAATTTTCGTCAATTTGGGATTTAAAAAAATTCATAACAATTAAAGGGTTGAAGATACGATAATGGACGTAAGGACTTTTTTTATTCAAAATATCCTAAAGAATATAAAAAAAATTAATTCATTGCAAAAAATGCATTTTTTGCCTTAATTAATTTTTCGTTGTTTAAACACTAACATCAACAAATATCGAGTGTCATCTTACACTTTCATAATTAGGCAAGCCTTCCGGACATTTAAAAAAAAAATTACGAATTAAAACAATTTTGCAAACGAATGCGCCACTATGCCCTGCATATATCGCAACAGCCCTTCAATAAACAGATTACCGCAGCAATCTTTCAAAAAAATTAAAAAAACAATTACCAGAAGCAGCTATCGCAACAGCCTTTCAATCAACACATTCAATCATTAAAAGAAACAACTATTCACATATAATATCACAATCTATTATGTAATCTTTCTCAAACTACATCATCAGTTTTTCCCGCCGACACTAATAACAAATAATACGTGTGTAATTGGGATTTTAATTTATTCGGTAAATATTCCAATCAATATTAAGTGTATATTAGAAATTTGTGAATTTTTATTAAATTTGTTGCTTGATGCAGAAGTGATGGAAAACTTTTTAATAAGATTTTTTTTTTTTAATGTAAGAAACTTTTTTTTATTTGTATAAAACTTTTTGGCACACACTTTTCTTGTGAGATTTGTATATTGTACAACTTGTTAGGTAACTTACTGCAATTTTTTATATCACCAATTATTCCAAATAACAGACAAACAAGTCATTATTAAGGCGGGTACAGATCTGAGCACGTACGCGTATGAAGCAAGCCGAGGCCCAACCGAATGCCTCGTGCAACGCATTTTGTATACACGAATGGTGGACGCACGAGGCACTGATCGCCACTTATCCAGTAAATTCGCGAGCACGAAACCGTACACCCAGAACATTCGTAAAATTAAAATAAAAATGAAGGATGAGGATGACGTCATGGAGTTGAATGCATGTTTTATTATTTTATCCGACACATTAAAGAAAAAGGAAGAGAATGGAATCGATGGCCGATTTCCTGCCAAGGATATTATTTTTTTTATGGTGTTGTAATAGAACTGGCATTTTGCTATCTTCAGATATCACGACGATTATTTACTTCCAGGAAGCAAAACGTTTTCTTGGTTCCACTCCATGCAAAATAAATCCAAAAAACTCACTATAATCTGTACGGTGATGGTACAAATTCTCCATCCAGTCTGAGCACGTACTGCGCATTGCTTCCCTTTGATGTACCGCCAACAAATGGATCGGGCGAGGCCGTACGGCGCACACAACGAGACAATTTGCCGCTCCTCGGAAGCCCGTCCACATCTGCATGCTCATGCGTTCTCGGCTTGCCTCATACGCGTACGTGCTCAGATCTGTACCCGCCTTTATACAAGTCTTAAAGTTAAATAAAAAAATTTGACCAAATGAAATAGCGCAATAGTGTTCCTATAGTAGATGTTTTAATTTAATTAGAGTTAATATGTTGATACATTTAGCAGACAGGCACTGATACAAAATATCAGTACAGCAAAGCTCTATTTTTTTGTATAAAAAAAAACTATCCAACGGGCAGCAATCATAATCATTTTGATTGTCAATTTATTTTTATGGGTATTTTTGGAAATAAGTGCAATTTTTAAGCATTTTTTTCGAAAAACTGTCAAAGAGAAAGTAAAACAAACGAACGTATAATATATTTTTAAAAATAGGCTTCAAAATGCTTTCATTTTATATTACACGATGGCATTAGAAAAATTCTAACATCCAAGTTAATCCCCAACTGACTTCCAAAACAAAGTATTTACGTTTTTAATTAATGCCTAATTTGGGACACTGATTACTTCAAATTTAAATTGTATATGTCAAATAGTCTCTAAGTAAAACGACTGTGACAGACATAGAGATTCCATAGTGTTTCTTATTGCCAATTCGGGTACTAATTACTAGAATGACAAATTACTTGAAAATTTCGGTGTTTTGTTTTCAAAAATTTTCAGGTTTTCTATAATAAAATAACACAATTCTAAAGTAAAATAATTCTTATATGTAAAAGCAGAATTTATTATATTGTCAGTATGAGACTCGCCTATCCGCCCGAGTGATTTAACGCTTAAAAACATTGTTACACCTCTACAACGGTAAAGGGATAGCAACTATTTCTCTCTATTCAATTCTATTGTTTTTCTAGCCCTTTCGCCAATATTCACGATTCTAAACTAACCTATTGTATGTAATAACCCAAGGTGCAATGTTTTAACAAAGATTAAACAAAAATATTACAGTAGACGGTAGATAGACACACCCTCCAATCCTTATTTTAATTCTAAAAGAAAAAACTTTTTAAAACGTTCGCAATTAAATATGGAAACAGACAAATAATAAAAAAAGTGATTAATTTCTAATGGGAAAAGAACAGAACGAGACGCCACGTCCATGACGCACAAAGATTAATATTTTAGTGTAGTGCCCGTAATTAATATGATTAATGATCCCTGTGCTATTGTAGCATTGTGAGGGAGGACTCCACAAAACGAAAAAGATATATTAAATTGACAAAATCAGTTGCGAGTTCAGCGTGCTGCTGGCACCTAAATAAATATCAGGAATTCCCTGAATTGTTCGATTATTTTGTATAAGCGTAGTTTGGAATTTTTGATTAATAGACTCTTTTAACTATAAAGCAGTAATAAGAAAAATAAATAAATTCGAAGTAAATGCGAAAGTGTTAAAAATGACTACTCCAAACACAGTTTGTAAAAAAAACTACTGTTCATGTGGGCAATAATTTGAACAGTAAATTAATCGGTAAATTTTAGGCCAATTTTTCATTCGCTTGATAAGCGCCCTCGGGGCAATGTCGTTGGAATTTTCTTGTATCTAATTTTTACCACTAACATCCAACCTAGACTGAGTCAGAGCACCAGGATAGGAAAACTTCAAAATCAGACCAAGCAAAACTGGATTTCTCGCCAGAAAATCCAAGTCAATACTTAGTCTATTAACACTCTAAATATATAAACACCCTGGTGCGTTGATAAATTTAAAATGGACTGTAATTTAATGGTGGAGAAGCTAATCCGCGTGGCGCTTAATTAGTTGTTAAAAATTTAATATAAAAGTGTATCGATTAAATTATTTATAGTCCAGTAAATGAAGGCTCAAAAAGCACAAAAGCTGCAGATAATTCCTAAAATTTTCTTATTGGGTGGGATTTGTAGGTCTGTTAGCGTACTTTCAAATGCCCAATTGGCCTGGAGCTGACCAGACCTCTGTAGGGGAAAATGGGGCCTAAAGGTCCTGAAAAGAGGTTTTCGGCTATTATCTTCCAAAATATGCACTTTAGAGATATTTTGTTCAGATAAGACATGAAGATCATCTGAATTCCTACAAAAATGGTCGTTATGATTTTTTCGCCAGATTGATATTTTTCGCGCAAACGGAGGAACAAAAAGTCGTATTTCTTAGAGCCATGAAATGTGTCAGTTTCTCATCGAATTTCAGCCCAGTTGTCTTCGAAATAGACGGATCTCAGTTGTTTGGACTATGAAGAAGACCTATAGATGCCGCCAGATCTTCACGCCATTCGCGAAATTATAAGATCCACAAATGGCCATCCCGGGATTATAGATGCTCCTAGAACTATTGAGTCATAACATCTCTTTTTTTTTGACAGAGTTTCCGGAACTCCGAAAATGACCGAAAATCGATGCCGTGCACATGCACTCTATATTGAAAAATATTGAACCAAACTTGCAGGGATGGTTAAACACCTTCCGGAGCCCCATTACAGCAAAAAACAACAATGAAATATTTTGTTTTTTCTTTAAACTGGCCAAATATCTGATTCTCGTGAAAAATCAATGGGGAACCAAACTTTGGCCCCTCTTTTCACCAGAGGCTCAATTCAAAAACAGGCCCAATGCACAGGTTCTTGTAGGTCTGGATTTCCTCTTTAAGATGAGCCCAGAATTGTAAGAAAATATCAATTTCTGACCGAGTTATTGGAAATTTTATTCCAAGGCGCGTCATCCAAACCAAAGAAAGCACGCTCCTGTATACTTGGCGGGAGACGAAAAAACGCTCACATTTGTTCCTCCGGTTGCGCGAAAAATACCAATCTGGCGAAAAAAATCATAAGGACCATTTTTGTAGGAATTCAGATGATCTTCATTTCTTATCTGAACAAAAATCTCAAAATTGTATATTTTGGAAGATAATAGCGGAAAACCTCAAAATGGGCCTTCAGGGCCCATTTTCCCCTACAGAGGTCGGGTTCAGCTCCAGGCCAATTTGGCATTTGAAAGTACGCTAACAGACCTACAAATCCCACCCCATAAGAAAATTGTAGGAATTATCTGCAGCTTTTTTCCTTCATTTACTGGACTATTATTTGATATTTGACTTATCAAGGTATAGTCTGGGATCACTTTTGGAAGGAATTTCTGCACTCGTAAAACAAACAGTGTAAACAGTATTAGATTCGTAAGTAGTAAGTACCCGTTCTCGTCGTTTTGGTGTTCGTTGTCGTACTCGTCTGTCCTTCTTACACTTGGTACGTTTTTTGGGTAAAAAGGACAAAACATGTAAAGTAAAGCCATAGGCGGGATATAAGGATGAGGAATAGGTCCATCAAATGTATAATATTTAAAAAAGGCAAATTTGACGCGAATAATCTATTTGAAAACACTTTAAATACTTTATAAGATTAAAATGAATTAAAGGAAAAATTTAAATATTAAACAGGATCGCGACGATTTGCTAGTGGCAAGTTTAGTAATATCCTGTGTGATATAGTCCAACGAGGACTAGAACATACCAAAAGATGGTGCCGTGAAGTGGGACTTAGTAGAAACCCTACAAAAACAACACTAGTAGCCTTTTCAAGGAAAAGAAAACTTAATCTCAAATCCGTTAAATTAGACGGGATAGATATAGAATGGAAAAATGAAGTCAAATATCTAGGCCTAACCCTGGACAACAAACTTCTCTGGAACACACATAAGAAGGAAGTAGTAAATAAGGCCACAAAAGCCCTAATGGTATGCAGAAACATTGCAGGTAAACGATGAGGATGTAACCCAAACATACTGCGATGTATGCATACTGCAATAGTGAGACTAATCATTACTTACGGGGCTATAGCCTGGAGTAACAGAACTAGTTTAGCTACTACGAGAGATAATATCTTAAAAGTACTATGTTTGCATTACTAATGCAATGAAAACCTGTTCAACGCCGCAATGGAGGTGATCTTAAACCTCACCCTTCTACATTTGGTGATAGAGAATGTGGCAAAAAGGACACGATATAGAATGATCAGGAACAGAGTAATCAGACGAACGTCTACTTGTATCAGAACTAAAGATACCTGGGATATGCCTCAGGATGAAATGCTAAAAAAGTACAGTTTTGTGAAAAAAAAAAAGAATGGAGCCAAGAATCCATCGCGCTTTCAACCGAAAGATGTGCTATTCAGTGGTATACGGACGGTTCCAAAACCATAAAAGGAACTGGAATAGGAGTATATGGGCCGAGAACCAAACAGTCCGAAAGCTTGGGTAAATACTCAAGCATCTTCCAGGTGGAAATTCACGCCATCGAGAAGTGTATCCAGTTTAATATCGAGAGAAACTATCATAGACAAGAGAATATCATCATGTCCGATAGTCAAGCAGCCATCAAAGCACTGAGCTCTTACGTAATCAGCTTAAAAATGGTCTGGAGATGCCTAGAACAATTGAATGAGCTAGGCGAGAAAAATAACTCTCACTTGTGTCCCGGGACATAACGGGGTACAGGGTAACGAGATTGCAGATAGTCTTGCAAGGAAAGGGACTTGCGCAAATATGGGGTAATTTTCTGATTTCTCCCTATATTTGTGTGTTTTTTAATGGACTGTATGATTAGATTTTACAGGTTTCGGGTATTCAAACTGCGACACCACTTTTAATAGAGTTTATTACAATACTATTCGGTATACAACAAAATAACAAATTGTTGATACGAAACACAGACACAAAACAATGCTAGAATATGTCTAGTATGAGGCTACTTGCTTTTATAAAATGTTTTACTTGATAACACCCCGAGCTAATAAGTTTTAATTCACTTTTTCCGATAAATAATAATGCCGGCCGGCTAACGCCCACAAAGTGCGGGAAAACTCACATATTATGACGAGCACACACCCTTCTCACCTTAAGTTAAGATTGCTTCTGGTTTAACGATGCCCGAGATTGCACCGTATATGAGAAGAGATAGAAAATAAGCGCGAATTGCCAGGGTTGGTTGGAATTACGTCATGAACAACTACCAATGGTACCTATCAGACGCAAATGTAATGTTGGTTGCATGCTGTTAGATGCGGTTTGGCATTTAATTATGTAATAAGGGGCGAGAGGAACAAATATATTTAAATTCGCTGATTAGCGGCGTAGGGGAAAGAGGAGTAAAATAATTGATATATTCTGGCGGAGAATAATGTTAGTTATTTTCCAACAGGGCTCAAACACCCTTTGTAGGACCTGAGCCGTTCTGTGGTATGAGCAGTAACATAATATTAGGAGAGATTAAAAAAGAATTGGGCAGTAGAAGAAACGATAATTGGAACAATCTCTTGGGGCTGAGACAGGCCAAGATACTTCTGGGTAAATATAACCAAAAAAGATCGAAAGCCTGCATCTGCCTGAGCAAGAATAGGCTACGTATTGTAACAGGGATCCTTACCGGGCATTATCGACTTAAAGGACACCTTAGTAAACTGAGAGTAGTAGAGGATAGTGAGTGCAGATTCTGTGAGGAGGAGGAGGAGGACGAAACCTCCATTCACATCCTAACTGAATGTGTGGAACTCCAGAATCCAAGGGCACTATATCTAGGAGGATATCAAATAGAAGAGGGAGATTTACCTAACTTGAAGCCACTTCAAATCCTACACTTCCTTGAGAAAATAGGATTGGAAGGGTCGTTATAGGCATTGAGACATTTCCTTAGTGCATTGGCGACAGAAGGGGACACAATAGATCTTTTAGGCCAGAGTGTATTAACACCCCATTCCCAACATAACATAATATAGTATTATTTAAATTTGATTTTGCGGAAACATTTTTAATGTCGATAGGAATATTAACACATACGATATAGTGGTCAGTAACTGATAATTGTATTGTTGATGCTAACACATCTAAATTATCTTTTGTGTCTTTCAAAAATATATGATCATCACAAGTTCTGCTGCTTGGTCTTGTTATGCAATTTATAAAAGAATGAAAATTAAATTCATAAAAATTATTTAGATATTCATAGGTATCATCATTATCTTCATTTAGAATGTTAAAATTTAAAATTTACAAAGACCCCTCTCTCCCCCAAGTAAGATTTCGAAAGATTTAGCTTGATCCCCTTTCCCCCCTTGAACACCTCACGTAATTAATGGACGCCCCTTAATGGTAATTTTCTAATTTCACGAAGTGGCTTTGGTGATTGTCGTACTAATGTCATATTTTCACTTACAGTTTTTAAAAAGTTACGATATGATGTTGATTTCAATAAACAATTTATTAAACAATATTAACCTTTTATTAAAAAAAATTAAAATAGAAAAATTAAAACCTAATATTTTGTTCTATTTCCCCGTCGGGCTGCTATAACTGCCTGCAGAAGTCGGTTCATACTATCAATCAGGCTACAAATATCATCTTGTGGGACGTTTTTCCATTTTTCTTCCAGAGCAAAGCAAAGTTTATTTATTGTAGGTGGCGCCACTTCGCGACGTCTAACCCGCCTGCCAAGCATATCCCAATCGTGTTCTATTGGGTTAAAATCTGGTAAACATGCCGGCCAGTTCAATTTATTAATACCAACTTCTTCTAGTTATTGCGTGACACACATTGCAGAATGTGGCCGCGCATTATTCTGCATTAGTACAAAATTATCACCGATATGATAAGAAAAAGGTACAACGTGATTCGCTTTTCGAAATACGTTTTTATTTTTATCAACAAATTTTGATGCATAAACATTTGCCTAATATCGGGTATTCCGGATTCTAAAAATATTGTAAATATTTTTGTTACAAAGTAAAGTACCTATTTATAATTAATTTTTGAAATCAATTTTAAAAGTATATTATTTTTGAAAAACAAATTTATTTCCGAGCGGATCTGACATTTGGTACGTCTTGCACGTCAACGGATTAATAATAAATCATGGGTGGTCCCACCATTAGTAATTAATTAATGTCAATGTTAATAATCGTTAAATAATTATAATATATGTTACCCATATTTAGATCGCGATAATAGTTTTGATAAAATAATCAATACAAATAGTTATTTGTTTATTTATAATTTAATCCCAATCAATCCAAATAAAAATTAACATATTTTATTATGTGCTCAACACGTCCTACTTTTCTAGATCGTTTACAACGTTTGAGAGGTCGATATTAGAAATAAATAGATACCAATGTCAATAACAATTAAAAATTATTAACTCATTGATATATATTTGTTCGAATTTAGGTCAATAAATCAGTACAAACCACACTAAGAGCGATAAAACGTTTAAATTCGACATATTTATTTGGCACATATTACATAATTATTTGGCAGGCTAAAATTTAATTTTAAACCGCTGAATTAGGTGTTACAATTAGCAAAATTCAAATTGGTGATTAATGATTAGGCAATTGTGCACTGAAAATTATTAACTCAATTGAAAATACGCCAAAGTTAATGTTTCTATTCATTCAATGTTGGTAAATTAGATGTAACTAGTTTTGAGTTTCGAGGTCTGTAATTATAACAAAATTCGGGTTAGAAACAAACAAATAACAATTATATGAAGAGATCAGTTAAAAGTTTCGAAAAATTATTGGTATTTGATCTGTAAATAAAGTATACACAGTGCTTCTCAAAAGTCCCCTCCCCCCCTCTTTTCTCTGGAACAGTGATACTTAGACTGATGAAATTTCGAGGATGAAAATGAACTATTGTAAGCTTCTCTACTAGTGGTAACAGGTGACGTAATAGGCATCGATGACGTCACCAGCCAACTGAAGTCAATAATATTAAATGGGACCTTATATCAAGTGACACCTCGTTTAAAAGGTATTAACCCTAGTACCACCAGGTGACGTCGGATACGAAATCGACGTAGCCATTTTGTCCGTACGAGAAAGAGGAGGTAGGCTAGCGTTCGGTCCGCTTAAGTACCCTCTTAGACATTCAGTCTATACATGCACGCTGAATTAGACGAGTGTAACGTGGTTTTTTCTATCATTTGTCGCCTTATGTGTCGGATCCGACTCCACCTGGTGGTTTATGCAATAATTTTTACATTTATTTTTATTTATGCAAAATGGCTAATCGAAGGTTGCTATCAAAAAAAGAATTATTGGCCGAAATTGCGAAAATAGAAGAGGGGGACAGTGACGATGAATCAATAACTGGCAGTATAAGTGAAACAGAAGATGCCGTTTTATCAGATGATGATCCAGAAGATGACGATTATGTGCCTCCTGCAGATTCCTACGAAAGTGACAACTCCATGGAGCATAATAATACTACATCAGAGTATGGAAGCTCTGAAGCAGGTGAGATAAATTTTGTTCTGGGTAAAGATAATACAACTATTTGGACTGACACACCGTTGAGTAGCATTTATTCTCGTTGCCGTGCAAAGAACATTGTTACTCATCTTCCTGGACCAAAAGGTAGAGCCAGAGGTCTTACAAGTGTCATATATATTTTTCATCTTTTTGTTACCGACGAGATGATTGAAACGGTAGTAAGGCACATTAATGAGGAAATCGAGAACTGAAAACTGACATATACTGGTGATTCTCAACAATCGTAGACTAGTCTGACCCATAAATCGGAACTAAAATCATTCATTGGTCTTCTATATATGGTTGGTGTGCTGAAACAATCAGGCCTGACAGTGCTAGATCTTTTCTCCCCCGTTTTTGGTCCTAGTCTATTTCGGTGTGCCATGGGCAAAAATCTCTTTGAGTTTTTACTGCGCGTTCTTCGATTTGATTCTAAAGTCACAAGAGCAGAACGGAGAAAAACTGACAAATTTGCGCCTTTCAGAGAATTTTGGAATTTGTTTGATCGCAATTGCAGGGAAAACTACATACACACTATCTGAATACATCATCGTTGATGAGACTTTGCTCAGTTTTAGAGGCAGATGTCCATTCAAAATGAACATTCCAAATAAACCTGATAAGTACGGATTAAAAATTGTTTCCCTTTGCGATGCTAGAACATATTATTTATGTGGAGGAATCCTATATGTTGGCAAAGAAGCCAGACAGCAAAGGGATTTGCTGTTACCAACACAATATGTGCTGACTCTGACAGAATGTATAAAGAACACCAACAGAAATGTGACGACTGATAATTGGTTTTCATCTTGTCAAGGCTGAAGAACTAATAATAAACTAACTTTAGTCGACACGTTCAGAAAAAATAAGAAGGAGATACCAAAATCATTTATTGATAAAAGGACTTCCTCCTGAAACATCAAGATTTTTGTACGATGATGAAAAAATGATAGTATTGTACGTCCCAAAAAAAAAAATAAAAACGCAATTCTAATCTCATCCATGCATTCCCTTGGAGATATATTTCCACTTACAAACAAACCCGAGATACTAGAGTTTTACAACATGACAAAAGGTGGAGTGGATGTTTTTGACCAGTTGTGCCATCCTAAAACCACGAAAAGGAAATCAAACCATTGGCCTATGCGGTACTTTTTTGGTGTTCTTGATGCTGCTGCAGTAAATGCCTTCCTAATTTATAAACTAAATGTGGATAACCCTATGTCACGGTCTCAATCTCTGAAAGACTTGTCATTCGCTTTAACAGCTAGTCATATGGAGCAGAGAATGGAAAATCCAAGGATAACAATTAGTTTACGAACGCAAATTAGTGCCTTGCTGAATAAAGAACTTCCCGTTGCGAGCATGGCTGATGATACCCATGAAGTTCGTTCCAAAAGACCAGGTCTCTGAGCCTTCTGTGATAGGCAAAAGAAAAGAATGGTTTCCTCTTCTTTCCTCTACTTGTGACCACTGTAAAAAAAGTGTGTGTGGTGAGCACAAACGAATTGTTTGCCCCCAACATTACAATAACAATAAATAACTTTATTATTTTTGAAATGTTTTTAGACGTTTAAATATTTGTTGGTCTTCAAATAAATCTTTTTAAGTTCTAAATAAGATATCTTTTATTCATTAATACCTTTATTACACAAAATAATGATAAAATAAGGATAGTGTCGTATCCGACTTCACCTGGTGAGATATGTCCCAAGGTTCACCTGGTGGTACTAGAGTTAAGAATACCTATTCAATCATACTATTTTTTTTTGGATTTACGATGTTTTTGATGGTTAAAATAAGGTCCCATTTAATACTATACTATACGTCGATGTCGTATCCGACGTCACCGGGTGGTACTAGGGTTAATCACTTGATATAAGGTCCCATTTAATATTATTGACTTCACTTGCCTGGTGACGTCACCGATGCCTGTTACGTCACCTGTTACCACTAGTAGAGAAGCTTACAATAGTTCATTTTCACCCTCCAAATTTCATCAGTCTAAGTATCACCGTTCAAAAGAAAAGAGGGGGGAGGAAACTTTTGAGAAACACTGCATAATAATAATAATAATAATAATTATAATAATTTACGGTACAAGACCGGAAAGTAGTGTTTGCAGGTCAAGACAAGCAGATTCAGGGCGTGCCGTAGACGAGACCTGGAAGCTTGTCGAAACCTATTTAACACTAATTTTCGGTCACGTGACGTACAATATTTTTTTAATACCGACATTTCGATGTAAACTCAATTACTTATTTAATTTAATAAAGTGATCAACAAATACTAAAACTAGATAATGTTGACAATTGCATAAACTAACCAAATACATTATTTTTGAATATTTGTGTTAAATATACATTTTGGCTGCTTCCAAACTTTCTTCTGGAATTTCATTTTCTATGTCAGATAATTCAAAAGCCGTACTCAGAACATTTATAATTTTGTCGCCATTAGAGCGTGGGTTTTTATCCAATTGTTGATGTATCTGTTATCATAGTTGAGACGAGTCTGAAGGACACCTTGCCACGTTCGGCGTCGTTCCAAAAGCGTTACGGCTCGCGCAATCATTTCGCGCAAGCATACTACCAACAGATTTTCTTTGTCCAATCATTATTATCGATTTCAGATTCGTGGATAACAGCCGCGCTAGTTGTTTTTACTTTATTCACTTTGGCAACCTTGCTGAATAGGTACTTAAGTAAATATTACAGGGGCGGTCTGGTCATTTCCGCGAATCTGATATTTTTGTTTAAGGGTATTCTTAACAGATCCTGTGATTAACAGAAGTTTGTTTTTATTTGTTTTTTTATCGATTTTTCCTTTATTATCGCCACGCCACTGATATTTTATTAAATTATTTGACCAGCTATAACCATTATGCTCCAAAATACAGGCATGCAGAATTATCTATTTTTTTATAATTCATCTTTTATTACATGATCCCGATGGAAATTTAAATTTTAAAATATGTTCGTTTGACCTAGCTTTTGACGTGAAATTGCTATTAGTATTGCGGGCGATATTAAATTAAACGAAAATGAAAATAAAAATTGCATTAGAGTGTAAATTCCGTATAACTGTTGGATCAGTTACATGCATTAATTTGTTATTCTATTGTTTCATTAAGATTAAGTGGAAGACAATCATTGACTAAGTATTTTGTAACAGGAAAATCTGTAATATTATTTATTTATAAATCTTTCGATGGAATTAATAGAATGAAGGAATTTCTTTTGAAATAAGAAATTACTGGAATTAATTCAATCAATAGATAATCTTCATTTTTATTAAATTGAAAAGTTGTATTTACACAAGGAAAAATTACTAGATATCATGTTATGAATACATTGATGCCAACGTTTTAAATAACCAACGAATAAAGGTGAAATTACTAATTGTGCTCATTAAATTCTTCGTTAATTGTTGAATTCTTTTAGCTTTTCGTTACTTTGGATCTTAGTTCGAGCTTAGGAGAACTACATGTCAAACAAAATAAAAATATTATTTTAGTTTACATTTTGGGTTTAACAACAATTAAAAAATCAACTATTTAAAGAATGGATAAAGCTGAGTTATATTTCTTGACACTCTTTCCCTACATAATAATAATAATATCTAGAGAAATAGTCGTCCCAAATATAACACGACCTTGATTAATATTCTGCTATTTCTTGAACATTTTACAATTTGATTCTACATAATTTTTGCATTAATAATCAATTGATTAGAGCCCGAGAGTTTTAGCTTGAAGGCTATGATATAATTAGTACTTCTACTGTACTAATTATATTCATAGTTAACCAACTTTTTCCTAGTTTGTTTATCTGATACCACTAACTAATTAAACCAAGATTAGACCTACTATCACAATAATATGGATCCATAGTTATTTTTGTTTCATCTTGTTTGTTTATTATATTGGCTTAAAGATGGCCTTGAGGGGCAGAATAATTTTTTAAGACAAAAATTTTATGTAGTATCCATTTTAAATTTTATTCATCTGTTAATTAAGTATCAAATACAGTGTCGGCTATTGAATAGTTTCCAATAGGCTTCGCTAATGTCAGAGTGTACAGAGTTAGTGTAATAACCAGGAGGTCTAAAGACCATTTGTATCTACTGATGGGTCTTTATACTGTTGGCAATATACTATTAAGGGATGAAGGCAGCACTGTCACCAGCCCAAGGGTCCTGGAATCCAGAAGCAACATCCATTCACCAGTGGAAAATAAAAATAATAAAGGAATAAAATTATCCCTTAATAGCATAGTCAAGCGGCATTGGCAACTAGTTAGTATCTTCTAGTCCTAAGGAGTAAAAACGCCGAGGTTTCTCAAGTGCTCGGATTATTTCATAACTGTAATTTAAAAAAAAAAACCACTTCAAAATCTTGCAGATGCCATCACCAGATCTTGATCACTCCTGAGATACCCCCGTTCTAACAAAAAAAGATTCATAGAAATCGGACAAGGTGGTAAAGAATTTCGATTTTCACATGGACCCAATTATTAGATCTTGATTTAATTTATATGGAAATAGTCAAGGTGTGCCTGATGATGAAGTGACAGCTTCGAAACCGGTCGCCAATTAAATTGACTTGTGAGAAATAAAGGACCTTTTCTTTAACCCCTTACACTTAATCCCTACTACTCACATATGGCTACCCTCACTCCAAATAATTAAAGAACATTCCCTTGTGAAATTCAAGAAGAGTTGGGATGCAACAAGCAACTGCAGAGTTGCCAAGAAGCTCTTAAGTTATCCTTACAACACTGCAGCAAACAAATACTTGACTATGACTAGTCAAAATCTGCGCCTAGTCACAGGCATTTTGACTGGTCATTGGCAAGTACGGAAACATCTCCATATCATGGGGTTGTCAGAATCCGGACTCTGCAGAGGGTGCGAACAAGAGGATGAGACCATATCCTTTACGATTGCTCGACGCTCTCATTTATTAGAAGATGTGTGTTCGGCGAGTATCGGCTAACACCGGCCGATATAAGAGAAGCACCTCTTGGCGACGTTGTCATTTACATTAAATTTGTAGGCAGGCTCACGAGCTAGGAGGCGCCTATCATCTTAGGAGGATGCACAATGGGCCTAATGAGGCCTAATTCTCTAACATGGTGCCCGATTTGAATGATTCTTTTTTTTGTTAGAAAAGGGATCGTCCCATATAAATTGGTCAAAATCTAATAATTGGGTAAAAGAGACAATCCTCAAACTCTTCAGTTTTTATGTACGTTTAGCGATAATTATTTACCACCTTGTCCGATTCTTATGATTATTTTTTTTAGTATGTTAGTGGTGGTCCCATATAAATTTGGTTAATAAGTGGTGATGGCATCTGCACGATTTTAAAGTGAGTTTTTTAAAATTATTTTTTAATACTTGTTTTGAAGTCGGTTAAAAAACGCTAATATCTATTTTTGAACTCTCCTGAATTCTTTGTGTGAATTTTTTACTTACTTGTCTTGTTAATATTGTCAAAATTAATATTTAAACTATACCGAATTCCCAACGGCGTTTTTTATTCGGAGAAACACTCCATAATAATTTATATAAACTGAAATATGGAAAATTCGTAATTGTTTCAGTGTATTTCTGTTATTTCAAATTGCTATCAGCATAAATTTGTTTTAATTTTCAAATTCATCTATACATAAAAAAATCCACAACAAAATTAATTGAATGGCTTTAGTACTGATAGATAATTATTGCTGCAATTAATTAATTACAATTAAAATGAAGTGCTGTCACAATAAATTTTCAATGCATAAATTTTCATGCGACATTTCACTTGTTCTACTACTGGGTGTACAAATAAATTTTTGACCTTTTTTGTTGACAGAGGTAGGTAGTGTTAACTAAATAATATTAGATGGAACAGAAGATATAAAAATCAAATATGACTATGTCCGGTAAATAAGAGTTATGTAGTAAATATTCCCATTTGGATGAGGAGGAAGAATAAGGAAAAGGTAAGGTAGACAGATCATTATGTAAATGGATACAAGAAGCAAAATGAATGCTTATTTGTAAAGCAATTGAAAAGGATATAAATACATTATATGGAAATGAAACTAGAATGAAGATATATAATGCTTCGCATTCTATATTATATTCTTAACATAGCGTTTGCCATTGGCAGCACCAGTGCACACCGAGTGCAAGACGTTGTGTACCATTGGTCGCACTGATTTGATGTTGAATGTACCATTGGTAAACTGGTGCATTCATTTTTGCACTCGGGCAACTATTTTGGCACCAGCTCGAGAGATGGTTTCGAGTGCAGTGCAGAAAATGGCGGCGATCGGAAGATCTGGTAATTGACGATTTGCGCTTTATTATCATCTTCAATCCTCGGACGACAGCGATTTTGAAGTTGTTGAAGCACTAGTTCATAATAGAACATCAATTCCAAAAATTATTTATTATATAAATGATTGTTGTGAGAAAAATGAATGACCAGCAGGTTAGTGCATAGCTATAACTAGATACCAAAATTTCTTGACATGAGCAAAAATATATAACCAGAGATAATGTTTTATAACGTTATTGTGTTTTAGTTCAAAGCAAATTTTCGCTTGTCGAAAGAAACAGCAAGTATCCTTATTGGAAGATTTGAGGAGTCGAACTATTTTCCGAAAACCATAACCGTGGAGGTAAAAGGCAAATAAGTGCTGAAGCACATGTGCTATCATTTTTGTGGTATGTTTAATTTCTTTTGTTAAACAAAATTACAGTTAGTTTAAGGTTTGCAGGAAACAAAACTCATTGCGGGATACTGCGGAGAGATTTGGAATGACCGTTGCTTCTTTGATGAGAGTCAGCAATAGGGTGATGGATTTTTTAATGAGTTTGGGACCATCCATAATAAAAATGCCAAACAACGAAGAAGATAAGGAGCGTATGATTTCTAAATTTAGAACTGTAAGTATTATATTACTTTTTATTTCAATGATGCTGTATAAATAAAAATGGTTCCTTTCATCGATTTTCTCGATTTTAACATTCCTACCGTTCTTTGAATAGTGTAATGTAAAAAGATCTGTTTGCTTTCGATAGGAAATTCCCATAACGATTGATTTCTTTTGTAGATATCCGGATTTGCAGGCATGTTAGATTGCATACATACATCATCAATAAAAATTAGAACACCAGCTTATAAATTAAGAACAACATATTCCAATAGGCATGACATTCCATCTTTTAACCTGCAGGCTATTTGCGACTACAAAAAGCGGTTTCTAGATGTGTTTACCACATTACCCCAATTATGTGGTGACAAATACCACCTTCTAGGGGACCATGGCTATCCTATTAGGACATGGTTGCTTGTACCATACAAGAATTATGGCAGACTCACCCAGACAGAGGTTGCATTTAATAAGAAGTTAAGTGCCACAAGAGTTTTTATAGAGAATAGTTTTGGAATTTTAAAAGGAAGATTCAGGCAACTATTGTAATTGGATATGCATTCTGTAACAAAAATGACAAAATTTATCATTTCTTGTTGCATTTTGCACAACTTTTGCATTGATTGCAATGACATAATAGATATGAAAGAAGTACATGACCCCGAAGACTGTGTACCACAACCAGTTGAGGAAACAGATTTAGTGTAAAGAGTGAGAGGAAAAGAAAAGAGAAATAGGTCAAGAGATTGCCTAGATTATTTGTAAAAAAAAATTTCTTTGCGTTATTTTTTAATCTTAATCTTTTAGGAAAATTAAAAATCTGATGTGTCCAACACATGACTTTCCTATCTAGTTATTATAAACATTTTCCGGTTATTTTGTACAACCTATTGCAGCATCTCTATAAATGTTTATAGGATAAACTAAATATATACATTTTCCACATACATCTACCTCGAAACATTTTTCTATAGATATTCATTGAAAACGAAAATACAGAAAAATTTAAATTTAGCACTTTTCCATTACGGTCCATTTTAGAAAAATCATATATAAACAAAAATTATAGAAATCGATATCGCAAACAACTTTTAGTTCAACAATTTTCATAAAAATCAGAATTTTGCACATTTTGTCAAATTTCTCGAATACGGACCATTTCAGGAAATTTTGACATAGAACAAAAATTATAGATAATAATATTAGAAGTAACTTTTATTTGAACAATTTTCTTCTCCAAACATAAATAACAGATATATTCCATAAAATATAAAAACGGCCTCCCATAAAGTACCCCCCCAGATGTTCCGACTTTGTCCAAAATCTAATCATTTCACGTCAGGCCGAAATAAACCTTAAGTTTAAAATTTAATGTTTTTTCCTTTATCCGTTTTTGAGTTTTCTTCAAATTTCGAAATTTACACATTTTCTCAAATATCTCGAATACGGTCCATTTTAGAGAAATTATGTATAGGACAAAAATTATAGAAAATTATATTAGAAACAACTTTTATTTGAACAATTTTTATAAAAAAATTTTTTTTTTACATTTTGTCAAATTTCTCGAATACGGACCATTTTAGGAAAATTTTGCATAAAACAAAAATTATAGATAATTATATTAGAAGTAACTTTTATTTGAAGAATTTTCTTCTCCAAACGATAATAACAGATATATTCCATAAAATATAAAAATGACCACCTATAAAGTACCCCCCCAGATGTTCCGACTCTGCCCAAAATCTAATCAGCTCATTGGACGCTGAAACAAAGCTTAAGTTTAAAATTTGGTGTTTTTCTGTGTATCGGTTCATGAGTTATGCGTTATACAGACACACACACACACAGACACACAGACACACACACACACACAGACATCATCGCGAAAATAGTCAAAACGGATTCAGGGGACCTCAAAACGTAAAAATCCGTCGAAAACTCGAGGTCGAAAAAAATCATGATTCCTATACTTTCCTTATATCTGTATACAGATAGGAAAGTAAAAATGAGAACATTATAAAAAAAATCATGATTCCTATACTTTCCTTATATCTGTATACAGATAGGAAAGTAATAAAAAATATAATTCCTAAAAAAATCATTGAAACAATAAGTAAGAAAAGAAAATCATAACAAATGAATATAAAGAAATCAATTATCTCATACAGTGTGGCACAAAGTAGCTGCACCTATATGTAGAGGCTTAAAAATTAGTTAATTTCAAACACAGCCATGCAAGGGTGGAAACCTGGTAAGTAGCACTGTTTTGATGATGAACATAGTACCCACACCATTTATTTATTGCTAGAAAATGTATCTCTTAAGTCCAATTTTTCCTTATGGCGTCTTTCTCTTGAATCCTCCTTTTCTTTATGGATCTCTTTTAGAGTATCTCTTAAGGTTTTTCTCTTTTTGGATGTGCCAGAAGTACTAGGAATAGCTATTGGACCAGCAGTAGAATTAGTTTGGGTAGGTTTTAAACTTTTTATGCCTTTTGCACTTCCTAGTACTTCTGATTGGATGCTATCATCTAAAAAGCGATTAATTTTAAACTATTTAGCTCTGTTGCTATTTGGTTCACACATTTTTTAAAATTTTTGAATTTTTTCATGGGCCCTACTCTACTTAACATACTTTTCATATGAATAACTGACAGTATTGACACATGACAGTTCTAGTCGGTGCATATGGTTGTTCCATTGACTTTGCACTTTTTGTAATTTTTTAATGAACCGGAATCGCACTGGTTCAGTGCATAGATGAACTCAGTGCATGTCAATGGTGAACCCAAACAGTTTAACAGACCCTGCCTTAACCCCTCATTATTATTCTGTAATATGATCCATTTCATTATTCAGTCATGCTCTAATACTCCAAGTCCCTCTCTGTATTATTTGGCCTTTGAGGCTCAACTTGTCCGCTTATTATACATAATTAAACCCCTTAAGACCAAACCAATGGGACGACTATGGTGGAGGTGCTTTCGATGAAGTTCGAGAAAGAACGAGATAATGTTTCTAGTGTATTGGAGAGAATATGTGAACTTACTAGAACTTTCGCCAATTTTTTAAATTTGTATATAAATATTGGTGGAGGACCCATCAGAGTTAGTTATTATATGGACAGTGAAGATAAATAGAGTGAACAGTTTAAAGATATTCGAAGTATATATAAATTAGAATAGTTGTGTTATAAAATAAATAAGTGTTTTATTAAATTATTAATAAATAAACTTGTTGTTGTTGTTGTTGTTGTTTTAAAGTAAAAAAACATCACAATTCTTATTTTTTTCAGAATTAATCCCTTTAGAAAGCTTGATTTTTCCTGAAGATTTCATGTTGATATCACTTTTGGTGTCCGATTTATGATTTATATTTTTTGTTATTTCAACTTTCCTTAAAGGTTAACCCTCCATTGATATTGTTTTTCGATTATGAGTTGATTTTTTTAAATATTTCAACCCCCTTAACCCCTAATTTTTATTTGTTTTTTTTTTTTTCAGAGTCAATAGGCTTAATCCCCTTATAAAGCTTCATTTTTCTTGAAGATTTCAATTTGATATCGTCTTTTGTGTTTGAATTTTATGAATTTCAACTAGGGGAGGGCAAAATAATCGATTAACCGATTAATCGATTTTTTTTATCGATTATTTTCGGTTAATCGATTACTCGATTATTTTCGATTACTTTCGATTAATCAATTTTTTTCGGTGAATCGATTATTTTCAATTAATCGTATTTTCGATGAATCGATTATTTTCGATTAATCGATTATATTCGATTTATAGATAATTTTCGATTAATTGATTATTTTTGATTAATATATTATTTAAAATAATTGATAATCGATTATTTATTTTGATAATCGCCCAGCCCTAATTTCAACCCCCACTTATCCCCCATTTTTAATCAGATTTTTTTTTCAGAACTTATAAGCTTCATTCCCTTGTCCAGCTTGTTTTTAGTAAAAATTTCAAGTTGATATCCATTTTCGTTCTTGAGCTAGGATTTTTTAAAATATTAGAGCCTCCCCTCAACCCCTATTTTAATTCAGATTTTTTCAAAATCAATAGGTTTCATCTTCTCATTGAGCACGATTTTTACTAAAAATTTCATGTTGTTATCGCTTTTCGTTTTGATTTTTCTTAAATTTCAACCACCCCCCTTAACCCCCCATTTTTATAGATTTTTTTTTTAGAATCGATTTGCTTCATTGCCATCGTTTCCAAATTTGAAATTAGTCAATGACTTAATGCTACTAAATGACTAATTAATTTAATAGTTAAATAATGAATTTCTATTTTTTATAAGAATACATTAAAACAGTAAAACAATTTATAATTTATTTCATAATCCTGTCTCTAAACTGAAGTTCCGTAAAAAATTTGGTACTGATTTGTCTAACCAATAGAATCGAGTGAAATACATATATAAGAGTCAAAAAAAGTTCCATATTCTGATGTTTTATATACTGATATAATGTAGGTGCATAATTTTGTTCCTATCACATTCATAATCATCATTTATGTTTTTAAGGGCAATGTGTCGATTAAGATGGTTTGTAAAGTTGCCTAACCGCTATTTATTATAGAAAATCGGTAATAAAAGTTTTACAGGACTCCTTTATTACAGGGCGTAATCTGCATTATAAAAACTGGCCTATTTTACTCTATTATTTATGCTGCTATAACCTAAAAACTGGAAAGTTTATTTTATAAAGATATCCAATACTAACACCGTTAGTTTCCTCAACCTGATACGATACCCGTATCGTTGAGTTTGATTCAATCATTAAAATTTTGTTTAGCAATAGAGGATGTTAAAAATAATAGGAAAGCTATATTTATTAAATTATTATTGTTAAAACTAAAATTGAACATTATTAAAAGACCTATTTTAGCCATTTTAAATTACAATAGTGACCAGTAATTTACACATTTAGATCTGTCAAATATCTTTCAATAGTTATAAAAAATCACAGCTAAACTGACTATACCGTTTTGTCACAAGGAAAAGCAATGATCTAAAAAAGAAAAAGTTCCATACTTGTGTGTTCTATGTAAGAAAAATAATTTATTTGATTTGACATACATATAATGATAAAAGAAAGTTGTTATTTAAACAGAGAATTTATAATTCTAACATATTTGATAGAAATTTCGTAATTTCAACTTGCGGCTATACTATAGATCCACTACTAGTGCCAATTTAACTGGAAGTTCCTAAAACAAACATAATGCAAAATCCCATTGTGTTTGTCAAATAATTAACAGTTGCTAATTAACTGAGAATCAAATACAATTCGAATCAATTAGTTCTTGTCGATTATCACCAAAGAAATACAATATTGAATCTACTCGCACAAACAAGTCACAAGTGTTTGCACTTTATCTACTATACAAACGATTTGATTGTTTTATTAAAAGGAAATTAATCTTCTTTATGGACTTCAAGAGATTTATTGAAACAAAGTTGCTGCCATTGCATTTTTAAAATAAAATGTATCTAAATGGAAGTACAGAGCGAATAAAATAATCAATGTTTGTACAGACGATCATCAGTTTTTGGTGTCAATTCAAAAAAAAAATTATATATCAAGTGTGTAAACATTTTTAAAAATAGGTTTTCATTCCAACTAGTCTCTGAACTAGGTACTACAGCGACCTTTGATTTTGTTTACTAAGTTCAGGTGGCGATACCATTTTCGCTCGTTGAATATCTACACATGCTCAACTCGCTGTTATTGTGATCGAGTGAACCCCATAGAAAATAGTCCAGTGGATTAAGGTCGGGACTTCGTGCAGGCCATTCACAAGTATCCCTTCTTCCAATGCATCTATGATGAAATGTATTATCTAAACCAGGGATACTCACTACGCGGCCCGCGGGCCGCATGCGGCCCTCGGCAATATTTTGTGCGGCTCTTGGGTTGATGGGCTCAGACAAATTTTTTTGTAACGTGGCGCGTGGCGCGACGTCCTACTGTAAACAGCTAATTCAGTTCATGCATCGACAAGTCGTGCACCGTCTGCTTACTGCTTAGTCGTTCATTGTATTTGGCGCGTACAAGTTGCTCAGTAAATATAACCTTATTTCGAGTGTTGTAGATTAGTGCCGTTGCTTTCTGGAACATTTTCATCGCTTCAGTTACTGTTGAACATTATTACTAAATATGGCGGGGTTGGTTTCAAAAGGAAAAAGAAGGAAACTTGAGGAAGAAAACCGTGACTTTCAAAATGAGTGGGAGAAAGAATTCTTTTTTACGAAAGGTAAGAAAGAAGGAACAGCTTTATGTTTATTATGTCGTGATCTTGTATCGGGAAATAAACGTTACAACTTGCAAAGACACCACACTACAGTTCATTCGCAATTTGAAGAAAAGTTTCCAAAAAAGTCTAAACTCCGAGAGGAAAAATTACAATCCTTGAAAAAAGCTTTGGTTTGTGAACGAAATACACTTTTTAATGCTATGAACAAGAATGAGCTTACTACCAAAGCATCATACCTTGTAACTGAAATTTTAGCTCGTAAGATGAAGCCATTTTCAGATGCGGAAATGGTAAAAGAATGTGTTGTTACAGTTTGTAAAACATTGTTTTCGCATTTACCTAACGGTAAGCAAATTCTCGACGAGGTTTTAAAACTCCAGCTGTCTGATTCAACGTGTATGAGACGATAACAAGATTTAGCTGCAAACATTTTACTTAATCTTATTGATGAACTGCAACAGAGCAAGTGTTTTAGCCTTGCACTTGACTCATCGACTGATATAACATCAATATCCCAATTGCTCTTGTTCGTTAAATATGTAACTAAAGATGGGGATGTTAAAGAAGATCTTTTGGGCACAGTTGCTATGAGTGGTCAAACTCGAGGTGTTGATTATTTTGACGCAGTAGTTAAATTTTTTAATAAATATAGCATTGACTTGAAAAAGCTTTTTTCAGTATGCACAGATGGTTGCCCATCAATGACAGGGCGAAATATCGGGTTCGTTAAATTGTTAAAGAACCACTTGGAAAATGAAAATATTATCAGTGTTCACTGCATCATTCACCAAGAAAGTTTAGCAATAAAGTTTGATGAAAACTTTAAATGTGTTATGAAAGTAGTTGTAAATATTGTGAACTTTATAAGGTCAAATGAATTGAACCACAGAATGTTTCAGGAGTTTTTAAAAGAACTCATATCTCACTACGGAGATGTACTTTACCATACAGAAGTAAGGTGGTTAAGCAAAGGTAAAGTTTTGGAACGATTCTTCAAAATTCGTCATGAAATCACTTTATTTTTGGCTACTAAGAAAAAAGAGTACCCTGAAGTTTATGACTTTGGTTGGTGGTTAAAAGTAGCGTTCCTTACTGATACAATGGCCATTGTCAATGAAACACTAACCCGATTGCAAGGAGATCAGAACAAAATTGTTACGAAAATGATGATTATTGTGTTTTCTCAAGAAAAAAAATTCAGTATGTACATTGAAGAACTATCAAACAATGATTTTTCTAGTTTTTCTTCTGTTCAATCTCTTTTTGAAGAAAACCCTGATGAAAGGAAAGATGTTTCTGCTTTGCTGATCTGAAAAACGAAATGGCTGAGAGGTTTAGTGACTTCAGGATGTATCAAGAACCATTTCGTTTAATAGAGAATCCATGGGCATTAACAACTGCTAATGTTGCAAAACTCGCTATTTTTGGATACGAAGTTAGAGACTTGAAAAACGAGCTAATTGATCTTCAGCAAGATACAGAACTGAAAACCATGTTTGAGGATAAAAAGAAGGATAAAAGATATTTTGAGTTTTGGAAAGTGTTGGAAAGGGAAAAATTTCCTAACTTAGTTGAATGTGCACAAAAACTTTTATGTATTTTTGCATCAACATATGTGTGTGAATCTACGTTCAGCAAGTTAAAGTTCATAAAAAACAAGTACAGATCCAGGCTTACCAATGAGAATGTTGACAACATTTTAAGAATTACGGCTGCCTCACAACCTGCTAACATTGAAGCCATTTTACAGAACGCCGAGAGATTCCGGCCATCCACCTCAAATGCATAAGTGTGTATAATGGACACATAAAAAACTTGCTGTTTACTTTTCTATTATGTATATTTCTGGATTTTTTTAAATGTAATAAACATATATTCTTAATTTGTAATATTTATTATTTACCAAGTTTACAGTAAAAAAAAGGTAAAAAAGTATTAGTTTAATATTTCAATAATAAAATTTTAAAAAATAAAAGAACAATAAATTTTAGTGAAAAAAAAACAAATTTCTATTGCAAAAATATTAAAAACGTCTATGTTTAATTTCAGATATTGTTATAATGACAATTAATAATAAAAATTTAAATCTTTCAGTTTTTACCAAATAGCGGAAAAAAACATTTTAAATTTAAGTTGAAGTTGCGGCCCTCACAAAAATTTACTATCAGCATAATGACTCACTAAAAAATCCTAGTGAGGACCCCTGATCTAAACGATCTCGAACAATGCGAGCGTAATGGGGTGATGCCCCGTCCTGCTGGAACCAAATATTATTTGGCAGCAGTCCATTTACCTCCAGTGCCGGAATCACTTGTCTATCTAAAAGTTATAAATACCTCTCCCTGTTTAAATTTTCTTGTAAGAAGAAAGGTCCCACGATTCTGTTGTTGTAAATACCGGTCCAAACGTTCAATTTCTGGGAATGTTGTGTATGAGCCTCTTGTACCCAATGAAGAATATTTTGCGACTAGTAGCGGCAATTAGGTCGATTAACCGTACCGTTCAAACAAAATGTAAACTCGTCTGAAAACACCACATTTCTTACAAAATCATTATCACGGTTGTAAATATCCATAATCGTTTCACAAAATTCTAAACGTCTGTCAAAATCGTCTTCAGTGAGCTCTTGAACAAGACGAATTTTGTATGGATGATATTTTTCTCGCCTTAATATCCTTCCTACTAAACGACGGCTAATTGCGTACGTATTGGCTAGTTCAGTTGTGGATAAATGAGGATTTTCTTCTAAAGATATAGCAATATTTTGAGCAACATTTTCACTTGTTGCTCTTTTTAAACGTCCACTTTTTGGTAAATTGCTGACGGTTCTACTTGTGTTGTACCTTTGCACAGTTTTTGTTACTACCGAACGTGATATCTGTCGATTCGGATGAATATTGTTCCAAAGATCACAAACTTCTTGATGCGTCCTTCTCCTGCCCCCATACCCAATCATCATTAATATTTCTATTCTTTCTCTTTTACTTAATTCGGCCATTTTAAGTTCAAATTCAAATACTACTTACTTATTTTGACATCTAATGACACTTCTACAATGATTTCCATGGACTACTAGATATCATTAGATTTTTCCTTACTTTAGTTATGTTTTTGTAAAATCTCGGTTGGCATTGAAATAAAAAATATCAAACCCGACATTTTTGAATTCATAATAAAATACTTTATTCGAAACTAAAATAAAAATTGAAAAATTTAAAATCGATATTACTTCCGGTTAAACCGAAAGTTCAAAATTGTTAAAAACAATATAATCAAATAGACAATTTAATGTAATACCTACCTTCCAATTTTCATTTCGATATCTCTAACAATTCCAGAGATATTTACTTGGTTCCACACATTTGTCCATCACTGTATATCGTTCCTAGTGCCGATAAAGCACTTTTTAGAGATGATGCTGTTCTATACTTTTTAGAAGATATTATCAAATATTATGAGACTATTTTTACTGATGGTACCTACTGTTAGCAAAATAAAAAGGGGAAAGCTGAAATTAAAGGATTACATTCCCAAATCTCCCTTTATACTTGTATCACGACAATAAAAAATCTGTTAACTTTGTTTTATTTTACTCTTAAAACTATATGTTGGTTGAATTAAAAAAAAAAAAATTGCCACAAAATTGTTATTATCAAATTTTAGCATTTAAGAAACCTTTTCGAATTTGGTCATACATACCTAATTTGTATTTTATATAGATAAAATAAAATAATTTATCAATTAAAACATGCAACATTTATTTAGAAATAAATACAACAGTATGTTCTGTGCTTTATTTAGCTATAAACAAGTTTATTTTTATTATTTTACCAAAATTATGTATAATTCCCATAAAAGCCATGTATTTTGAACACCGTATGCAGTACCAGCGCCCATGCGGTTAATTATAGAAGCTCAATTAGCATGTGCTTTTTGGGACCGTATTTTGAGTATGCTGATTCGTTTCCTTATTATTTAGCAGTAGATCGTTGATATGCAATAAACATAATTTTGGTGAAAAAGATGAGCATTGATGTACTTTTACAATGATTTTGTGGTATAGAACATAGAGGATCAGTGATCTACAGAGCTGTTGTTACTTATAATTTTATCCATTTTCTCTGTATAAAATTGGTTTCTTTCTCTAAGTCTGTAATTATAATCTGTGACCTTAGCTTTATGTTCCAACCCTTAACAAAAAGATGTTTTCCAAACTCTAGACCTTTGTCATTATTTCACTCTAAGCAATTTTACTAATAAAAATTTTTACTTTTTATAAGATGACACACTATACTAAACCTTCCAGATTATTCCGGACAACCTATACATATGTTGTTTGCTAGGTCAATCACGTCTACCGAACGAAATAACAAGAATCAATATTTGAGTTTAATTCTGATAAAGACCAGACCTATATTTCAATTAAAAATTCTCGCGCGTAGCGGAAGAATTATTATTTCAAAACATTGAACAAATATTTGAAAATAGAAATTATAAAATGCTGTGGTTTGTAAAATGTTTGTTGTTTTTGGGGATTTTCTTCAAATCCGTTCGGACCAATAAAAACAGACAAACCGTTTCAAATAGTGGTAGATGATGTATATGTGTGGAGATTTAAATTAAAATTGGAACACGTTATTTTTAAATTGTATTTTGATTTTATTTTTATATATTCCAAGAAAGACCAACGATTTTTTGTTAAAAATTTGTTCACTTTTAGGCATATAATTTAAGAAAATGGTAAAACAAGTAAATGAGATGAGTATTTAGGATATTTTAGAACGGCATTTTTAAAGTAATATAAGTTATATTTTGTTACTTTTGCATAAAAATTAGGTTTATATTTTCATCTTTGGAAATGATTTTCAACTGTGTGCACGGGTAGCAGCCATTTTGGTACCGTCTAATGCTGTCAATTGTCACTCGTCCACTCTTTGAGAAATAGTGCAAAAATTTTGAATTTGTATCAAAGATTACCCCAACATTTATTATTTTCCTTCATAATTAATGTTAAAATATAGGGTTCCAGCAGTGGGTTTTATATTGAATACATGTGACCGATTCTAATCATATTTTGCACTAGGAAAAAGATCCATACCAGTTCTTTGTTACTATTTTGCTGATTTTCCTTCATCTAAGTTCACAATTTTGCTCCATGCATAACAAAAGTTGTTCTTGCACTAGATTAAAATTAAACTAAATCATATAATTCTTTATTCAATTTAATTTTTAATGTCACCGTATATTCAAAATCGTTGCATAATTAGTTGTAAAAAATCAAATCTATAAAATATTTAGTGGTAATACAGGGAAAATAAAAATACTGATGTTATGCTTTTAAATTTTAATTACAAAACAAAATTTCATTTGAAAATGTTTTTAAGAAAAATTATGTCTAAGTTTACATTCTTCCAATAATTAATTAATAAAAGTAGAACAAAAAAAAGATGTTTCCTGTATACCACTAAATATACAAATTTGATTCTTGATTATTGATTCATATGCGATGCAAATCTTTTTATGAAAAATCGTTACATTTTGTAAAATAATAAATAAATTTCTCATTTTGTTTTTCAGTTAATAACAATTTTAAAACCATTTGCTCGCAGGATATTACCATAATGTCTTTAATTGTTGTCTGGGGTGTAATTTCCAAGTATTAGTATTATATTATGTAATAACAAGGTATGTTTCCTTTCAGGCCTGATGACAGCGATCTTGTCGAAATTGGTTGTCTATTTGTCAATAAAATAACATTTTTGTTTTCTTGATCTCACTAGAAGTTGAAAAACCTTCCTGATCTAATTTAAATCCAAACACAGAAGGAAATCCAATCTCTCAAATGTATTTATCTTCAATGAGACAAATAACAGTCAAAATCTGTCTCACATTAAAGACTATATATCGATGGCTTAGAGCACAAATGTTGTATGTCCAAAAATGTCATTTTGAGTAAAATCGATTTGAAAGTTGGAGGTGACTATGACGAACTGTATAATTTTTATTAGTTTTACTTTACTGAATGGTGAACCTATTTAAGTTGACCTACTATATTGGGTAACCATAAAGATTTCATCATGAAGGATAAGAATTCTACCTATCCCATTTTCGACAAAAATGGACATACAACATTTATGCTCTTAACCATCGATATGGAATATATTTAGAGTTTTATTTGTGTCATTTGTTTCTAATTTAATTCCATTCAGGTCTTGAAATGAATTTGTATAATCTATGTATAGCCATCACAATACTCCCAAAGTTACCAAATTGAAAACAATTCAGTATTGTCTCACTTTTGGTGAACCAAACTCCCAAGCTGGCAAATTTCGAATTCGTACTATTTTTTCAATTAAAAAAAAATGTATTGGATTCTATAAAGAAAATGCTTTTAAGTGTTGTTTAAGAAATAAAAACAAAGGACAGTTTTTCAAATTGTAGATGCTTCTTGTTCAACTTATTGCACGATTATCTTCATAGACACCTAAAGATGCTCATAGTCGAAGAAGAACAAGAATTACTAGACAATTCTACACTTAATAGAATGATCAAAAGAAAGAAGCCATTCGAACTTGTCCGGCAAAAATTACTGTTAGTATCAGTGTGAAACATTGTAGTAAATTCTTACATCAAGACGACCCAATGGGAAAAACTTCTCAGAGAAGTAACCAGTTCATAAGAGTTTTAGATAAAAGTTCCAGAAGCTTCTTTAAAGTCTCCTTCAATCGAAGTTGATCCTACGTCTCTCCTGCGGCTTCACATCTTCGTCTTTCAGTGTCCAGAGGCCTCTTTAACGTCTCCCCAACCGAACATGGCTCTACATCACTTCTTAAGCTTCTATTCTTCGGCTACGGGTCTCCAGAGACTTCTTAAATGTCTCCTTTAACAGAAGATGGTGCTACGTCACTCCTTCAGACCCTCGTCCTCATCTTCAAGTCTCCAGAGGCTTCTTCAACGTCCATACATCTCTTCTACTACAGTAAGCACACAAAAAAAAACATGAAAAGATGAGAGAGAAAATAAAGCAAAATTTTTAAAGCGTGCGGTACCTCTAAACTATTTTTTTTATCGCATCTGTATTTGTATATCCAATTCTTGACACGTCATAAAAGTCAAGTGGTTTACTTTGCATGTGTTTGCAATTATTATGCATGGCGTCAAAAAAGTCGAGTGTTGCAAAATTAATTTATTGAAGCAGATTGTTTTGATAACGCTTCTGCCGAATCCTTGAGCACGAGATTACTTGGCGCATCTGCATTTTGTATACGCGCATACTTAAAATTCTTCTTTGTCAAAACAAACACTCTTTAGAGACGGTGCAGATTGGCAAATCATGTGTGCGAATACTCTGAGAAAACGAAACGTACGTAGAATCGTTGGGTTAAATACGTTAATTGATAAACCTTCTGGGTAAATTGGGATGGGTTTTTCAATGCAGTTTACAGATAAATATGCATGAGTAATGTAATTATATGAACAGCCTTCCTAATTATTATAGTGATAATTAAATATGAGATTTAAAAGGAAATAAATAGATAGCAGAATTTAAAGGATAACGAATTTGCCATCGTGCATTGATGTGGCAATTAGAAAATATATTATAATAAGATCTACAGGGTGTTTCAGAACTATGGGATCAAACTTCTAGGGGTTATTCAGTGCAACAGTAGAAAACATTTGAGTACAGGGACCCATGTCCTGAAAAGTGTCACTACGGCACTAAGACGCGTTAAAATTTACAAAGACGAAGAAATGTCTAAATAGGATTTAATGCATTTAATTTTTGCCTTTTGTATATGATATTGTCACGAGGTCGTGTTTTTTGTACCAGTTTCGTTTTGAAAGAAAATAACAAAATATAAGAAAATATATAATTTATTGATCTCAACCACACCTCATTTATTTTAACAATATTTTAAATGACTTGGTACACTTACCACATTTCTCAAGTTTTGGGGCACGTCACAATCTTCCCCAAAAAGGCACAATGGAAAACTTTTTTAATTTATAAGGATCTTAAATTATTACTTTTTTAATTTTAAAGAATTTTAAATTATATCAAAAAAGATGGCTTAGTGGAGTCTCTTTTTGAGTCCACCTTTTTCGCTGTCGAGTCTACAACTAACTTCCTTGTTTAATTTTAATATCTAATTTTTTTAATATTGCCGATTTGCAAAATTATACGTAGTTTAATCAAACTTAAATTATGTGGTTGATGACCTGATATTATTCTAATTAAGCAATATAATTTCCTTATTATTTCCTACGTATGCAAGTCGGCAGTATTTTGAAATCGGTTTTAAATTTGTTTAATTATCTATGTTTTGACTTTAATAAAAAATGCTGAATAAAAAATAAAATGAATTTGTTTAATTTACTTTAAAAAACACTAAGAAAAATTATTATTAATATTTTTTGGAATTTGTGACAATATCATCACACCAATTGTTCAAAATGTCAATGTCAGTGTTAAAATTTTTTATAGCTGATGATTTTAAACAATTTACTTGTGTGTTGTTATCTTTAAAAACGATAACAGAGACTGTTTTTTGTAGCTGCATTCCATATCGCCTTAGTCGTGCTATCGTATTTGTGAAGTTTGCAAAAATAAAAAAAAATAAAAAATTGTTGCTAATGGAAAACTTTACCAATCAAGAATTGGCGGATATGCATTTGGCATATGGAGCAACAAGCTGCAATGCACGAGCAGCAGCGCGGTTGTATCAAGAACGTTATCCCGAACGACAGCATCCGGGATACAAAAGACGAAGAAAATCCCCATGCAATTTTTCCTAGAAAACATCAGCAACGTTGGTCTGTCAACCTATGGGCAGGCTTTGTTGATGAGTATTTGATTGGGACATACCTTCTCCCGGAACGGTTAATAGGACCTATCTTGGAGGAAGTTCTTCCAGAACTTCTTGAAAATATTCCAATAAACGTTCGACAGCAAATGTGGTTTCAGCATGATGGAGCGCCGGCTCACTTTGCTGTACAAGTACGTGAGGATTTGGCTCAGCGGTTTGGGCACCGTTGGATTGCCAGAGGTGGAGCAGTTTCTTGGCCTCCTAGGTCACCCGATTTAACGTCGCTAGATTTTTCCCTGTGGGGACATGTAAAGTCTTTGGTCTACGAAACTGCAATAGAAACAGAGCAAGACTTAATTGGACGAATTACAGCAGCATTTGAAATCATTCAAAACGAGCATCAAATTTTTAGTCAAGTTCGCCGAAATCATGTGCGACGTTTAAATCGGTGTATTCAGGTTGGAGGAAGACATTTTGAACAATTGTTGTGATGATATCATGTACAAAAGGCAAAAATTAAATGCATTAAATCCTATTTAGGCAATTCATCTTTCTAAATTTTAACGCGTCTTAGTGCTTTATTGACACTTTTCCGGACATGGGTCCCTATACTCAAATGTTTTCTAGTGTTGCACTGAATAACCCCTAGAAGTTTGATCACATAGTTCTGAAACACCCTGTATATTTGTAACGTGCATATTTGACAGTTTAAAATATTCGATTGTCTAGTGATCGTAAAAAGGTTAACCGTTCTAGATTGCTGTTTTAAGATTTTTAATTTATCATTTATTGAAAATTTATTCGTAGTACCTAAGTTGTACAATAAATGACTGTTGTATTTTTGGCCCAAACTGGGTTGTTAAAGATTTTTTAAGTTTACCTAAAAAACATCAACAATCCCAATAATCTACTGCGCAGAATCCTTGTGTCTGTAACTGGTTTCTGATCGATCGTTCTGGGACAGACCTAATGTATCTTAACGAATTCGCTTATATGTGTAGCTTCTAACATCGAGAGAACTGATTTGTAACGAGCCAATAACAACGAATTTGTTTGCTTCTTGTTTTAAATAGATAGTTTGTAATATTGTTGAAAAACCATATAATAACCAGGGTTTGTTTTGACAGCTGGAAAAGGAAATGAGGTACAGTCACTTCACAGAATGTCAGATCCATCACAATCAGGCATTCCAACGACCTGTCAAACAATAGGTGCCAGTGGGAAATTCTTGTATATTTAAGGGGGTAGCGACATAGTCTTGCAACTTGGACGCTATTTTTATTCGAAGTAGTACTCGCCAAGCCTGCCAATTTATGAAGAAATGTATAGATGGGTTTTTTAAATATTATTTTTATTGTGTTTGACATAAAATATTTAAATGTAATCCATTATTCATGATTACGTAAAGTAGATAGAATACACCATATGTCGCCACCCTTAGATATACCAAACCTGCCCACTGGTAATTCATTTGTTTGGAATGCCTAATAGGCTAGTTCGGCTAGTTGACGTTTCGCGTTCTGTGACAGAGATGCGATTCGCTGTACGAGAAGCGCCTCCGTTATTAATTGTAGTTTTATGGGATTCAGAGTGTTTGGTGTGTGAGGAGATTTTTCGCGGTCAGTTTTTGTATCGATTTTCATCAGAAGATCAATTCTCAGCATTGTTTTATTGTACATAGATATATTTTTATCAATTTCATGGTATTCTGTTAGGTTAGTCTCTCGTTAATGGTCCCTAAGACATATTGGAAAATGATTGGCTCTTTAAGAATTATTTACTGAACACACTTAGTCTTGTGATGTTAAGGCAGTAGGCTGGACATCGTGGTTTCTTAGTTAGATTTCTTTCGAGAGTTGGAAAGCTTTTAATTATTGTCGTCGGGGGAAAAAACTTAATTTATGTCATCGGTCTTCCCTGGTAGGGGTTCTTTAGATTTTTCCTTAAATATAGTTGTGAAAGTACGGTTTTTTAGATTTTGAGACATTTAAGTAATTTTTGGAGATACATTTCCATCCAGTAGTGATAACCCATTTCACACCCGCTTAAGGGATTTTAATCGACATAAAATTGTAAGTCTGATTACTTCCAGGAGATTTTGATTTACTAGTTCGATCCTTTAAAGTCCATCTGCATTAAAGTTTGGTAGTTTTGAAGTGGATTCTTCAGGTATAGTTGCTGCTGGACTGACACTTTTTTTTTCAACTTTGGGAAGTTACCAGTTAAACCATTTATGAGAAAGGTATGTTTTAAGTATATTTTTAGTAATATTGTTCACCCATTGATTGTAGATTTTTTTATATTGTTGCTTCGTGCACCATAATTGTAATTATGTGAGTACATAATACTGTTTATGACTCTTGGTGAGTCAATGTAATTGTTTATTCATACTAGGTACTTTTTTTGGTTTACGTATGGAATAATTGATTAATTTTATGGGTTGTAGGGTTAGAGTCAATTGTATTGAAATATTTTGTTTGTATTTTAAGGATTCACTCGTGAGTTCAAGCGTGGGGACGCAGATAACCGGTTTACCAGAACACTGGTCCATATATTCGTGGTCCATTGGTTTATTAGCCACCTGACCTACTTTGTCACTGATTTTACATAGATGTTACTTTATCTGTATGGGAAGATAGTGATGGTGATGCCATTATTGGTGACACGTTACCTTCAGGTTTTTTATATTATATTGAGGATTTCATGTTTACTATGCCTAATAATTTGTTAAATTGAACATTCTACTCTTTTTTAAACGAATTTTCCTAAGGTATTTTCAACTTTATTGATACTGTTTCATACATAATGTCTTTCTTTAATAACTTATGTGTTACTAAATAATTATATCAAAATTTAATTAAGCTTAGTATCTCGATCTGACATAAATAATTCGTGACCTAAGGGCTACGGTCAACGTTTCACTATTTAGATTTTTCCTCCGTATGGGGGAAAGAGATTAAATAAATAACCCCTTTCAATCTGAGAGCTTTAACAAATACCACTGTGTCTAAAGTCCTTTTATGTGTTTATTATATTTTTGCTTCATGATTTTTATTTTACATTCAAATTTCATGGTTTTTATATTTTTCTTTATAAATAAATAGGTCTTATAGGAAGCTTAAAAGTAAATTGAGTTTCAACATGCGAGTGCGCACATGTTGTTCTATAATAATTTTTCTTTTATGATATATTGAGGAATTTTAAAAAGATAGAAATTAATATTTTACGGGTTAAATTAAATATTCTTCTTAATATCTTGCGTATCTTTCTTTCGTTTAGTACCAATGCAAACGATGTGCCGTACCATCACTGATGGATCTATTATTGTTTTTGGGTTTATGCATATGACATACACGAGTTAATTTCTTATTTTCTCTACATATTTAGTCTATTTAGTTATGAGTTCTTAAACAATTTAAACATTGTATTTTTTAAGATAGTTCTTGGAAATTACTTTTGAATTTGTCTGATGACAAACATATTGGGTATATTCAGAAATTTTATTAAATAAATAAATTAGTTTGTTTCATAATAATATAAAAATTGTTAATAAATGCCATTTATTGTGTAAAATCATTAAAAAGCAACATAGGTTTGAGACTTGTCTTTTATTTCTTTCCTTATTTACTACAAAATAACTAAAAATGTCCATACAAACAAAACATAAAGGCGATTGAAAAATAAAACATTATCCACAAGATGGGTGATTTACTAAAATTTTTCAGTTTTTAATAAAACAATATAAACAGAAGTAAAGGTAGAAATAGAAACTGGATATTTTGTTGATGCAACAACATTTTTGAGTAGCAGAATTAAATGCGCTATTACAAAATGTATATACAGGGTGAGGCACCGAAAACGAAACAGATCGCATATCTTGAAGACACATTTTTTTAGAGAAAATGCAAAAAGATGTCGATTTTTATTTCAAAGGGGACATCTTTCGATCATATCCTCAACTATCCTACATCCCTCCCCACCCCACTGTTACTATTACCAATGAAATTGAAATAGGGAAAGTGCTAAGTGTGACACATCATTGAAAAGGTAATTTTATAAAGAATTTGACTGTGTGACAGTTTATTACGTAACTTTTGATTTTTGCCCCATCTTGCGGGAAAAGTTTCCGTATTTTAAATAATGATACTTCATTTAAAAGTAAAACTGATTTAATAGACAATTCATAATAAAAATTAAAAAAATAATAGAAAAATAAACATAAAAAATAAATTGAAAAATTTAGGACAACTCCCATAATTAAAAACTAAGTTACTTCAAAGTAAATGCTCAAAGTGTTGTCCATTAACTTACATACACGAATATAAATTATTCTCAAATATTTGTCTGACGTTTTGGAGCATTTCTGGAGTTATTTGACGACATTCGGTAATAATACGTTCACGTAACTCTTCTAAGGAACCTGGCTGAGTGGCGTATATTTTACTTTTTAGATATCTCCATAAAAGTAATCTAAGGGAGACAGATCAGGAGATCGTGGGGGCCATTCAATAAATCCTCTTCGTCCAATCCAATGTCTAGGAAGAACCGCTGCAGCAAAATGTGGAGAAGCCTCGTCATGTTGAAATATTAGGTGATCTTCAAGGTATCGGTTATCGTTTTCTATTATGTCTGTTAACAGTGGATCAACGGTGTTTTCGAGTAATTCCAAATTCATATCCCCAGTTAAAGTACCTGGTAAAAATAATGGACCAACAATACGATCGCCAAATATTCCAGCCCAAACGTTTAATTTTTCTGGGTGTTGAGTATGCGTTTCATGAAATACTCTTGGATTGGAATCTGACCAGGGGCCCTATTCTCGAATGTCTATTTCTAAACGTCACACGCGACATTGATGAAATGTCTAATAAGAACGCAAAAACTTAAGGTATTTTTTAGTGAGTGTTTGGTTTAAAATATTTTCGACTGTTTTAAACCGTTTAAATTTTAGCGATGCAACTATGACGTCACATATGAAATATTTTAAATCAAAGCTAAAATTTTTGAACCAGTTGGAGGCATATGGTTCAATAACGGTTGACACATAAGAGATTCTGATTTTGGCTGTTGTATGTTGTTTTGCTCTATTCCATCTTTGAACATTTTAATATATTTGACGTTTTGTTGATTTTTATTGATTTTTGATAACTTCATACATATATGTGATTCATATTCATACATTAATTGGTTATAATGTTATAATACAATTATTAATATTTATGGTCATCATAAACAGTTGGACGATGTGATCTACCTGTGGGTTACTCTTAATTATGAAACAATGTTGCAATTGACATAAGTTAAAGGATTACTTATCAGTTGTACGTTTTTTGCAAAAATAATTACGTAGTTTGCTTCAGATTCTGAATTTGCCAGCAAATATATAAAAGCAATTAAACGTTCTTTGGCAATTGATAAACTTTGGAAAAGCCCAACAAATCTACAGCAAATAATCGTTAGATAATCGCGTATCATAAATATATGATGCCATGTTAATTGACAAGAAAAATACCAAAAATAAGACAGTAAACAACATTTCAGATTGCAATGTATTAAAAATCTACCAATTTTTAATTAAAATCGCTATCAAACACTTATCTTCCTTCATCTAATTTAAAATAATCATTAAAAAAAAATCAATTCATTTTTTAAATCGACTTCGCTTCTTCTTTCTAGAACTTATTTCAACCGGTAATCCATCAAAAAATAATACGATCGAAATCAGTATTTAAAATTTTGTCATATGACAGTTAGCAGGTTATATTTTTAAAACAATCTATTTTTGCCATCTATTAATTCATGGCGTCACTTTAAATATGGTTTAAAAAATATTTTAAACCAATGTGGTGGCTAAAAAACAGCTGTATTCTGGAATGGCGAATTTGACATTTGTTGTTAGACATAAAGTCGAGTAGTATTCAACCCGTCGACATTGTGATGTCGCATGCCTTTTTAAATATAATGTTATGACTGTTATGAGTGTCGTGACAGTGACAATTTATATTTATTTTTAAGAGAAATGAAAATAAGTAAACAAATTGTTTTTAAAAATATATGAAATGATTATTTACAATCTCACCTAATTTATCAATTACTAGTCCTGTCCAGTGTCTGATTGGGCCGGCAAAAGACCGGTAGGCCTTCGTTCAAGCTGTGGGCCCTTGTTCGGGCAGTGGGTCCTCGTTCAGGCATTGGGCCTCAATCAGTGGGCCTCATTCAGTGGGCCTAAATCAGTGAACCTCAGTCTGTGGCCCTTGAGAATAAGAAATGCGAAATAACCCTTGGAAAAAGCATCAATGTGCAAAAAGTGCCTTTTTTTGCTCTTCAAGGAATCGGCCCATGAAAAAAAATTAATAGGTGGGCCTTCTCCGTTCTGACCGGTAGGCACTGGAAGTCTCGATCCGACGCTGCTCCTGTTTGTCCAAGAGATTCAATACCTGTCATTAAGAAATTTATATAGCTCTATTTTTTCTAATTGCAGGTAAAAAGATTTTATCACAGACATTTTATGTAATGTTTAGATTATATTATAATAATATATTTCTTCTTCTTACTATTTAATCTCTTACCTAATTGTACTTTCAATTTTCTATTTAATCCCTTATGAAATTTCAGTTAAAAAGATTATATTATATTTTCTCTACTTTCTAATTAGTATTTATCAAAAAGACATATATTTGGGATATATTTGATGTCACAGTCAAATTCCTTATAAAATTACCTTTTCAATGATGTGTCACACTTAGTATTTTCATTGGTAATAATGACAGAGGGGTGGGGAGGGATGTAGGATAGTTGAGGATATGATCCTCCTTTGAAATAAAAATCGACCTCTTTTTGCATTTTCTCCAAAAAAAATGTGTCTTCAAGATATGCGATCTGGTTCGTTTTCGGTGCCTCACCCTGTATATATTCTGAATAAAATGAAATAACATAAGACAGGAGTATCACAAGCTAGTGTATTATGTCCCGTAACTTACCTATTATACACTAATGACATACCTAACCTTGAACGAGATATATTTGTAGGCGACATTTCAATTCTAGCTACTGGAAAAGACTAGGAAGAAGCTATCAAAAAAAATCCAAACCTGTATTAATCAGATCCATGTCTGGACTAAAAGATGGAGCATAAAACTAAATGAAAACAATTCCATTTACTTCAACTTTATAAACAAACACAAGCAACACATTTCAATCAGAATAATTGATACCCAGATCCCCATTGGATGATTCAGCAAAACTCAGGTGTAAATTCGTAATGTCAAGACTGGATTCTACTGAACTTTTTTTCTGCGTGTAAGTTATAACGAACCGCAAATAAAAACAATACCGCTATCAAATAGACGACGAATTTATAGGCAAGTAATTACGATCGGGGCCGAAAACAGATCTTAATGAAATTCCAGAGATTCTCGATGTCCCACGCGCGTGCCTTGCCGGGCATGTGTTCATTTTCCGACTTGATGCCAGACGGGATCGCGGATCCTCATGTCAGAGCTTGATTGAAAGGTATTTCTGCTCTGCTTTTCGATTCACTTGCGGAACATAATAATGGTACACCAGTATTTGCAATTGGTTGTAGGCGTTTCTATTTTTTCTAAACACCGGCGCTAATGAAACAAACATTCAAAAAGGATTCTTTTACATAAACGAATTTGGTTTTAATTGTAAAGAGTGGTGTAGAAAAAATGCTTATAAAGTAGGCCATGGCTGACAAAGACAGAGATACTAATCATATCCGTGATAACTAGACAAGGCTACGAATTAAATCCAAAATGACCCTTAAAATAAAGGAGAATTGTTTGTGGATCATTCCATATTATTGTATACTTAAATTTGCAGCATATGGAAAAAGTTTTTATTATTAATTTTTAGGAAAAAATTATTCTCCATAAAAACCCTAAATGCAACCAACAGATATCAATTTTTTTTAGTGGCGGGCAAATTTCATCTTCAAAATCGAAATATAATAAGAATAGTAATGAGAAAAAAATACCCTAAATATATTTCAAAGGAGACACAAAACATTTGATGGTAAATATGTTTCAAAAGGGGGACAAACAAAAACTGATCCTAATTTGTTTCAGGGGAAAGAGAAGATTTTAACGAACGAAGGAAAGAGAAATGTAGAAGACTTATTGGACATATTAGTGATGAATAAATTTCATCTCAGAAATCGAAATGTCACCAAGCCATAATTTTTTAACAATTCTCGAAGATTAATGAATAAAATAATTGATATTAAATAGGTTTCAAATAGTGGACCAATGGACATATTTCAATGACCGACAAATTTCATTTCAAAAATCGAAACGAAATTATAAGATTATTGAATAAAAAAAATGACCCTAAATATGTTAAAGAACAAAACATTTTATCCCAAATAATATGTTTTAAACGGGGACCATTTCAGTGACAGACAAATTTAATCTGAGAAATTAGCTAAGAAAACGTACTTTATTCAGTTTGACGATATCAAAAATTGTTGCAAAGAAAAATAGATTAGAAGTAACCCTCACAGTTGTTCAAAATTTAAAAACTGGTATAAGAGGAGAAGAAAAGTCTAAAAACCAATTTTGAAGACACAAGCTTATTTTTCGAAAATGTTATAAAGAAAAGTTAATTAGAATTGAAAACTAGTAATATGAAAACAGAAATTTGTGCAACAAGGGTGGATATGATGACCATATCACAAGAAGTTTGCGAACGATGCCATAGGTGGAGTGATCAATCATCCGACTGCGATACGAACAATCCACTATCGTACAGTATATATTTTCTACGACCCACTAACCAAATTCTACAAGATTTTAAAAATGATTTGAAAGTTATTGAGATAAAATAATTATGTTAAGAGACCACAAACATTTGAAATTATAAATTTTACCAATAAAAAAAATCCGAAAAAAAAAGTGGCCTTAGCCGAACCTTTGAAAGGGAACGCTTCACTCAAACTATTGCCTTAATTTTTGAAATTTTTATGGCTTACGATTTATAATTAAATTGGTTTTAAACAGTTTTATTCAAATTTACGACTTATTTGTAAATATTAACGAATATCTAGTGAATTGCCATTATGTATCGATTTTTCATAAAAATCACATTTTTAATTATATTTTATCTTAATGACTAAAAAATATACTGATAATTAGTTTGACAGAATTGTCATATTAATATTTTAAAAATAGTAGTAGACCTATCTTTAAATATGTGAATACAATGTCCTTACCAGAATGGATATGAAATTATATCCGTTCAGTAGACTGATGTGACATACATAATTGTTTTGTAGTCTGTGCATAGAACAGATAATTTACAAGTGGGTATAGAAAATAGTAGTTTGTGCAAAAAGAGTGGATATGGACAATCCACTCGAGTTGTATAGTACATTTTTTCTACGATTCATTAACGAAAATCTACAAATTTTAAATATTATTTTAGATTATCAAGACAAGATAACTAATTTAAAAAAAAATATGAATTTTACTAATTTGTAAAATAAAATAAACATGAAAACAGAAAAAGATTTAATTTAATTAGTCCCCAGTCCAGATTCGATCCCGGGCTTTTCTCGTGGAAGGCAGACGTTCTCTCTTCTCCTACACATTATTTATCGATTCTAAACAAAAATAAATTATTTTAATGTATATTTAATCTCAATAACTATCAAATATACTGATAATTAGTTTGACAGCATTGTCACTAATTCAAAATTTTAAAAATAATAGCCGTTAACCAAAATATGAACTGTGATTGGTGGATTTCAGTTTTTTGCAGTGTTCTCATTACCTAGAATGGATATGAAATATATTCGTTCAATAGCATATTTTTTTTGTTTTGAAGTCTGTTTCTACATACTTCACCAATATTAGCTCATCAACACACAGACTACAAAACAAAAAAGTATGCCATTGTGTTCAACTAAACGAATATATTTTATATCCATTCTAACTTATAAGAAGACTGCAAAAAATGAAATCTACTAATCACAGTTCATACTTTGGTGCTCCGGCTACTATTATTTTTTAAATTTTAAATAAGTGACAAATCTGCCAAACTAATTGTCAGTATATTTTTAAGCTATTGAGACTAAATATACGTCAAAATGAGTTATTCATGAGTAGAATCGATAAATAATAGTATTTTTATTTATTTCGTCTATGGATACTAAATAATAAATTTTAATCGAACTATATGAAATAAATTTAATTATTATTAAAACTAAAATGCTAAGTGTGTTGGTGGAGGTGAGACCAGGGCGTTTGGCTGCCACGAAAGAGGCCCAGGTTCAAATCTGGGCTCGAGGCTAATAAAAAAAATCCTTTTTTTTTTTCAAGTTTATTTTATTTTATAAATCAGTAAAATTAACCAATAATGAAGGGTCGCGGCGAATAACGATCAGAGTCCATTTTTGCCAAAAATAAGAGAATGGCGCCATCGTGAAGCTAGTACCAAATATAAATCAACTATTATTTACTTCGGGGAAGAGAGTTCATAGTCTTCGAAAATATAACGTTCAAAAATACAACGTGTCGCCTAAAAACGATCATGGTCCAAGCGCTGACGGGAATAAAAGATTAGAGTCCATGTTTGTCAACCTCCTTATTCATGAATCAGCTTGTCAGTTCGCCACCTAGATTTTTAGTTGTTTGTTTATACTAATACAAGGCGCTTGTCACGGAGGTATAAAATAATAAAATTTGTTATTAAAACGTCAATGATGAGTGATTTAAATAGTGATTTGGATGGCGAAGAAGCTTATGTGGTGCACAGCAATGTCAAGAAAAGAAAAAGAACAGGAAAAATGACAGATGTTATGAAGAAATTACGTGCAAGTAGTCATGAAAGTGGAGAAGACTGCAAGTGTAGCCGTTTAAAGTGTTTTATAACTATTTGTTCTGAGGAGCGGCAAAGCATAATTTTCTATTTTAATCAGTTGGGAGATTACAATGCACAAAGTAAATACCTCAGTGGACTTATCAGTGTTGTACCTGTTCAGCGCCGACGTAATCGAAAAGACGAAGCTGATGCTAATTTCCACACTTCCTCCTATTCCTACAGAGTTCGAGCACGTGTTGAAAATAAGCTAAAAGATGTGAGTGTTTGTTATAAAGCTTTTTTGTCTTTGCACGGTATTTCGAATCGTCGTGTGCAAAATTTGAAGAAAAATCTATGTGCGCTGGGTGACGCCAAACCGGATGCATATTTGTAAGTAGCAGACGCAACATAAAATCGTGAAATGGCGAACTGCAATTTGTATGTAACAGACTTAGTACAACCAAAACTGCTAACACGTCTGCTACATTCGCGTGATTGCAATTTGTATGTAACAGACGTAGTACAACCAAAACTGCTAACACGTCTTCTACATACGCGTGATTGATTATTATAGCGCAAAACAAAGCACTGCTCTATTTGTCAATTCGTATTTTGTGGTCGTTCGTGCCAATTTAACCAAACACGTTTTTATTTATATCTGTCTAAAGAAAATAAGAGGAATGAAATAAGTGAGATTTGGTTTCCGAAGCTGTATGATTGGAATGTAATTAATAAATCCACCTACAAATTAAGAATTAAAACAAAAGAAGATGTAGAGGTATGCAAACAAAATTTCTGAGTTATGTTTTTGGGCGCTTAACGCTCTAATATGTATAAAAGCCAAAAGCCTGCCGAGGACTCTTTTTGGTAACGTTTTTTTGAGGAGCATGGAGATTATTTTATATTTTTTCGTGTATTAAAGGTGTGTTCCTTGGGTTTTAAACTGTAATTTATATTATTTTTTTGGTTGATAAGTATATTTAAAGTGTATAGTGAAACGTTTAGCCATAAGGGCAGCGAGGACTTAAAAATTCATCAGACTCGTACAAAGTAATAATTATTGATAGACACATCATTAATTAAACTGAGAACAGATATTGATTTATCACAAAAAATGCGATGTTGCCATGTAAAATATGCAGGGTTATCGTTCTAAAACCTGAGATTGGCTACTGCATTCAAATATTAAGGCGTTTCTTCAAAAAATAGGACTTCTACCATAGCAACTCGCCGCAAAGGAAATAAAATTCCTATTCAACCAACGTCAGTAGCAAGAAGAAAAATGGGAGGAAAAAATATCTTTTCTGAAAGAAAATCTTTTAGACACAGTGGAAAAAAAAGCAGCACATTCATTAAAAATGTGTGTAGAAAAAAACGTAGGGCTTGGTGATAATAAATTCCAAAAATAAGGTTTTTCTGTTTTTTTTTTTTTTAATTTGTTGTTAGTAGTAATATTAATAAATTAGCCATTAAGTTTTTTAAGATCTCACTACCATCATAAATAATTTACTAAGAGATGTAAATAAATTAGTAAATTTTACTAAGCATCATTGTGTCTTTCTTATTCTTTTTAATCGGTTAGGTATCTGAAGGCATGATTTTTGATTTAATCGTTGTGTATGTAACAGACGCGTTACTAGTTTTAGTTGGAATACGTCTGCTACATACGAATTACTCTTCGGCAATTTCCGAATGTTAACAGATTGTATTCTGCGTCCGTTACATACAAATATGCAAACCGGGTGGTCAAGAAATGCACAAAAACAGACCCCATCGCATAAGTGATGTAACCAAACTGAAAGTTATGGATTTCATAAAATTACTTAAGGGTAGAAAATCACATTACTCCATAAGAGATACTTCTAAACTATATTTGTCGGAAGAGCTGAATATAAGTAAACTGCATCGAATGAATAATGACTCCAATAAGGAATACCAAATAGGCTATACCACTTTTCGTGAAATTTTTGAGAACAATTTCAATATAGCCTTCGGTTTCCCCAGAAAAGATACGTGTAGCACTTGTGATATTTTGAATTTGAAAAGTGAAATTACCATATTGGAAGAGAAAATAGCCCAATGTGTGGATGAAAAAACAAAAAAAGCAATGAAGAAAATCCTTGAGCAAAAGAATGGTGAAAAGCAATTACACTTGGCAAGAAGTGACAAATTTTATTCTTTGAAAAGGAAATACAGAAAACGATCACAGAAAGAGGCAAAAATTGAAACAATCGCTATGGACTTTCAAAAGAACTTACCTACTCCAAACATTACAACATCAGATGTTTATTACCGGTGTCAATTAAATTTTATATCATTTAACATTCATGTTTTATCTGATTCAGCATCTGTATTTTACACGTATGACGAGAGTGTCGCACGAAAGGGTGCAGATGACGGTTGTTCAATGCTACACCATTTCTTCTCAAATTTACTAGATCCTCAAGTGCGTGATTTGATAATTTTTTGTGACTCTTGCGCTGGACAAAATAAGAACTATACAGTAATGCGCTTTTTACATTACATGGTGAATATGGAAAACCGTTTTGACAGTGTGAAAGTCGTATTTCCTATACGTGGTCATTCCTACTTGGAATGCGACAAAAATATGAGCCTTGTTAATGTATATACTGAGAGACCAGACGACTGGAGAGAGATTTTAAGAAACAGCAGGATCAAGCCGTCACCTTTTAAAGTAATAAATTGTGGGGAAGAAGTGAAGTTTCAGACTTAGACAGAATTTCTTTCACAGAGGTATGTGCGGAAATGTCCTTTACCCATAAGACCAATTATGGTGTTAAAAGTTGATAAAAATGAGCCAAGATTTATCTCACACAAAGAGAATTACTTCGGAAGTTACTTTAAAGCTGTTATCGTCCCTCCACAAAAGCAAAAAAGTAAGCAAAAGAAAAGTCTTGGATCCACTGCACTGAAGAACCTCTACAATGGACAGGTACCCATTAAGGCAGCAAAAGTGAAGGATCTTTTACATCTTACCCAGTTCTTGACCAGCCCTGATGCAAAATGATGCTCTGGTAGCTGATTCCCAAACCAAAGAAGATGACAGCGACATCGAATTTGCTGATGACCCACCCATTGATTAAAGATCATTTACACCAAAAAGGATCACAGTCCATACGTTTTTCGAGAAATTATTTGTTTTTAGTTTCATACACTTTAGAAAAAAAAATTTTTTTCAATATCTTAGTAAAAACTTCTACAAAATGATTACATTTTTTGTTTTATTTCTCTTATCCAAACAAGAAATATTGGACTTCAAACCTTAAAATGTGAATACTGACAAAACAGAACAAATGGACTCTGATCATTATTCACCGCGACCCTTCTTTTTTAAATTTGTAGATTTTCGTTAGTAGGTCCATATCCACTCTTGTTGAACAAACTACTATTAATTATTTTTTTGCTGAGCTTTTTTAACACATTTCTCTCTACAGCAGCCTTCATGTTTCCCTACACAACAATATCTAATAGTGATACAATTTAAAAAAAAAATGTGTATAAGTGAAAACGGCTTGCGTGGAAACATGGGCTACAAATCACCTTACATTTTTGTTAGAAAAAATCGAATTTTCCATGTGTTATCCTCAGGAGCCACTCGTAAAATTCTTTCAGTCTACTTAAAATCGATGTACTTTTCAATCCTCTTCGAGGCTTGTATGCAAAAATGGGGCACCTAAACCTGTCACTATCTGACGGACTAAGAGTTCAAAAACTTCTGTAGCTTTTCATAGGCTTTATCACGATTTTTTAATGACAAAAAGATAAAATTCATGCAATTATACAAATTTGTTTTTATAATTTAATTTACACTAGAATAATAATTCTTATTAAATTTAAAATACCATCTTTCTGATTAATAATGATTGTCCTTCCCGAACAAATTGTAATTACTAATTACATAATTTATTAATACTGTGAGATAAGGATACATAAATATCTGGAATGAAAATCATAATCATTATCTTTTAATACCACCATTTATGGTCAATTCAGTTTCGATAATAAAAAGATGATATACGATTGAAAAAAGGACACTTCATCTATACTTTATGAGTACTTAAATTTATCCGTCTTAATTCAAGGTTAATCGTTCATATGAAAGACAAAACAACGCGCAATTTGTTACGGTTGAAATCAAAGGTTCAAAAGGCGGCGCTGGAAAGGTAAGAATTTTTTTATTTGCTACATTTGATGTCTGAGAGGTATATCCAAGGATTTTTATCTCATGTACATTACAGTTTAACGTTAATCCGTTAATAATTTTGTTTTAGATTAATTTTTTATCTTTTTCTCAATGAATTTTGAAATATAAACTATATATAACTTGACAAATCATGCTAGAAACTTGAGATGTGCGAATCAAGCAGAAATAGAACAAATAGAAAGATAATGATGGAATTACTTTAGCATTACTGAGTGGCACGACGCGACGTAACGATTATTTTATATTTTAATATTTGTATTCTATTCCTATGTTGACCTTCATTCGGAGGTAGAAGAACTCCCAAAAATATCGAGGTTGTGCATTTCTCGCATTTTTGTCAATGACCCACAACCTCTGTCTTTTATTTTCTTCCCTCTGGCGAGTTAATAGGTTTGTTCCAACAACGATCAGGAACAAGCCATTGCCACCAGGATTCTGCGCAGTAGTAATTTACTAGATTATTAGGACCACAAGTTATATACAGCGCAGAATCCTGGTGCCAATGACTGGTTTCGGATCGTTGTTGGAACAAACTTAATGTTAGTCAAAGTTAAAATATTTTAGTTAGTGCTTTGGTGCTTGTGTTTAGCAGAAGGCGAGATCCAAACTTTTTTGTTGTGAATTGTTAGCATCACGCAGTACTGTTGAGATTTGCTTTCAATTTTAAGACCATTTACTCAAAGAAGAATGTTGCTTTTGTTTAAACTAGCTGGTTCAAATAGTATCTAACTTATCCTAAATGCAGATAATGGTAATCCTATGTTAAAAAGGTATTTTTTTAAAAATAGGTGTTTAATATTTTATAAAAATATTTGAATTCTTAACTAATTATTAAAATAAACATATTATCTTTCGAAAATAAAAGGTTAGAAGAGCCTAATAAAATAAAAATTTGGTACTTACGACTTACGTCCTTTTCCCCGATTCTTCATCATGGGATTAAACCATTACGTCACCACAATATTTCACCAAGAAAATGTTTATATTTGAAGAGACTAATATTATATTGGTACATACGAAATTAAGGTTTCGAAAAATCAAAGTCGCGAAAAGTTCCAAGTTTTCGACTTTTTCTTATTTCTGCAAGAGCGTTTATCTACTGACTGCGCCAATTTTATATTTTGAAAAGAATTTCTATTTTTAAATATTTACATTTTCTTTTCTCTACTACATAGACTAAGTTGAACATAGTTAGAACGAAGAATACCGTACAAAAATTATACTTCTATTAATAATCTACGTTTACTTATTGAAAAAATGAATGATGATTTTAGCTAAGTACTTTAGTAAGAGCCTCCCGGCTTAAAATATGTTTATCAATAAGCATTCTATATTGTTTGTTTTATTTACAAATGGATTTTCGATAATATAACTGCAGTTGAATGTTGTAGCAATAAATAACAAATAATAAATAAATGAATAAAAGAGTGGGTTTTTTCTTATATTCTAGATTGTGAATATCCCTTTTACAAAGATAATTAGACGAGAACTGGCAAGCTTACAGCAGCTATCAGGAGTTAAATCAGACTAAAGGTAAATATAAGCGCAACTAATGAATGCAACGTTTCTGCGAGACTAGCAGAATGAATTGCATCTTTTTACTTTTGTTATGAAGCTAGTTAATTAAAGAAAGTGTTAATGATCTTTCTTACGTTTATATTTCATCGAACATAATAATATTCTCTTTACAAGTTGAATTATACTTAATATATAAAAAAATAAAATTTGTTGCTTTGTTTAAAAAAAAATCACTCTTTTTAGCAGATTTCAGTGATAATTCCTTATTTTCTACATTGTCCTATTTCTGATTCCTTTTTTGTTAGAAAGGGAGTACCTCAGGGGAAGTTCCATAAATGTGAGCATTTTTTTGGGAGTTGGTTATTTAAAATAACTTTCTCCACAGTCACTTCTGAATGTAGCTCTTCCGAAACCATTTAGAAAACATTCTCGCTTTAGTGATTAAAAGAAAATTCTGAAACTCTTTCCTTTTATGTATTTTACACGTATTTCATTCTAACTTTAGAGACAGAATGTTCATTATATAATAGCTACTTGCCAATGGCTGTGAATACCACATCCGTATCGTAGATAGTCATGAATTTCATGACTGACAGTTGTACGCGATGTATTAGCATTTAGTTTGAATTTTCCTGATTAAAGATAAGCGGCATTCGTTAAGTCGAATCTAAGTGTAAAAATTGGGGAATATAATGATTATTATATGGAATTTATTGTTTCTACATAAATATGATTAAAAATTCCGATGTGATTGTATAATCCATTATAATAATGATTTTGTAATTTACCTACTAAAGAGGTTTTTTGTTAAATTTACAATAATGATAAATGTTTCAGTTTATGCATAAATATTTGCTGATTAACAGTATATACATATCCTACCTGTTTTTACCATAAAATTTTACAACGCAGATTTGATTGATTATGTTATTTGATTGATTATGTTGAAAACTTACCTGAAACAAAGAGAAATAAATATTAATTAAGTAAATAAACGAGGCACTTGATATTAAAATGAATGGGAAAAATCTAATATTAAAATTTATTCAATGCATTTTTAAAACGTGGATTGACTATAAAAAATCAGCTACTTATTGTTATTCTATACCTATATTAACTAGTTAATGAAATTGTTAGAATATCAATCGTACATTAATTAATATCCAATTAATATAACGAGTTTTTAATGTTTTTTTTTGTCGAACACGATTGATTTATTCAATTAATTCAATTAATTTTATTACGATAGCTGGAGGAATTCGAAAATTTTGAATAAAATAATTATTTAAAAGCGTTCAATCAGCAGCTGCATCAAAAAAAAATATGTAAAATAACGAGACTCAATATTAAATATAGGCACAAAATTGAAAAATATACAGGGTGTTGCATTTAAAATAAGAAAGTTGGTATTGGCCACTATTACATGACATACCCTGCATAAAAAGATTTTGTTAAAAAAATGCGCAACTAAAAATTCTAATCGACGTGTTCGAGTGTTTTTCCGAACATGCCCCCATTTATTTATTACCGAATTTATTCCATTTGGTTGTTCCACACCATATATTAAATGCTAACAAATATTACGTGTGTAATTATTTAACAAATAGTGATTTATAAGAAAAAATATTTTTCATATCATTTATTTAAAATTAATCTTAAATGGAAGCTGCAAGAAGTTTTTTTATCGACTTAAAATTTAAATTTCAAACGAAAAAGGTTATACGAGACGAGACGAGACGAGACGAAAGGCTGACTCGAGTGAGTGAAGAGCCTTCTCGTCGAGACGAGACAACAGTTTTTCTCGCCCAACGATGATGAACCTGTATGACATAGCAATCCCTTATCACCTCGCTGATATGTCCCGATCCACTAAATCAAAACAGGAAATTATTTGACAATGCAGCGTAAAATCATGAAAGATGAATTTCTAGAGCCACCCGAATTCAAATATAAAACGGGGTATATATTGGTCTGCATTACTGTCTATCCGATTCAGAAACACTTACTAGATGGCAACATCATCTGAAAACGTGAAAATGGAAGCAGGTTTAGTTACCCAATAACAAGCTCACACTCTCGTTTTGTGGCTGTTAGCGGCAACTGATTGCTACTTCATACATATTCTATTAGTAATAAAACCGCAAACTCGCTACTTTGAAATGATGGAATAAATAAATAAATGTAGGTATTACATGTTTCTTCCACAATTGCTTTCACTTTGTGTTTCACGATATATTTATTTAAATCTAACCAAAATACATAACACAACAATCGTAGAATATTCTGTACTTACAATACATTCGGAAAATTTTTACGATATAACATTTATTATTCAAGTTACGTTAGAAGTAATATAATCGTCCAGTTTTTAATACTAACCCAGCGTTTCTCAAACTGTGGGGCTCTTAAAAATAAAAAAACGATATTTACTAATAAAAAAAATTTAATTCACAAAAAAAAAGAGAAAATAATATTCGTTCTAAATAAACTTTCAGAATTTACTTATAATAATCTATATGACCTAATTAATTTTAAAATACAAATATTATCTAGCACAAAACCACAGAAAAATAATATGTGCCGTTCATTAACATAATTGACATTTCATTATTTAACTTCTCGACAGATCTCTTCTAACACAGAGTTAAAAGAGTGCAGTCGGAGTCCATACTCATATCGAACGCGACAGATCACATTCCGAATCTCTAAAAAAATTCAAAAATTAACTAAGATCAACCTGAGTTTCTACTCTTGTCTAATTCAGTGTTCAGTAAAGTTCTTGCACTTTTAAGGCTTGCTTACATTCATTTTGTTAACTTTTTGAAGTTAAACATCAATCAAAAATAAATGACAACTATTTTGATGGATCAAAGAATTAAAATGTGATTCGATTACAGAATCATAGGATTTTCTATTCTAGGGATAATAATTATCCATAGATAAAAATGTATTATCCTGGATTTAAAATTTAATCTTCTCTTATGCAACTCATTATAAACGTTTGTAACATTTTAAAAGTCTAATTATAAAATGTTATTTTAAATGTGTGCCATCCGGTATAATTCAATTATCGCCACACACAATATTCTAAAGAAAGGGAAATATCTTGAAGTGGGAGTACCACTAATCAAACGATCTCGCATTAGATTTTTAAATTTCATTTTATTATTACCTTCTGCTCATATCTGGTGGTGGAGTTTTGGCTGTTAAAGTGAAAACGAATGAATGCAGCTGTAACCCACACGCTGTAACCTTCACGCTGTAACCCACACGCTGTCCCCTAACGCTGTAATCCATACGCTGTAACCCTCAAGCTATAACCTATACGCAGTAATTTAACCGCTGTAAACTAAATGCTGTAAATTAATCGAGCTGAGTTAACTGGAAAAAGCGACAGTTACAACTCGCAGTTATAAGGAAGAACGAGTAACCGACAAAGGTGTTGTTGGTTCCAGAGGTGCTGAAATTTCAACTACCTACAAAAGAAGTTGCTAGCAAAAATGTGGTAATTACTAGTGACTAAATTTATCTATGACCAAATCAAAATTGATACCTGATAAACTGTATATAATTTGTTTTCTGAACGGTTTCTTTTTATCTGAATAAAATCGTTAATTTTTATAAGTATATATGTTGAATCTTATTTTTCAAAGGTTACAACAATTCTCTTTTATTCACACTAAATTCTGTATAAGTTTTTATTAACTTCTTTTTATTGATAAAGCTAGAGTTTATAATTCTCACTAGCTTTTAAAAATAAAAAAAGGGAATTATTGGTGCCCAACATTTCCTAGAAAAATTATTACCCTAAAATTGTCTATTTGAAAAGCCGAATTCACGACTGAGAAAAATATGGTCAATGTGCTCATTTATTTCTTTTAATGTTTAAGTAATGGTTGATATTAAATTTCACTGAGCTAGTAAAAATCTCTTTATAAAAGTGTTTTGAAATTAAAAATTTATTGAAAAGGTAACGACGCATATTGCACGTTTAAAATGTTTTGTCCATCCAAAGAAAATATTTTCTTTACACCCACATGGATATTAGCTTATCTACGCACATACTACAAAACGAAAAAGTATACTATTGCGTTTAACTGACCGAATATATTTCATATTCATTCTAGGTAGGTAGGTAGTAAGAACACTTCCAAAAAAATGAAATCCGTCAATCACAGTTTATTTTTTGGACACTAGCTACTATTATTTCTAAAATTTTAAATAAGTGACAATTCTGTCAAACTAATTTTCAGTTATTAAAATTAAATATACATTAAAATGTATTTGTGTAGGATCGATAAAAAAATGGCATTTTTATTTGGTCCACATTTTGAAAAAAGAAATTAAATTTTAATCAAAATATATGAAACTAATTTAATTACGAGTATTAAAACTAAAATCCGAAAAAGTGGCGCGAAAAACCCGAGATCGAATCTGGGCTGGGGATTAATTACACTAAATCTTTTTTTGTGTTCATTTTATTTTATAAATTAGTAAAATTCATAAATTATTTTAAAATTAGTTATTTTCTTAATAATAAAATTTTTTTAAAATTTATAGATTTTTGTTAGTGGGCCGTAGAAAAAATATACTTTACAACTCGAGTGGATTGTCCATATCGTACTCAGACTCAAACTACGTCTGCGTGCGATATGGCTATCATATAGACTCTTGTTGCACACACTACTATTCCAGCAACCAGTTCTATTATTTTTGTAAGAAATAATTTTATCGAAAGAAATTACGTGCTATTGTCGATAAATCGATAAAATATAGGTATAATATTCATTCGATTGCGATCTAAAATGTATTACAATGTTATGTACGTACGTTATATATTTCAAAGGATATCATTAATTCTGAATTCGCCAAGAATACAAATTACGAAATAATACGCCGCTTTGTCGATAAACAAATTTAATATCACAAATTACCTAACTCCCGGTCATTGTAAATCTCGACTTTTAATCCGTTTATAATGCGAAATTCATCCCGTATCCCATAATCGGCTTTCACGCAAGAGGCGAAGGCAAAAAGGCGTAAATATTGCATGTAAACGCGTGTTCGAATGACGTTATCCAAGTTCAAGGTCAAGCCGAACCGGCGTCTATTCTATTTCCTTTCCTATAGTCGTTCCACTCCTGCACGCTAGTTGAACGATGGTTTTATTCTTTTTCTTCGGCTTGCCTCGTTTGCGACGACGAGATTTATTACCAATAAATTAAGAGTAGTTTTGGAGTTAAGATTCGATAAAAAATACTGTATGGGTATAATGTATTCACTTTTATTTGACACGACGGTTGCGCATTATATTTTTATTTAATATTTACTGAGCTTAATGACAATTAAAATGTTTTCAAGGAGATATTTATTTCGTTCATTCAATATTTACTTTTTAATAGTATGGTTTCTCTTTGAGAAACGGGCATAGGAGCGTTTAGTAGGTCTGCCGATAAAAGTAAGATGCGTAGTGGAGAGCTCATTCACGAAACGTTTTTAAGTGAATACTTTGGCAAGCAAGTACAGCAGGTAGGACGATCGGTGATATTTTTAATACAACTTCTATGATTCCACTACTCATTTAAAAAAAAAACATCTTGATAAGAAAAATATACATTTCCCCTTTAAAGCAATTACTTACCCAGTCGCCATTGGTTTGATAAGTTTTACCGACTGACATGGATGTGCGAAGAATTGCTTCACAAGAGCAACCATAAATCAAAGTAAAATCTCTTAATGTAGGGGGTAAGTACGCGCATTTTATTTGCTCACCCTTAATTGCCATTTTGAATGACAGACGTCATTAGCAATTGAGTGATACAGATATTTATTTTGAATATAAAATTTCAGTGGTCTTTTAGTTATAAACATTTATAGTTTCTTAAAAGAGTATATTATACAATAAATGTTTGATTTATGTATCTTGTCATTAATATTTATACTGGGTGGCCACTTTTTTAATGGGATTGTATTGGTAACTTCCAACCCACCCAAGTTAGAAGGTCGGTTAAATGGAGAAAAAGTTGCTCACACAATTTAAATTATCTATAATATAATATATCTTTTAAATAAATGATTTTCAAGTTATTTGTACGCAGTTACAGGTTTTTTTGTTTTATTGTCCAACTTAACATGGACTTTGAATATCATCTGCTTTTTTCATGATTAACGTAGGTGTAGGCAACACATTATACACAACTTACGACAAATTTTCAGTTTTTATATCCATTTCTAAAAAGGTGTGATAGTAGAAAAACCTAGTGAGCATTCTGAGCGAAAAGTTTTACTTTTCGCTCTTAATACACAAATAGTTATTATAGGGCTCAGCAGAAATTAGTTATAAATAAAATTTAACTCGGTTCTGCAGTTCGCCTTAACCCATTGTAACGGGTGCATATGGTGACTAGAGCCGATCCTGTACTTAATTTGCTAATAATTCCATTTGGCGGCGCTGGTAGTGGATTACCAAATGGTTCAGTTCTTAACGGACATTTGTTGTTTGGTGTGCTTGTGTCGATTAGTGGCATTCAGTGATGTGAATAAAACGTAGCATCTATGTGATAGAATCTAGGATCCACTGATAGCGTCAACTAAAATCGACGTGATTAAATAGATGCTAACAATAGGTAGTAGTTACTACTTGTGATTAAGTGCTAACGGGAAAAATAGGAGATACAACTATACTCTAGTTATAACTAAGGAGTAGTAGTAACTGAAATTTTTCTTTTCTTTATTGGTCTCAACTTATACAAGTTATTTAACCAGCACTAACATTAGTTACATGTAAATAAATACAATAAAATTTAAAATACTATTTGGCTCTGTAAAATTAAAAAAAAAATAAGGTGAACAATATTTTTTATAAATTAATGTTAGAAGATTTTAAAAATGACATGATTATGGCTGTACTGCAAATTGGTTTTCGTAAATAATCATTTAGACATAAAGGGGAATACTGGGGTCGAAAAGCTAAAACCATTTTTTGGTATAAGAATTTTATATTATCTGTATTATTACTGCATTCCATCAAGATATGACCTATACTTCCAATTTCACCACAGCTGCAACTTGGGGAGTCAAGGATACCAATTCGGAACAGATGAGCAGAACTATAGCAGAACTATAGCAGTGCACATTAGAGCTGTGGCAAACCGTATGTATTCGTTACTCAGTAACGGGTAGTCGGTCAGATACGAAATACGAATTCGTTACTGCATTTTAAATTTCGTTACTCGCTTCCGCATCGTCGCATAACGCACAATAATAATACTTGAGAATACATACCGCCACCGGTTCGGTGTGCAAGATGCGAGATGGCCCGATGGGCGATGCGAAATGCGAGTGTGGCCTTGATGCGAATCGACTATCGAACCGCACGTCGACTGGGACTCGGAGAGTTCGAAACGTACTTTTGTTTATATTTATGTATTTATTTATTTCAGTTTTAAAGAATAGTATAATAGTTGTTTTTCTGTTGCGTGTTGCAAGAATATAATATGTTTTTGTTTATTAAAGTTATGATTTTATAGAGTATTATTATTGTTTCTACTAGTGTGTTAGAAAAATATATATGTTTCTGTTCAACCTGTCTGACGATATTTTATTTTGCAAAACTTCACATCAGTTCTCATTGCTCATGCTCAGTGAACTATACGACTTTGTTACTAATTACAAATTCCAAATTCGCTATGTATTTATTTAACCAACGATTCGATATCTAATTTCATCCGCACCCTCTGTTAGACAGTACCAAAACCTAACAACCGAAGCAATGCGTATGTACGATTAGTTACCGACACCAATTCCGCATCCGCATAGACGTGTATGAGGTCCACACGATGCGTGTTCTGTAGATTCGTATCACAGTAACGAAAGTAACGAGTAACGAATATTTTTATACGGGTAGTCAGATCCGAAGTAACGAATACATACGGGTATTGATTTTCTCGTTACTTTTACAGCTCTAGTGCACATTGTACCGATTTGTCCGTTTGTTAATTTAATTTTAAAAAACCAGGGTGTTCTAGGCAGTTTAATATATTAAAAAGTTGCTTTCCCTTAGTTTGACTCAGTTCTCGCCATTCTTCACTCCAATCATCTCAAATTTTATTTTTAACTCTGGGTAGCATATTTCTATAATCCATTGTTATTACGTCAGAATAATGTTTGTTAAGTCCTAATTTAGCAAGTTTACTAGCTATGACATTTCCCTTTATATTCGTATGACTAGGTATCCACGCAAAAGTAATATTTATATTCTTAAGTTTTGCATCGTAAATCTGACTTTTATAGTTATTAACGTTATAAGGCCGATAAATAGCAAATAACGGCCGGGCTGAAGTTTGTGATCCGAGGCGATAGCCGAGGATCATAAACAGCCAAGGCCGTTATTTGCTGTTATCGGCCGTGTTTCGTTCAAGATTTTTCGTCATACTGCTACAAAAACAAAACACCTAATTTAAGAACAAATTTTATTAAACGTAACTCTTAAAAGATAGGTACGGAATAAAACAATTTATTCCTTATTGTAATGGATGTGGAAATTGAATTCGCAATTAGTGTTATTTGAAATCTGCAACCCGTCCCAAGGATATTTAGATTTTACAGAGGAAGATGTTTCTGAAGAATGTGAACTATTTGCAGTACTTGAAGATGCAATATTCTCCGGATTATTTGGAAAAAGTTGTTTTGTTATTTTCATTCTTTTAGAAACCGATTTTTCTATGTAAGTTTCCGCCACCGTTGATGATTCCCATCCTCCCAGTTCTTTTAATGACAGTAAGTCACCACCATTTTCTACGAGCACAGTTGCTGATGTTCTACTAAATGAATGTCCTGTATAAAGTTCGGGATTTTCAAGTTTTAAAAAGGTGGCAATTTTCTTAGGAACGCTTTCGATGGTATGTATGCCGACGACTTGCTGCACACATTTGCCATTCCTATAACCAACGAAAAATCTCTGATTTTTGAAACTAGGAGGACGCAGATTACTGTATTTCTTGTATAAACCATATGTATCAAATGGAAGTCCTGTTTTTGGGATAAGAAAATTTCTGTCTTTTTTATTCTTAGTATTTTTTAGTGATACGAGGATGTTTTTCTCTGTATCTTCGAAACTGTTAATGGTGAGAGACGTAAGTTCACTTCTCCTGCAAGCTCCTAGAATACCGAGCACTAACACAACCTTTTCCAGTAGCCAGGTATGATCATCCGCGTCCAGCAAAAATTTAAGTATATCATTTTCCGATAGAACCTTGGCTTTTTTTTGGGGTATAACCTTCATTTTTGCGCCTCAGGAACAAGAATAGTTTACCGAATCTACAAACAAACATAATTTCGATGAGTATATAGTTAGTTCAATGTTGACGGATAGTATAGTAATTTACCTTGATATGTCAATGTTTTCATGTATTCTTAACGCAAGTTTCAGCATTGATATTTTTGTCCACAGTGATGTAGGAGAATACGTTTCAGACATTCCTTTTGCATAAGCTAGCAGTACTTCTTCACTAACACTATGTATGTTTTTATTCTGACGCCACTTCACGAAGTTGTCGTATTCCTGCTGATATCTTTGTTGGGTTGTACTCGGAAATAAATTTTTGGTTGCCGCAGCTGCTTCTTCCAGTACATCGGAGGGAATATCGTTTTCGAAAATTTCTTCCATCTTTGATCTTTTCCGCTCTATAATCACTCAACAAGAAACAGTACTGTCAAACTTACAATGTTTGTATAGTATATTGATGTGGTTGCTAGGCAACTTTAGATTGTTGTGATTGTTGTAGGTGGTGCGCGGCCGTTATTTTATTTAACGGCCGGCGGCCGTTAAATGCACCGTTTCGATATCAATTTCGCTCATATTATGGTAAGATAATAGTACAGTATGACGAAAACATTTAAACTGCAGCTATCTGAACAGGATAGTATACCTAATCTTTGTATTCTCTGAATAGCACTAGAAGAGTCCATACATATAAGCACATTTTTGCAGTCAGATTTATTAATTTGGATTACAGCCATTTCCACAGCTTTGATTTCTGCAGTGCAAATATTAGTTCCATCTGCTAAACGTGAACTAATATTATAGTTTAAATCGGGAATATGAACTCCATAGCTTGCTCTATAAGAGGACAGGTCTACAGATCCGTCTGTATATACTAAAGTATAATTAGGAAATAACGTGTTTATTGCAATGGTAAAATTTTTAGAGTTATCCAAACAGTCTTTCTTTAAACCTAAACTCACAATGTTAATATCCATAAATTGTGAAACAAAACTGAATTCAAAACATGGACAATTTTGATTTTTTTCTATTTGAGAAATATAGGGTAGACATCGGTCTAGAGCTTCAAGTAAGGGAAACTCACTTTGTACTTCTAAATTTTGTAAATTAAAAGTTGAATATAGTTCTATCAATTCTTGTCCAATTGGATTATTATCTAGAGCTAGATTCATCAAAACATATTTACAAGCTAGATCAATGCGGCGCCATCTTAAAGGAAGTTCACAACATTCTGAAATTTACGTTACTTGTTAAACTTATCCTCTCCTTCGGCGCTGTCTTGTATTCTTTCAGTTAGTCGGTTGTTGTTTTTATTCTGACAAACATGTCGTCTTCTGAGAGTGAAGATGAGTTTGAAAAGAAGAATGTGGACCGAGATTTGTTTGTGAAATTAATTAGCGAACATCCAGTGCTACTGGAAAAATCTAGAATTCCAAAATTTGTTCAACATAAAAAGGAATCATGGGAAATAGTCTGTAAAGAATATTCTCAAGTGAACGGAATCGATGTTGCAATTAAATAAAATGTTACAAAACATGAAAGCTGTAATTAAAAAGAAAACTGATACTAAAGCTACAGGAAATAAGAAAATAAAATTGAAAGATTGGGAGAAACAATTTTTGGCAATATTGGGTGCAGAAGAAAAGAATCCTGTTTTCACTAAAGTTCCAGGAGCAGTGACGTTAGGAAAATCATCAAAAAAAGATGACGGTTTCAAGCATAACATTAGTGGGGATGCCCATACTTAAAGTTCTTCATCTCAAATATCTGAAAATAGTAATGTAAAAGCAGATAAACCTAGCTATGTAAGACCAGGCATTAAAATTATGACTACATTTGAAACTGAAGAAACAAGAGATCTGTCAACATCTCAGCTGCAGAGAGTCGTTCTCTTACAACAATTTCAGCTGCAGAAAATTCAAATGAAAAAAGAACAAAAATAACTTGAGTTACTTGAAAAAAAGAACACCAACGACAGTGAAGTACAGACAGATGCAGTTATTGTTCTTGAATTATTTGAATAAAATATTCGATATATCTTATGAAAATACTTACGTGTTTACATTTATGGGTAATTATAATAAATTTTTAAATTTTTTTGAGTTTTATTGTATAGTAATTTAGAATTTAAATACAAATTAGCATCTCATCTCGCTTCTGTTCACCACGGCGCTTCGTTGCATTGTTTTCATGTATATAACCGTCAACTCCCTCTTCTAATCCATCGTGATCCTCCTCATCTACCAGTTGCTCAAAGTCAAATTGGTCCTTGAGATGTTTCGCGACATTGTGGAGCACTGCACAGCTTGATACAAGCTTAGGTACTCTCTCCAGTGATACTCGCACACAGTTGCCTAAGATGGAAAACCTTTTTTTAAGCTGACCAAATACTCTTTCTATTATGACTCTTTCTGAAGCGTGTTTGCGATTGAATCTTCTTTCAATAGCAGTTTGAGCTGGCTTGAAAGACGTACTAAGCCCTGGAGCTATACCGTAGCCGGAATCACCAAGCAAACGAGCTCTACCGTCATACTGAGAAATGATGTCACGAATTTCACTACGCCGCCATATTCTCGAATCATGTACTGATCCTGGCCAATCCGCGCAAATGCTTGTAACCCTTTCTTGTGCATCACACGTTGCTTGAACATTAATACTGGGGTAACCTTTTCGATTAATGTACTCATCACCAAAAGCAAAAGGCTTTTTTATCTGTATATGTGTACAATCTAACGCTCCTACAACGTTTGGTAAATCAAATCGTGCCTGCTATAACAATTTTGCATTGTTTATCTCTTGAACTGTGTTAGGGAAATGGATCCAATTATGTGCTTTTTCCAGAATATGATCCATAACACAGTTTATAGTTTTACTTACTGATGAGCGTTCCACTCCAAAATCTTCAGATACTCCACTCTGAAAACCAGGGTCAGCAACGTAGCGTAAAAATATTTCCATGCGATTTCTTGGGAGTCAGAGCTTTTCCTCTAGTTTCATTACTGTCTGGCCAGAATTCTGTTGTTAAAAAGTAATACTTTCATTCTCAAAACGCATCAGTTCATTACATCTTGTCACTAATCTTCTTTCACCATAAACTTTTCTTTCTCATAAACATCGCCATGGTAAGGATATTTACGAATAACAAAAATCTAAGTGTGGTCTCGTTTAGACTTACAAATTGTCAAGTTGCAACTGCAATAAATTAGTAGTGTTTGCGCTTTATTCACAGTAAAAATGTAGTTATAACTACAAAACCGGAAAAACTTTAGTTGTAACTAGAGAGCCACATCAAGTGAAGTTATAACTTTAAAATACTTAAGTGTTAGCCTTTGTTACTTTTTATTCACATCACTCTTTGTAACAAACTTGAGTTTTAACTAACATGGATTACGCTGAGGACTATGGCGTCCGATTCGAGTAAGTACTTTTCGAAATAATCAGTATTATAAAAAATTGATAATATAACAAAAACCAATACAAGAATGTGTGTGTTTTTATTTATAATTTAGGACGTGGATGATAACTGAGTCTTAGTTAGGCTTTGGGGACTTTTACAATAGTCAAAAATGTAATATTTTGTTTCAGGACGGGGCTTCACTCTTCAAGAAGCCTTAGAAATGGCCTATATTGACCAAGCAGAGAAAATTATTATTGAACCACCAGACAGCAACGCGCATTTCGGATGAGGACTCTGCGGATAAGGATGATGGAGAAACCCTTGACAATCTAAGCGGAAACCAACTTAGATCAAAGGTGTGAATAAAATTATCTAATACAGACAGGATTGTTTCTGGAGAAAATAAAGAAAGCAGTAATCCGACAAGATCCAGTGTGAAGGAAGAAAACAGCAGGGTTCAAATGAAGCAAGAAAATCTATCGAAGAAAATAAATCTTTCTGACAAGATCCTCTGGATAGAAGACCCAGATATTGTTGATTATCCAAAAACGAGTTTCCCAAATCCTACGTATGAACGATACGCAATATGTCATCTGTCGAGATGTTTGAGCAATTTATCCATACTGAGCTTCTTGTCAACGAGACAAAATATGCTTTTTTAGCAACCTTCCCGATCCTTTATTGCTATTTTAGTAGTAACTGGGTATGACCCAAAGCCCAGTAAGAAACACTATTGGGTCTCTATCGGCGACTTAAAAAATATCATGGTGAGAAACGCAATGAGGCGTGACAGGTTTGTCCAAATTTTGAAGTTCATTCACTGTGCAGATAAGAGCAAGATTGATCGATTGGATAAGATGTATAAACTGAGGCCGTTTATGAATAAGTTAAAACAAAACTTTGTTGTTCCTGTTCAGCACCTAGACTTTGAAGAATCCATGATCAAGTACTATGGAAGACACTGATGTAAACAGTTTATTAGGGGAACGCCTATACGCTTCGGTTTTAAAATGTGGGCTCTTAACACCAGTGAAGGCTACTTGGTAAACTGTGATTTATACCAAGGAAAACAACCAGACTCTAATGAAATATATGAACAGACCTTTGGAAAATGTACAGCATCATTCGTAAAAATGTTGGACGAAATGCCGCATCCCAAATATCCATACAAATTTATCTTGATAATTTATTTACATGTTTAAATTTATTAAATCATCTTCGTGAAAGAGGCTATGGTGGTACCTTGTGAGATAACAGACTTCCAACAAACTGTCCCATTGTAAAAAAAAATCTATCAGCTGTTTATAGGGATAATTATATTTTTGAGGTGGACGGACAACAATGTTGTAATTGCAGCATCGACTTGTCATGGCATTAAAGCCATAGGATATGTTTAAAGATACAACAAGTCAGAAAAAAGATACGTGCAAGTTCCAAGACCACATTTAATTGGAGAATATAACCGTCAAATGGGTGGTACAGACTTAATGGACGAAAACATTATTACTTACCGAATTGGAGTAAGGTCCAAAAAGTGGTGGTGGTGGTGTATCTTCTCATGGCTTATTGATGCTTCCATAAGTAACGGATATTAGTCAGAAAAGTACTAGGAAACCAAATATTCCAACTTGAATTCAGAAGAAGCATTTAAAGCGCTATGAAAATGTTCCACAAGGAGGCGAAAGACCTTCAACCTCAAAGTCCAGTTTGTCTATGAATATGAATAGAATTTATGACGATCTTCGGTACGACGGGTTAAATCATATTTTATTTTCCATACCTGATAACAAGAGGCGTTGTTGTGCTGGTGAAGGATGTTCATCCACTTTCAGTACTAGAACGATGTGCAAAAAATGTGATGTCGGTATGTGCATAGAATGTAACTATATATTCCATAATAAAACCAGAGGCAATCCTGCTTAATAATTTCCGAAAGTAGGCAGCCGAATGTCCTAGAGTTACATATATGTTACACCATTTTTTGTGCCCAAAGTTAAAAAATAAATTACAAATCCGAAAAAATAGTTTTATTTACCAATAATTTTACCAAAAAATCCTACTTTATATTGAAACTAAAAAATTTAAATTCCGGCCTTAATGGATTAATGATAAGTATATTCACGTTTCTCTCTATATTTTATTCGTCAGAAAGTTAGAGTAGCCCGTTGACAGTCCAGTTTTTAAATACTATTGAAACGAGTTTCTTAAGGAGTTATCCTAAAATAGGAATATTCTGAGAGTCCAACGCCTCGCATCAGAGAGTTGGCATGTTTCCAAATTTTTATTTTTCAATACTTTCTCTCTTCATTTTAAAACTTCAAGTTTCATTTAATTTTGCGTCAGATTATTTTGCTCTTTTCTATTAATTTAGTTCTTGCTCATATCTAAACCATATATTCAAAGTAGCTTCATAACAGAAAAGACACCCTCAGTAATTTCTAATCGTTTTAAGTCCTAGTGTTTCACTTGAGGATTGTAGATTGCAGGTTTTGGGTACAACTTCGTAGTTTGCAATGACTATTCAGAATGCATGTAATCATGCACAGATTCTGTCCAGTCACAGTCAAGTATGTATTTGCTGTGGTGTTGTCAGGGTAACTTAAAAGCTCCTTGGCAGCACTGAAGCTTGTTTCACTCCCCTTTTCCTTGAATTTTACAAGGTAACGTTCTTTAATTAAGTTTGTTTCTACCGATTTTGTCAGTCCAATAGAAGGATCAGGTCCAAAAAGTATTTGATTGACTGCCTTCTTAACACCAAGACGATTCGTGACTTTCTAGTACTATTCCTGAGTAAATTCGTGATCTTTTCAGGATGAGTAGTGCTTATTTGCGATCTGTATAGATGAGCCAGTGATGTTGCTTCTAGTAATTTCTTTTGCTGCTAGGGGAATCCCGGTGAGCTCCGTTTGAACTACATTGGCACTATTGCTCACTGCTCATACATATCGTGCCTGCCACTTCCGGCTCTTCTATTTGTTCCATTATAACTTGATGAGATGTAGTCCATATTCCGATTAAAGCAGTGAAAGCATATCGAGCTACTCCCGCCAAAAGCGACGTCTCGCCCCACCAGATCTTACATCAGGTTCTAGTCCAACTGTGCGGAATCATGTCACTGTCATCAGAGCAATCTCCTTGATGTAACTAGCAAGGGGAGTGAGACTAAGAATGGGTGCCCATGGTTCTGGTTGGTGTGGTTTTGAAAAATGCTGTTTTTTAAATTTTTTCAAGTGGTATTACCATTTATTTTATTTATTATTCTTTTCTTAATCATTGTGAACACTTTCATGTTTAATTAAGCTTGACGTTCTTGATAAAAAAGACCGAGAGATTTATTTATAACCACTCCCGAGCTTTCCGAGTTCTTTAAAAAAAAATGGACGTTAACGTTTGTTATAATTATGTATACCATACTACACTATGATCCAAAATTGAAAATATAATTCAAGAATTTGGGTATTGACGAACACTGGCTGAAATAATTGATAAAAGAATGCCATCTATTGAATTACGAATGTATTCAAAAACAGGCAGTGCTTCTATTGGAAACTAAATTACATTTTGATGAAATTCTAAAGCGATAACAATAACATATCCATGTACATGCACACGAACTGAGTTGAAATTGACGTACTAATCACCACATCTCATTGCTCCGATATTGGGGTAATATCTCTGCGTTTTGGCTCAAGTCCAAGGTCGCAATCAATTGTTGCAATTCCAAACCGAATTATTTCTGAAAGTTTTCGTTTTATCACTGGAATTTTAACTGCAATAAAATTGATTGTCGTGTGTGTAGGAAGGTTCGAACTTTATTGCTTGCTGTAGGACGAGAATGTTCGTATTAAAAATACAATAAAGGTGCACTGGAATTCCTAAAACTCTAAAAGTAGATTACGTTTAGTTGGCGCTTTAAAATTTAGTGGAAATAAAATCACTAAAATGGTATATTCTAGAATGAGATTATTCCACTTAAATAATTGTTTTGCTTTTATTTACACTTGTTATTTCAAAGTGTCTCCAATCGTTCCAAGTTGGAAGAATATACAGTGTGTTCGATAAAGTTGGTTCCATATGGAGTTTTTTACAATTTTCTGAAATATTTGATTGGAAGTACCTACCTACAAAAGAATGATGGTGAATCATTTTTTAACCAAACACAATTTTATAAATTATCAAGTCAAAATTAGAAAAGATCTTGTATGTAACACGTTACGAAATGCCGTTTTGTGTAACTCTGTCATGGTTCAAATTTCAAAAGAAATACTGAGATGCTTTTACCATGATAAATAAAATAGTATTGACTTTTAACTTTCAATTAGATTAAATTCATGATTTTTAATAAAATCTATTAAAAGAACATTCAGCTTTGAGTAGAAGTTTCTTTTAATGATTGAAGGTCCATTCCTATTGTTCTATGTGTTAACTATAATAAAAATATACCTTAATCATTCCATTGCCAAATTGATTGCAAAAGAAGTTTAATTTTTTGTCTGATACTTCTTCAGTGATATGTAAATCCGTTCTGGTTTTCTATATTATATATTCTTCAATATTTTCTCAAATAGTTTGTAGTTAAGTTCTAGAAGTCTAAAAGAAAATAGAAAAGATTTGAATTAGATGAATGGTTTCAGGTTTATTTTCTTTTGTTTATTTACATTTATAATGACAGTATGCCATTCACTTTAGACAGCTGTTTTATAATTTGGATATTAAATAATTAAAACCCCAGATTATCTGGAAATTCTTGGATTTAGGGTGATTGTGAGAAATTGGCTATAGATATTTTTAATTTACCTGTCATGTTTTAATATTACTTCCTGAGGAGGTCATTTTTGTTAATTTGTTCATGCATATCCTGTCACAATTTCTTTTCTGGTATACCTTCTAGAAGTATGTGTTTCTGAAAGACTTTTTAATAAGGATTTAGCGCTAGAAAAGAAGAACTGATTGAAAATATATACTTATTCTATTTGTTGGTAGAACAAGTAAACTCGAGAGATGATTTTATTTTCAATAAAACAGTAAAATTGACATCAACAAGGTCACACTTCAACTTCAGGTAACGTACTCTCACATTCATTCCTTAGTTACTTTTTTAATATTCTATGATGTAACTAACCTAGTATTTTGTATTTTAGGCTTTTTTTTATTTTTTTTTCCTATTTATTTCTACTTTTTATTTGGATTCGTTTAATTTATTTTGAAATCTGGTGTTGGAATATGCCGTGTTTTGGATACAGTTTTGGTATAAAAACCTTTTTTTGGATACGTCTAGGCTCACAGTTACCCTAGAGAAAACTTTATCCACAGGAGATACCTAAAAATAAACAGAAGACGATATTCTTATCTTCGAGTAATCGACTGTAGGACGTAGACTTACCATTGAGACCGAAACCGACACGAAATCATCCTGAAGAATCCTTTGATACAAGCCCATAGCATATGTATGAATACAATATCACCATCTCCAAGGTAAAACTATTTTAGCTTATTAGAGTCACTGAAGCTAGAGCTGATAAAAGAACTGAACTGTGCTCAGGAATATCCTGTAGAAATTGTACATATTTATAACCAAACTTTCCTTTTTTTATTTACGAAATAGATATCTATTTAACGGGTATTTATGCTGTAGATTTTGAGACTTACCATTTTAAAAGAAACATTTGAAATACACATTTTTTTGGTAAACCATTTTAAACAGATATCCATACTATAACCTCAGATCTCAGATTTAGAATATTTAACTCTTCTCTTCATTGATACATTTATTTTGGCCTTAACCTAAAGTGGCCGAATAGGTAGAACACTGACTTGTTTGTCAAAACCTACGACCCACTCACATGAGCTAGCTGCTGGTAAAGAAAACGATGAAATTTTAAAATTGGGATAAGTATCCCCTTGGGTTTTTTTTAAAAGTAACCCCTTTTGCTTAAGTAGCACCTGCTACGGGTAGCAACTCGTTCATTTTACTCATTCGCTTCGCTCGTCCAGCAAATATTTACTCGTTACACAAAATAAGGCATTTCGTAACTGGTTACATAAATAGCTATTATGAGGCTTATTGAAACTTCATCATGTTTATTTTTCAATTTGTATACGCATTTTAGAAGTTATTTCTTTTCAAATAATGTGTTGAATTTGTTTTTTAGAATATGGTATAATTAATGTATAAGTGCCATTTCCTATCTTTGACAGTAACTCTCAAGACTTGTAAGAAAACTGTTAAATTCGTTTGATTTTGTTCATTTCTTGTTTGTTTTGGTTATTTTAATTTCTTTGAAGATTGCCCGCCCATACACTTTCTTAGATTTATTTTCAGAATTTTTCAACATTTCTTTATCTTTTGTATTATCTCAAAGTAGAAATACTCCTCACAATTTCGCAAATTGAACCTTAATATCAATCGAACTACTACAGCCATAAATGACGCATACAATGGTACTAGTGAGTCATCCTGTGTAGGTATTTCATTTTTAAGACGATCTTACTCACTGCAATCCCAAAATGAATTTATTTCATTATCACCGGAATTTTAAATGCAATAAAATTGATTGTTAGTTACGACGTGGGCAGGTTCAAAGTTTAAGTTTATGGTTTTTCGTAGGCTGAGAATTTTTGGGAGTGACCTTTAGATGTTTTACCTTTTTCGGTGTTATGGCAATTTAAAATTGTTTATTTAGTGATTCGGATACAATTGTTGGATTGTTGTGGTTTTGTTGTGGGGGCACGGACTCTTATTGTAGACGGTACGATGGTACCTCGTTCGACTTGTTTTTTTAAGCGATATATGTTTTCAGAACAAACTGAAGTGTATTTTTAAACTTTTAAGAATTTATTGGTGTAATTTATGTCATAGCCTTTTGTAGAAAAGTCCATTATACCAAATTTTATTTAATAAACGATGTTTGTTTGGGTAAGTTATGGTGTTGATATAAATTAGTTTTATTTTGAATATCGTGAGCATGGGACAAACTGAAGTATACTGGGTAAGTATATGAAACTCAACGAAGCTTAAATATATGCATCTGAAAAGCTAAAACATAAGACATAATGGTACGCAGATAGAACGAAAACGTTTAATTTCAAAGGATAATTTAAAATAAATATTAAAATTAAAAATCCTATTTTTTGCATAACTACATGAAATAACCGTCAACGTGTCATTTTATTTTTAACAGACTTCAAAAAAGGCGAAGGTTCTCAATTCGTCGCAATATATATATTTTTTTAATATGTTCAGCGATAATTTTTAACACGGTGTCCGATTTTTGTTAGAAATGGGGTACTTCAGGGGTGGTCCCATATAAATTTGGTCAAAATCTAATAATTGGGCCCATCAGAAAATCCTCTTTTCATTTTTTATGTATGTTTAGCGATAATGCTTTACCACCTTGTCCGATTTATATGATTCTTTTTTGTTAGTAAGGGGGTACCTCAAGGGTGGTCTCATATAAATTTGGTTGAGATGTGGTGATGGCATCTGCAAGTTTTTGAAGTCGGTTTTTTAAATTTTTAATTTCTAATACTTATTATTATACAACTCTACTTGGTCACCACTAGAAAAGTAATTTTTTCCCTGCTTTCATATACATTTTTTTTTTGTAAAAAAACACACCAAAAGGAGCGTTTATTAATATTACAATCTGATCAGGAGTTGTTTAATGAGTAATTTTGTTATAACCTAACTTAACTAGGGTTGCAATCTTAAAAACTAAAGTTCTATTCGACCTTAGGGTCTGATAACTTAATTACACTAAGCTGACGTGTAACACTAAACCGCACAATGCTTTGCTACTTTGTTATTAACACAATCACTTGGCTAACTCAAAAGGTTTTACTCTCTTGAGTCTTCTTTTCAGGTTCTTGTTGTCAAGAAGCTGGATCGTCTCACCGTTCACATGTTGGTGGAGCCGTTCTTCGTGACTCCTAGCGAATCTGGTGATAGTCTGGTTAACAGTGTCCATCTGAAGGTCTCAATGAAGGTCGCTGTTTCTAATGTACCAAGGAGCATCGACAATGTTCCTCAATACTTTATTCTGGAATCTCTGGATTATTAGAATATTACTGTAGCTGGCACAACCCCAGAGCTGAATGCAATAGATCCAAATTGGTTTGAGAATTTGTTTATATAATAGAATTTTGTTACATGTAGATAGGCTGGGATGCCTACCAATTAACCAGTACATTTTCTTAAATTTAATATCTAACTCTTGTCTTTTCTTTTTAACATGGACCTTCCAGCGAAGTCTTACATCTAATGCAATACCTAGATATTTTGCCGAGTTAGCATAAGATACCTGAGCATTATTTATGTTAATTGGTATTATTTGACCATTTTTGTTAGTAAAATTAATATTAACAGATTTGGTTTCGTTTAGTTTAATACGCCATCTTTTGGTCCAATTATTTATTTGATTAACTGATGTTTGTAGTTTATTTGCAGCATCATCATGATCTTTGCCTATCGCTCGGATGGCAGTATCATCTGCAAATGTAGCTATTGTGTTTTGTTCTAGTTGGGGTATGTCACAAGTGTATAACAGATACAAAGTGGGTCCCAGGACGCTTCCCTGTGGTACTCCTGCTTTAATTTCTTTCAATTTAGAGTATGCTTCATCTTGTTTTACTCTAAAGAATCTATCTGAAATGTAGAATCCAATAGCTCTGAGTATGGTTGTGGAAGTAGCACATTCAGTTTATGTTTTAAGCTATCATGCCATACTTTATCAAAGGCCTGCGCAACATCGAGGAAGATGGCTGAACAGACTTCTTTGTTTTCCAATGCTTTTTCAATCACATTTGAGATTCTTGATCTATAGTTGAATGGTTTTCTCTAAAGCCGAACTGGAAATCTGGAATAAGTTTCCTTTCTTCAATTATGGGTTTCAGTCTTTTTTCAAATAGTTTCGATATTATAGGCAATAGAGATATTGGCCTATATAACGAAACTTCGTTCGGAGGTTTTCCTGGTTTGGGGATCATAATGACTACAGCTACTTTCCACAATCTAGGGACATACCTTAGTTTGAATGAAGCATTGTCCAGGTGTGTAAGTTTATTAATGGTTTCCTTCGGAAGTTGTTTTAAGATTTTTCCTGTAATTAAATCAAAGCCATGAGCTTTCTTAGGATTAATATTTGTTTTTGCAATTTCCTTTGGAAAGGTTGATCTGATAATTGAGTCATATCTCTCTAGAGGAGCCCAGTTCGGTAATTCTTCTTCTTCATTTGGTTAGAAATTATTATGTAAGTGCTCTGCGAATCTATTAACTTTTTGTATATTATTTCTAGCCCAGCTCCCATCTGTATTTCTGATTGGAGCATTCTGCACAGTGAGCCTTTTTATTCGCTTTGTGGCTTTCCATAGAGAATAATCAGTGGATTTATCGTTTGTCAACTCATTAAGGTACTCATAAATATATTCATTTTTGATTCGTTTTATCTGTCTTTTTAACTGCTTGGTGGCGTTGTTAAGTTTGATTTTATCTGATGGAGCTCTGGTCTGCTGCCATTTCCTCCTTAGTTTTCCTTTTGCAGAGATTAGGTCCCTTATTTCTTTAGGATAGTTATTTCCTGTTGTTCGCTGCACAATAGGTGACAAATTTTCCCATGCTGCTTGTTGTATGTTGGATACAAGTAGTTCCACTTCTTTATCTAGCTGTGCTTTTGTTCTTAACGGAACTGAAAGATTGATTTTATTTTCAAGATCCAGTTCGCAGCTTTGCCAGTCTGTTCTCCTATTTATTAGTTTAGGAGAGCTTTCCTTTTGGATAATGGTGTCACCAAGAGTGAGAAGAAGGTGTGAATGATCTGAATTCATGTCCCATGCCTCATCAACTTGGATGTAGTTTGCTGAAATATTTCGTACAACAAAAAAGTCTATTAGGTCGGGTATTTTGTTTCTATCTGTGGGCCAATAAGTTGGTTTGCCAGTTGAATGCGACTTACATTTTAACTGTGTCATTGCTTCTTTTAGGTTTTTACCCTTAGTTGTTGTTTGTCTGGAGCCCCAATGGGTGTGTTTTGCATTAAAGTCGTCTCCAATGATAAATCTAGATTTTTGACTATTGGGAAAATCTAGGTATTGTTCTTTTTTAACGGTATGTCTTGGAGGACAATATACAGAAGTGACCATAACATCAGAAGTTTTAGATTTTATCCTTAATTTACATATTTAAATTTTATTCAATGTTTATTTTAGAACAAAAAAATTTCAGTCATTCATCACTATTCACAAAGAGTTTTTAAATAATTACCAACATGTAAATCCTTAAAGACAGAAATATCGATGTCAATTCAGAGAAAAAACATAGTTGGCGAGGAAAGAATGAAGTCTTCGAGCAAAAGCTCTCGGACTATTCAGATTATTAATGACAAAATTATGTCTCGACAAACTGATATCAAAAACACTCAAAATTTAAATACAATAAAAATAGTCGACTATTTATCAAGGTCTCGTTATACTACCCCTGACAAAACACTATCTGTTAAAAATAAATGATTAATCGAAAATAATCGATTAATTGAAAATAATCGATTAATAGAAAATAATGGATTAATCGATTTATTTTCGATCAATAGATTACTTTGATTAAACGATTATTTCGATTAATCTATTATTATCGAACAATCGATTATTTTCGATTAATCGATTATTTTATATTAACCGAACATTTTTAATTTATCGATTATTTTTGAATAATCGATTAATCTATTATTTCCGATTAATTGATTATTTAAGAATAATCAATTATTTTCGATTATTCGATAATTTTAAATATTCGATAATCGATCATTTATTTTGATAATCGCCTACCCCTAGTAGTGACAAAGCTTGTCACCAATTTTAGAGGAGATAGAGTGTAACTTGCATATCTGATAGTAGTAAGTCGTATACAGTCACGTATGAAATAGTTTTCAGTTTACTGCCAGTTCGTAGTTCTAGTTTTGTTATTAAAAAGTTTTGGGCAGATTATCAATGGTAAATTAAATCGTAGTAGGATGGATTTGTTTATTCGCTAATAGCTATTTATGAAACCAGTTACGAAATGCCTCATTTTATGTAACGAGTAAATATTTGCGGGACGTGCAGAACGAGGTCCCGCAACAAGAAAAAATTACATAAAATAAGGCATTTCGTAACGTGTTATATGCAATATTTTTTTCTAATTTTGACTAGACTGTTTATAAAATTGTGTTTTGGTAAAAAAATACTGACATCTAGGCAACCAATATTACTACTTTCTTGTATTGTTATTTGCTCTGATTAACTTCATTCTTTTATTGATAAATAGAAAATAATATTAATTTATTTTCAACGACTTATTGTAGTTTGTTTATATTGCCTGTTAAATATATTTAGATTTCAAGAAGAATGGAAAATAAGGACCAAAACAACATTATTACTAGGTTGTAAGTTTAACAAAATTCTATTTTTATAAGCCCTTATTTGATATAAATTTTCAATAATAATGTATATTATAAATTATAAAACCAAAAATGGTTTGTTTTTGTTTTCTTTTCGCAACTGGTGACAATGAATTTTTCGAAACCAGTTTCATAATGTTCAACATACATGGTTACAAAACATTATATGTCAAAGTTAAAAAATATATATTTGTTTTCGGTTTACTTAATTTTTGTGGTTCGATTGCCTATTTAGTCACCCCATACCCCAAAAATCAGGTATGAAGGAAATACTCCAAGCATTTGTGAAGCCCTGACGCACCTATCTCTAAGGGTTTTTAACTAGTTGCCAAAACCACTTTACTAAGGGGTTATGTTGTGTTTTTTTTGGCACGGGTGAATGGAAGTTCCTTCACATTGTTGACAGCGGTAAGATTTAATTATTTAGAGTCACCAGTTGATATTTGGTGATAGCGGTATTTACTCCAAATATTACATGTTTTGAATTTGGAGTCCAAAAATGATTTTCATTTTTTCGAAAGGGTAATTTAGGAAAATAAATTTGAGGATTTCCACTTTATTTTCGAAAGTTTAAACAGATAAATGCATCAGTATTGATTTTGTCTGAAAATTAGTTAATAAAAATAACAGAAATCTAGAATATTAATTTAATGTTGTGATAGCGGCCGGTGAAACGATATATCTTGATAGATATTGCAATAATGCAGTTTATAACCCACACGGTAATCTTTGTTTACTCCCTGATTTATTCCACCGGAACCGTAAATACCTAACCATAACCTCGAGCGAAATTAAATTCAATTACCAGATGAACGTAACGATAGTGCGCGATAACTATCGTTGCGATCTATCTCTCGAGTTACGCGAACTTTCGAACGCTCACAGCTGTCGAGAAACAGACCAAAGAATAAATAATCTATTTCCTTTAAAATTGTCGTTTATCAAATTTGACAAGTTAATGTGTCGGTTCGAGGACCCTATTAAAAGCTGATTTCTGCGTTTCTACAGTTTCTACTGTTATCGGAAAGGGGGCGCCAAAAGGTGAAAAAAAAAAAAGAAAAATTGATTTTATATATTTGTATACATTATAATTTATGAAAACTTTCTTTGAATCTTATTCTTATGCGTGATTTAGATCTAACAAATACAGATAGATAGATAGATAGAGTCATAAATTCATAAAGTTCTAATTTTCGTTAATTTTATTTTAAAGTTAAGAAGTATCAACCTACCAAACAACCAATTTCTTAAAGGGGCAAGACTGGCGACCCCCAAAAAAGTCAACAGAAGGTTAAAATATAAAAAAATATTAAAAATTTTAAAAAAATATTAAATAGGAAAAATATAAAATATTAAAAAATATTGAAAAATATTGAAAAATATTGAAAAATATTGAAAAATATTGAAAAATATTGAAAAATATTGAAAAATATTGAAAAATATTGAAAAATATTGAAAAATATTGAAAAATATTGAAAAATATTGAAAAATATTGAAAAATATTGAAAAATATTGAAAAATATTGAAAAATATTGAAAAATATTGAAAAATATTGAAAAATATTGAAAAATATTGAAAAATATTGAAAAATATTGAAAAATATTGAAAAATATTGAAAAATATTGAAAAATATTGAAAAATATTGAAAAATATTGAAAAATATTGAAAAATATTGAAAAATATTGAAAAATATTGAAAAATATTGAAAAATATTGAAAAATATTGAAAAATATTGAAAAATATTGAAAAATATTGAAAAATATTGAAAAATATTGAAAAATATTGAAAAATATTGAAAAATATTGAAAAATATTGAAAAATATTGAAAAATATTGAAAAATATTGAAAAATATAAAAAAATATTAAACAATATTAAAAAATAAAAAATATCAAAAAATATTAAAAAATATTAAAAAATATTAAAAAATATTAAAAAATATTAAAAAATATTAAAAAATATTAAAAAATATTAAAAAATATTAAAAAATATTAAAAAATATTAAAAAATATTAAAAAATATTAAAAAATATTAAAAAATATTAAAAAATATTAAAAAATATTAAAGAAAATTAAAAATTATTAAAAAGTAATACAAAATAACAAAAAATAATAAAAAATAATAAAAAATATTAAAAACATTAAAAAATATTAAAGAAAATTAAAAAATATTCAGAAATCATTTAAAAATAAAGAGCAAAAATATAACAAAAATTTAAAAAATATTCAGAAATCATTTAAGGTAGTTCACTCGCGACAGTCGTACACAAAAATATCGCCCTATAGTGAATACCAACTGTTCGAGATTCTTAAATCTAAAGAAAGATTATTTTTGTAACAGACTGTACACACAACACATGTGATCCTATATACAACTATGGTATTATATCGCGTAAAATCCATCCGGCAACGTCGCAAATATATTGTGAAACGTCAACTGTATTCCTAAAGTAAAATAAATGTAAATATCAAAATATTTCATTGCCAGAATCAATTAATTAAGAGATAAAGGAAAATTTGTTAAGCAGAACGTCCTCAACAAACGCAAAAATCAATTTTGGCTATGATTAATGCAAAAAAATTGAGAAAGGAAACCCCAAGCTTGAAAAATAACCTGTGCAGTGGTCGCATCGTGGAATTACTAGACTTGGAAAAGCATTTAAAATGTTGCTGGTGTGAAAGAGTTCTTTCTCTTGAAAATATTACAAATGAACCACGAAAGGGCCTTTATTCAATTTTAAATGTTAAATGTAATGAATGTAATATTGAAACTATAGTACCTACGGACAAAGTTCATGCAACAAAAAGTGAAGTTAAGCATTCAGATGTCAACACTAAAGCAGTTCTAGGTAAATTTAAAAAAAAAAATACATAAGTATTTGTTATGTTTATAATTTTTTTATTATAATTAATATAAATTTATTTATTTAAAGGTGCTGTCCATTCAGGGTTTGGTACGTTATATTCATTTTTTTTGTGTAACTGTATTTTATTTTGAAGGCATGTTTAAATAAAATTATATTCATCTTATGCATATTTATTTAATTTTGAAGACATGTTTAAATACAATTAAATTTAAATTGTTAAATCATATCAACCTAAAATATAAACAACGTCCCTTCCCACAAGGCCTCGATAAAGTGATAAACTTGACTAGCCCGCGGCAATAAAAAGGTTGGGAAGCACTGATCTAACAGACATTTTAATTAGCAGGCGTTGAGTGTATCGATTACAACGTTGCCAAGTTGTAATCACAATACGCCACTATGCGTCAACTGCTTTAAGAACATTTTTATTTTAAAAATCTATATTTCTTTATCGAAACGGTAAAAAAATTCAGCATTTTTTTAGAAAATTTTGTAACTTCTTGATTTACATTACATTAGTTTTTAAAAAATATGGTAAGAATCGTTTTCGAGATATCTTGAAATAAATGCAATGATTGTGTACATGACAGGACTTCAAGAGTGTTAATTATGCACATTTTGATTGTTAATATCTCGTTTTACAGACGGTCAAAATTTTTTATTTTTTTTAGGTACATAAAAGACACTTTCATTAACCTCATATTTTAATTTTATTGAATTCTTAAGAAAGGCCGTTTTACGAGTGAACTACCTTAAAAACATAAAAAACAAAAAACTATAACAAAAATTTAAAAAATGCAAAAGAAATCGTTGAAAAAACTATTAAAGGATGATTTGGATTTCACTTAATTTTCTCTTGTTATTTACCAACTTCGTAACCTATATCAAAGTATAGTTTAGAATTACCTGTTTCTTACTTCAAAACTCTACTCATTTTTTTTACACAAAAGCAAATGTTTCATTTACTTATCGTCTAATATCTTCAACTGCTTATCTTCTATGTTGATGATATTACTTTTAATTATTTTAAATACCTTTAGTCATTTGTTACGTTGAATTATATTACCCAAGTTTCTAATAATTGACCACTAACCTAATTGTTTTGTTTCAGAGCTGATGAGGTCATGGACACAGATTTTGCTTTTTTATCTGAATATATGAATTTATACACTTCGTAGTTATTTATCTAATAGACAAAAAAGTCAAATTAAAGGTACCGTTTGGGAACGCGAGACCAAGACAGGAGACGCGACATCATTTTTAATTTAACACGATGCATCGGTCTCGTGTTCCCAAATAGTATAATTAGTAGAGGTACAAATTACGAGCGATGTTCCTTAAGGAACAGTATTGGGGCCATTGTCATTTGTAAGATATTTTAAATAATTTATTCCAACAAGATACTATCGGTAAAATTATCAGCTTCGCAGATGACACTGTAATTAATATAATATACAAGTGACAACTGATTACTTTAATCAATTTTGAAAAACTCTATAAATATCATTTATTAGCTGTGGTACATCTTTTCCAGAATATACCTAGCCCTTAATATTCAATAGAATCTGCGAAAAGGATCAAATAGATCAGATAGAATATTTTAACAAAAAACTACGTAGTATTTAATAGATTTAAATCAAGTATTAGGATTTTTGAACATAAATATAAAAAAGATCTATATCATAGTTTGATATCAAGAACTTCCCTTCGTGCACTTGAAGTATTCTAAAAACGATTTCTTCGAATAATGATCAATAAACCAGCAAGACATTCAAGCAGTGGCAGCTCATATATAAGGGCTATAGGGTTATAGTACCCCAGTACAAGTGAAAACCAATTTATATAAATATTAAATGAAAATATATTACGTTATCTACCCATATTATTTTTAATAAAAAAATATATTTATAATTTTCATGCGGTTCCTTTTATTTGGGTTGTTCCAATCATAATCTCGATGTTCGTTCCTGGCGTTCAATATCCCGAGATCTATTTACTGCCGTTGATAGCTGGTTGCAAACAAGAAAGGACTGAAAGTGGCAGAGCCCTCAAGTCACAAGTTCGGGTGGTTAGATTGAGCGACGTTACAGATATGCAATTTTAACACGAAATATGGCTGCGAAAATCTCCGCCTTTGCTCCACTCTCCAGTCTAGATAGTGAGTATGTTTAATTGTCTTAACTAGCGTTTCCAATTTACCGATTTTTTTTAAAATATACAAGGTGAGTTAAAAAGGAATTCAAATATTTTAGGAGGTGACAGAACAATGAAAATTAAGGTCAGTTTGCTATATAAACTAATGTCCGACATTTTGAAATAAGAGAAATAATGTAACGCAAAGGGAGAATGGAAAAAACAGTTTTTCGATCCTAACTTTTAACCAGAACAAACTATCAACTTCAAATTTCTTGAAGAACTTAAAAGTTTTCTATAATTTGATTTAAAGGTAAAACAGAAGAAAAAATAATTTTTAGAGGAGTAGTTTAAGGGGCTGGGTTGGGCGTTCCTAGTTTTTCTACACCCACATAAATATTAGCTTATCTACGCACAGATTACAAAACGAAAAAATATGGTATTACCTTCAACTGAACGAATATATTTCATATCCATTCTAGGTAGTGAGAACACTGCAAAAAAAATTAAATCCACCAATCACAGTTCATATTTTGATCAACCGACTGCTATTATTTTAAAAATTTTAAATAAGTGACAATTCTGTCAAACTAATTGTCAGTATATTTTTTAGTTATTGACATTAAACATACATTTAAATGAGTTATTCTTGCGTAGAATCGATAAATAATCGAATTACTATTTTTATTTAGTCTATAAATATAAATAAATTGTTAATTTAAATAAAACTATATGAAGTCAATTTGCCTTCCATACGGATGACTCGAGTTCGAATCACAGATGGAGAAAAATAAAATGATTTTTTTTTCTTTTTTTCTTGTTTATTTTATTTTATAAATTAGTAAAATTCATAAATTATTTTTAAATTAATTATAATATCTTAATAACCTAAAATAATTTTTATTTGTAAATATTCGTTAGTGGGTTGTAGAAAAAATATACTGTACAAGTCGAGTGGATTGTCCATGTCGCACTCAGACGATTTCGTTTTCGTGCGATATGGCCATCATATCCACTCTTGTTGCACAAACTACTAATCTATTTGTAAATAGCATTGTCAACTTTGACGAAAAAGTGATAGAACATATACTTGGGTTAAGATAATTAAATAGGGTACCGAATTAGAAGAATACTACCCATACGGACCACCAAAGTGCTTTGGTAATTTTTGATAAATTTTATATATCTTAAGAGTCTTTCAAAAATACCCCTCGCCCTTTAGACTGGGCCACGAGTCGCTACGAGAGGCCACTGTCAATAATACCCAACAAGATCAAAAAACACTGTACCACTAACTTATAATCTATAGGACAAAGAAGCTATGTCCAAAATTGTTTAAATACCACAAAGAGCAGTGTAAAAGAAAGAACAGAATATTCATTCAAAATAATAAGGGGTTGAAATAAAAAGGATATATATATTCCTTCAATGTCTCTACACAATATTTTATGTAGTGTAAAAATGAAATGAAAAAAAAAATTCAACCATAACAAAAGTTTAATTTGATGTGTTCCTCATATAGTTAAATCTTAAATCTGATCTATTATTCATTCTATTTACATTTACCACAAACGAGTATTTGTAATACTTCTGTGGATATTTTTATATTTATTAATTTATTTGATGTATTTTACTTAGTGTATTTTTTTAAGAATAAACATTATTGTTATTGTTGTTAAAAATATTTGATTAAATACATTTTTAGCTTCACCACAGTGACGAAGACAAAAACACGTCCCTACGCAGTTCGCCTGTCCTTGTTTTTCGGGAAATCCTCACTATTTATATCATTTAGAATATTCCCCATCTGAACTTTTTCCTTTTGTTAGGTACTTTAAAATATTTTACATTTCCGTCGAAACATCTCTTATAACAGATTTATTTAAATTTCGCGTGACACATACGCTGCAAGCATCACAAAATAACTCACAAACTGTAAACTTTCAGTTATCAGTTCGAAAACTTCAGATACTAGACTCACTTCATAAGTCACCCCCAACACACAAACACTCCAAGATCGGTCTGACGTCTTGGCGCAAATACTTCGTGGCTTTGTTTCGAACCAGATACTTCTTAACAAGCAAAAGACCCTTGAAATGGAGTTCGATACTTGGGGCGTACGCGGACTGCATCCCTAATTTCCAGACACAAGTTCCCGAATTGATTCGGACACAGATTTATTTGTTGAGATAGTCCGCCTGTTCGGGAAAGCCCCGGGATTCGTAACCAACTTCGCGGTATTCGTGGCTAAGTGTCATTATCAGTTTATTGAGCAATTTCGGAGTTTCGAGAGGATCTCAGCCGGCTTGGAATAACAATGAAGTTGTCTTGTTTGATTATTGAGCGTATGATAAAGTTTGCCGGGAATGGAATGCCGGAGACGTTTTATGTTGAATTCGGTTATGTAACGAATTAGTCGAGTCTGGAACCTATTACCCGATTTATGGGTCCCGGTCTACATATTAATATTGAGAAATTGAAACCGAGACAATTTTAAAGCGATTGACTCGATTAGAATAGGATTATTTAATAGCGAATTAGTTGAAGATTCTGTTGAGTCTTATACATATACAAGTCAAATAACAACGATTTTAATTAAACAAATAGTTGTTAACAAGCAATTTTTATCAGAGATTTGCAAATAGTACGAGTAATGCAGTACTATGTTATTTTTGTCATAAAATATATTTTTTCTACTACCGTGCGTAAAGTACGTACTTTACGCACTCCACGAAGTGTGTAAATTTGTACATAACAACAAAATATAACGTTTTATTTTATATTAACATTTTTTTGCTATCTCCTTCTAAGACAAATAAATAAATTATTTTTGCTTATATCTATTTAGTGTCCAACAAATTATTAACAGTTTATTTTAATTATAATTTTCTCTAAATGTCATCGATTTAATTAAAAATAAACATACAGTGAATGTCGATTTTGGTAAAAGTAAGTTGGCCGTGGCTGTGTGGATTAGAATAACTGTCAATCTCTAAACTTTTAATTAGTACCTACCTTATAACAAAACACAAAAGTATACTTAAGTTCAAGATTAGATTCTAAAGCCAATTTAGCATTTTTTTAAAATCAATCATGTTTGAGAAGGTAAAAAGTTTTACTTTTTAATGTTTGTTTACTTAAATTCATATTTTATTTGCAGTTTATTATATCTGTCATAATCGATATGGATTCAAATTTATCTAGCGATAGCGAATTTTCTGTTGAAAGCTCCATATTCCAAGTTTTTAATGATCAAAGTAAGTAAATGCCTCAGTAAATGCTTGAATGCTCAGTATAAAATTAAAATATTCTGTAAAGTTTTGCAACGAGATGTGTGTTCGTATGGTGTGTTGCCTAACAAAATCAGTTGCTGTCCTAACAGGCCACCGGGGTTGTTAGGCAGCACATTATACCTAAAACTTTTATATTTTTTACAATAGCATCTATTTGGAGTTTTACATGCGCAACGTCAAGATATTTCCTAATGTTTAATAAATTATTTGTAACATTACAATATGTTATTTTTTAGGTAGCTTTTATAATTGGAATTGCGGGAGCTTGTCGCCGGGAAGAATTATGTAAAATGACAATTAACGATGTGGAAGATAAACAAACAGTGTATATTGTCAAAGTATCAGAAACCAAAAATGGAATAGAACGCGTTTTTACGATTTTAAATCCAAATAATTCTGCAGTTGATTATTTATCTTTCATCAAATATAAATTGTAACAGATTTTTTTTTAAAATTCGCAAATGGAAAATATTCTAAACAGCCTGTAGGGATAAATACTTTTGGTAAAATGCCAAGTGTTATAGCAACGTATCTAAACTTGCCCAATCCAACGGCTTTTACAGGACACTGCTTTAGGAGGTCTTCAGTCACTATGCTGGCAAATTCTGGAGGAGACCTTCTAACGGTCAAAAAACATGGAGGATGGAAATCATCTGCTGTTGTAGAAGGCTACGTAGACAGCACAATAACACAAAAAAACAAAATTTCTAATAAAATTTTGATGGATGACAGTATGCCATCCACTTCCAAACAAAGCTACAATTTTACCGTTGACAACTCTAATGACGAATTAGTGAAACCACTCGACAGTGAAACTAGAGTTACACAAAATATTTCAACCTCTTTACTTGAAAAGGCCAAATCCATACCACTCGAAGCTAAAAATAGGGTTACAGAAGTAATATCACAACATTTTTCAAACTCTGTGCTGGAAAAGGCCAAAACCTTAAGTTTTGGTAATTGCAATAATTGCACATTCAATATTAATATTCATAAGAGTTAAAAACCTATTTTTTTGAATATTTCTTCATTTGTTAGTCATTTTGTTCTGTAAGAATTATAAATTTGTAAAGTTCCAATAAATTTATTTTTGTTGCTGTGTACAATTTTTGGCACATTTTACTTTTTTTCACTAGTGCGTAAAGTAAAGTACTTTTTTTCACTAGTGAAAAAAAGTAACTTTTATATTTCTAATATTAGTGGATTATGTGTACGGTAGTAGAAAAAATATTGTATGCCACTCGTGTGTAAAGTCAACGGCTCGTGCGACAACATTCACATTCGTCAAAAAAGGGTAACTTTACACACTTGTTGCATAAATAACTATTATTACTTTATTTTAATTAAAAAACAGAACTTACCTTCGCTTAGCTAACTCTCATCAAAGGTTGAGTTCAAACTATTCATATGTGTTTAAATAAGTTATAAAGACAATCTTTTTTTAATTTATAGTTATTCTTCATCTTATTTTTGTTGTTTGGAAATTAATTGAGCACTGCATATTTATGATTTATCTAAATTTTGTTAGAATTATATTTTTTTAGGTATCTTAACAATCTGCCATATTTCTTATTGAGCCAAGTTTTCTTTAATGTAGATCCAATTTTTTAATACATATTTGTTTACCAAATTACTAGTGAATATAAAACTTTTGTTATAACTCTTGTATCTATACTGTAACGGTTGGAACCGTTATTCGTTATTTTGACACATTCACCTCTACTCAAAAGTCATTTGTCGTCTTCTTTTTTTTTTATTCGCCTTGGAGATTTATTTTTAATTTGGATGTCAACGAATCATGTTGATTTGAATTTTAATATATCTTGGTCATCCGATGTACTATTTGATTTTTAATATTCTTATAATCCCTCTGATTTTATGAGGTAAGTTTTAATACTAATATATTGTTAAATATATATATTTTATACAAGGATTTTTTAAATAAGTTGTCAAGTTCCGACATAACCTCAATACCTATCAACAATGAGTAACACACATGGATAATTTATATGTTATTTTTTTTTTTGGATAAGATATTATGCTTTACTATGTTTAAATGTATTAAATAAGATTTTTCCTTTTCATATTAATTTTAGTCTCTGTGAAATTATTCATTTAATAGTTTTAAATTGTTCATTTAATCGTTAAAGCATTTTATCTAAATCCTGTTCAAATTTCCTATTTCCTGTCATAACATTTCCCTTTCTTTTTAGCATGGCTATATCTAGACAGTTTACGTGGATTTATATCTAGAAGTTTTGAATTCCTTTCAAGACGTTTTAAATTCCTATCAAGAAGTTTTATGGTTTTTATACCTAGAAGTTTGGTACATTCTGAAGACCGTGGTTTGGTTCATCTATAGAAGATCTACATGTTCGAGTTTAAGTTAGAATACCAAATTTCACAATATCATTTAAGTTCCAGAATTAAGAATAAGGATACCGAATCCCTTTGAAGTTGCCTGAAGAATACCATGCAAATAAACATTCCTTATATTACCTCGTTTTAAAAACAGATAAGTGCTTTTAAATAAATCATCTTAAATTTGAATTTAGTAAAACTATGTGAATTAGAATTTGCTACTACCTTATCTAAAACTTGGTTTAAATATAATTTGTTAGTGGTTAGTGATTTTCTATATTTTTATCACTAATCTAAAGTCAAGTATAGCAAGTTTTAAATATAGTGGTGCAATACTTTTGTAAGTTTTTATAAATCATCTTTTAAAAATGTTATTTTAAATGGGATCCACACACTGATATATTGCCATATTTGATTTGATTAGATTTTGATAAACACAGCTTTAGTTATTTCCTACTTATTTTTCAAATATTTCGAAATATCAAGTAGTCTGGGAGTTTATTTGTTAAATTAACAAAATGAAACAATGGAATTACATTTCATTATTTACTTACGTGTATTCTTATTATCATTATTGACCTAATGTGAGAAATATTACTTCTCATTGGAGGAATGGAGTAAATAATGGTGATTTCTCATGTTAGTAGCAAAAAAATATTTATAAAACCTTCTTCAAGTGTGCATTTGTAAAAGGAAAGAATGATAGAATGATAGGGTTGACTCCGTAATCTGTAATTACCCGAAGGAAAACATGGATTAAAGCAGCTATATTCTACGTAGACATTTTGAAGCAATTAAAGAATAAATTTTAGATATATATTTTAAAATGTATTGTGCAAAGTCAAAAATCCACCAGTGCCTTGGCAACTTGTTTTTATAAAAATTAATTTTAGTTTTTTACCTAATTTAATAACTTCATTGGAAAAAAAAAGTTTAAGTTTAAGCGATTCAACAGATTTGATTGATATAGTTTCTGATATATGTAAAAAAGTTTCTGGCGACATAGGTTTTAAAATTAGACAAAAATTAAATACAACTTTAGGAAAAGCAATAATAATGGAGGGAAAACAATAATAATTTAGGTAAAGGAATAATGGAAGTAAAGAACATTTTTGAGGGTCAATCTTCTAAAGAAGTTTTACGTTGGTCATGTTCATTACTTCCCAAATTACAGTATTGTTTTATTACATTAGTAGATGTTGAAAGGACCTTTTCTATATCTAAACATATTTTTATAAACAAAAATATGTAGATAATTTCGAAAAATATTTAATAAAAAATTCCTATTACAATATTCATAGTTAAAAGTTATTTTTATATCGATATTATAATATACTGAGATGGTTTTGATTTTTTTTTATGTATTATTTTTTTTTTCAAGATATTTATTTTAAGATATTGCATGTTATTTAAGTAATGTAATTTAATGTATTTTAATTATTTTTTTTTACTTACCTTTATACTTTTTAGCCGTCAGGTACTTCAAGCAAGCAGATTCTCTTATCTCAAGGGCGGTTCAGTCAAAATTAAGTTCTCTATGTCAATTTACTCTATATAATTTTTTATAAACCTTAATAAAAATGTACCTTTTTTTATTTTTTACTTGACTTTACGTTACTATAATTTTATTGAAATAAATTTGTTTTTTTTTTAAATTATAACACCAATTTATTATCATTTACCATAAACACATTTAAAACAAGTTATAATTATAACACCTTATACTTATAATAAATTATTAGTAGTAAGACTTATTTTTTTTTAACTCTAAATCCCTTCCTTTATCAATTCCAAACTTATAAATAATTCTCTTGGCCCAATTTTCTTATAACTAGTACACCTATTCTAAAATTTTGAACAGACATATCGTGCCATCTATTAATGTTCATCCTTATGCAAATAAACAGTTCTCTATTTTTTTAAATAAATTAATGTTCAAAACCTTCACTAGATATAGTAAAATGTTAACCGTTACGATAGTAATGATTTAGCTTCATAACTTCATAATTATTAATCACGCAATATGAAACTGTTCATCTTGTATTGTCTGTACATGAAATTACGTTATATTTGGTGAGTAAAATTTTTTCACACCTAATTTACCATTGAATTTGGGTAATTTCGTCGAACATTCCAGTCTGCCTTTCCATCGGATACGCAGGTAACAATTTTTTCCATTTTTATGCGAATTACTATACTAACATCTTATTTTCAATATTCGGTTGTAAACAAATTTATTTCAAAATGATTATAGCTGATTTTTGGTTATGATTTTGTTCAATTTAAATTTAATTACTTTAATTTTCTGTTCAGGTAATTTCATATCAAAATGTTTACCCAAAACTGCTAAATTAATGATTTACTCGGCTTGACAACCACGTCTCTAACGACTGACAACAAATGAATCTCCTCGTTGTAGTTCCACAATATTGTGATGTTTGTTTACTTTAAAACAACAGTTTATTTATTAATAAGTTATTTAAACACTTATTTATTTTATAACACAACTATTCTAATTTATATATACTTCGAATGTCTTTAAACTTATCACTATTTATATTCACCACTGTATATCTACTAATTACTATTTATCTTCACTGTCCATATTATAACTACTAACTTTTGTTGGTCCTCCACTAATATTTATATACAAATTGGTGGTCTAGGATGATCCTCCACCAAAAATATCAGAATGTACCAGAAACGTTATCACGTTATATTTAGACCAGAAATAGTATCTCGTTGACTCTGGAATGTTCGCGAAAGTGTCTCCACCATAGTCATCCCATAGGTTTGGTCTTAAGGGGTTTAATTATGTATAATAGGCGGACAAGTTGAGCCTCAAAGGCCAACTAATACAGAGAGGGACTTGGAGTATTAGAGCATGACTGAATAATGAAGTGGCTCACATTACATTGCCCCCTCCTTAAGAGATAGTTCCTCCTGGATCTCTTACGAAACTAAAATGGAATGGTTGTATCTGCAACCGAATCCCCGTTTACAATTTTCAGTTGCATGGAAGTAACAAGGGACTGTCTTCGCTGTAACCTGGGCACTGGGCGAATGGCTGCAGACCAGTATTTGAACTCCGGTATCTTGAAAGATTACTTCCATCATGTTCCTAATGATCCTCCAATCCAGCTGATTACCTTCTATCTTCGGCATGGCTAGTTTCTGGACTCCCGTACGTGCTCCTTTAGACTAAGTAATGCTTCCCATACATCCTAAAAGGTGGATCGATCTCGGAAGGTGTTCTTTGTTATTAAATAACAAAAAGATAACGCGACCCGTCTTTAAGTTTCAAGGCTTTTCCAGGGGCTGGTAACTGATATTGAAGTTCTACCAGTCGATCAATCGTCGTTGATGCTGGCGGAAGTACTATGGACCAGCGAGTAGTCTTTCGGAAGCGAGAGCAGATCTTGTTGTTGCTCGGTCGTAACACCATATCTGGCTTTCCCAGTACCTCCATATCCACCCATAAATTCTTCAAAGACAAGGTCAGGTGTTTCTCGAAGTTGGTTTACTTCTGCTTCATGGTCACCCTCAAATGGCGCCAACCTATTTTGATGCACTACCTTTGGTTTACCGTTTGGGATCTTACTTATACGGTAAATTACATCATTTATTTTATTCTTGATGAGGTACAAACCTTCCCAAGACCTTTGAAGCTTCGGAGAATAACCCTTTTGTCTTTTTGGGTTATGGAGCCAGACTTTTTCGTCTTCCTTGAAACATCACTCCGTAGCTTGAGTATCGTATCGTTTCTTCATCCTGTCGCTGGCGATTTGGAGATGCGAGCGAACTAATTCATGCATGTCGTCCATTCTTCCTCGTAACTGGATCACATAATCTTCACCAGCTACATCTTCTCCAGGTCGGCATCCAAACTCGAGGCCGCACGGTAGTCTCATCTCACGCCCAAACAAGACCTTTGCTGGTGTTTGGCCTGTTGATTCATTGACAGCAGATCTATAAGCCATTGTAAAGAGCGAAAGATACTGATCCCAATCTCGCTGATGGTTTGAAACCACTTTTGACAGATATTTGCCAATGGTCTTATTCATTCGCTCTACCATTCCATCGGATTGTGGGTGCAATGCTGTGGTTCTGGTCTTGTTCATGCCTCTCGTCATGCCTAGTCTGTCACAGATTCCACGGAAAAGTTGACTAAGGCAATCCTCTCAAATGGGCTACCAACGTTGTATTGCTTCATGGGAGCCTTCCTTTTTCGTTGAGGTCCATTACTCATAGCACAGGTGGTACATTTCTTACACCAGTCCTTTACAACATCGGAACTGTTCATTCAGTAAAACCCCAAACTCTCTGAAGGGTTTTCCTAACACCGAGATGTCCTCCTGATGGACTGTCGTGTAATTGACGAAGTACTTCAGCTACATTACAATATCTAAAGAAGTTCATTAGTTTGTGACGTCATTTCCATTAAGGTATTTCTAAATATTATTTATTATTAGTTTTACAACACATCTAGTCTTATATTCTAAAATTAACATGTTCATAATTATATTATTTTGTCAAATTTTAAATACATATTTATTATTTCTTCAATCAGCTGTGTTGTTTTGGTTTTTAATTATCAAATTGAATCAAATTGTTTCATATTATACAGGGCTGTTCATTAATACTTGATCTTATTTGATAAATCTGTTTGCTCTATTATCAGCTGTATTGTGTTAATTTTACTTGTCAAAATTGATTTAAATAGTTTATTAAGATACAGGGTTGTTCATTATTATTTAATATCATTAAAATTATTTTCTCTTATTCGAGATTTTATTCTTCTAAGCTTCTTTATATCTTTATTTTGACTTTGCTATATTGTATTTCATTATAATATTCTAAATTTTCTTCTGCCCAAATAAATATATTATTGTTGTTGTTATCATTATTTACCTGTTTTTTAATTGTTTTTATATTATGGACTTTTCATATTTTTTAATATTAGGTTAAAATAAGTGCACATTATAAATACAAAGTATGCATATATAGGCGAACATTATGAATACAAAATTTTGATAACTGATTTTGGTAACTTTTAAATATAACTTTCTGAATTAATGTTTAAGCGAATGGAATGAATATCTTCGTAAGGTAAGCATTTCACCCAAAAACTAATTATAAGACACACACAAAAATCCTCATTATGCCGTATTTTCCTTTTTCGCCATCAACTTCATTAATGTTAGCTGAAACGACCGTTTCTCTTCTCGAGTTTGTTTACTCGCAAAATAAAATATCTTTATATTAGGTACTCTCTTTTAACGCTCGCAAATAAACGGGATATTTCATTTGTAAACAGCTTTAAAAGTTATAAAATTTTATAACGGAGGCAAACATACTTGTTAAAAAAGTGCATTTACTTTGACTGCAATGGTTGTGTATTGGATGATGTAATTTGTTTAAGTGCCAATATTATATTAAGCCAGCGATTTTTCGCAAAATATGTATAAAACGATATTTTATTGTATTTGTAATTATATCCGTGCTGAGCTTCTAAAAACAAAAACAAAGATAATAATAATTAAACCCTACAAAACAATTAACATTTACATTTTTGTATATAGAATAAGTACCTACTTTGTAAATACATCATCTTTTTATGACTAAATTAATTTTATTTACAGCCTTAAAATTATTATTACTTTTAATGAAATAAAGGGTGAAATTTACTTCCTTCCCTGTTAAAGCCGCCTGAGCAATCCAATTTAGGTGAACGACTGTAACCAGGAAGCTGGAAAGGGGTGGAAAAATACTAGATGGGTGCCGATACTGTTTTGAAAAAAAAAATTAATAACATGTAAAGACCAGGTGGAACATGTAGTTAGAGATATAACTAAAAGAACCAAAAACTTTTAAACGCGAGATATTAGGAAGTGATGGAATGGGGTGCAATTTAGGGGTTGAAAACGGTTTTTTTTGCGTTTCGTGGCTAAACGTGTGCTCCTAACGAAAGGTGTTCAAAACAAAAGTTGTAGATAATGAAAAAATCTAAATCTTTTGTATATGACGTTTTTCAACATAACCTCAAATTTTCCGAGAAAATGTTGAAAAACTGAGATTCCAGTTTTAACTTTTTTCTAGCGTAAAAATAATTTACATGAAATTTGGTGACAGTGAAATTATTTAAGTGTTAAGCATGAATTAAAACGAATATTTTCCGAGATATTTATATTTTCAAAAAAAAATATTCCACGGAAAACTTTATTGATGTTTTTTTCGATTTCAAAGTTTTATAAGGGCTCATTTTAACATTTGAAATGTCTACTTTCAGATTGTCTATACATGATGATAGTTTATTTTTGGATTCAATAAAAATTGAGAAAAACTGAAAAAAATTAATTTTTGCATCAGGAAATTCTCAATATTTTTAATAATTTTTTTAACACTATAATTTTTTGTATTCTGTTGGGTTACGTTTTAATGAAAAAACTTGAATACATGTAATATCACTATAAATTAATTAGTGTAATTATAAAAAGGAAGAAAAACATTCTAAAATTTTTTCATTCTAAAGAATGATATTGTAACAATATTTTAATTTATTTAGAGTTTATTTATTTAAAACACACTATTTAAAATATATTTGTGACGTACTAATTAATTTGTATAATACTTAGACACTAACTCACAATTCTATGGGGGGAAAAATTGTTCCACCTGGCAAAAAGGTATTGGGATAGGAATTATGTGTACGAAGTTTAAGCAATGTAGCGTGTTTTTTGTAGTACCTGGCACTAATTTTGTCAAAACTGACAAGAGTAAAGTACCCCCTGGAGCCGATGAAGGAAAAAATGGTTTCACCTGGCAAAAAGGTATTGGGATGGGAATTATGTGTACGAAGTTTAGGCAATCTAGCCTGTTTTTTGTAGTACCTGGCACTAATTTTGTCAAAATTAACAAGAGTAAAGTACCCCTTGGAGGCAATGGGGGGAAAAATGGTTTCACCTGGCAAAAAGGTATTGGGATAGGAATTATGTGTACAAAGTTTAAGCAATTAAGCGTGTTTTTTTCTAGTACCTGGCACCAATTTTGCCAAAATTGACAAGAGTAAAGTACCCCTTGGAGGCAATGAGGGGAAAAATTGTTACACCTGGCAAAAAGGTATTGGGATAGGAATTATGTGTACGAAGTTTAAGCAATGTAGCGTGTTTTTTGTAGTACCTGGCACTAATTTTGTCACAATTGACAAGAGTAAAGTACCCCTTGGAGGCAATGGGGGGGAAAATTGTTCCACCTGGCAAAAAGGTATTGGGATAGGAATTATGTGTACGAAGTTTTGGCAATCTAGCCTGTTTTTTGTAGTACCTGGCACTAATTTTGTCAAAATTAACAAGAGTAAAGTACCCCTTGGAGGCAATGGGGGGAAAAATGGTTTCACCTGGCAAAAAGGTATTGGGATAGGAATTATGTGTACAAAGTTTAAGCAATTAATCGTGTTTTTTTCTAGTACCTGGCACCAATTTTGCCAAAATTGACAAGAGTAAAGTACCCCTTGGAGGCAATGAGGGGAAAAATTGTTACACCTGGCAAAAAGGTATTGGGATAGGAATTATGTGTACGAAGTTTAAGCAATGTAGCGTGTTTTTTTCTAGTACCTGGCACCAATTTTGCCAAAATTGACAAGAGTAAAGTACCCCTTGGAGGCAATGGGGGGAAAAATGGTTTCACCTGGCAAAAAGGTATTGGGATAGGAATTATGTGTACAAAGTTTAAGCAATTAAGCGTGTTTTTTTCTAGTACCTGGCACCAATTTTGCCAAAATTGACAAGAGTAAAGTACCCCTTGGAGGCAATGAGGGGAAAAATTGTTACACCTGGCAAAAAGGTATTGGGATAGGAATTATGTGTACGAAGTTTAGGCAATCTAGCCTGTTTTTTGTAGTACCTGGCACTAATTTTGTCAAAATTAACAAGAGTAAAGTACCCCTTGGAGGCAATGGGGGGAAAAATGGTTTCACCTGGCAAAAAGGTATTGGGATAGGAATTATGTGTACAAAGTTTAAGCAATTAAGCGTGTTTTTTTCTAGTACCTGGCACCAATTTTGCCAAAATTGACAAGAGTAAAGTACCCCTTGGAGGCAATGAGGGGAAAAATTGTTACACCTGGCAAAAAGGTATTGGGATAGGAATTATGTGTACGAAGTTTAAGCAATGTAGCGTGTTTTTTGTAGTACCTGGCACTAATTTTGTCACAATTGACAAGAGTAAAGTACCCCTTGGAGGCAATGGGGGGGAAAATTGTTCCACCTGGCAAAAAGGTATTGGGATAGGAATTATGTGTACGAAGTTTTGGCAATCTAGCCTGTTTTTTGTAGTACCTGGCACTAATTTTGTCAAAATTAACAAGAGTAAAGTACCCCTTGGAGGCAATGGGGGGAAAAATGGTTTCACCTGGCAAAAAGGTATTGGGATAGGAATTATGTGTACAAAGTTTAAGCAATTAATCGTGTTTTTTTCTAGTACCTGGCACCAATTTTGCCAAAATTGACAAGAGTAAAGTACCCCTTGGAGGCAATGAGGGGAAAAATTGTTACACCTGGCAAAAAGGTATTGGGATAGGAATTATGTGTACGAAGTTTAAGCAATGTAGCGTGTTTTTTGTAGTACCTGGCACTAATTTTGTCAAAACTGACAAGAGTAAAGTACCCCCTGGGGCCGATGGGGGAAAAAATGGTTTCACCTGGCAAAAAGGTATTATTTATTACAATTTAACTTTTCAGTCCAATACTTTAAACTAAACTAGTACTGTCCGCCGATGAGCCGGGCTATTTACACCAAGTCCAACTCTGCTACGAGAAGTCTCCAGACGCTCCCGAAAATTTCATCTCTGACTCAACGGCACGCATCACCCGTTCTGGTATATTCAACAAGCGGTCCGACTGTCTCCACACGTCAGCGGTGCTTCGATCATGAATCGAGTGGCAAGCTGAAGGACGCTTGATTTAGACAGGGTCGGCTAGGAATTTCCATAATATTAATGTGGCAAGCTGAAGGTCGCTTGCTTTAAACAGGGTCGGCTTAAAAGTTATGGAAATTCCTAAGTCTTCTATAATTTATTCTTTGAAAAGTAAAATGTGTTCGATGAAAACCGATATTTCTTCCAAAATTTCTTCTTTGGAAAATAAAGTTTCTTCTGACATTTCTTCTTTGGAAAATAAAGTTTCTTCTGACATTTCTTCTTTGGAAAACAAAGTTTCTTCAGACATTTCTTCCTTAGAAAAAAAGATGTCTTCTGATGTTACTTCCGTGAAAAACGAAATCTCTTCTTTGGAAACTAAAGTTTCTTATGATATCTCCTCTTTAAAAGATGAAATTTCTTCCGACTAGGAAAACAAAATGTCTTCTATGAAAAATAGATGTTCGTCTTTTTTTTTTTTTTTTTTATTTTGGTGTCATTGGCGTCGACTACTACGGCCATTAGCCTCGTGTTCTGTGTAGGCTTTGTTACTGTTTCCCAGCGCCACTTTAGGAACAGCACTGTTAATTAGAACCCAACAGTGAATGGTCGAGTGGGGAATCCTACCAAGGCATCAGAATTAATTTTAAATAATTAAATTAAATGAAAAAATCCCGGCCAACGGTGGGATTCGATCCTGAGACCTTCCGATCTCAAAGTCATGACTCTAACCACTGAGCCAACCCACCCCCCTTCGTCTTATATTTCTTTCTGGTGTCTTCCGAAATGTTTTCTTTAAAAAACGAAATTTCTGCTGATGTGGAAAATAAGATGACTTCCATTGAGGAGAAAATAAAAGAAATGGAAAAGAAGATAGAAGAACTAGAACATACTGAACCGGTCAAGGACGGTAACAATACAGTAGAAAAGATATATCAGGTTTTAATGATAATTCATGAAACGACAACATTTCAGTTAAGGTATTTGATACGAGAATATACCTTACCTTTATTGGTTTTCTCATCTCTCTAGGTGAAATGGCAGGGGTTGGAACAGCCTAAACGTCTCTCCTTTGGTATTCACGAAATAAAATTCCCAACCTTGCTTCAATGTTACTTTTTATCAACATTACTACTAAATTCTACTACTAACCCTGAGTAAATTCGTAGTTTGTCAAGGGTGTAGGGTGAGTAGTGCTTGTCTGCTATCTGTATGTTGATGAGTATGTTCTTTCCAGTGATATTGTCTCTGGAAACTTATTATGCTTCTATGAGAATCCCCATTTTAACTACACTGGCACTATGGCTCACAGCTCATTTTATATTTAGATTTAAGGATCTTGAGTATATTCCATATTCTGAGCCTTGTTTTGTTTTAGAACCGTCGGTGTAGATATGAATCGTACCTGTCACGTCCAGCTCTTCTATATGTTCTGTTTTGACTTTATTTATATCACTTATGAAAGATATATCTCGGTGAAATGGAGTCTATATTCGCTTGAAGAAGAGAGAGCGTGTTGAGTGCCTCGTGCCAAAAGCGACGTCTCGCCTCAACAGATCCTACATCAAGTTATATCTTCTTGATGTAATAAATATTAAGGGGAGTGAAACTAAGAATGACTTCCATAAAACTCTGTTGTGTATTTGTCATGGCTTCTGTTATGATGAAACATGCTGTTCTTTGCATTTGTTCTAGTTTGCGAGATGGTAATTTTTGGTACCTAGACAACTGCGTTAGCATAAGCAAATCTTATGATGGCCTTACAAGTCCATGCGTCGACTCTGAGGAAGATACACGGTTCGACGGCATTGCTCATAAACAATGTGTTTTTTTTTACTCTGTTTTATAAGTGTAAGTTCCACTTGCTGTCAAAGGTGAGACCCAGGTACTTCATCTAGGTTGCAAAGTTTAGGTTTGTGTTTAGGAGCTCTGGATGTTTTATTTCCATTTTCAGCCTTTTTTGTGAAGAGGACAATTTACCTTACATCGTTGTTCTATTATTTTGAGAGCTACTTGCATTCTTTCACAGTGTATGTTCCCAAAATTCCCTGTACAAACATATTTACTAAATGTGTCCTTTGCCTTCTTAGGTATAAAAGTTAAACAAAAAATAAGACGAAATCACTCGGAAAGATTGTAATCTTTCCTTCAAACAAAAATTTACGATTATTTGTTCGTATTAACGTAATATGTTTAAATTCAAATTAAGTTACCGTTTTAACTAAATCGAAAATTTATATACATCACACTAGCAGTAAATCAAGAATTTTATCTCTTAAAAAAATCTAAACAGAAAAATTTGCATATATATTTCGTGACTAAACTATTGGTTTTGGAGGACGCCATTGCCACTGAAGAAAGAGAAATTATTCAAACAAGTATTAAAGAGGATTATCGGGTCTGACCCTCATCAAAATTAATCCGCCGAATTTCAAAATTTCGCCAAGTTACTGTTTCCCCGACATTAATATTTAAAGGATTTCGTTTCGGTTTCACTCGACTGACGTCTTATTTAATTTAAAAAATTTGTTCAGTTTTACTGAAAATTTGTGACAGTTTGGTTGTTATCGGGATACTTAATAATTTTTATTTTAAAACACATTAAAGACGTTTTTTTCTTCTTTTTTCTGACTAAACTAGACAGTTATTTTTAGTTGTTACTATTTTTCTACAAAAAGAATACATTTGTTCATGTATAGGCAGAACAATCATTAAGAGTACATGGGGAGTACCAAAAAATTTTACAAAGTATTCTGTGGTTATACCAAATAGCGTTTAATCAAGTTGTCGTAGAAAATGACATGTTACAATTAACCTGTCTTAATTTAAGAGTTAAGTTTTCTGCTCCAATTTCTTAAGTTAGACAATTGTAAAGAAATTTACAGGAGCATGTCCAAACGTAATATTGTTGCTATTTATCGAAAGCAAAATATTTTCCCATCAACAATTTATAAGACCACATAAAGGAATGTGAAGATGGTATACCTTGTGTTAATTTACCTAAAAGTATTTGATCAAGAATTTTGAATATGCTATAGTTTATTTTGACCCAGGAGATAAACCCCAATATAACATAATAAATCAGTACGGAGAATTTCTAAAATAAAATGTTTAGCATTATTTGTTCCAAAATAAAATATTTGGTTTTCTTCCTAAAATTTTAAAAAATACCAATTTATTTCAATTCTTATTTTAAATTTTCTAGTCATTCTAATCAACAAAAATAAGGTAAGTATGTAATCTCTACAGGTAGAAACTATTTACAATTCAAGAGATCAATTCAAATAGCCCTCAACTTTTTTAGAAAGAATTAGAATTTCTAATCGACAGAAAGTGCAGATTGTAAATTATTTTAGTTAAGATTTACATTTTTGTTTGTATAGTCCTGTGATTGTAAAACGCAGAATTGTTAGTTCTGTAATATTAGGCGATAAAAAGCGATATTGATCAAGAGAATTTGTAAAATTAAAATGGCACAAACTTTAGTATTAAATGTACCTGACGCTTTTGTACATGTACATTTCAATAATACTGTTCTAAGTATAGTTTATAAGTGTTCAAATATGACCGGAGTTGGAGAAGCAACCAATTATAGACTTTTGAAGCAACGAAAGGATGAAAGTATTACAGTAGCACCTAAAACGTCAACTGGGAGAAAATACCTACTTTGGATAAACTTTTAGTAGACATTAATAGAGACAAACTTGGCCAAACGTTAAAAGAGCCAAATTGTGGAAGACTTTACATGAATTAGACTTCGTTTGGGAGAAGAACGATAGAAAATCTGCGCTTATAGAGCAAGATAAAATTATTTTTTATTTGGATGAAACATGGATAAATAAAGGACATTTTTTAAAAAAAGTTTGGCAAGATAAACAGGTTACAAATGCTCGTCAGGCATTTATAGAAAGTTTGTCTACTGGCTTAAAATTTCCAAATGGTAAAGGTCGCCATTTAATTATTACTCATATTGGAGGAGATTAAGGATTTGTTGATAGATGCTTGTTAGAATTTGTTTCAAATTCTACGAAATACTACCACGAAGAAATGACTGCTGATGTTTTTGAGGAATATTTCAGTCAAATGATAGATTTATTACCGACCAATTCTGTAATACTTATGGACAATGCCAGTTACCATTCAATATTAAAGGAACCGTTACCTAACACTCTCCGATTGGCTAATAACCAAAGAAATAGTGGCAGAAGAGGGATTATTCAAAAAAGAGATATGGCAGTTATGTAAACAACATTCACCAAAATTTAAGAAGTATACTTAGTATAGATGAACTAGCAAAAGAACATGGAGTTAAAGTGTTGCGGTAACCACCTAATCACTGTGAACTCCATATCAAAAATTTCACCGGACACTTAGCAAAACGCTATAAGACATGTCATAGCAGAGGAAGAGAAATTCTGGAAACTTGATATGTTTTTAGAGGAAACAGTAGAATCAATTATCCTGTGGAAAGTGAGGAAACTTATGGATGATAACTCCTTATCGGGAGAAAACGACTTATTTATTTAGGTAAGTAAATCTATTGTAATAGAAATGAATCAAGAATTTAAGATTAAAAGTTGGTCATTAAAATATATATGTATTTGTGTAAATAATAAAATAAAAAATATCACCCTGTACATCAAATTTAATGGGAGTTAAAAAATGTAAAAAGAGATAAGTCAGAAATATCCGGGGAGACGAAAAATAATAACAGAGATATATGAAGGTTGGTTAAAAATCTCCGATGGGGAACCAATTTTCTGTTTTTCAGGGTTTTACGTAATCTAAATTTAGAAATTTATAAAGATTTATAAAAAAATCGTAAAATATTTAAAACTAATAAGTCAAATAGACAAGTTGTATCACTCAGTTGTACGGTACAGTAAACTGTTGAAATTGTATGGTGATCGGAATACAGTACAAGGTAGTCTGGTGCAGCCTGATTGCCTGAAATGGAACTACAATGAATAAGAAATTTAAATCCAGTTAGAAAAACAGACATTTTCATGTGAGTAGCTAACATTTTCTTGATGTGAAAGTAAAGGACAATTTGTTATCTGATTATGTATGTTATCCCTATGGTAACTTTTCATTAAATTTTATTCAATGTTAGGGGTGGAGGACAGGTGATTTCCGAAATACGGATGGTTCTCAACTCTGTTTTCCATAAACAAACAATTTCAAAAAAAGTAAAGCACGAATTTTTCAATTTTTTTCAAACAAAACTGACGGAGGTATATTTGTATAAATGAAATTAAATAAGAAAAGTTTGTAGAATAGTCTCAATTATTACAAAATAACTAAATAGTAGAGATTTCAAAAGCCTAAAAAACACGATTTAATAGAAAAGCAAAATTTTTAATAAAGGACCCCGCACTTTTCTTATGCAAACGGGAGCACCGTCAAATTGTCTGAATTTTTTATATGTTATAGTCCTTGATGTCCTGATTAAAAGTCTCCATGGACCCAATCCTATCCTATGGCTAGATTTTGACATACAGGGCGTTGAAGTTGAAAATCCCGACTTCTTTAAAATGGACACCAAAAACCCCCTTTTAAATATTTTTGGAAGTTACTGACTGTTATATGTAGAGAATATACATAGCATAGCTAATAAGCAAAATTGAAATACTGATACTTATAGGGTGATTCATGCTTTCACAGACCTGTTTTGGAAAAGTATGTATTTTTACAATAAAAAAATAGCATGAAATGTAATTAAAAAAAATCAGTCAATATTTCTCAATATTAGATATAGTGTAGATCTCGATATCCTCGTTCAAAATTCTTATTGGTAAAATTAGATCCTATGGCTAGTTTTCGAAAAAATTAAACATTTAGTCTATAAAATATCAATTTTTAGTAATAAATAATAATCACGAAATAAGAGAAATACCGCAAACTAAATATTTTTACACACTGTGTTGGATTATATCGTACCTTTGCATTATTTGGATACAAAATAAAAGAATCATACTTACAGGGTGATCTCACTTGAGCTTGTAAAAGGTCAAAATGAACAAATCAAAATAAAAGCTGGCAAACAATAGAAATTGGTTAGCTATTTTTTTTTTAATAAATCGTTTTTAAATTAGGTTTTGGAGGTTTTACGTATGATGCACAAAACCTCATACAGGGTCATTCAATATTACGATAGATGCAGAACGGACTTACTAGAAAACTGTAGAGCATTTACATATTTTAGTTTTTTATTGAACCGATATTTCAGATTTTAAGCTCGTTTCCACACCACCCGTGAGGTAGAGCCATGGGCGCGTTTTGTTTTAAGTGGTATCCCCTTTAGGCCTATTTCACTGATAGTTTTGTAGAATCATTATATTATGTTCATTGCCATTGAAGTTATGGACAAAAACTGTAGGTACTTTATAAGGTCATTATGTGCGACAATAACAAGCATATATTAAATTAATGAAGGTGTCCAAATAAAGAGTAAATTAAGGTATTAAAATTGAGAAGTCCAAATTACAGGTACATTAAGTTATTAAAAGTAGAATGTTTAATGATCGTTGCAGTTTAATTATTCTCTTCTATTATGGGACCGAGATCGATATTTTCTGGTAGCAATCGGTGCACTGCATCGTCTACACAATTAAGAAGACGTGTTTGTGGAAATTTAATATTATTGTGGTGTCTAGCATATCCAAAAAACCATAAAATCGTTGCAATATGTGCGCAAGTACTTAAAGTTCTCGTACCGGATGGACATGTGCAGTAATGTTAAAAAACTGGAGGATTGTCTTGATTAAGTGGCTCCTCGTATGCCAACCACAACATATATTTAGTGGCATTTCTAAATCTAGAGTAGATTCTAAAACGTAAGAAATTAGGTTCTTCTCTTAACTTATCAATTTCTAAAACATTAAGTTCCTCTCTTTGTAATTTGTCTTGTATATATGATGGACTTAAATATAGATGGTAAGGACCAACGAGATGTTTTAGATCATCGATATCTAACCGAGAAAATTCGGGAACATGCATATGGTTTAGCCTATTCCAGCGACCATCTCTGAATGCTAGATTTTGGGCTTCAACGCATGCTTGGACAATATTTACATCATCCAGTTTATTTAACATTTCAGTTGCTATCTCAACTGTTCCTGGTATATTTATTAGAGGATGATACTTATTTATTAATGCACCTGCAATTTGATAAGTCACGTAAGTTGGCAGCATGAGTCGTGGATATCTGTCCATTAAAAAACTTGAAAATAGACTTAAAATGTCCATTTCTAGCTTCTACAACCCAACGCGTTTTGGTTATGAGTCTTGCTCTATTAGCTTCACTAGTAGATAATTGACGTTGGTTGCGACGAAGCAAAGGTGGCATATAAGAAATGAGACCTAATTCTTCAAATGTAGGAATAACATCTCTGTAGCCTCTATCTAGTATTACTATATCTCCCTCTTCAAACCAGTTTCTTATTCCATTAACGTCATTCTCCAAATCGTGCCGTAAAATTGCTGCATCATTGTTTCGTGCATCAGAAAAATAGGGACCGTTGACTGATAAAATGTATCCATCAGGAGCTACTATAATTTCTGGCTTAACTAAATGTTCCTTCTTAAAAGAGCAATAGGACTTACGTAATATTCTAAAATTGCTGCTCCTTTCATGGGAGTTATATGTACAGTCTACATAAATTATAGCCTTTGGATCATCTGGTGTAGGGTTATAAAGCTTGTTTACAAATGATTTATTATATAATTGTCTCTGGTTATTGATCTGAATCCAATATTGTTAGGCACAAATCTTTGCAGCAAAGACAGACGGACATTAGACATTATTAAACTAGTGACTTGTCTCGAAGAATAATTAAAAAGTAATTTTATAAATTCATCTGATAATCCATGCCTTAGCTTAACAAGAAAAGCAAGTAAATCTTTTTGTCCAATATTTCGCCTGTTACCATATTGATCAATTGGTTCACACAACTCATACAGTTCTTGAAAATTTTCTTTAGAAATTGACGTTAAATATTTAAATTCCTCTAAACTAAAAGTACCTATATCTTCCCAATTTGTTACATGAATATTTGAATTAGCAGCAGTTCTTAAACTGGACAAAAATGACTGAATATTATTTAGAATATAAGGCCTATGAACAAAAGGCAAGCCACCATGTAAATTAAGCATTAGGATACCTGAATGATCTAAATGAATTTCACATATTTTCAAATGTTCAGGTACATAAATATTAGATACTAGAAAAATATTTGCTCTACATTTTGCCGATATTTTTCTTACATTATCTTGCACATTGCATACTATGCAACCACGTACTGAATGGGGTGTTAAAACGTTAAGTCTAAGGCAATTTGGATTGTTTTCAATATGTCTTAGGTCCTCTGCAATTCCATGAAAACAATTTAAACATGACCTTACTTCTTCTAGATTTTCGACAGCAGGAAATCCGGCAGGTTGTCTTCTATAAGTAGCCATATTTAGAAAATCTATATTATTGTCTTCGTTTAAACGCGTCGTAAGTCGAACTTGAAAGTTTCTATTACAAACATAACAATTTATTCTATTTGCATATGCCATATTTGCAACAATATTTAGTTGAAACACTACAATTTTAAATTAAACAATTTAATAGCACGTATTATAAAAAACCACAAATGACATTTATTATAAAAAATCAATGACAGATAGATGTACCTACATTTACTGTGAAATAATTTTATCATAGCATACTAGATAAATATACCTATATAAAATATTCCGAGGTAGTTCCAATATTAAGAATTTAACAATAAAATATAGTTTCTATTAAACGTCTAAACTTCTTAGACTGCAAATATATACAGGGTTTTTAATTTTTTTTTATATAATAAATGTCATTTGTGGTTTTTTATAATACGTGCTATTAAATTGTTTAATTTAAAATTGTAGTGTTTCAACTAAATATTGTTGCAAATATGGCATTTCTCTAAGAACATAATTGTTTTCTCTTCGACTTTGCTAGTATTCAGTATGGCTGTTGTTTACTGTGGGTTTATTGGCATTTTTTTGTACACATTTAGTAATATAAATATTAATTATTAAGAATTTGACTTTGCAGCTTTCAATAATTCAATATCTGTCTCCTCGAAGCACCCTACTGCATCTACGGTTAATATCCAGCAGATTAATTAATCGAATTTTAATTAAATTAATTGGAACGTGAAATTGCCAAATAATCGCCACAAATGAAGATATCTTTTTTGTCATTTAATTATTAAATTTGTGATTCTTAATTTAAATTTATTAAAAATGATTTTCTACTTTTTAGTTTGCTTTTCTATTAGAGCGTGTTTTTTAATTTTTAAACTATTTTATTCATTAAAATAAACAATCGTTACAATAATTACAAGCTTGTAAAAATCAAGTTGGCGGACGACTACGTCTTTGAAAATATCAACATGGAGTTAATAATGATGTTACTTTTTGGCCGGATAAACGTCGTAAACAAAAGTGAATCATCCTGCAATTTGCACACCAAATATTATTTATAAACATTAAAGTTGCAATATGTCGTCAGCAAAACATTCGATTGTTGCCAAAAGCTACAACAGAGGCGTACTAAATAGTAAATAAATATCTCATTAGGAAATAAATGTGCTGTATATTTATAAGTTTAGAACCAATGACCTGGCAAACTGGAAATCACAAATTTAATAAATAATTAATCACGAAAAAGATATCTTCATTTGTGACGATTATTTAGCAATTTCACGTTCCAATTAATTTAATTAAAATCCGATTAATTAATCTGCTGGATATTAACCGTAGATGCAGTGGGGTGCTTCGAGGAGGCAGATATTGAATTATTGAAAACCGTGGAGTAAAATTCTTCATAATTATTATTTATATTATTAAATGTGTACAAAAAAATGCCAATAATCGCTCAGTGCACCAACAGCCATACTGGATACTAAAGTTTTTTTGAGAACATTACCCTTAGATATATTTATTTTTTTATTTCTTTAAATATTATTCTCGTTGGTTGCTAATCTACTAATACCTTTACTAATCTCTTTACTAATCTAATCTATTTACTAATCTATTTACTAATCTATTTACTAATCTATTTACTAATCTATTTACTAATCTATTTACTAATCTATTTACTAATCTATTTACTAATCTATTTACTAATCTATTTACTAATCTATTTACTAATCTATTTACTAATCTATTTACTAATCTATTTACTAATCTATTTACTAATCTATTTACTAATCTATTTACTAATCTATTTACTAATCTATTTACTAATCTATTTACTAATCTATTTACTAATCTATTTACTAATCTATTTACTAATCTATTTACTAATCTATTTAATAATCTATTTACTAATCTATTTACTAATCTATTTACTAATCTATTTACTAATCTATTTACTAATCTATTTACTAATCTATTTACTAATCTATTTACTAATCTATTTACTAATCTATTTACTAATCTATTTACTAATCTATTTACTAATCTATTTACTAATCTATTTACTAATCTATTTACTAATCTATTTACTAATCTATTTACTAATCTATTTACTAATCTATTTACTAATCTATTTACTAATCTATTTACTAATCTATTTACTAATGTATTTACTAATCTATTTACTAATCTATTTACTAATCTATTTACTAATCTATTTACTAATCTATTTACTAATCTATTTACTAATCTATTTACCAATCTATTTACTAATCTATTTACTAATCTATTTACTAATCTATTTACTAATCTATTTACTAATCTATTTACTAATCTATTTACTAATCTATTTACTAATCTATTTACTAATCTATTTACTAATCTATTTACTAATCTATTTACTAATCTATTTACTAATCTATTTACTAATCTAATCTATTTACTAATCTAATCTATTTACTAATCTATTTACTAATCTAATCTATTTACTAATCTAATCTATTTACTAATCTAATCTATTTACTAATCTATTTACTAATTAATTCCTTTACTTATCTCTTTTTTAATCTATTTATTTCTATAATTTTTCTGATTCCATCCTCCAGTACTTTAGATTTTCGCTTCTCAAATTATTTTTTTCTACGAACACTATCCAAAGTTGACTGGTGGGTTGAGTTACTTAAATATTCCGCCTAAAATATTGAGACCCAGTGGCGGAACGTTTAATTCAGTGTCTATTGCAAAAACTTGAATGGACTAATTGACGTTTTTTCTCGTTTTTACTCGCTTTTTCTCGCTTCTTCTCGCTTTTTCTCGCTTTTTCTCGTTTTTTTTGCGTTGATTGGTAAGTGTATGAGTAACATAAGCAGGAGCGGTTTCTCCATTGGTTCATTTGTGCAGTGAGCACCCAGTTATATTTCATAAAAAAATAACAAAAATATAAATTCAATTTTAATAATTTTATTATTTTCATAAGTGTTAATGTCTATTTTGTGGTACGCCACTGCGCTCTGGCTAATCGCGTCTCTAGCTCACTTTTCTGAGTGAGCACGAGGGAGTAAAATGCTTTCGCGAAAGCCTCTAGCTAAAAAGAGAGTTCGACACGTTAACAGATTCGTGAAATTAACAATGACCTGCTTAAAATCACTAAAATCACCTTATTTTGCACAACAACGCACACAGTGACGTCACAAAGTAGGGCGGGGTAAACGAATATTTCAAATCACAGATAGATAATAAAAATATGCAATGAAGGTAGTAAAAATGTCTGCACTTTTGCATTACCCTTTTACGACATAATTATTGTTCACTGGTTTTTGGTATCTCAATTTATTTCAACTCAACTTTTACAATAACTATACAACTGATACCATTCACATCCCAGCAAACACACATACGTACATAAGACGTACTATGTACGTACTCTTGGGACGTAAAGTACGTACCATGTACGTACTTTACTGTACGAAGTACGTACCATGTACGTACTTTACTGTACGAAGTACGTACATAGTACGTACATAATACGTACATTTTCCAAACGACAGTACGTACCTAGTACGTACTTAAAGTACGTACTCTGTACGTACCTAATGTACGTACTCTGTACGTACCTAATGTACGTACTGTGTACGTACTTAATGTACGTACTGTGTACGTACTTAATGTACATACTATGTACGTACTATGTTTGCACTTATTCCAATAGAGTACATATTCTAGACGTTCTTTTCATCCTTATTGGTACTTACTTATGATGTAAAATGTACATATTAGTACAATACAAAAAAAAAGTAAAAAAGTTAATTTGTATTTATTTAATTTTTTACAAAGAATAATTTAAATTGTTTTGCTATGTTTTTTTAAAGTTTTTAGACTATCATCAGCTCTTCTTAGCCATCTCACAATTTCCTGTTCTGCAACCTTCTTCTCTTTGCATTTGCTACTTTTTACAGCACCTTCTGCAAAGAAATAATATCAAATTAGAAACTTAACTTGGGTACCTTTTATTATAAGTAATATAATAAAAACAATATAACAAAAAGATGTAGAGTAAAATAAGCGATAGTTTCTACGGCTCAAAATTATCATTGTCAATATACTCCTGGATGTAAACCTCTCTAATTTGTATCCACCTCTTTTGGCTTTATGCCTTTGAAATACAATTTGTTCCTGACACTGCTGTATATTATCGGAACTCCTATATTTCTTTTTCTCCGCCAGTTTTGAAGTCCAATGGTTGGAAGTACACAATTTCATTAGATACAAAAATAATTGTGACTGGATAGAGGGATTTTAATGTAACGACTTTATGAAAACTGGCATGCAAAAATAAAAAATCAAAACATCTTACCCACTACAACTGCAGCCAATTATAATTTGTTGCCAGCTGATTATAGTTATTAAGGTAGCAGCCATACTCCTTTTAACAAAATCCAAAATTAAATTATTAGGGTCTGTAAAATATCACTTCTTTTGCCCTCCTGTTTATTCATTTCCTTAAACTTTTTCAATTGTTTTGTAGCATTTTTGTAATGTTTACTATGGGATGGGAGACATATATCTATAAATTATATTTATTACACATAATTTTTTAAAATTAAAATGAAACCACTCACCAGAATAAAATGACAAAACTATGTACTTATAACACGCACTAAAAAGTCTAAAAGTCTTAAGAACTGTCTTGTTCAATTATAATAAATTATACACAATTATTTATTTAAAGAAACACTTAATAGTTAAATTCTTAAACATAAAAAAAACTAACAATAACAAACTGTTGAAACCGTTGAAACGTGGTTGCTTAAAAAAACGAGCGAGTTTAGTTTAGAGTTTATGTTAGGTTAAATAAAATGTGTTTCTTCTTTGCATTTTTTATCTTTTTGGCCTACGGTCAACAGAAATTTGGTAAAAACTTAGGTTTTTCAATAAAACAGGTATGCAACCAGGATTACGTACACTTAGGTACGTACTTAGTACGTATTTTTCTGTACGTACTGGTACGTACTATTGTGTACGTACTTAAAACGTACCCTGTACGTACTGTACCAAAACTGTACGTACTTAAGACGTACTGTGCTGTTTGGGATATGTCTATCCTAAAACTGTAACTGACGTCAGGATCATCGACTTATATAGCTTGCTTGACCCTTCTCGAATCTTTTCGAACTGCCTAGATTTTTTTGACAAGGAATGACATTTTCCGACATTTCTGGAATATTCTATTTTCTTCTTTTACTCGTATTTTTACTTATGACGACTGCAGCACGCTGCAAGGTGCTGCGTAACAATATCTCAAACTCGAGCTAGTCAGTTTTGGTGAGAATAAATGCCATTTTTAAAATAGCGTGATTTGAATGATATAAAAACATTTTCATTACGTCAATCTTCAAATATAAATTTATTAAAAAAAGAAAATAATTCAAACTCAAATGTGATCAAGACGTAAAATAAAATAAATAAAACTAAAAGCCAATATTACATAATTACGAGCAACCATTTCCCTTCAGAAAACAACTACTCATTTGGCTAATGCCGCAACAGGTATTGAATTATATCCAAAGGAAAGACAGCAGAGATAGAACTTAAATTTCCTCCTTATTAGGACTCTTCATCAAGAAATAGATAGGTTCTTAATTCCAGTCTCTAATGGAATTAATAAATGCTACACAATTCATAAAATTATTAAATTAAAATTAATCAAAATATGACTCAAAGTGCCTCCACTTGTATCACAAAATATTGTTTATGTCGTCTCTACCACTCTACCTACTTCATATTCTATCTCCTCAACTTTCCAATCAAGCTGTCAAACTGTAAAAATCAACATGAGACAATTTTAAATATTTATTAAAAATTAGGTTAAATTAAACTGCGACTTTAATAAATCGGAAGTATGTGTGTCAATTCAACGATTGTTACCGAAAAACGTCTCAGGTAAAAAAATTATTATTATTTTTAAAGTTATGTTTATTTATTTCCAAATTACGGCTGTAATTTATATTTTGTTTTTTGTTCCGGGGTCTACAGAATAGTGTTTTATACTCAACAATGCAATGAGCAATTTTTTTTTGTTTCCAACAAAAGACAAATAAAGTTTCAAAAAAATATGACAATTTTATTATATATTTTAAGAGCCAGTCTTTTTACCTCTGAGTAAAGTTGAGAGTAACTACTTGCTGATTAAACTATAAGGCCATTGTTTGTTAATCTGTCAAGTAAACCTTCATGTAACCTTACTCAGAGGTGAAAAGATCGACCCTTAAACAAGGATATTTTCTTAAAAGTAGTACAATTTTATATGGATAATTCTATTTTATAAGTTGTCCCTAATGAATTTGAAGTTATAGAAAAATGCCCTATCTATAAATGATAGAGGTACTGATAAACGGTGTCAGACGAAATAAAATATAAATATTGCACAGGCCTAAATTAATTCAAGAAACTTAATAGTTCTGTCTATGTTAGGTATGTACCAGATCATGAAGACTAAACTAAATATTTACCGATATTTTAGTTTTATAAGGTTATATTTTACTTTAAAAAAATAACACTATGTTCAATTTCAATAAACTTACAAGTAAAATAACACTTTTTAACTCTCATGTTAGTCGTACTATTTATAGAGGCATGTTTGAGGTATATGACACTATGTCATAAAAAATTTGTTATGAGAACATAGAAATATGTAACAAAAACCAACAATTCATGTATATTAAAAAAGTTTTTAATAGTTTAATATTTAAAATAAATCTAACTCAAAAACGAACAATAATATCAACTTGAAATTTTTGGACAAATCAAGCTCTACAAGGGGATGAAGCCTATTGAAAAAAATCTGATTGAAAATGAGGAAAGTTTTGAATTCTAAACCACGTGGAATCACTGACTTGCCTGGGAATTGTCTTAAAAACTAAACATATTTGGCGAATTCTCAAAAAAAAGTCGAAAATGGCTTTAAAAAGCTTGTCAAATTATTTTTAACAAAACATATTTTCTTCAACCGTCCGCTCTAGTGTATGTTATAGCGGCCAATATTGCCAACTACAAAAAACTTGAAGTGGTGCTTGGTAGGCCTTTTAATTTCACTCCAATCACACTGTTTCAAAACGATGAGAGAATGATAGATTTTTCAAGGACAAATTTAGAATTATATTTAAAAATATTTCCATTTGCAATTTGGATCCAAATTGCAGATATAAGAGTCTTACATATATAGGAGCTCCTAGTGAAAAGGTATCATCATATTTAAAAAACCAAAATATTAACGTAGCTTTTAAAACCAATAATACGCTTGGGAAGTATATTAAAAACAATAAGGGTAAAATTAATCCTAATAATAAATCGGGAGTATATAAATTAAATTGTGGTAGTTGTCTAAAATTGTATATTGGTCAAACAGGCCGTACTTTCAAAAAACGCTATTCCGAACATTATAATAGCTATACAAAAAACAAAAATAATTCTACTTACTCAAATCATATTTTAGCTGAAAATCATTCTTTTACAGACAACTTTGAAATTTTACATGTAGAAAATAAGAGCCTTAAATTAAACCATTTAGAAACACTTGAAATAAATAGATTTAAAAATTCAGATAACTTACTAAATGATCAATTAGATATTAATAATTCACCCTTATTAAATCTCTTTCCCAGTTTTCTGTGAGATAATCCCGGTAATGGGCTATCTTATTGTTATCTGATGGATATTATAATTACCTAAGTACCCTTATTTACTTTAAATAGTTAGTTTATTTTGTAATGTTATTGATGTTTTCTTAAGTACTTTGTTTTGTTAAATTATTTCGTATATATTGGATACCGAATTGTAAATAGTCACATTTGAAAAAGAAGTTGTACTTCGAAACATATGTCATGTTAGTGTTTTTTTTAAAAAAAATTTTTTTTTTTTTTAAATAAAAGTGTGAAAATCTACCAAATTTGGTTTTACTCTTTCAAAATTAGTAAGGAATTTAATGTTTTAAGTTAATAATTATCTTCGAATTTAGCAGTTGGGACATAGTGAGGGAATGAATTTCAGGGTACTTTATCATATAAGAAATAAATTTGTTTCATAAATTCGTACATCTAGTACAGTAGTTTTATTAAAAAAAACTTTTCATAATTGACGATCCTGGTTTATAGAAATCGTTAAGAACATCAATTTCGATTTTCTTTAAGACTCCGCCATTTACATGTTTTCTTTCAGTTATCACCCCTACTATTAATACAGGAAAATACGTCGGCATGCAAGAGAAGGTGACTTAGTCCACCGATATTAGTTTTTAGTCATCTGTTAGTATTTTAATAATTTTCTTCTGGACATATTTTTACAAAAAGTACTTGGTCATTATGAAATTTCAAATTATAGGCATTTTTATTGCATTTTTCGAGTTGTTCATTTTTTTCCTAATAAATAATATTGAATTAAAGGTACATGGGCATGGGCATTACAAACTAAAAAATGTAACATTTTGGAATTGGTCACTTTCTCTTGTGTATATACTGTAATGTGAGCCATTTCATTATTCAGTCATGCTCTAATCCTCCAAGACCCTCTTTGTCTTATTTGGCCTTTGAGGCTCAACTTGTCCAATTATCAAACATAATTAAACCCCTTAAGACCAAACATGTGTGACGACTATGGCGGAGGAGCTTTCGATTACTATTCGAGAGAGAACGGGATAATGTTTCTAGTGTATTCCAAATATAACGAGATTGGTGAAAATTGGTGAACATTTTAATACCTTCGCCAAAGCTTTAAATTTGTATATAAATATTGGTGGAGGATTAAGCGGGAATCAGTTATCATATGGACAGTAAAGATAAATAGTGAACAGTTTAAAGATATTCGAAATATATATAAATTAGAATAGTATTGTTATAAAAGAAATGTGTTTAAATAAATTATTAATAAATAAACTGTTGTTTAAAATAGACAAACATCACAATACCGGCGAATAATGAAACACAACATACTTCAAAATATTGTTTGGTTTTACTGAAAGCGAGGTTTACAATTGGGTATACATCTAGTTTGTATATGATATATCATATGGGACATAACGGAAAGTTACGAAGTTAAAATCATTTTTAACTTAACAATTTTCTAAAAGAAATCCCGAAATTTTCCAAATAAACAAATCTCGAGATTTTGTCAGACACCGCCTTTAAGTTCAATGCCTCTTGTAGATACCTAATACCCTTAAAAGTGTTTCCTGTCATTAAGCAGATCTTTTACGGTTTAGAGGGCACATTAATTTTGAATTTTTCCTTACTATTGAAAATGTTTTTATTAAAACAATAAATAAAAACCTATCGCAATAAGAAGAACAACGCTACCAGGCGCTGCTCGTGGCCTAATCATGAGGAGGCTACTTTTGATTACATCATAGATAAATTAATATAAAACAAGATTAATTTTTTAAATGCACACCACTGTCAACACGTTGTAGGTCCCAGCATACTATTAGTTAGCGCCACCATCGCAATAGTATGAAAGCGATGTTGCCGGTTTCCGTAAACTTTCATGAGATGATAGTTATTTCAAATTCATTTTATTTTAATTTTTTATCAATCTACATGCACACCATACCATCCATACTATTGCTAAGATTTTTAAAAGAAGGGATTGACAACCTCGTAAAAAATGAAAAACGTGATGATATGAAAATAAGTGATAAGAAATTTTTTTCGCTTTATTGTTTTGACAGTTCTAACGTAAAACATCAAATTATGACTAAAAATCAAAAATAGCTATGATAGACCTCTTAAAATTAATATTAAGGGCTCAAATTTTCACGACTTTTTTTTTTCATCCTGAATGACATTCTCGATATATTTAAAAAAAAATAGTAAATTTTTTTGGCCTAGTCTAATATATTTGTATTAAGTAAGTGCCTTTCAAAAGTAGCCTCCGTAGCCTTCTCGTTGACTAGACCACGAGCCGCCTCTGACCGCTACCGTCAACAAATTATTTCTAATTTCAAATATACATTATCTACAACTATCAATAAATAAATAATAAGTTGTTAGGTATAAATAAATAATATTCCTATAAAATTAGCACACTAAATCCTCAGTAGGCGGGAGTCAATAGCCAATGAATTAATTTGCCAAATGATGACGTAGCTGTGCTCTTCTTATTGTAATTGGACTCTACTACATTTTTAGAGAAGAGTCCAATAAACTAAAAAGAATTGGGTAGTAATTCAAATAAAAAAAAAATACACATTTTTAAAAATGCCTCCGTCTTGGTTTTGAATATTGTATTAGAATCGAATTTATTTCGCTAATACTAATAATAATAAAAAATTAAAAGTAAGTACCACCTACCGAAAAGTGTGGGTTAGATAATTCCATATCGCTGTGCTAGAACAATACTAGGACAACTTAAAAAATGCCGATTTTGAGTTATCCGGATCATTACAATGTAAAAAAAAGCTCTTTCTGGTGCTATAGTCAGATATACAAAATTCATTTATTTGGGCACAGTCTAACTTATATCTTAGTGTTGCAATTTATACATTTTAATTAGTTTTTAAGTTAATAGTAAGATATCTTAAAATGTCTCTTTCTTTCGTTTGAGTTGGGAATCGTTATTTTACATTTTTGTTGGTGAAATAGTAGGATATTTTAAGAAGTCTCACTCTTTTCCCAAGTATTAAGTTATATATTTTAAGATATCTCGGTTTTATAAGTTGTCCTAGTATTACACTGTCAAATATATCTCAGTATTTCACTACATAATAAGAATAGTATTTTAACATGACTGCAATTTTAAAAGTTATTTTTGTATTGTGCCAAGATATTATTTAATTTTAAATAAAAATTATAAACTCCTTAAAGATGTCTCTGTATTGAACCATAGGGTGGGGCGCTCTTTGATGGAACCAAATATTTTTGTTCAAACTTGTCAGTCTTCAGTCTGAATTTAGTCTGTCGGCGGGTAGGGTCGTTTAAGTTTAAATTATGAAATCAATTAGAACGAAAAAAAATCTGCAAGAAGCCGCAAGATGTATTGTTTCACCAGAAAGTGGACCTGTAGATATAGTAAGTAAATATACAGGGTGCTCTAAATACATAGAATATTGATTATTTCTTTTATAGAATCCGAATAATTCTTCTCAAATACGGAAAGATATTAAGCCAAAAATAAGCGGTAATAAGAACATCACGATGGTAAGTTTGCCGGTATATAGGTATAACTTCTAAGAGTCGTTTTCATAAATCGGTTGTTTTTTAGCCTGGTGATGTTTGGCTTGAAAGAGAAAACGAAACTCAAACATATTTGTTTAGAATAGAAAAAAAAGATGTAAAAAATAACCTTCGGGACCTCAAGGTATTTTTTGGAGAAAACCAGAAATTTAATGATGATTCCGAAGAGGTAGATGTTCCTAGTCCATTCGAAGATAGTGATGCCGATATGGATTATTCTCCAGAAGACGAGGACTCTAATACGAGTTCGCGCAGTAATGATAAAGTGTTACCAAAAAAAGTAAAAAAAAAATATCAGAAATCCATCAACATGGCGCCGAAATATTAAAAAAAAAAAAAGGTTAATACCGGAAAAGAATATTTGTCCGAAGGAGGAAACATCAAGAGAAGTAAGGGTTGCACAGAAACTTGTAGGCTACAGTGCAGCCAGAAAATAAATCATGAAAAGAGACTAAACATTTTTACAAGTTTTTATGAAAAATGTGGTGATAAGAATAATCAGAGGAACTTCATAAATTCTTGTATAAGCCCAACTAAAGCAAGAAAATATCGGAATGCTAAACAAGACAGCAAACGATCGCTTAATTATTCTTACCATTTTAAAATTGACAATGAAAAGATAAAAGTTTGTAAACTCTTTTTTAAAACCGCTTTAGACCTAAGTAATACAGCTATTAGTACCGTAATTTCAAAAAAAAATGATATCGGTCTGGTTTTAGCAGATGCTAGAGGATGTCACGATAATCATAAAAAACTTGATGAATATTTACGACAAGGTGTAATTGATCACATAAATACATTTTCACGAATCGAATCACACTATTGCCGCAAAGATAATCAAAGGGAATTTATTGATGGGGGACTTACTATTGCAGAAATGTACAGGCTTTACCTTGAGGACTGCCAGATTAAAGGTAATGCAGCAGTAAAACATTCTATGTATTCTCACATCTTTAACACCTGTTTTAACATTGGTTTTCTTCGCCCAAAGAAAGATTTATGTACCTTGTGTGATGAATATTTGCATGCCAGTGATAAGTCAATTTTGCAAGAAAAATATGATTCGCATCAACTTGAAAAGGAACTATCTCGCAAAGAAAAAGCTACAGATATTGAGTTAGCAACATCAAATAAAGATACAAACGCTGTTTATGTCTTTGATTTGCAAGCAGTAATACCGTTACCTTGCGGAAATATTTCTAGTTTTTACTATAAAAGTAAGCTAAATTGTCTCAATTTCACTGCTTTCGATCTCATTAATAAAGCTGGAATATGTTATTTGTGGCACGAAGGGGAAGCCCGTAGAGGTAGTAATGAAATTTCAACTTGTGTTTATAATTTGCTTATAAACAACTGCATTGGAAAAAATGTTACATTTTATTCGGACAACTGCGGGGGTCAAAATAAAAATAAATTTATGGCTATTATGTTTATTTACGTTGTAAGAAACTATGATGTGAAATCCATAACTCATAAATTTCTTATAGCTGGCCATTCCCAAAACGAGGGAGATTCTATGCATTCTTGCATAGAGTCTTCGAAAAAGAGAGCTCTGTTAAGTGGGCCTTTGTATACTCCACAACAAGTGGAAATGATTATTAAATTAGCAAAAAAACAAGGGAAGCCTTACTTGGTAAATAATATAAAATATACTGATATATTAGATTGGAAAACTTTTAGCAATAATTTCGGTAATTTTATCAAAAATACGGATGGTGAGAAAGTATATTGGAGCAATATAAAAATGTTGCGTATAACTAAAGATGATCCAAATACAATTTATTATAAAAATACCTTTGACACGGATACTTTCAAACAAATTAATATTAGTAAAAAAAAATGACGATGATATACTTACTTCAGCATATATTGACAGGCCCAAAATAACTTATAAAAAAAAGAGGACTTGTTAAGTTTGCTGAAACATGTACCAATAGATCACCATGATTTTTTTAAAAACTTAAAAGCCTTAAAAAAGGGCCAAAAAGAGTATGAAGATAGCGAATAAATTTGTTTAAATGTTTCCATTATTTTTATTTAATGTATCACCCGATTTGTTTGTGTTGTTTATTATGCAATTATTTGTAGTTTTTTTAGTAATATTTTTTTTAATAGAAAAAATAGTACCTGGTTAACTTTTAGAGCAGAGATTTGTTTTTTTTTAATATTTTGTTGTAATAAGCACTTTTTTATTCAAGAATAACATTGTGGAAATAAATATTATTTTTTACTATAACTGTTTTTTTTTTAACGCAATATTCGAAAGACAACTTACAAATTAAAAAAAAAAGACAATAAACATAATTTACAGTGAAAACCGTGCAATACTAGGTTAACTAAAAATTTAAAAAATAGAGATAAGTTTGCTAATTATCTAAAAAATATAGGACAATACAAAGATACTTTTAACGAAAAGAGGTATAATTTTAAATAAATAAACAATAAGTCAATTCAATACTAAGATAACTTAAAACAAAAACTCAGACAACTTCTGAAAATGTGTTTAAATTATTTTTTTACTAGAACAATACAAGGACATCTTACAAAATATTTATTTAAAAAAAAAGTTGACACCTAATAACAATAATAACATTCATTGTAAATTTTTATGTACAAATCACAACGAACTACGTTAAGATCTTATTATTAATTTGAGTAATAAAAAAGTTAAGTACAATTACGGCATTAAAAGTCGATTTTCTCGAAATGACTTTTTTTAAGTTGTCCTAGTTTGTTCTAGCACAGCGATATAATAATTCTGATTATCATTTCTTCCATTATTTATGTTCAGATAAAAAGTTGACGCCAGTTAATTATCCAATTAATCCATATTATTTATTGCCTAATCTGTTGACAATAAAAGTAAGTGACTAATAATAAATCTGTCTTGTAAGTAATAGCAGCCCGAGGCTAAAATTAAATAAATTCGGATTCAGTTTAAAAGCGATTCGTTGGCTAAGTTAGTTATGAGCAGTCATGGCCGAGCGGTTAAGGCGTCTGACTAGAAATCAGATTCCCTCTGGGAGCGTAGGTTCGAATCCTACTGACTGCGATAAACTTTTTTTATTTATTAAATTTACAATAAACTATTACATAAATAAATTGTCGTATAATAAAAATAATAATATTTATTCATTTAATAAAAAACACATAATATAAAATACAAAGAATGAACAAACAATCAGACAAGTAGTTTATGACGACTTGTATTTGATATAATTAAATCTTAAAAAACAAAATATATACAGGGAGTGTCATTAAGAATGTGACATAGAAGATTTGCTGAATAAAAATAAGACGATTAAACGTAAAATGCTTGAGTAAAATACTCGTTTACGAAATACAGGGAATTAAAGTTTCAAAATTCATAAATTATGAATGGCCATAATTTTTTAATTACTTAGTATAATTTTACTAAATTCGGCAAACGTTTTTGGTGTCATAAGCAAAGAAATGAGTTAAATAAACTTTGCCAGTGGTATACGGCATGGGTAAGTAACACCTTCATCACTTTCAAAAATCCAAAATTTCAAAATTAAAAAGTAAATTAAAATGAAGAATATCTACCTATGAGTGTGAATGTCTTGACAATATATCACTTTATAAGTTCCCAACAAGAGTACATGATTCTTTAAAAAACACATTTAAAATTATAGTCCAATGTTTAGTGAGTGACGTAAAATTTAGAGGGGATGAAGGTGTTGCTTATCAATGTCGTACGTCACTGGCTAAGTTTTTTAAATAAATTTTTTCACCAAAAAATTTAGTAATTTTTATTTAAGCATGTTTCGTTCAATTGTCTTATTTTTAATCATAAAATGTTCAGTTGTTTTGTCTCCTATTCTTAATGAGACACCCTCCTGTATGTGCATATATTGAGTTAAAATTGTATATTAATTTAAAAATTCTGAAACAACTCTCAAAAATCCCCCTACGAATTATTATGACCATAACCAAACCTCATAGGCGAGATTTAAAAAAAGCCTGTCAGGATTGGAACCTCGACATCTTTGTTTTGTACACAAATGCCCTCCACTGAACCATCGCGACATTGACTGTTGAGATTCCCAGCCGATAGTTTGAAATGCTAATTCTATAACTTATTTCTTTCCGATTTCGATTTTCGATCTACCGTATATTAATTTTACAAATGTAGTTTATTATTTTTTTACCGTACTGATGACATCCACAAGAAAATTCTGTCTCTAGTCGATCAGTAGTACATAACCAACATTGTTGACTTTAATTTAGTTTGGTAAAGCCGAGAGTAAAGCATTAGAATATGATAAAAAAAGGAACAAATATTTTAGTGAAATCCGTGTTGTTAAAACCATAAAATAAATGAGATATATGAGATAATAATAGAGGCATCGTCAATAAAACCGAGAATGTTACCATTTGAATTAACAGATAATAAGTTATATATTGAATTAAATTGGCCCTGATACGGTCCCTCGCGGAACGCCATATGCCACATTATTTGTTTCACTAACTGTATTGTCAATAAACTCGGCTTGCTTTCTATCTGCTAAATATCATAGCTTCTTCATCTAAAGTGATTTTGAATTGCTAACTGTATCAAATGCTTTGGCGACGTCTACGAAGATGCAGGTAGATACTTTTTTATGATCAATATGTTCATAGATATATTTTGTGAGTTTAGTTACAACATTTTGTGTATACCTACCCTCCCTAAAACCAAACTGATGAAATCAGAAAATCAATGACTTATTTTCAAAAGTTTTTCATACATTTTTGCAAAATTTATATGATATAGGTTTATATGGGAAGGGAATGACGTATAACAGTTGATATGATAAAAAGATATCCCCCTTCAAATTAAAATCTGTCCAAGCTGATTTTAACATCACGACATTAAAACCCAAAACTCCCATATCAAGTTTTTGTTGAGCCATCTTGTATATGACAATTTGAATTTTAAAGAAATTATGTATTTATATTAATATAGAGATAAAAACTGTATAATACAACTCATCAAAGTTTAAATTCCAAAACAGAACTTTTATTTTTAAAAAAAGTAAAAATACACTTAAATGGATATTCAAGACAACTCTGGACTAAAGCCTACACTAAATAACAATAAAAATAAGGTTTTACTTCTATTTATAAACTAAAAATGATTGTTAAGCAAAGATAATCTAATTGTATCATAAAAGAATCTATTATGTTCACAATATACGAGTATAACTTCGACTAGAAACCGACATACTGAAAATAATTCCGAAATATATCAGCGCACTTAATAAGCAACATTCTATAAATTTTTTTAACATGTTTTAAAGCAGGCGTGATCAAACTATATAAAAAAGGAAAAAAGAAATAATTAACTACAGATCTATTCATTTACTTCAAGCGTAAGAAAAACTGTAGACGTTATAAAACAAAGGATTGGATTGGAAAGAATAAATTGAAATCTGATAAACAATATAGTTTTAGACAATGAGTTTCGACGGAAAAGATTATTATTTATTTAATAAATAACATACACCTATCACTAGATGAAAATATGGCAGTGCTTTCTTTATATTATGGATTTGGCTCGGTTTAAAGACATAGCATTGAAGTCATTAAACAGAAAATAGTTTGTTAAAATAAATAACCCTCTAAGTGAGGCCCGCCTGTTCTTGGCCCAGCGCTTTTTATTTTTTTATATTAATAATATGTTAACTAATGTTTCAAAAGGACGATACAATAATTATAATGTACGAGGCTGAAACTGGATTTACATATTTTAATCACAGGTAGTAAAACTCCGATGGAAATAAAGGAAACCGATCAAATACGTTATTTAGACATTGAAATAGGCAATTTATTAAGATGGGATATAATTAATTTTGTGTACATATTTACTATATTTCTACAATTAATTTGTGAAATACCCTGTATAATTTGCAAGGAAATTTAGGTTTATACAGTGTTAATTTTAGTTTTCTGAAAATTGTTTATATACTTTTATTATTTTAACACTTCAACACGTAATTTTTTGAAATAAACATGACACTTTTTAAATAGTTATAAACTTTTATTACTTATAAATTCCTAAATGCAATTAATTTTTCAAGAACAAGCTAGTCAGTGATTTTAAGTCGTTTGGCAAGATTTTATATACAAGTTAATCATTCGCAAGTTTTATATACTTTTTATGTCGCCGTTTAAACCCATGTGTTTATTAAATACTACTTAATTTATTAAGGACAAATTAATGATGTTCTTATATTGTTCCAAACGCTGCTTATTCCAAGGATAAAGTTAATTCCAACACAAATTTACGTGTTTCAATTTTAACTAAAAAAAATTAATACAACAAATACTAAGATTAAGTAAGAGGCGTGATAAATAACAAATCCGTTTCTTAAGACGTTTTACAACTCCTAGACACACTTTATAAAGTATATTTTTCCGGAAAAATTCTTTTAAAGTAAAGCGCATTAATCAGCCGACAGATTAACCGGCTTGTTTTGTGGTGGCACCGCAACAGAAGATTATAGACTGTTCCAAAAAATTTCGTTTTAAAATGTTATAATTTATTTTACTTTCAAAAACGCACTTAGTACTTATTTTTTACTGTGTATTTTGTGGGGCAGCGTTTTTTAAACTTTTTTAATCCACGGAGCCCTAGGAAATCAAGCACAATTTCAAGAACCCCCTAAATAAAAAAAAAACCAGTAAAAAATTTAATTTAATACTACAAATACAAAAAAAAATACGTTTACGTGAAGGTTGGTGTTGCTTTTATGCAACTAAATTAGGTATATTTGGGTTGATGTTACTACTAAGTCGTAACCTCAAATCGAATTCCACTTGTAATCTGATTCTGTATTTGTTTTTAGTATATACAAGGGCAGATAATGCCTTTTCACAGAGCTATGTGGTTGAGAAAAGTAATAAATGTTCCAGTGCTTCTTCTTTTTCACATTCACCCAAAAACTCGAAACGATGAATCACAGGATTTTTCTATTAATTGATTTTCCTGTACCGTTGTCAAGCCAGTGATAATCAGTCACACCTGTGCTGAAAGGATCTACTGTTAAATTTTTATTTAATCACTTTATAAACGTAGTTATGTTATACTTATCTCCAACTCAACACCGCACGCTAGCGTACGTTCGCTATGCTAAGTAAGCGTAGCGATCACGAGACTTTTGTTGGCATTTGTTTATTATGGTTAAATGGTCCATAGATGAGACTGCGGACCCTAATACATATGTTCGCGGACACCCAGAGGTACGTGGACCATAGGTTAAAAAACGCTGTTGTAGGGTATACATATATCTTTATCTTTGTCGGTTGTAAGCAGGTAGGGTTAGGTTTGGCCCAGAACACTGCGGCTTTCCCCGTATTCAGATACTATCTTTGTCCTGTGTCTTTGGTTAGTTTTAATAAGTTCCCTACCAAGTGTTCCTGGGGCGTTATTTCCGATTCTAGGCCGAAAAGGATGAAACCTCGCCTAGTAAGAGCTTCGCATTCGAATATCACATGGTATGAGGTTTCTTCCATGCAGAGTCTACACGTAGTGGGATCATTGTGTAATCCCATCACATGAAAGTGTTTCAGCAAGCAGTGCCCCGTTAGTAATCCCACAATGGTGAATATCTAAGGCCTTGCGTGTTGTAGTGTCTCACTAGCCATGCGTGGGTTTGGTCCCCTTAGCATTAGCTTACTGATTCTGTGTCCTCTTTTCTGTTGTCAGTGAATTTGGTGTTTTGTGGTTATCCACCTGTTCACTGCCTGTCGAGCAGAGGTTTTGCTTATCCCAAATACAGGTAAGGGTCCTGTGAATGGTAGATCTGATCCCTCTTTGGCGAGTTCATCAGCCTTTTCATTACCTTGGATACTTTTGTGCCCTGGTACCCACGCTAGTTTTACCTTGTTGTGGGTTGCCAGATCATTTAGTATTCCTAGGCATTTCCAGCCAAGCTTTGACTTGATTAGGTTTGAATCAAGAGCCTTTAAGGCTGCTTGGCTATCCGAGAGAATTAGGATGGTTTGTTATTTGTACTTTCTTCTTAAATTTCGTATACACACAATTCGATTGTATTTCAGCGTATCTTTTCCCAGTCAGACGATGATGTCGCATTTGGGTTTAACTCCATGTACGTCAGAGCCTGTTCCCTTGGTAATTTTTGATCCATCCGTATACCATACGAGATCGCTAAGCAAATATTTATCTATCTCCTTATTTACCTTGTTCCAGTTACAGTTGACCTGAAAAAGTATGATGAAGGTTAGGAGGGGTGTCATGTGATCTGATCCCATGTTTAATATAGAATTATTTACTTCATGTGTTATTCTGGTATGTTTTATACGTCCCAGTGGGTTCCAGTTGTTGGAGATTTCCAGTCAGTATGCTCTAATTCTGGCCTCCCCCTTTATGACTAGGTCAAGGGGTAGGAGGTTTAGAATAATTTCCATAGAGGCTGTCGGTGTACTTCTAAGGGCTCTTTTAATACAAAGGCATGCCAGCCTCTCAATTCTTGAGAGGGTATTGAGGGCTGTTTTCTGGTTTACTTTTGGCCACCAAACAACCGCTCCATAAGTTATATACAAGCTTACGAATAAATATGTATCTGTTTAAAGACAATGTTTCGTTTACTATTTAGTATATACAAAGCAGAAGCTACCATTATCATGTAGGAAGCTTTGTTTAGGTTCGAAGATTTGTACATTTATGCACTGGAAATACCTTTTACTACGTGAAAAACACAGGTTTAGTACCCGTCGGATTAATCGGCCAAAACAACAACAACCGGTCACTTGTGTAGACCCGAGATGGCCGGTTAAGAGAGCGTACACTGTATAACGTATACCCATCCAGTTAAATAGTAAGTGGTACGATTATTATCGACAATACCTGTGGTCCCAACGACGAAAATGCAATGAGTACACGAGTTGTATTTTTCAACGATTTAGGGGTGTCAAGAGTTGGAATTAAAAAAAATATCCATATTTAGATGTACCACGTAATTATATTTAGAACGAGAATAAAATGAGTATAACAACGATTATAACTGACAGATAATGATTTGTATCTAAATCAGCGTCATGTGATACACAAATTATATTCTCAAGGGCAATATCACAAGAGGTGAAAATGTTTTAAAAAAAATCTCAATTCGCGTAGTATTTGGAAAGATTATTTAACAATATAAACAAAACTGAGGGGGAAATTACTGAGAAAAAAACGTAGCCGTATTATTCTAAACATTTCATTTCTTATATTGTATATTTTAACAACAAAAACGATTTTTGTCCACATTTGTTACTTTTTTGAGGGATCGAGTGAAAACATTGTACTTACTCAGTGTTCTCAGATACAGTTTGTTTTGACTGACGTGTGTTAGAATAAAAGATTATTGTCATTGATTGATGTATAATAGTATTAATAATCAATTAAATTTAGAATAACTTGATAACCGCTCCTACTATTAATACTATTTCAGAAACATTTTTTCAATACGGCTTTCTCTAAAACAAAATGGATCATCTTTCAAACGCAACCCTTTTTCTCACAAGCTCTAGATTCGAGTAGAACGTTTCTCTATTATTTCAAGTTTCAATTAACAAGTTCTTCAGCAAACAATATTCTTGCTCTACGATGCTCAACGCCTAAATGGGGTACTTATAGAACACTTTTAACGTTTAATATGTATGCCTACAACTTGTAGAGAAAGAATAATGATAAGAACAAACAAAGATTTAAAAAATCATAATCGTACGTCGCCATATAATAACGTCATATTGAAAGCATAATATTATATTCTGTTCCAACAGTAAAGAATACATTTGCGTACCACTGTTGACATATTTAAAATTTCAGAGTGTGACTTTAAATCAGTGGCGTAACGATTTCAAATTTGTAGGTCAATAGAAAGTTTTTTTTTTTTTAATTTGATAACTATACCTAGTGTTCTATTAGGCAGGGGATGATCCTTCATAATTCGGGCTAGATGTTTAAAAAAAGTATGCAAGCTTTGAATCTGAAAATTTATTATAATTCAGACAGTTTATATTATTTTATTTTTATTTTTTAAAACTGTTATTTTATTGTAATGCAATCTTCTGATATATCTAATAAAAATAAACTGAATTTTTGTATTTTCTTCACCTACCATTTCACCACTCTACAGCATATAATCAAATCTGACTAGTATTCTGCTACAATATGTCAAAAAATATTATACACTCTTATTGATTGATAACATTTTGTATTTACAAGTTATTCAAATTAAATAAAAAATTCCAAAAAAATACAGGGTAATGCGGTAATTTTAGTGACGTGATTAGCATTTTTTTTATTTCATATTCTGGACTCTCCATCAATTTGCCAACATGGTAATGTAATAAGTGTGTTACCGTACATAAAAAACTTTTTGAAAAAATTATGAAAAAGGGAAAGAGCATTTCAATATCATTTACACGTATCACCCTGTATATTCGAACATTATGTCAAAAGGTGCAGAATTTAAAAATAAAATTGACCTGTTTTTAATTTTTCTAAAAATCACTATCGAATTTGTTCCTCACTTAAATCGCTCTGTATAAATTTGATTCAAAAAACCTGTAAAAAATCTCGATATTATGAGAGATAAAATCCTTCTTCTCGTCACCCTTTATTGAGACCATATGGTTGTTTGTAATCAAAGAATCGAGGGGCGTTATCTCAGAGATAAAAAAAAACAAGTTTTTGGTACGATATGTGAACAGATATGGGCCCACCAAAAACAATTCCATCTCCCCATAAAATATATATCATCCCATCTCGAAAGCTGCTGATTAAAAAATTGAACAACAACGATAAATCGACCATTGAAGCGTTAGCCTTATATGTAAATCGATTTTACAATAAAATTTACATATGTACGGTAAAGAGTTAAGCAGTGGAAACAAGATGGACAAAAAGTTTACTTAAATTAGTTTAAAATAATGCAAGAAAAATTAAAAAGGAATTGATATATGTATATTTCCATAGGAATATCATAGTACACTTCATTAATGGAAATATAATCAAGAACATGTTTATAAAATGATATCTACAAAACGCTTACAAGCATAGCAAGAATAGTTTTAAAGACAATATTAGAGAACAGACTTAGTTAAAATAAGAATTTAGAAGAGACAGGTACCATCAGTTCCAGATTTTACATGACGTCCAATAAATCTGAAACAAGCAATGAAGTGAAGAGGGGAGTATGATAACTGCCAATGAAAAAGTATAGACAGTAGCTGAGTTCGGTTATCTAACTCTTTTCTCCTTAATCCTTTAGCTCTGTGCTTCTTTAATCCGTTCTTTTATTACAATAGGGTTGTACAGTAGGACAGAGCTACGTGTCCCATAGTTATCTAGGCAAAATAAAATTAATCGGCTAAATTGGCGCCTTTAAGACCAAAACTGGACCATTGAGAAATGGTAACATGTTCTTTTTTTCGGTTGAGACCAGAACTGACATAAGAAGAGATCGAATTCGGGTTCTCAGAGCTCCAGGAAGATGAGCGAGACTCCAGGCTGCCAGATGTGTCCCAAGATATCAAGGATGAACTGTAATGTTCTGGGGAGGTATTATGCTGGGAGCATTAACTCCATTGTTACCGCTTCAACAAACTTTAAACCGTTCGGAGGAATGTTGATTTACGGCTAGAACCAATCGTTAGGCTTTGGAGAGCTGTAATTGGGGATAATTTTATCTTCTTGCACGATAATGCACATCTCCCCATGCCAGCAGGGTGGCTAGATATTGTCTTGAAACGGAAGGTTTCACAGTTTTAGACTGGCCTGCATGTTCACAAAACCTAAATCCTATAGAACACTTGTGGGATCAGCCCAAAAGAAAGGTTAGAGCTCGTCGAAGCAATGCAGGAAATGTCGCACAGTTTATTAATGCATCATTAGTAGAATAGGAAAACATACCCCAAGACAATGTTGAGAATTTGATAAGAAGCATGCCGAAGTAAATAGAAGCTTGCATAAGGGCTAGAAGAGGCAACACAGATTATTAAAATTACCAATTTTCTTTTTGTTTTTGCTTCTTGGCCATTAAAAATTTAAATCTCATTTAGTTTCAGAAACAAAAAAAAAAATACCGTGGTGGTTATTTTGTCAACTAATTATTTTTTTTTATTGCTATGTGGGTTATTTTTCAATAAAAATCTTTGGCAAGGAATGAGTTTTATTCATAAACAAAAAATGTTCATACATCTCAAAAATTATGAAAAATAATAGATGATTTCGTGTTTGGTTGTGTGTATTAAAAATGTATCTATAAAGAGTGCTTCTATTATAATTATATCGGTTTATGGTAAAAGAAAGAAATGAATTAAGATCCTTTTTGGATTTATTTTATTTTTTTCCGTGCACATATCCAAAATTATTGAGATAATTTTGATGGAATAATTTTAGAAATATCCTGTAGGAGTTTCTTCTCTTAGTTCATAAACATGCTGTATATCATAAACATTATATATATAGATATACTAAAAATGATGAAGTATACGGAGAACGGCATCATGCAAAAAAATTAGTCCAGTTATATCATAGCTCTAGAGCACTGTGCGACATATGGTTTCAGTTTCAATGAAACATAAACACAAACACAGGTTTTCCTTGACTCAGTATCGACTGACCCATTCATCTATAGCGAATTTATAAAAATTTTCGAAACGCGTGGCCGCAAACTTTTTCAAATTCGCTCGAGTGTGGTTTGCTTTAAGAACTTGTCGCAAAGTTAACATCGTAAATCAAAATGAAATATTTCTATTACCGTCGACAGGTGTGTCATTTTGAAATGGAGTGAAATTGTATATTGCGCTGTGATGGGCCATTAGGTACTCGTTAATATTGTCAAACATACGATACCTATATAAATAAAAAGATATCTTACAAACCCTTTGAAAGAAGTATCTTAACCCTTTCGGGAAGGGTTTTTATTATTCCTAATGTGTATTAATTTTGGCTTTTGTGTGTTTTCTAAGATTAAATACATATTGTGAAGCTAGTCCGACTGATGGTTCGGTTTCGGTTACGGTTTCAGCCAATTTCGGCCTAAAATATTTTTGTTTGCAATAGTTCTTTAACTTTGTTTGCGGAGCCTGTCGGCGACATGTCCACGACAGATGAGCATGCGCATTTCGATTTTAAGAGTTCGTAGAGCCGAAAATCGAACGCTTAAAACAGCTTAAAATAGAAATGCGCATGCTCATCTGTCGTGGACTTATCGCCGACAAGCTCCGCGAGCAAATCTATTATAATACTATTTTTTGTAACAAAAATCCAGTACAGACCTAGCAACGATTGCTCCTCTGTAATTCAATTACCTCCTTTGATTTCAAAAAGTGATAAAAATAAAAATGTCAATAAATTAATTAATGGCTCTATGATCATATAAATAAACAGGTAATAAATAAGTGTAGCTAAAATTTACAATACGAGTTCATTAGTATAAAATTGGACTACCTACATTAAGATATTACAAATTTCAATAAGATATTGCCTTAAAAGAAAGTTTCCGTTTCTGTTTCGGCCAAAACTAAGAAAGGTGCCGAAATTTGGTTTTGGTTTCTGTTTCGGTTATAAAACCTTGTTTCGGTCGGATACTAACTGAAACCAAAAACGACATGGTTGCCGTGTATATGTATTTAAATGGACATTTCTGGTGGTTAAATTAATACGTCAAGAATAGTTTTGGTCGTCGAACTTTTAAAAATCTAGAAAATCAAGGAAACATTAATATCAAATTTGTAGAGAGATGTCATGGAAGTTTTCATTATTGAATTGGAGATAGTTATAGATATAGAAGAGTCAGGATAAAGATAAATAAAGCAGATAAAAACTAAAGGTAAAGAAAATCTCATATAATCTGAGCCATATGCAGAATCGAGTAGCAGGAAAGCTGAGAATGAACTGAAGAAGTAGAGGCAGAGCAGATAACACAAGGCCGAGGGAGAAGCACTAGCAATAGAGGGAGAGAAGTCGGGCATCACACACTACAAGACAAGCTAAAATTATTTAAACTTTATTTTATTATTAAATGAATTTTCGTATTGTCTAAATTGTTTTTGCAGATTTAAACCCGCCCCGTTTTGAGTTTTATTTTTTAATTGATTGGAAATTCATATACTGAGGATTCAATATCAAGTGGCGCCCAAAGTGGGGCAAGAATTATAAGAGGGAGATTGAAATTTTGGAAATTGTAGACATTTTGTAAATATTTGGAATTATGGGACTTGGAAAGAGAATAATTGGGTAAGACTTTTCATATCTGTTTCAAATAGATTGTTTATTTCTGATATTATTGAACGAGAATAGAAATAAAATCCACCTTTCTAAAGATATTGTAGATGTATTGGATGTTGGGATGTATGGTGAAATTTGGAAGCTACACGATTTTGAGTATACGAGGATGTAAATTTGTAAATGTTTGAATAATACCAGTAGTGTCTGAATAGTACAAATTATAATAAAAAAGAAAGATATAACAAATTGGAATAACGGAATAATCTTATGAAATACCAGATAAAGGTGATAGGCTAAAGTTTAAAGTAGAATAAAAGAAAATGAAAATAAAAAGTTATAAAGTGTCAAGTAATTCTGAAAGGTTAAAAGTGAAAGCAGATGAATTTATGAGGGGGTAAGAAAATTCAACAAAGCGAGGAACAGGCCGAGGAAATGGAAGAAATAGGTCAACGAGATATAGAACAAGATTTCGAAGATACAGTAATGGAAGAAAAAGATACAGAAACAAAACAGCAACAACAGGATAAAACAAAAACAACGATGTTATGAAAGGACATTGCTGAATCTCAACACAAAAAAGAAGAAATCAAGAAGGAAGATTTAATGCAAGTGCTCATAAAAAATTAAATAATATGGATGAAAACGGTAAGAAAATGGATATAAACATATATATATAAAGAGCAAAGAAAATAAAATTAAAAAAAGATGTGAATTAAAAGAGTGGAAAATAAATGAAAAAATAAAAGAAATTTTAGAGTAAAATAAAAAAAAATAGATCTAGAACCGAAAAAAGTTGAAATAAACATGAAAATTGAAGAGGTAAATTCGGAAGTAGAAGACAAAAATTGAAAGTAAAGAAAAAGAAAGTAATAGAGAAAGACAGATTCAAAGTGTGAGAAGAAAGTAAATAAGACGAAAGAAAATAAAAGAAAAGTAATCATTAAAAAATTAAAGAAGAAAATGAGGAAGAAAACAGAAAACGAAGTAATATTGGTTTATTTTAAATAAATTTTAATTATAAAATATCCCATTCAGTTATTCAATTCGTTACACTTTCCGTTATTTTGTACTATTCTGAGATTTAATCAAAATAATACAAAATAAATAGCGAAAAAATTAATGGATTGCCTAATTGTAGGGGTTATATTATGATAAATAAAATGAATTTAAAAGAAATAAATATTCATAATTTTTCATTTTTCATATTTTTTCAAAATAAAAATAAAATAAAGATTGCTTTTATCGGGAATTGAACCCGGATCGTTAAATACAAAATTGAGCGCGCTAACCACCTGAGCAATAAAGGCTTATGTCAATATAATCAAATATATCACATTAGCACCGTCGTCAAGTTCTCCGCTAAACGATAAACTTGTAAATTAGCGTTGTGGAAATGTGCATCATCTCGGTTACCAATGTGTCGAACTTTCGCTATTCATAAAACTATAATTCAAAATTGGCCAAAAATTAATCGATAAACAGGGATAACGATGCATTCAAATTATCAAGGAGACGGTTTTTGCATCCAATCTAATGACATTTATGTTTATAAATTAAAAATTTCTTTATTTCCGAGATTTCTTATACTTGACAACGCTGCTTCAAATGATAAATGTGACAAATCACAGCAGATAATCTCGAAAAAATATTATTTATATCAAAATGATATTAAATTGTATTATTCACAGTGAAATGTGTCAATTTTCCATAGCCACCCTGGATAAAGAAACAACGGTATAATATACAGATTCGGCTTAATTTTTTCTTAGGTATGGGGCAAAACTATAAAGAGCAACAGAAAAAAGACTATTCATATGAAGCGAAAGAAAGAAAACAGAAGTAGGGCGTTGGCAATCCCACTATTCTTCGAGACGGGGACCGATCTCATCCGTTGACTTTGACATGCGAATAAAACAAATTAAATCTAGACCACATCGAGTCCATAGCGCGTGAAGGTAAAACAATAGATTTTGGTTTTCGTTTTAAAATAACTATGTATTAATATGCCAAACGTTTTTCATAACACTCGTGAAAAATACAAATAGTGAAGTGGTATTATGGGGTCATTCCATTCAAACTATTATAAATTTATAAAAAAAATTGATAATTTTAAATAATGATGGCAAGAACAAATCAAAATATTAATTTTTTAAAAAATATTTTATTTACAGATGAATCCTTCACTCTCCGTGCGCGACAGCAGCGCCAATTTGTTTTGGTATTAAAGGAGTATTTTTGCCTATACTGACAAATACAATTTTTAATAGAATTCGTAAATAAAAAGTATATATGTTAGTTTTAATAAAAGTATATGGATTTATAAAACAATTAAAACATTAATTTATTATTATTATATATTTTTCACGCTTAAATTGAAGAAAATTATGTATAATCATTAAAAATCAATAATAAAATATAGGCAGGCAACAGTATTTACTGGAAAATGTATGAGAAGTTGCCTAAGTCTAATAAGTTGTCATTGAAGAAACCATTTATAATAGCGTGAAGTTAAAATGTATAAAAAGGATCGCTACTTATATTTTCATTTTTGTTCTAAAGAAAACATAGAATGAATGATTAAAACTGGTTTCCGATCACTAAGTCACAAAATTGCATACCAGCCAAATATTATAATCAACGGCAGAAATCTTGAAATCTAGTCCTTGCTGAATGAACATTTAAGAATAAAGGGATATTAAAGAACATCGTAAAATGATAATTTATTGTTTATTTAAAAACTTTCTAGTTTCTGATGTCTACTATTTCCAGCATTACTGTTATTATCACAAAAATAAAGATAATTTTTCTTCTTATTGTACACCTATCCATTTATTTCTTTGATTTAATTTCCACTTTGTTAGTGAAATTTGTTATATAAGTTTCACTGTTTTTTTTGCTAGTATTTGTACAATTTTCAACACAGCAACTCCGGTTGCTTATTGTGTTGTTCTTACCTACTTTTTTGAAAAAAAGTAAAATGTATACGTGTATTTGATATGCCAAAATATCCCCCTAAAATGCACGAATTATCCGCAGCTAGCGCTAGTATCGCTTTTGCTTCCCTTTCCATGACTTCGCACGGAGCGAATAGCTGTATGCACACAGGGTAACCTGAATGCCCAGAAGTAGTTACAACTAATTGAAAATGACATTATTCCTTCCATCAAGAACCTTCAAAAACCTTTGTTTCCAACAAGATGAATGTACGACACATATTTCACATATAGTGACTACCTACCTAAATAAACAATTTCCCCGTCTAGTTGTTGGTACCAAGGGCACTATAAAATGGCCATCACGGTCCTCAGACCTAGCACCGCTTGGTTTTTATTTTTGGGGAATGCTTAAAAGCCATTTATGCAGGTTTGAGTTCGAACAAGCTACCAACTTGGATGAATTACGTCAAAAAATTATACAGTTCAGTGCTCAAATCACACCCGAGCAACTCAATGCTATGATAATAGAAATGTATAATAGGTTTGGCACAAGCTGGTCGTGTGTTCAAAACACTCTTTCTTTAATTGTTTTTTATTTGATAAGAATGTTTAATTTTTAGTTATTTATTTGTTTCTTTTTCACCAGAATTATTGTTTTACTTTTTAAGTTTGCTATGGCAGAAAAGGAATAAAATAAAATATCTTTCATTTCAAATAAATTATTGTAAAATACTCCTGCAACTGCTACATTTAGGTGAACACCCCAACGCGTAATGTACATTACTGAACTTAATAAAATCAAATTCACACATTGAGTGTGTTGGGAGAAACGACTCCCCACTAATTAAAGTGGGATATAGAGCGTATTTCTTTTTTATGAAGCTGTCACTGTTCCTCTTGTTACTTCGCAATATCCAAGAAAAATTCAAGACGAATCTGTATAAAATTTCGCAAACAAAACAACCGAATCACATAACCAAATAGTAATAATTTTCCCTCCACAACATCAAATATTTTTTGTGTGATATAAAATTGAACACATTTATTCAAAAATTGCTTTCACATTTCAAACAAAGACAAAACTAAAGTTCAATTATGGCTCATGATTGACACAAAATGGCAAAAATAAATCGAGAACGAATCGCTTTAATGCATTCAATCTGTTGCGCGAACGTGTTCCATGTTTTCCAACATGGCACAAGACCCGTTTTTTTGACAAGTCATTTGTTTGTTTGCGCGAAAGTTTATAAATGCCAACAGTATTTTTAAAGTATGTTTTTTCTTTTTTTTAACTCTCTGCAGTCTCCTCGTAAGTAATGAGGTCCATACTAATGATATAAGGATCCAATCGAAAAAAACGACAGAGTCGGATTAAGACGATTTTTTATTGCTTCTTCTTTAATTTAAGTAGTCTGGTTTAGTAGTTAGTTAGATAAAGGAAGTGGGAATGAATGTAGGTGTGATACAGGTTTATCGTGGTACTAAGTTAAAGACAGAGTTTATTTAAAATTAGCAGTGGGATAGGTCTGGTATGTATTAAAAAAAAATTAATTTAAATATTCAAAATTTATATTATAACTGATTTTTCAAAAAAGCCATGAGAAATTTTGCAAGTTTATTTAAAAAAGTTACTTGCTTTTTTGTGCAAATTTAAAACCCCTTTTTAGCATGGGTCGGCAACCGGTGATGCTTTTGATAATTTCACTTGAGTTTCATAAAATAAAGTACCTATAATTTTTCCCAAATATAATAAATTTCAGAACGTCTGACAACAACGCATTTATAATAAAACTCGCCGAAATAGAGAAAGATGTTTTAAAATTTCGAATATAAGAGATGCATATTCTAGCTTGGAACGAACTAAAGAAAAGTAAAGGATCTCCAAGCTTTAAGAGTTTGTAAAAGAACGAGTATTACGAATTAAGAACCCTAAGCTTTACAACGCAGAAGCAACGGTATTTTCAATATAATCCGAAAAAGTAACTATTTGGTTGAATATTATACCTTAATCTTCAATTTGTGCACAAGTCCGATAAAGGTAGGCCGTTAAATAAATAATCAAACTCCATCTTGTTAATACTTCTAGTATAGGAACATACTTTACATTTAGACACATTCATAAACAGCTTATTTTCATTACACCAATTTTCAACGATTCCCAAGTTGGGTCTGTAAAAAGTGACAGTCTTGAATTGATGAGATTGAGCTAAATATTTTTAAGTCAGCAGCGAAGAGAAGGTTAAATTTATTGCCAAGTCATTTATAAATACACTAAATAATAGTGGCCCCCAGATTGGAGCTCTGTGGAACTCCAGATGTTGCTGTGAGGGGTGAAGATGAAAATGCGTTGTAAAAGACATAATTAAAACGATGATTTAGGTAAGATGAAAATAATCTCAACAACGACTGATCAAACCCTTAGCTTTCCAACTTCCTCACAAGAATATTATGATTTTTAATTATTACAAAACACATTATGGGCAGGTTGTACAAAAAATATTTTAAACATATTTTAACTAACAAGAGTTTCATTTTTAACTAATTATATTCAAAAACAAATGTCATATTTAAAACTATGTTTAACAATAACCGATGTGTATACAACAAGGTTCACAGTTTAAACTAAGTCTACATTTTAACTGCCTATTGTACACTTAAAAATTAATTTTATTTCTTTAAAATGCACTTGATTCTGTTGATCAAAACCATTCGATAAACAAATTAAAAAGTATTGATATAAAGGTGGTTTTTTATATCTATGCTATAAAGCATGCATTGGAGTAGCATGTAGATTATCTAAGTATCAGGTCAGAGAGATTAAAATTAAATAACATATGTAGTGGGATTCTCATCTTTCAGTACGTCTCCTATCGAGACTCCTATCTTTGTTCGACAGACAGCGATTTTGATGTAATGTCTCTCTCTATTCTGTATGTAATGTGTCGAGTTCGCACAAAAGAATCGCTGTTCTGATCAGAAGAAATTAACCACATCAAAGGAAGAAAATTAGGACCCCTCTTATTTTTAATTTATATTAATGATTGTTGATGTCGCAATAATCAATATGACATTTACCTGTTTGCCTATGATGTCCTTATCTATGTTTCTTGTAAGTTGTAAGGATTCAGATAACTTAGTAAGAGTTAATTGTCAATGAAACTCTGCCAAATGTTTATAAATGATATTGCAATCATTTGTTAAAAATCAACACAAATACCCAAAACAAAATATAAGCTGATAAGTAATAACTATATTAAGGCCATTTTTCAACATAATCACCCCCCACAGTTATGCACTTGTCCCATCTTTCTTGCAGCTTCCTAATTCCCTTGGCGAAGAATTCTTTCGATTTACCCCGAAGCCACTTTTGCACCGCTTCCTTAACTTCTTCATTGTTAGCAAATCTTTGAAGTCCGACTCAGCTGAGTTCTGTTTATAAATACGGACCTAACTCACGAGAATAGGTAGAGAAGAATTCATGTTCACCAACCGCTTGAAACTGTCTCTACGAACAAACCTATTAAAATGAGACTATACTTTTTTGCAAGAACCTATAGATATTTATCGAGCGATAATGAATTTGAGGCACAAAATAATGGTAGTAATGATTCAGAAATTGAAGTCAGCTGCAACGACGACAACAGAAAGATAAATCAATTAGGTCATTGTTAATTTTACACTAAAAATTTTTTCTATTACTTCCAATAATATATGTATATTTAGGTTGAAATCTAAGTATGCTAAAAATAGGTGATTCTAGTGAAAAATCCACAAGATATACTTCTATAATTGCATAAAAAATAGTAAAGTTTAATAAAAGTAACTTAAATCAATTCTAATATAAATGTTGTTTGGTGCTGAGCTGATATTCAACACGAAAAGTTTAGGTTTGAGTTCGCCAAAAGAAAGTTCTTTTTCTATTTTTTTTTTATTCAGATTAATATTTCTATTTTATTTTATAAATCAGTAAAAAGTCATAAATTCAAATCATTGTTAATTTTTTTAAATTAAGTTATTTTTCTTAATAATTAATATTTTGTAATTTTCTTTAGTGTGCCGTAGAAAAAATATATTGCGCAACTCGAAAGGATTATCCGTATTGCACTCAGACACCTGAAAAATACTATTATTTGATAAAGATCCTAAAGTCAATGTTAGGTACTGAATTTTTATATTTTACTCCTATTTCCAATCTATGTAAATATGCCAATGAATTTAATACATTTTTAATATTAAATACAAATCCAACGTACACCAATTGACAATGATACCAGGACCACATTAACAACACCATCCCTCAAACATATTAAACGTAAAAAAAACGAAGTAAGGCCCATGAACTGGAAAATAATGTAACAGCCTTAAAACCAAAATGATATTTAAGTTAATCATTATTTCGAATACACCTTCACACGCTGAAACAGAAAGATGGGGTTTCTGTTATTTTAAAATTTTTTAAACTGTTTGTAATCATCCCCATGTTTTATTAAATTTTGACTGTACCCAAAGATGGAAAATTATTCCGAAACGTATGTAGTGCTGTGCTAAACGATAGAAAATTAAAACATGAACGAATAAACCATGAAAATTTTTATTTATATAAAATTAAGTTAAAAATACATTTCAAAAATGTGTTTTTTTATCAAATTTTCACTTTTATAAATGACAATTATTGAGAGCCATTTCGTCATTAGATGTCACTTACCTAGAACGTTATTTTCCAGTTCTACCCCAAAAGAATTACTTAAGAAAAAAGTTGTTTGAAAGAAATAACAATTTTTCAACACTGTCATATGTAATTTGAATCGTATATTCAAAAAATATAAAATATACATGGTGGTCTATTCGGAAAATCAAATTTAATGACATTTCCAGTAAAACCCAACAATTTTATGGATTTAGGGGTTACATTTGACCCAGTATTGTCGTTTAAATACCACATAGATAACATTTCAACAGCAGCAAATCGTATGTATGGATTCATAGTACGAGTGGGCCGTGATTTTAAAAACACAGATACTATTAAATCATTGTATTTCTCATTTGTTCGATCTAAACTCGAATATGCCTCGTTTATTTGGGATCCTTATTATCAAATACACATTTGTCCCCGATAGAGTCCACACAAAGGTGTTTTCTTAAATAGTTAAGTTTTCGGGCAGACCAAATTTATCCACCGATTGGTATTACTCAAAATGCTTTACTGACTAGACACAGATTGACAAGTAAGACGGAAGTACTTCTCCATAATTACCCTCTACAAAGTTGTTAATTTTAAAATAAATTGTGAAGCTCTTTTACATATGCTTAATTTTAGAATCCCCCGCGCAACCTCTCGAAACACCGAATCATTTTACATAGCAACTCCTCGGACAAACGTTCTGAAGTTTTCACCTATATATAACATGTGTAATAATTATAATAATATTAGTGAACAGTTGGATATATTTAACTGCAGTGTTAAAAACATAAAAACACTGTTTAAAATAATTTAGAATGTATTTACTGTAATTTTAGTTTAATTATCTATATGCTTTTTGTTAAACATGTTTTCTTCCAAATGTACTCCTGTTCTGTAATTGGGTTTAATCTGTTGAACAATGTATACATAAATAAATAAAAATAAAACCAGAAAAGAGCCATTTTGTCGAAATTATGTGTAATATGTTTGTTCCAAATTTGATCAAAATCGCCTAATAAATAAAATATATATTAATGTGGTCTAGTTTCGTTGTCACCTGTCATCACTTCTTGAGATTTACATAGATAAAAACGATATATTTATGTAGAAGAATTTTAAATGTTATGCATTTTTTTGTATATGTAGCAGTAGTTACATTGATCTAAATATCGCTCTATTTTGTTTGAGTACGGCCCTGCGAAAAATGCGATATTAAAAGTTGATTACATTGTAGCTGGATTACTTGATTATCGAGCCGGTTTTGGGTTGCTAAAACGTACGGACTAGAATAAATTGACATGGCAGTTTATTTTTGTTCATTTCAGTCCATTTAATAAATGATATTGCTTTAATGTATTTTTGTAGTAGAACAAAAATGATTAATGTGTTTTATGGTTAACGGGTATTAAGAATAAATTGCTTTTGTAAATATGTCTGTGGGGTTAAAATTTCAACAAATCTATTCGGTCTGTTTCTAACTATGAGAATTGATTAGATTTTTGTAGTAACGTTACTACGTGACGTCGCATTGCAAGATTGTTCAGGATTATGTCAGAATTTTCATTCAGCTAGTCCGGAAAAATAATACAAATTTAAATATTATACTTACTATTATAAATAAGTGACAGTGCAAAAGGAACAGTAAACTTACCTGTAACAAAAAAAAAATTAGAATTTCAAAGTAAAGAAAATATAATATTTATTATTTGGCAAAACATCAAGAATATTTTCAAATGTCATCTCGGTAGCCCAATGTGTCGAGCGGCTGGTATTCATTTATGGACTTTTAGTCAATTAGTGATACTCTGCTTCTAATCCTAAAGCACGCCATGTGAATTTTTAATTAAACCCCTAAGAGACGCCTATGCTCGTCATCAGTCGAAGTGAACCGACCATTATAAAATATACTGGACTTGTCTAGTAACAAAGCAGCGATTCTTAGTCGAACGACGTCTAGAATATTCAAAAGCAAGTCCGGGGTGCCACATATGTATATAAATAAGTTTTGCCGTTTGAGTTCAGTTCTAGTTAGGATATCGTTATGTTTAAATAAATATTGTCAATGTCAATTAGTGTATCACTAAAGGATATGTAAACTTAATTATGTGCTGCAAGATCATTAAGTATTTATTTCAAGGTAATTATTGACCAGTTTTGACTTGATTCTGTTTGAATCAACGACCTTTAAGACTGCTTGGCTGTATGAGAGAACTAAGATGGTTTGTTTTTTGGACTTCCCTCATAAATTATCTATTGAACATAACTCGATAGCATGTATTTCAGCCTGAAATACAGTGGTACGTTTTCTTAATGTGACGGTGTTGTCGCTTTTGGGTTTAGCTTCATATAGGCCAGAGCCTTTTTCCTTGCTAATTTTAGATTCATCCCTACACCATATGAGACCTCTAAGAAAGTATTTCTCTACCTTCTGATTTAGCTGGTTTCAGTTGTAGCCGATCTACAAAATTAATTTGAAGGTTAAGAAGAGTGTTACGTAGTCTGATCCCATATCTAATATGGGTAGCCTACATGTCTTTTGGAACCTGGAAGATCTGGATTGAGAGTTGAGAATCATGAAAGTGTTCCCCTTTTTTGAGCTTCATGCTCCAAAGATGAGAGCTTTGTTAATAAAAAAAAAACATACTCAACGTATACTAGTTTCCAAAACAATAAAACCCTATAGTTGTGTGTTATTGATTATAACCTACTATACAACATTGTGGACAAGATAAAATGTTTAACTGATGAAAAATAATTCGACAATAATTATAATAGCAGGAATATTTAACACAGACTGCAAATAGTGATGCCTCGGAATAACGGGGGCAATGAAAACAATCCCCACTGCTGCAATGGAAGCACTAATAGGACACCCACCTCTTCACTATGTGATACAAGGGGCGGCAAGATTAGGTGCTTACAGATTAGGGAATACACTGGGAAATCTTGACATTAGGCCAGGTCACATGAGTATCTCAAGGTTAGTGACAGGAGACGTGCTAGACATGAGATCAGACCACTTAACCAAGAGGTACTCTTTTAATACTCCCTTTGAGGTTTTAATACAGGAAAGAGCGGAGATCACCATAAGGGAGCCCAATGCTCAACGACAGGAACAAACCTGGTATACATACGGGTCTAAGAGTGCGGAAGGCACTGGGGCAGGAGTATTCTCCAAAAACCCTGATACTAACCATAGCTATGCTATAGGAATACATTCCTCGATATTTCAGGCCGAGGTATACGCAATTTTGCAATGTGCAAAAACGAACAATGAAAGAGCTGTCGAAAATCAGCATATTCAAATAATGTCAGACAGCCAAGCGGCACTTAAGGCCATATCGAGTCAGAAAGTTACGTCGAGGCTGGTATGGGAATGCATCGAAGAACTAAGAACACTGGCAGACCGAAATAGAGTAAAACTATTTTGGGTGCCAGGTCACAAAGGGATAGAAGGCAACGAAAAGGCTGACGAATTTGCAAAAAGAGGGTCAGAAGAAACACCGGAACCAGACACAAACCCAGGAGTACCAAAAAGTACAGTCCGGGGTTTTATAAATGACTGGATTCGGGAACAACATATCAACTATTGGGGAAGCACCCCAAAACAGGCACATGGAAAAGCCTTCATAGGCAGACCATGTCCCAAAAGAACTGGAGAACTACTCTTAATGAATAGGAACCAGCTGAAAGTGATAACAGGGTTCATGACTGGGCACGCTCCAGTAAAGGGACACTTGAACAAAATTGGCATGTACAATGGGGAACTCATGTGCCGACTATGTCACAAGAAACCAGAAACGGCCAAACACATACTGTGCGAATGCGAAGCTCTAGATCGCAAAAGGCAGGCTCTTTTTGGACAACCCCAGGTTGATCCAACAACGTATAGAACCCACTCACCCAAGGATCTGTACAAACTTGTACAAGGTACAAAGGTGATAGAGTGGGTGCTATGAACTAACATGGAGTAAAATACAATAAGCCAATAGGCTTCAGTGTTATTCGGAGACACATAGTCAGACGAGCCCAGGAGAAAAAAAAAATAGTGATGCCGCGAGACCAGAAATTTCTCTCATTTCTCTCCAGCCACTTACTTTTACATATTTGAAATTTTTAATTGCTTATCGTAAATTAAAATTTACTAACTTTTCAGGCAATAAATGTAACCATTTTCACTGTGATATAGTTATAAAACTTGATTTTTCCAAAATATCAAAATTCCATAAATTTAATTTCTCAAATAAGCGACTCGGGAAAAAAAATTAAAAGAAATTGTATAAATAAATCAAAAACAGGGTCCGAAACAAAATTGTAGTGCCACATGAATGGGACTTGGGTACCTACATAAAAAAATACATAAAAGTCTTTGGAAACATGAGATTTATTACGAAATATCATTAGTGTGAACACGAGCAGCGACACTTTTATTCATTAAGACGTACATACTCACGAAAAAACGGATGAAATGTAGGAGTTGATTTACTTTTGCAATTATTCCATATAGAAAGTAATGAACGCTCCTGCAAAAAATTTGATCCTTCACTTTTCACGCAGCGCGAATTTAAATAAAGCGGCAGTAATTAAATTGAAAGCGCTGGAGTCGCGAGTTTTTTGTAGGGACTTTTTTAATTGGACACATACAGTGGAGAAGAAAGGGTTTGTTAAGTTTTCTACATGGTTCGGGCTTAACGAGAGATGCAAAATTTCTTTCGAAAGTAAACAATTATCCATGTCTTCTTTGGCTTATAATACAGGATACGGCACATCTCCATATTACTATTCGAATAATATCACCCTTACCGTTTAAATTTTTTTGTTAAAAAAAAAAAAAAAATTAAAATAAAATAACTTTAGTCCTTTCAATATTTGTTTTAAGAGCAAACCGAACACCTTGAAAATTGTCACAAGACGTAAAATGAACTATTAATATTTAGGTTTAAATAAAATTTCGTTATTTTGGTGATTAAGCCGGTTGACTTTTTTCTCAAAACTTATGTCCCATACGTTATTCTTATGAATTGGACAGTATAATCAATCAGATAATTAGTATTTTCAAATATGCATAATCTTTAATACAATGTATTAGATTTATTTTTATAGTAAATCTATGAATATATTATTAAACTTTTACTATACTTTTTAAAACTTAAATTTTTACAGTCATAAATACTAAAAGTGTACTGAAAATCGATATTTCTATTTGATCTTCATGAAAGAAAATTTTAATTGGTATTCACCACTTTTCGGTTACGTGATGGTTTTACTTAATTAATTTTCAATGGCACTTTCATTAAATGAGTATAGAAATTGATATTTTTTTTAGTTTTATACTCATAAATAGGAAGATTATTAAACTGTAATATCAGACGATTGAAAAACCATAAAAACAAATTAAGTCAATTGCTTTGAGTTTGGAATATTTGAAGTAATATATTTTAAATTCCAATTAAGGTTATTTTTATAGATGGTGATCTAAAAAGTAAGATGTAATCGTATATAATCATTATTTGGATATTGTGTAATTGAACAGTCTTATATAAAACTATTTTTGTAATTTTGACACATAAAGTGACATTTTTAGTAATTGCAGCAAGTGTCAAAATGATCTACTTTACGTAACCACTTGCATAAAGTTGAACATTATGAAACTAGCTTTGAAAAATTCATTAAATTATCAGGTGCGAAAAGAAAATAAATCAAAATAAATCTTTTTTGGTTTTAAAATCAATAAAATACATTATTATTGAAAACACCTATATTTGCAGTTGTTTGATAATTGTGATAAATATGTTCTAAATGAATTTTTTTCTAAAGGGTGTCTCAGAAATATTTTTGTTTTTGGATCCGTCCTCTGGCGCAGTACGCATGTTCCGGAGTAATGTGATAGGTGGCAAACGTTTGGCAACACTGTTAAGTTTTAGTTGCAATTAAGCGTTTTACGGGATCGCAACGTGCTTTTTGTTTTCGTGCGTTTTATAAAAACAATGATTCTTACGTTCTTGTGCGTCGTTTGTACAGAAACCATTACAACATAGCAAGAATGAGAGATATTCCAAGTGCAAATTTGATTAAATATTGGGTGAGAAAATTCGAGAACACTGGAAACACGATGATTATTACAGACGCCTAAAGTTATCGTATGGGCTGCTATGTTAAGCCAAGGAATCATCGGCCCGTATTTTTTTGAGGACAATCGTGGTCAAGTTAAAATTGTTACATCTAAGCGCTACTGCTACATAATTAGGACTTTTTTAACTCCTGCAATTCAGAGCCATGGTGGATACAATAGAAACACGTCATCAGTTATTCCCAGAGAGGGTGTGAAACGTAAATAACGTTTACATTCAATGGTTCTACCAAAGTTTTATTATTTTAAAATAAATTATCCCAAATAAATTATCCATATTGACTCACACTGTATTCAACAACTTAAGTACCTCGTACCATACGACAGTATCTGTAAAAAGCCAGCGGTGTTTTTTTGTTTAGCTCGCGAAATTAAATTCTCGTGGGTCTAACGCAAATTTCTAGATAAATCGATGGGATTTTGATTTCAAAGCTCTGGTTAATAACAGTGATATATATTTTGAGGAAATTTTCTGGTTGAAATTATTTATTTTGTGCATTTGTACTATTTCCGTCGATTGACGGATTTCTTTGATAGCTGCTTTGAACAATTTGATGAAAACGTCTCTACAATAAGGAATTATTTTTGGAATAACTGTGTAGGAGGTTAGTACTCAATTATTACAAAGTAAAATTTGCGTTACCAATTAATTTAAAATTATTTAAATTTACTAATAATAAATAGAAAGTTTTCTTTAATGCTAAATAAAGGTTTTCCTATTTTTTTTAGACGTTTATTTGGGTACCGGTTCTGATTTCAAGAACGGTAAATTATTGTTTCCAACTGCTGGTAGAACAATTGAACTGTAAAACAGAATTTTGTGATTGAAACAAAATACCAAGATGCTTTTTATTGTGGATTTGGCTGAGAGGGAATTCGAACCTTTTAAAATAAGTACCCCGCTGTGGGAATCATTTTATTATTATTTCTTTTCTATAAATAGTATTTAAGTTAAGTTATTCTACATTATTAACTGTGTAACTGGTTTTGGGATAGAGTTATTTTTGGGGTTTAAGTTTGTCTTGATTCCCAAAATCAGCTACTCTTGCAAGAGTTTAGGGCAATCTTAATATATTTATAAATCTTGAAGAAAAGTTAATATATATTTTTTTCGACTTTATTGAAATTCTACCTCTTATTATTTATTTTTACCCTTACACAAGAAGTCTCACTAAAGAGAGTAAATTTAGTAATTTAGTATTGTCTTTAAATTTTCCATCGCCGCTCAAATTACTTGCCGCCGGGTTAAATAATAATTTTCTTTAAATTTGTATACGAACCACCCCATATACTGAGCTGAGCTAGGCACTTATAACTGTTATTATTTTATGCAGCAAAAGAAACGTAACAGTCGCAGAGGGGATATTAACTGGCCCCCGAGAAGTCCCGATTTAATACCGGCAGATTTTTTCTTATGGGGATACCTCAGAAGGTATACACCCTACCGCCACAAGATTTAAGAGAACTAAAGCAAAAAAAACAGACGAAATCAACGCTATTCCTCGTGAATTGCTTCGGAGAGTGATCGATAACTTCAGTTCGAGATTAAGAGAGTGTGAAAACATAAACGGTGCTCATTTATCCAACACTCTTCTCCATAAATAAAAATTTAATATTTATGCTTTCTTTTGATAATAAAATTATCTTGGTACAACAAATTTTAGTATTTTCTTTTACTGCATAAAATAAGAAAATATTTCTGATATTATTATTAATATCACTTACAGATGATTAATGGTGTCATTTGACTTACAGGTGAGAAAAACCAGGAAAACCCCATGCATCATACGGGATAAAATTGTCTTGCGAACCATATCTGCTTAATTTCACAGATCTGTTATTTCCAAATGATATTTAATAATAAATATTAGGTTTATCAATTAAAATTGTCCTAAATCTGTAATAAATATTTCTTGTTTCATATTTCTTTCGAGCAATCAATTAAAATGACAATATAACCATTCGAGTAATCAGTTTTGTTTTCTATTCATAGGTACATTCAAGCAGTAAAAGATCTCTTATTGACTAACCAACTTGTCTTTTTTTTACTCCTGTACTTTGAGAAAGCTATTGAAACGCCGCTATACATAATAATCAATAATAAATCAATAACTTACAAATTTTATACAAACCTATCAAAGTATATATTATTTAGGTATTTATTAAAAAGGTATTTAATTAATTATTTTACAAAGACAATTTTACCCATATAATATTTTCATATTTTAAAAATCATAATTAGAACACATTTAAAATGAGTAGACTGACAAAATATCAACCCAATTGTGTCTATACTTATTAGTTAAACATATTGGGCTTATATTTAGGGATAAATTTATCACACATCTTATTAATAATAATATAATTTTATTTATTTAATTAGTTCTAATTATTTAAATTGAATCGGTGAGTGGAAAAAGGATAATATTCCAAAATCTAAACTTTTGGAAAATAAAAAAAACTGTTTACAGCTTTATTTTTAGTGTGACAGAAAAATGATCTATTATTAACTTGTGCTATATAAAAGTATTTTAGTAATAAATTTAAATTTGTTTTTATTAATTCATTTACCTGAGTTAAGGAGGTTTTAATAAGCCTTTACACAAAAAGGGCGATAAAAAAATACTTCTAATTATAGACCAGTATCATTAATAACAAATATTACTAAAGTTGTGGAAAAAATTATAAAATTGAGAATAGTGTCCTTCCTAGAAAAAAAACATTATATTTGGTTTTAAGCAAGGTATGTCAACAGAAGATGCTATAACATGTATAAAAAACTTGATGAAAGTACACCAACCTTATGTGTATTTTTAGAGTTAGCGAAGGCTTTCGATACCGTTGATCATAAAATATTGATCGATGTACTAGAGGACCTTGGTTTCAGAGGAGTAATAGCAAATGTATTAAAACCTTACCTAGCTAACAAAGTTCAATATGTCAAAATTGAAGATAAGCTAAGTGATATGCATTGTAACATATGGTGTTCCACAAGGAACAGTACTGGGGCCCATTCTATTCTCTATATATATTAATGGTCTTTTAGAGATAAGAAGTAATGGTACCATATCGTCTTTTGCTGATGATGCCGTTATACAATATTGGGATAAATCTTGTAAACTGGTAAAAGAAAAAGCCGAGAAAGATCTAGTCAATATAAAAAATTGGTTTGATTTAATTTCCTTATAAATTAATTTCGAAAAAAACAAATTATATGCCCTTTTCATGTAACAAAAAAAAATACCAAATTTCAAAAAGCTAACTTTAACTCAAAATCATAATACATTAGAAATACAGGAGACAAATAGTTGTAGATATCTGGGAATCGAAATTGACAGGTTTTTAAAATGGGATGTACATATATCATTAATTAAAAAAATCAGATACATAGTGTATAAATTTAGAAGACTTCGATCAATTTTAAAAACTGATCATTTGAAAACAATTTATTTATTTATTTTTTATTTATTATTATATTTATTTAGTACACTCATTACTACAATACGGAATAGCAGGATGGAGAGGGGCATATAAAAATCAAATTAAAAAATTAGAAACTATCCAAAAAATGTTTATAAAAATTATTCCAAAGAAACCTAAACGATATTATAAAAATACCAAACTTTTTAACAAATTTTTATTTTTATCGAAAAATTATAAAAAACATTTTCCTCTCAAATTTGGCATCGTATATCAATCTTCCTCGTCACCATCACCGTCACCTACTTCAGTGGGCCAGGTGAGTTTTTCTTCGAAGAATGGCAGAAAGTCTTCAGGTATGTATTGCAAAATTTTTGAAGTACCATCAATCTTTTTCTTTTTTATTGGGACTCTTCCAATATATGCCCTTGTACTAGGTAGAGGCACGTCGTCAACCTTACTCAATTTAAATTTGTTGATACAAAAACTGTCTATGTATTTACATATCCTCTTTCTGCCTGTTTGAAGACACTATGTCTGTACTTACCAATAGTAAAAGGTACTTTGACGGTTAATCCAGTAGGAGGCGTATTTGTACAGGTTTTTTTTTTTAAATAATGAGGCCACCAGTTGTTAAAGTCTAGTATAACTTCATGATTAATATCTCTTACCATGTATTTAGGATGAGTTGTCTTAGCATTGCATATAATTTCCTTGTACTGTCCAGGTGAATAAATTCAATCATGTTTACGTACTAGTCGTTTGACCACACCAAAAGTTCTGTCACAGGGCATACAACTATGACCCCTAACAGGATAGTATAGGTTAACCTCTTTGAAATGACCCCTCATTATTAGAGTAAGTAACAATCTCGTAAGAGTGTGGTTACGGTTTTGCCCACCGCACGCATCACAAAAAAAAATGAAGAATTTCAACTTCCTTTGGAACAGACTTTTCAATAAAATCTGGTACAAAAGTACAAACCTCGTTAGGCCCTTTCTTGCATTCTCCTTCCGGATAGTTATAAAATATATACGAGTATTTTGAAAAAGAAAAAATCCTTAAAAACAACCTTTTCCACTCAAATGTGAAATTCTATTATAGATATGTTGATGATATTTTGATTTTGTGGTCAGGTAACTTAGACTCATTAAATGACTTCTTGACTTATATTAACGACTTACATTCTAATATTAAATTCACATTAGAAATTGAAATAAACAAATCTATTAACTTTTTAGATCTTAAAATCTCACACAATAATAACAAGTTCAACTTTGACATCTATAGAAAGCCAACACATACAGGCACAGTTATAGACAATACCTCTAACCATCCAGCAACACATAAATTGGCTGCCTTTAATTGCTACTTAGAGAGGCTATTAAACGTTCCTCTGTCTACGGAAAACTTTAATAAGGAACTAAATATAATTAAAACTATTGCTATAGATCACAACTTTGAACTAGATATTATTGATAAAATGCTAACACATAAACAAAATAAAATTCAACAAAATTTAGTTTATATTAACAATCCTAATATGGTACATGAACTAACCACCAGTAAGAAATACATTTCTCTTACCTTTATTGGAAAAGCATCCTATAAAGTGGCTAGCTTACTCAAAGACCACTTTAAAGTATCTTTCAAAACCCCCTCTTCATTACATAAGTTATTTGTTCATAATAAAGATAAATTAGATCCCTTTGACTTATCTGGAATTTATAAATTAACTTGTAAATCTTGCCATTCTTTCTATGTGGGACGCACATTTCGAAATTTCAAGATCCGTTTAAAAGAACATTTACGTTGTCTTAACCAAAATACAACAGGTTTTTCACATTTTGCCAACCACCTACTGGACTCAAATCACGACTTCGATTCAACTGAAGGTTTCGAAATCCTTCATAGTTCCTACAATAGATTTACTCTTAATAGCTTCGAAAACCTCGAGATATTGAGACATTTAAAATTAAATCCTGTTGGTTGCTTAAATGCCCAGATCACGGGGGTTTATATCATATGCACAATACGTAAACACGTTTCTGCGCATACTCCTCCGCGCTTGGGTGCTCTGAAGTCCGTTTTACAATAGCAAAATTGTATTAAAATGTAAAGCACATTGATTAATTTAATAACATCTCGTTCAGTAACACACAAAAAGTGTTGTTTCAAAAATTTTAATTCATATATTACAACAAACTAAAAAAAACATACCTTCACTTAGTTATTTGTACTATGTGAAGATGGCTTTCTGTCCGCTACATGACTGCTGGCTGCCCGCTATAGCGGGCCCCGCGCGCGCTGTCAACAAATAACATCAAAATCAAACAAATGTGTGGTTATGTCATGATTTGGTTGTCGACGAAAACATGTGAGTGGAACTACTTTTATTTTTTTAGATATAAGTTATTTAGGATTATTTAAAATCAAGTAAAGGTATTTTGATGCTTTAACATGTCTTTACTAGGCAGAATTCATTATAAACGCATAATTTCTAATGGTTATAGTACATTTTATAAGGCCCATTCCAAACGTAAATTTTAAGAACATTTTTAAATTTCCTTCTGATATTGATCAAAGAACGGAATGGTGTCGTATTTTAAACATTCCACTTACAACCCCAATCATTATACATTATGAGAAAATCATATTTTGATACAAAATTGTTTACAAACACAAATCGTTCAAGACTGCTAAAAGATTTGCTTTACCTTGCTTTAGCATCCTCAAAACTAGATACACCAAAGATAGTAGTACTTAGTAATATTGTTATCACACCTCCAAACAGAGTCCTGTGAGGATAAAGTTCATTTTAATAATATATATAAAATTAAAAAATGAAGCAGAATTTGAGTCAGGCCACTAGTTATGTTGCAGGGTTTATTAAGAAACTTAATAGTTTTGACTGCAAAGAGTGTAAAGTTAATTTACAGACATGTTAGAAGACCATCGATACTTTTACTTATTTTAAAGAAAATTATGATAAAAGACGTTTTATTTATGTACAAAGAAATGTTATTGTATTTCTTTCAAAAATTCTTGAAATAGTTTCACAACTTTTGGGTCATATTGACAACATTCAAAAAATTAAACTTTTTTGCCAGACCATGTTGATTTTAAATGGTTTAGATCAGAGGCGACTCGTGGCCTAGTCTATGAGGAGACTACTTTTAAAAGGCACACCCTATATACTTAATAAAAATATATGTCTATAAGAATTCAAAAAGCAGAAATATTACATAATAGAAATATATATTTGTATAAAGTATATAGGATGAGCCAGCTTCCTCACAGACTAGGCCACAAGCCATCTCTGGTTTACATATAAAGAACATAAAACATACGTCTTTTCTCATTTAGTTGAAACTTGCCTACTATTAATAATAAGAAAGTATTATAATGATAGTATGAGGGCTGCTGCAATGTCTAAAAGACAAACAAAATGATTTGAAGTTACTGCATTTAATTTTTTTCTGTTTCAGTTTATATGGATGGTTGCTTTTGTCTGATTTCCTAAGATTCAAGAAGAATTTGTTGTTTTGTTTTTTTGTTTATTTTAAAAATTTATTTACTTAGGCATTAGTTTTCATATCAAGTAAATTAATTATTTGTTATGCAATTTCTGATGTTTGTTAGCCAAAGATAGATAACGTACCGAAATAGTAATGTAATGTTTGTGATATTAGAGTAACTTTCTTAAAGAATCATTTATAAGACGTCCGGGAGCGCCATAGTAAATAATAATAATAGACATTCTTGCTTCGCATAAGCTCGCTTGCATGAAAAATATTTTTTTGTATTGCCATCTCTGATATATTTTTTATTTATTTTTCTTGGGAATTTTTAGTAAATATAATTATATAAAACTTTGTATGATATTTATTTTATCCCTCATAATTATTTGTCATAGAATTTTACATTTTTATTGGGCATTTCATAATTGTTACAAACAGCTAATAAAAAAGGAAAATTTTAATTATAATTAAGAGGAAAATTTACTTAAGCAATTATCTTTTTCTAAACAATACGAAATAGAGCCACAAATATTTCTATAGTTTAATTTTACTTTTTAGTGAATGAAAAATATATACCTTCAGGTAAAAGTGAAATGTCTGTTTTTCTGGAGCCACTATTCTGAAATTTGATTTAATTATTTTGTCAATTTTTGAAATCTTTATAAAAACAAAATTTTGCGATTTATTGCCATCAAAATTTAATTAAATTTTGAATAAGTGGCTCCAGAGGAACATATTTGAGCTACACGTACATGTTTTTTATTTCACTAAAAAATTAAAAAAAATACTATCAAAATTTTGTATGGCTATATTTCGTATTAGTTAGAAAATAATTGCAAAAGTAAATTCTCCTTTAAAAAAACCCGCCAATTTTCAAATTAAATATAAAATTACGGGTAACTGCATTACCGACAGAGTAAGAGTTGATGGTAATACTGCTGGTAACTACATTACCGACAGAGTAAGATTAGTTCTACTCCTCCACCCCACAGGTCGTTGCAAGCAAACATGTTGCCAAATTTCTACAAAGAAACGGCAACTCTTAATAATCTTTCCTCCATGGCCCAGATATTGTCAGAAACTCCTCCTGTTTTCTCAACACTAATCTAAATTTATCGTTCTATATTTTTTCCCATAAGAAACCAACGAGCACGTGTAAAGATTAGGTTAGATTGTCTGATATCCACATGCGTCATTTTCTTCTTTTATTCTTCAGTTGCTTCACAACAGTTAACCCAGTCATTTCTTCTTCTTTCTTCTTCCTACAACATCACATACACTTGGTGATTGGTTCATGGCCCAAATCTTTTATAATAGATAATAAATAATTCTTCACTCATAGTTTACATCTTATTAACTATACCTTGTCATAAGTTTACCCAAGAATTTTTTCGTTATAATACTTACCACCACCTGTAGAGGCCTTAACTTGACAGGTCTCCTTTCAAAAAATGTTAGTTTTTTAAAAAAACAACAATGTTTAAAATAGGCCTTATCTTTTAATCTGTTTAATGTATGTGATTTGTTTTTGTATAGTCTTGAATATTTTAAAATTTTTACTATAATTGACTAATATTTGTTTTTTCAAATATTTTTAACTTTTTATTACGTGTAAATCGGTTCATTTTATAATTTATTTCAACCCAAAATTGACGAAACTTGTTTTTGTAGTATTCCCTAGTGGATGGAGAGTATGGTGAGTTTTCTCTTTTTTATTATTTTATATATCGTTTTGTTTCCAACACACCTTACACCACATATTCTCCTTTCCACTAGGCGAGCCTGAAGATGAAGTGATGACACTTCGAAACCGGTCGCACTCAATGTTTTGTTAAACAATTAAACATTGGCTTTCCTTGTGAGATATAAAGGACTTTTTCTCACCCTTCACCTTAAAATTACCTCAACTCACACATGGCTACCCCCCTTGTCAATATACGAGTACGTTTCAGTTTTGAAGTCTTGAATATTGAACATATAATACCATAGCTTTCTCAGGTAAAACATCTGCTTAACAGGCATAAAAGGCAGAGGCAAATTTTTCATATATTCAAATGCTATTCCATTAACTTTTGGGTCAGTTTTGCTCATTTCTTGTACGCTCTTCAGCTTGTTATAAAACTTCGTTGCCCTTCGTTTATGCACCATGAGTTCAGCAGCAGCGACACGTTTTGCGACATCATTAAAAAAATGTATTTAATCTTGGTATTTAACTCTTCACAGGTAGAACAAACATCTACCTGTAGTCGGCCAAATTTGTCGTTAAAATTTTCTTTAAAATATTTGAGATAGTATTCATATTTCACCACTGTTTTGTATTGAAGGAATTTTTCCAAGAATATGTTATACATTTTAAGAACTATAATGAGAAGTGTGAGTTGGAAATGATTTGATGTGATTATGTATTTCATCAGTAACAGAGGCTGGTATTGCACGTGCTCTGTTAGAATGTCGACCACAACCATCTCTTGGTGATTCGTTTGCATTCAGCAGATGTGTCAGTCGAGCCAATGCTTTATGAGAAGCATGCAAGCTAATGAATGCATTACGGCATACCTGAATACGAATATTGCCTTGCATAGCGAAATATGCAAAAGAAGAAGGGATTTGTTTTAAGTCTGCTTGCGTAGGACGATGCCTAGAAACGTCATGTCTTTCTATCAGATCCCTCAAGTAGGTATTTTTTTCATTTTTTGGTTACCCATTGTATAAAGAATTGAGAATTTGAGAACAATGCATTTATTACGGCAAGAACAGTTTGGCCCGTTGTTTTGGTCTCAACTGAGAGTCCTTTAATAGTGACGAATTCTTCCCCCTTGCTCTAAGCCAATGTTTCTTTTTCTTTGCTATGTTCTGACTTATTGACTTTACTTTCTTTCTTTTAGGTTCATCAACCTCTTGTTCCTCTAAATCTGACATCTTATTCAAAAAACTTTATCACATAAAAGGAAGAATAACTTGCAAATACTCTCGCAATAACTATTCACAAACAATCTATAATCTAAAATAACCTATAATAATCATTAAATGATTTTAAATAGAGTAACTAGCGCTGCATGCGCGAGATAAAGAAACAACTTGCTCTCTGTGAATCACATTGAGTGGAAAACAGATAATATTCCTGGAATATGTTCCCTTTTCCATTCAACCGAAAGCTCCAGGACTCTATTTTTGATGCATAGTAACATTTTTTTTAATTTATTTATAAGACCATTTAAATTTATTTTTAAATCGTCTCTCTAAATTTCATCTCAATAAATATCGCTGATGTCAACAAAAAATTCTTCCCAAAGTATCAGACGAAGGCAACGAATTAAACTGTCCGCGAATTAAAAATCGCGTAGTTATGATGTAACTCCCAAACGTACCATTCCAGGAACCGACCGTGAAGATTACCCCGATGTTTAATGAAAAGACCTCCCTGCGAGTAGACCACTTAAAAAAAATATCGCTGAAAAACCGGTTTCGTCGTTATGTAAGCCGATATACCTACGTAATACCTAACGCGAACCTCTGCGGTCGTATATACGTTGACAGGTCGACCGTTTTTTTTAACTTCGAATAGTCAATCTGAAATCTTTACGAGGTGACATAAATTTATTGAAATATTCATTATTATTGTTTTTGCTGTCTTGAACTGTTGGATATGGTTAAGGATTTATTTGCAGACTGATGCTGATGGAGTTCGTTAGTCTATGGAGATAAGAGTTACCCGGTGCTCTGTCGGACAACTCATAGAAAATTTGAGTAAGTCGTAATCGGTTGTAGAATCCGATTACAATAAGAAGAACACTGCTACGTCATAACCATTACTTCGAATTTTGAATACATATCATCTATAACTATCATTAAATAAAAAATAAGTAAGATGTTAGGTATAAAACAATATTTCCTATATTCCTATAATATCAATACGCCACTAAACTCCCAGTAGGCGGCAATAACCAATTAATTACTTTGCCAAATGATGACGTAGCTGTGTTCTCCTAATTGTGATCGGCCCCTTTTTCTTTGTGTGTCACATAGTGAAGAGTGCTGAATTTATAATTTAATTATAATACTACCAGCGAGAATTGGCACGCGAGATGTTTATACAAAAAGAAAAGAGAACAACCACAGAAATACAATTAATCCTTATTGAAGAAGTGAGCTCCAATGTCTGCTTTTGTTAATGCACATCTATTATTAGCTGGTCGTATTATTATATAATTAAAAAAAATACCAACATGAAAATAGTTATTTATGATAAACTTGTTAAAAGGTAAATTTTTTTTTGTGAGAAGGAAATATGTTGAAACAAGAAAATTAAAAGGCTTAATACACAAGTGCAATTTTTTTACAAGTCCTGTTTCAGTTTCATAAAAAGTTGAGTTGATTCCAGGCTGTCAATATAATTTTTTTTAGTTGAGACTATAAATTACCGATGCAAACTCTAACGCAAATAAAGATGTTTGATAGTAACAATATCTGTAAAATTTTATAAAATACAATATCTAAGAATGAATTTATTTTCTATATATCAAGCAGGCGTAGAATACAGATCATTTAAAATTTGGGTTAGTTGCTCGTTTCAATAATATTAAACTAGTGAATAATTATAATTTTTGTGAGTGGCTGTTTGCTGAATAGGGTGTTTTTCTAACTGAATAATTTGCTTTATCAATTAGTTTTGTTTTAATTTGTATTCAAGTTATTTTGCAAATTATATTACCCAATTTTTATCCATCAACCTTTTGTACTTAATTTGTCAATTCTGACGTAAAGATATTTTGTCAAGTATTGAGAAAACCTTATATCCTAAATTAACGGGGTTATATTAAATAATTAGAACTTATTTGACTATTTACTTATATTTTATTTTCCTCTACGAGGTGTAATCAAAAGTAAAGTGGGTTAGATTGTCTGCTCTGGCGTAGTACATTGCGGTCATTGTATGCGTTTATTTTGGGATTACTGTGGTCAGTTTTCCAGAGTCGTCGTACCATGGTTGATGCGGGCTAGTGACATTGCAGTCAGTGTGCTAGTAATGGCTTAATTTATATACCGATCGATAGTTTGGGCATTGCGGTCAGTGTCAACAGAATTGAGAATATAACTGAGTCAATTATGGAAAATTTAAAGTTGTGTCAATTATATTTTTTGATTAAACACTATTTTGACATAAAGAGTTATCAATATAATTTTCTTGTTAATTAAAATGATAATAAGTATTTTGTTTATGAATAACACATTTTCATAACTTTCTTTAATATAGAACTGCTTTTGGTAAACTTGATTGCTCATACTTGTTTTTTTTTATTTCAGGTACGCCATCTCATACGTGCATTAAGTATTTTATCTATTTTATTTTAATATTATTTTATTTGCATTTTTTTTTTCATTTAATACTTATTTCTAAATAATTTTATTTTGTTCTATATTTTATATTTCAATTTAAAGTTATTAAATCGTCTATTTGATTTTACTGTTATTTTATTTATTTTTATTGTTTTTAATCATTTAATACTTCTCTCTAATTTTATTTTATTCATAATTTTACCTTCCAATTTATAGTTATTAAATCTTTTATTGAATTAATTTCTAGTATTTCCTGACATTGATTAAATAACTAAATATTTTCGCCCAAGTTTATAATAGATATTTTTAAATTGCAAATATCTTCCTATAAATATTATAAAATAACCGTTAAATGGTTTTAGGTTTTTAGGTTTAACTAAATAAAATAAGTACGTTCTTACAACAAATAGTCCAATCAAATTAAATTTTGAAGTTTTAGGGGGTTGAAAAGGGGTGAAAAATGGTATATTCGCGATTTCCAGCAAAAGTTGACGTCAAATACAAAAGTGTATAAAGCAAAAATCTACAGCTTTTGCTAAGGTCACTTTTTAACATAACCACAAAATTTTCGATAAAAATGCAAAAGTTCGTTCGAATTTTGTTTTTCGTTTTTTATTTTTCCTCTTTCCAAAAATAATTAAATTTTGATGAAATTTGGTTAAATTATACCTTTGTGTGTCTTAAATAGGCAAAGAAAAATTTAAATAAAAAATTCAAAAATTTTCGAGATTATAATTTTTTTCGGTCAAAAACACTTTTTATAACAAAGAAATTCTACGGTGAGAAATAATCGCACAAAGTTCTTCAGGTACTCATTTTTTTCGTTTTAACATGTTGTTTTTGATCAAATAAAAAAAAATTAATCATCATTAAAATACATGGTCAAAAAGGGATAAAACAAAAAATGACAATGGCAACAATTAATTATTACTTAATTATTGATATAATTATTTAAAAAATACTGACTGCACCATTCAATTTTATGGAAAAAATATAAAAGCAACTGGTTTTTATTTTTTGACTAGAATATTTATTTTTGTATACAGGATCTAATTTGCTAGGCACGCAGGATAAAATATTTGGGTAAAACGCAAACTGTCATATTAAAAAAAACTCTTAAAAATACACACAACCAAACTTATATGGAATCATCTATTATTTTTCATAATTTTTGAGATATATGAACATTTTTTGTTTATTAATAACACTCAGTCCTTAAGAAAGACTTTTAATGACAAATAATCCCCATGGCAATAAAAATAATATATAAGTTGACAAAATAAACACAATGGTATTTTTTTGGTTTCTGAAACGAAATGAGATTTAAATTTTTAATAGCCGAAAAGCAAAAACAAAAAGAAAATTGGTAATTTTAACAACCTCTAGCCCTTATGCAAGCTTCTATTCGCCTTGGCATGCTTCTTATTAAATTGTCAATATTTTCTTGAAAAAAAAAAAAAAATCACCGCGCATGCGGTATAGCGGCGGAAACGATGGGTTTCCGAAAAATCTCTTTCATCGGTTAGAAAGGAAATTTTTCGCTATACAACTTTGCTCTAATGAAATTTTCCACCAAAGTGCGTTGTTTTTATGTAAAATGCAAAATCCGCAAAATAAACACATTTGTTTTTTTTTGGCGCACTCTTACAGCAAAAATATGAAGTTTGGCAAATATGTATAAAAGGACATAATCGATAGAAAATTGTTTGTTCTTCAAAAAAAAGTCCAACAAAATTTTTCTTGAAAATGCATCGTTTTTGAATAAAATACAAAAAACTGAAAAAAAAAAACAGAAAAATGTATTTATGTTATATAATACCTTCTTCCGATCATTCTCATCTATGCCCAGAGAAATTTTGTCAAAAGAAGTCAAAACTTTCATTGTTATCAGGATTTCTATGCTATACTAAAATTTCGCCTTAAAAACCTAATTCCGATGAACTACTTAAATTAATTGAGATTAGGGATTTCAGTTGATTCGGGACAATGAGAAACTTGGGTTTGTAGATTTGTTGGTTTGTATTTGTTTAAAAGATCTACTGGGCTCCCTTCTGTCGCTAATGCTGCAAGGAAATAGTCTCGATTCATACAACATCCCTTCCAATCCTATCTTCTCACGTAAACTTAGAATTGAGAGTGGCTCTAAGTTAGGTAGATCTCCTCTGTCTATTTGGTATGCTCCTACGTATAATGCCCTTAGATTGTGGAGTGCTACACAGTCAGACAGAATGAGAATGGAGGTCTCGTCTTCTTTCTCACATAATCTAATCACTTAAGGTGTTCTATAAGTCGGCAATGCCCAGTAAGAATCCCTGTTACCATGCGTAGCTTTTTCTTGATCCGACAGAACCCTGTATAATAATAACATCAAACCTGTTGATGTTTGAGAAATCATTGTTGACATCCATCTAATTATATTATACAGAAAATGATCAAAGGATTTTAAAATGTTGCCAAGTAGCCAAATTGTTACCACCTGTATTCTAGGTTAAATAAATATAGGTATACAGAGTGGACCACTTCAAACTATCCAAAATTGTTCAATGTTAGATTATCAGTATATTTTAAATAGTTTTGTTTGTTTTATAATTTTGGTAATTACAACATACACAAATTTGTTAATAAATAATAAAGCTAATATACTGTTACATTGAGTTTACACAGACAAATCTATTGTACAAACGTTTATGTCAACACCATTTTTGATACTAAATATTTGTTTTGTTGATCATTTGTGTATGTATTCATAAATTCCGTCAGTGGAAATGTACAATATAACTCTAGTATTTAATTATTTATTATTTTTTTGGAGAGGATTCTCATAGAGTAGATATAAATCTGGTTGTTTTGACAAAATAAGTATGATGTTACGTTAAATACATTATCTCTTTTTGTTTTTTATACCGTCTTCTTAATCTAAATGTTATTTATTTACAATCGCCAAATAATTTCTCTAACAACTAGCAAAGTTATTACATAATTCCAAACCTCTTTTGCCATTGTTGCATGTTGTATCATAGAACTAGTTCCATGGTTTGAGTTTGTGTCACGGTAAACTATAAAGTAAAATAACTCCTTAGAAACAAAAGAAAATGTCGCTAAAATTGATCAGAGTTACGAGTAAAAATACGCTAGGTTGGCAACAGTGTTGCCCAAGGCAAGGATTTTACCCGATTTTTCGGATATGCTTGCCCAACTTATGAACGGCCATTCATCAAATATTTCAGCGTTTTCTATTTAGTAGAATGCACTATGCTTTGTTTTGTTATCCAACGCCAAAGATAGCCATTGGATAACGTAAAATTTATTAAAAGTTATAATGGGAATTATACTATAACCTTTAATAATAGTGCGGTTTACTTAAACCAAAAATAATAGAGAAAAGAAATGAAAATTGTACTAAAAAGAAATATAATATTGCTAACTAGAGTATTCTTCCTTTATTCAAAACATCCCTTAATAGCAGTAGCCACTCCCGGGAGTTGTAGCTATCTTAACAGTGTTTCTTCAATATTGTGAGGTTGGGTTAATCCAAAATGTATAGAAAAAAATATTGGACCGCATGTATTTTTGACAAGAAAATTATTTTTATTACTAGTTATATTTTAAGATAGTTTGTCGTTAAGTACGTACTTATCGGTTCATAGGTAAGGAAACGTGATTTAAATAGTTTTATAGTACACAATAAAATTAAACGCTTATTAAAACTAATATATACACTATGTCCCACTAGGTTGGAATCATATGGGAAACTTTTTTATTATTACTTTTAGGAAAAGAGTTATTCTTCATAAAAAGTTCTGCATTATCTAAAACCTATAATGCAGTCATTAAATATCAAATTTTTTCAGTGGTATACGAGGTTTGCAAAAAATATGAGTTTTACTTAAGAGTAAAGTACCTTTATTCTTTATACGACTGATAAAATTTGATATTTGATGGTTGTATTTTAGGTTATAGACCAAGCTCGACTATATAAAGAACAACTTTTCCTAAAATTAGTAATAAAAAAGCTTTCCTATGCCACCAACTGTCTACGTAAATTGGCGGTATATGAAAATATCTTAGTAATCTTAATCACTATCCAAAAGGTATATTTATTATCTATCAAACCAGATATAAACGTTGATTTTCTAGATATATTTTTGGTTCCTTAATAAATCATACTACAAGAATCCTTTTTTAAGAAAAGTCAATACAGATCTCTCTGCAGTTCAACAAGCTGTGTCCAAAATGGACAAATCAACCCTTCAACGGTTGAAAGTCCAAGATTAGAATCTCTTCAAAATGTAGAACAAAAGTAGCTATCTCTATTTACTATTACTGATATTATTGTTGCCTAGCCTTGTCTGATAAGTTCTAATAGAACTTTTGTGCACCCAGAACCAAATCTTCTCAATCTGGTGGATTGAATGACAATGACACAAGTACAAGTGACACAATTAAAATAAACAAACCCTATCTATTATTAAAATAAATAACTATAAATATTATAACTAATTTTAGGATAGAAAACTCAACGACTTGAGGGAAAAGGAACAGGAAGTTACTATAAACAAGATATTTAAGAGGAAAATCCACTTGAAGAAGGTCATAAACGTCAGGACTTAGATTTTGGTTCTTCGAATACTAAAGCTGTTTTATTTTAAATGTCAGGTAACCAAAATCAGCTGGACTACTCTACTAAATATCATCAGGCTTTATATTTATTCTCTTTACAGGATATTTTACATAGATTTTAAATAATATTCATATTAAACGTTTTATTTGCACAAGACGTGCATTTTTCTCACTAATTCGGAGAGTATTATAGAGTTGTAATTTTGAAACCGTAACAGTTTTAAAACATTTTATTAATATCTATTGAATGGTATTAATGAGTTTGGGTAAACTACGGTATTCTGTAACTTTTAATCCTTTTAATCCTGGCCACACTGTAAAACGGTACAACAAAAATATGACGATTCATTTTTTACCTGTCAGAAGTGCAATCTTCTAAATTAGTTTATTTTAGCTCTCATAAAGTGAAAACTACAACTGCAGTCTAATTTTCTTTGTTACTTATATTTACTTACAGATAGTCTTAGGTTTATTTTAATTTCAATTAAATTGTCCTCTAAACTATATAAAATATTTGAACTTGTCACTATGACTTAAAACACTATAGTAATAAATCGAATCTGACATAATTGCATTCACCCGCAGGAGGAAATTGGAATGACTAGGGCCCCTAAACCTAAGATGTGCAAGCATCCAGCTTAAGCGGGAGGTAAAATATCTCGGGGTAATGATTGACTCGAGACGTACCTGGAACCAGTATCTAGAAAAAAACCACAAGGAGAGCGAAAAGCTCGTTAATGATGGCAAGGCGATCCTTTGGAAAAAAATGGGGGTTAAAATTAGACATGGTATATTATATATTATAACATGGTGGTGAGACCGATAATAACATACACAGCTTTGATGTGGTAGCCAAAGACACATCAAAGGAAAGCAATAATGAGGCTAAGCAAGGTACAAAGACTTGCCTGCCTCGAAATAACGGAGGCAATGAAAACAACCCCCACTGCTGCAATGGAAGCACTAATAGGACTCCCACCTCTTCACTATGTGATACAAGGGGAGGCAAGATTAGGTGCTTACAAATTAGGGAATACACTGGGAAATCTTGACATTAGACAGGTCACATGAGTATCTCAAGGTTAGTGACAGGAGACGTGCTAGACATGAGATCAGACCACATAACCAAGAGGTACTCAATACTCCATTTGAGGTTTCAATACAGGAAAGAGCGGAGATCACCATAAGGGAGCCCAATGCCCAACGACAGGAACAAACCTGGTATACAGACGGGTCTAAGACTGCGGAAGGCACAGGGGCGGGAGTATTCTCTAAAAACCCTGGTACTTCAGGCCGAGGTATACGCAATTTTGCAATGTACAAAAACGAACAATGAAAGAGCTGTCGAAAATCAGCATATTCAAATAATGTCAGACAGCCAAGCGGCACTTAAGGCCATATCGAGCCAGAAAGTTATGTCGAGGCTGGTATGAGAATGCATCGAAGAACTAAGAACACTGGCAGACCGAAATAGAGTAAAACTATTTTGGGTGCCAGGTCACCAAGGGATCGAAAGCAACGAAAAGGCTGACGAACTTGCAAAAAGAAGAAACACCGGAACCAGACACAAACCCAGGAGTACCAAAAAGTATAGTCCTGGGTTTCATAAACGACTGAATTCGGGAACAACATATTAACTATTGGGGAAGCACCCCAAAACAGGCACATGGAAAAGCCTTCATAGGCAGACCATGTCCCAAAAGAACTGGATAACTACTCTTTATGAATAGGAACCAGTTCAAAGTGATAACAGGGTTCATGACTGGGCACGCCCCAGTAAAGGGACACTTGAACAAAATTGGCATGTACAATGGGGAACTCATGTGCCGACTATGTCACAAAAAACCAGAAACGGCCAAACACATACTGTGCAAATGCGATGCTCTAGATCGCAAAAGACATTCTCTTTTTGGACAACCCCAGGTTGATTCAACAACGTATAGAACCCACTCACCCAAGGATCTGTACAAACTTGTACAAAGTAGAAAGGTGATAGAGTGGGTGCTATGAACTAACATGGGGTAAAACACAATAAGCCAATAGGCTTCAGTGTTATTCGGAGACCTAGTCAGATGAGCCCAGGAGAAAAAAAAATGACTTATTTAATGTTGACTACAAAAAAAAAATAAAAGCCTGTCTTTGACAAATTTTCCTCATTTTCAATATATTCTGGGCCCTACTAGCCAAAAATTTGTATCGGTCCAATTCAAATAAAAACATTGGTCTTTCTATGCCTTAAAGAACTTCAGTTGAATTCTTTTAAAAATGTCAGAAAAAAGAGGAAAAATACACAGAGAGAGATAATATGTGGTGACGAAGCAGGCGCTTGAAACGATCATTATAGAAACGAAGAACATAGTTAACAGTCATCCTCCCATGTTTCTCAAGATTCAAATGACTCAGAGGCGCTAGACCTACCTTTTAGTATGACGGTTAATATTGTTATGTGTGTGTAAAATATAGTAGATAATAACGTATGGGTGTTATGAATGTTGACTACGGGTGGGTTTAGTAGATAACATGTCCTCAAGGTACCAAAAAATTTCTGGCAAAAACGTTATGGTATGAAATCCTATTTGTTAATATGTTCAACTGGATGATACCTACTATATTCTACAACCAACAATTGCCTGACACGTTTCGAGGGGAGTTACATCTGCCAGACGCTTTCAATGTGTCGAACAATATCTGCACTTTATAGAAAATTTGTTTATTGTTAATTTCTCAGTAATGCTAGTAATGCTGAGGGCCAACATCATGGAGAAAGCTGTGATTGTAATGGACATAAAACAGTTTTTAGATTAGATTAGATTTTTATTTTAAATAAAATAATTTGAACCTGCAAATTAGACCCAAGTCGTATTTTTTACATGATAAAAGCTAAAATAAACTGTGATCTACAGAAAGACAGACAGGTTAAAATGAATCACCATTTTTTTGTCTTAAATACACTAGGGAACTTATTACCTAGATCAATTCAAGCAATTTACGCAGCGTTGTTTGTATAAAACATTTTATCATTATATTTAGGCTCACTCTATACCTAATTTCAATCTGTATGTATATTTTGGTTGAACGGAGTGTTATTTTTGGCGACACGCCTTGTTGATCCGCGGAATACCGCGTGCCAAATCAAATAAACAAAACCTTCAAAAATAACTGCACAACTGACCTAGAGGACGCTCCGCGAGAGTTTACTGCGGAATTTCATGAATGAATGCATTCGATTAGATTTTACTTTGTATATTATGTTTAGTGTTCAGCCAGCTTACATTGTCAAGTTTTGTGTTAGTTTAGTAGCCTGGAAATAAGGTGATTAATAGAGCCATACGAAGTTGAAAATGAAAAATATTAGAGTAATAAACATTCTTATATATTACTGAGCCTTTATATAGGGTGTTTCAAAAGGTATGTCATAAATTCATCCTCAGATAGATTACCAAAAAATAAGTGGATTTGGCTGTATTTACCTATAACAAAAACTGGCTCCCAACAAAGTTACAGGGTGTTAAACTAACATTTAGAAAAAAGTTTTTTTTTTTTGTAAAAAATTTGCTGTTGCGATTTTTTCTTCTAAATTTTTGTCAGTGTTGTAGATTTGAAGGCCCAATATTCTAAGGAGAAAACAAATTTAAAGCGACCCCTTTAAAAAAAGTTGGGGGTTGGGTACCTTTTAACGCTAAAATCAAAAAGAACTATGAATTCTTAAACGTTTTGTAAAAAAGGTATTTATAATATTGGTTTGGCGCCATAAAAATGGTGTGTCACGCGTCCTCATGGGTTCACCATGCCACTGATAAAAATACACGTTAGTTGGGAATGTATTTATTAAATTTAATAGTAAATAAAAAAGTTATTTTTTTAATTAAACAATTAACAAAAAATTAACAATTAAAAATAAACATTTGGTAATAATTATTATACATATTTAATTTAGTAAATATTCAACATGTCCTCTCCTCCTTCTTGAATACGGGCGGCTTAAGCACAGTCCCACGCACACCACTGATTTTTATATGCGTTTTTTGTACAATAACTTCTGACCTACTCTTAGTTTTGTTGATATGTTAAGTCCAGGACGGACGAATTGCTCTAGAAATTCAGTTAAAAAATTGTAAATAGCTCGTTTAATAAGAAAGATACAAAGTTCATTTCCCTATAAAAATTCATAGTTCTTTTTGATTTTAAGATCGATGAAGTAAGTTTCTTTATGTCAAAAAAAATACGGGGGGTTAAAAGGTACCCAACCCTCCAACTTTTTTTAAAGGGGTCGCTTTAAATTTTTTTTCTCTTTAGAATATTGGGCCTTCAAATCTACAGCACTGGCAAAAATTTTGAAGAAAAAATCGCAACAGTAAACTTTTTACAAAAAAAAAAAAAAAAAAAAAAAAAAAAAAAAAAAACGTTTTTCTGAATGTTAGTTTAACACCCTGTAACTTTGTTGGGAGCCAGTTTTTGATACAGTAAAATACAGCCAAATCCACTTATTTTTTGGTAATCTATCTGAGGATGAATTTATGACATAACTTTTTGAAACACCTTGTATGGGTGGTCAGTTCTTATTTTCATGTATGTTATAATCAAGTTATTTTTCTACAATTTTTTCAATAATTAATTTAATTTTACAAACGTAGAATATTCGATCCGAAAGATCTTAAACCTGTATTATTTGTAATAAAATCTTTTTTCAGTACCTTTTTAAACAATCATTTAATTTTACAAATACCGATCCGAAAAATATTAAACCTACGAATTTTCCTGTAATTTAAGTTTTGGCATAATTGGCAGCTGTACCAGAGGCCCATTTTACCAGCAACTTGTGCGCAAGGCACGATATAGTTTTCTTTCGAGAATTTGGTACTTTGAGACAGTAAAGACGTCGAAAATATTCCGCTATAGCAGCCGAGAAAATAGCTATTTGTGTATTAAGAGCAGAAAGTAACACTTTGGCAGTTAGACAGAAAGTTACCGCGCGACGCGTTATCGGAGAGTTTTTCTACGATCACACCAAAATAAAATACAAGTATTAGAAATTAAAAATTTAAAAAACCCTTCAAAAACGTGCAGATGCCATCACTACATCTTAGTCAAATTTATATGGTACCACCCCTGAGGTACCCCCTTATTAACAAAAAAAGAATCACAAATCGGACAAGGTGGTAAAGCATTATCGCTAAACATACATAAAAAAAGAAAAGTTTGAGGATTTTCTCATGGACCCAATTATTAGATTTTGACCAAATTTATATGGGACCACCCCTGAAGTACCCCCTTTCTAACAAAAATAGAATCATTGAAATCGGACACCTTGTTAAAGAATTATCGCTGATCATACATAAAAAAAAAATATCGCGACGAATTGAGAACCTCCTCCTTTTTTGAAGTCGGTTAATAATAATTATATTTTATTTGAAATGGATTACTATCTTTCTTTTAGTTTAATAATTAGTTTGGCTACACTAAACAATTACAAAAGAAAAACGAATAGAGGCCAAAGTTATACCCCTCAAGACCTCCAAAATGCAGTTGATGGCGTAAAATCTAAAAGACTGACATTGAAAGAGACTTCAGAAAGATATTCTATTCCAAAAGCTACCATAACTGACCATGTTAAAAACAGAAGAGGTGTGAAGTCAAAAACATTTGGGAGACCGACAGCTTTATCTTCAGAAACTGAAGATCAATTGGGTAGACTTATTAAACTAATGAAAAAATACGGCTACGGCTTATCAAAGAAAAACGTTTTACAACTGGTGAGCGATTACATAATTAAAGAAAAGATCCCAACCACGTTCAAAAATAACTTTTCTGGAGAAGAGTGGTGGTCAGGTTTTAAAAAAAGACAACGCTTAAACCTTAAAAAACCGCAAAATGTGGAAGTTGCCCGAAAAAAAGCTCATGGTCCTTTTGTCATATTCAATTATTTTGACCAACTAAAACTAAATTTGGAAGAACTCAATATTGAATCAAAAAATGTTTCTAACCTTGATGAATCGGCATTTAGTCACGATTCGTCTAAAACTAAAATAGTAGGAGGAAAAGGACTGCCTGCTACAAGACAGAGACAACACCACTGTCCTACTGGCTTGTAGTACAACTGGAGACAATTGTCCTCCATTGTTTATTTTCAAAAGAAAAAACGTTTGGAACCAATGGCATCCTAACGAAAATGAAGGATTTCCCGATTCAACATGCCGCTACTCAAAATGGCTGGATGGAGTCTTCTGTATTCCTGAAATATTTTGAACATTCCTCTGTAAAAGCAGCAAATCCGTCCCCTAGTAATCCCGTTCTTCTCATCTACGACCGTCATGCAACTCACATTGGTTTAAAATTAGTGGAATTGGCTGCGAAAAACCACGTGACAATTATTTTACTGCCTCCTCATTCCAGCCATTTACTTCAGCCCCTCGATCTGTCAGTTTTCAAGTCCATTAAATCATCGTGGGATGAGTATCTCTGCAAAAGGTTGAGACAACAAGGCTATCAGAAAATTTATGAACGATCAATGACGACAAAAATAGGAGAACTAAGAAAAACTTCAATATGGACATTATTAAAAATTGATTCAGGAAAGCTGGCATCTTTCCGTTTAATAAATATATAATTCCTGAAGAACATTTTGACCAACTATCTTTGGAACGATGGAAACCATTGCAGCTCGAAACTGATCAAATGGCAGCACCCGAACTGGACCAAGTTGCAGCACCCGAAATGGACAAAGTTGAAGCATCCGAAATTGATCATCTCTTACCACCTAAAACTAATATGGTTGCAGGTTTTGAAAAAGACAAAAATGACCAGGTTAAAGCCGTCGAAATTCATGACGCTACCTCATCGGGAAGCAACCTAGACTGGTGCAGAACTCTCTCAATACTTTCGAAAAATTGCTACTATCAACTATTTCGTCCCATAATCAGAGAGGTCCGCCAGTTAAGAAAACCAAAGATTGTTAGGGTCAAATGTCATCACATCTCAGGAGTGTATAAAAATTTTGAAAGACAAGGAGGACGCCGAAAAGCAAAAGAAAGCTATGAAAGAAAACAAAGAAAACCAACAAAAAACAAAAAAAGAACAGAAAGCCCTCGAGAAAGCCAAGAATAAAAACCAAAGAAGACAAAAGAGAATCAAAAGAAAAAATCGAAGTTTCAATTGTCATCATCCTCTGATGAGGAAGAACTGCCATTTAATATGTGCATTGATGAATCTGATGAAGATTTTGGAGAAGAAATACCTACTGAAACAGAGTTTGAAATAGACGACCTACCAATCCATCTCGAGATAGAATTGGAAATTAGTGATCCCGAAAACAATCTGGTTCCATTCTTAAAACCAAACGAATTAATAACTTTGGAAGTTTCAGAAACTGGTATCTGTTCGTTTGAAACAGTTGATCAAGTTCCCAACTACAATAATAAAGAAGATCCTTCTGAAGCTTCGGTTGTGCCAAGAAAACCAGGGGATTTCGTTCTAGTCAAGTATGAATCTACCAAAAAAACTGTGAAAGTTTACCTAGGAGCAATCAAAGAAATATATGATTCAGAAGAGTGTTTTGTTAAATATTTACGCTCTGTAGATAAAGAGAAGAAGACTTTCAAGTTCCATAGACTGATGCACTTGCCCCATAAACTGGGGTAAGTGCATTTCTGTGAGATTGCGACCAATTTATTTTTTTTGTAATAAATCCAAATTTTCAGGTAAAAATACTGTCGGATTATCATTACTTAAGGTTGTAAAAATATTAGTATGCTTAAAAAACTATATAATACGATGATTTCTAGCTTTTTATCTTTATTTTAAAGTCAACTTTGAAACTGAAGGTATGCACTTCTCCGAGTTAACCTTACAATCGTTTGCTCGATACAATAAACGAAAAACAAAACCGATATTGATAAAGTCTGATAACAACGTGATTCCTGGAATTTTCAGTTATCTCCTGCTGAAGCTGCCCGAGCCTTTTAGCAAGCTACATCAAAGGGTTGCGGATCCAGCCACATTAATAAAAATGGTGTCCGATTTTTGTTTAAGTCGTTACTAGTAGATATAGTATTACATCTTCAAACATATATTGGCGAGCGTACAAAATCTAATGTCAACTTAATCACATTCAAAATAACTTTCGCACGGAGAGTTAGTCCTCCCCCTTCATTTTCTACTTTAGTGGCTAGCATTTGATCTAAATGTCGGCGTCACTGTCTACCATTATCTAAAGAGACTTCATAATGTAGTTCCACAAGTTTCTTTAGCACTGTTCCAAAAATCCATTTAGATTTTCCTCCGTATTCACGAACTATAATGGCGTAGTTTAGATTTTCGTTGAAATTTTATAGATAAAATTATTTGAGTAGTGGAAATGATGGTTTGTGATTTTTAGTTTTAAGTGGCATAGGTTGTCAAAAATCGTCCATCAATAAAAAAGATTAAAATATGTTTCAAAAGTAGTAATTCTCCTTAAAATCGTATTAAAAAATCAAGTAACACAAATTCTGAATACATATATCAGGTTGAGCAGCAAAATGTTCGTATTTGTATAGAAATTGAACATAATTTTTATTATTAATAATACATATAAATTGTAGAGGTTATTCAACTGCTAGAGTCTGACCACACTAATTTATTTTTTATTAAAAACTACTTGTTAATTGGGCATTGTTAACACTGGCAACTGGTTTTGGCTCAAAAACCATCATCAGACCTAGAATAGAAGGGGGAAAATGGTTTTTATCAAAATTACAGTGACAAATAGTGAGTAACATACCTTAGACGAAAATCTTCATGTAGAATATACTTTACGTCGTTAAAAAGTTGTATGTACTGTGAAAAAACTAACTAGATAGTATTAAGCACAAATTGAAACAAGGTGTGTGTGAGAAAATTAGTGGAGTTAATGGGTAGTCTCTACGACAAAAGGTCTAGGTATTAGTGACACAGTTCTGCTGACCTTAGCAAAGCAGATTCGTGAATCAGCAAGTGATCGTGGAGAGAAGGCTGTAGAAAGTTGGCATACAGCTAGAAGGTCGAAGAGATCTAAGGAAAATATCCCATAAATTAGAAAGATAGGATATTAGGTGAATCGGTATGGAAGAATTCATCAGCTGAGGACCTTCTTAATAGGCAACTTGGAATCCGCATTAGTGGAGATGAAGATACTTTCAGGATCAGAGCCAACACGATCCATGGTATGATGAAGGCTGTAATAGCCCACAAATCGTTGATAGTAGACAGCATTAAGCCAGCAATATGATCACTAGAAACCACTTAACCTGAACGTAACGCTCAAGTAAACAATTAAAGAAGTAGGTACTCAACACCATGCGTGAATTAACAAACTACGTCTGATGATACTGATATTATAAAAAAGATAGTGGATATGAAAATGGCGCATGTGCATATGAGTATGAAATTATAAGATTAAATTTAATGAAAATTAATAAAATATTGTTTAACAAATAAAATCTATTTCTTTATATAATGTGATACTGAAAAACTCAATTGAAAAAGATTGAGAGACTGTATGTAAAGGATAACTAGGTTAAAATGGAGTGGGTTAATACATGTACAGTCTGTTCGCTATACTTACGCGGGTTTCGGATTAACAAAATTATGCAAATTAGTCATTGACAACCAGTTCCAATAAACCTCTTCCCAAGAAATTAGGTAAAATTGCTCTAATGGTCAGATTTAAATTAAAATAACATTAGGGTAGGTATCATATTTTCTGTGTGAAGTGTAATATAAAATTATTAGGTTTATAATAGCCAAATTAGACTCCATTAATGAAGAAGTTTAATTCTGCTCTCAATTATACAAAAGATTCTCCATTATTATTTAATTAAAAAGGTGTACATTATTTTTCATTTCATTTAACCAGTTGATATTTCCCCAAAGAACAGGTTAAACTTTCGGGTACTTACCTGGAAATTTTTAATCCAAAACCCGCGTAAGTATAGCTAACTGTATAACAGCCTGCACAGTAAAAATTAAAAAAGAAGTGAAACGTAACTGACTGCGTGATCAACAAAGTAGAGACCAGTAAATTAGTTATAGAAAATGAAGAAATTTAACATTAGTGACACTACAGTGTTTCTGACAGCTATCATAATGGTAAACAAAAATAACATAAAATAAATATAAAAAGAAAATGGATTCACTAGATAAAATAGGAATGAAGAATGATTGAATAAGAATGTAATATAATATTCAATGAGGCAATTACAAATCAAAACAGATAATCAAGGAATTTTGACATCTAGTAATTTAGGAAAGGAACAGGTAATTCGCTTTCGGCTGATGTTGTTCAATAACACAAACTTTATTCTTAGTGGCTGTGTTGATTTCAGAAAACTCCAAGAGGTTCATGCGAATACCTTTATTACAATGGTGTAAAAGTTTAAAGTCTGAGGAAGAAGCAGAGTGTTTTTCTTAGAGGACATGATTCCCAAAGGATCAGGAAGTAGTATCAATGTGTGAGTCTTTGTACTTATTAATCAATTTGATGTGTTCCTCTAAGCGGATCCCCACTCTCCGACCGCTCTGGCCTATGTAGACAGCTTTGCAAGACAATTCATAGATACCCGATTTGTGTAGAGTCGGAACTTCTTTGTATTCACTAAGAACCTGTCAAATGTTGAGATTAGTTTTAAAGGCTACATTAATGTCATATTTCTTAAAAATATTGAGCAATTTATAGAATACTGTGCCAAAATAATGTAAAGAACCTGAATAAGTAATGGGGTCATTATGTGTAACTATTGGAAAGTGTAATTTAAATTTGGAGAAAAGCTTGATATAAAATTTATTAACAATTTCTAGTGGAATTTTATTATTAACCAAAGTTGCTTGATAATATCAATTTCGTTGTTAAAGGCATCTTTAGATAAAGGTAATGAGAAAGCTCTATGTAAGACGCTGTTGAAAGCTGCGTATTTGTATGAAGAACGATGGCTAGAGTTATAACTAGTGAGGTTATCGGTAGTGGTAGGTTTGCGATATATTTGAAATTCTAATGTCGATGTTTGGAGATTTCTAGTGATGAGGAGATCTAAGAATGGGGTGCTACCGTTGACCTCAAACTAAATAGTGAACTTGATTTGTGGATGTAAACCATTTATATGATTTAGCAACTCATCAGCTTCAGAGTGGGACCCTTGAAATAATACAATGCAGTCGTCGACATATCTATGGTAGAATAAGATGTTCTTTATACACTTGTGATCAGTTAAAAAAAGAGTTCTCTAAGTTACTCATGAAAATTTCAGCAGGTAGAGGTGATAAATTAGAACCCATTGCCAGCCAGAGTAACTAGTTAGTTTTTCCCAGTACCTACAACCTTTTAACGACGTAAAAAGTTTAATTCTACATGTGGATGATCATCTGCCTATAAGGTATGTTACTATTTTTCACTGTAATTTTGATATGAACCATGTTTTTTCCCTTCTATTATAGGTCTGATGATGGCTTTTTAACCGAAACCGGTTGCCTGCGTTAACATTACTCAGTTAACAAGTAGTTTTTAATAAAAAATAAATTTGTATGGTACCGATTTTAAGAATTTTATTTTCGTTTAATAATAAAATAATCAAATGGAAATCTTCTTTCTCGCTTAGAAAGCAAACAAAATATAAAAGTAAAAAATCAATTCAAATTAAAACGTATAGTATGCAATTATCTTATTGCAACCAACAAAACTCGAGTTATCCTTCAAAATTAACAGTGCGGTAAAACGGACTCTAATCAACTTTCCTCGATTGAAAAAGTTATACCAACTAATTTCTGCTATTAATAATTAACACTGATCTCGTGAGCCGTGACTGGAAATTCATCAGTCATCGTGCAATTTATCAATAAGCGATCCGGCAGTGACTTAATAATCGACGAATGTCAACATAAATTCATGCATATGCGCTACCCAGTTCTTCTAGTAGGAACGGTATCATGAATAATTAAGTTACATTTCATTGTGGTGGGTATGACTGAAAATAAGAGAAATTAAAACTCATCGGGGAATATACCAATAAAAACTCCCAGGCCGGATATTTTGGTCAGTAATAAAGATATTTTAATTCTGTAAAAACCAGTTCACAAAGCACTAAGAGAGCTTCAGTTTTAGATATACATTGATTTTAAGTAGGTCAATATGTAGATGGCGTTGCGCTCAATAATTTTTTTTCGATGGGAGGATCTTTCTTGTGTAGCGCATCTTGTAAAAAATGCATTTTAAGACAGTTTTTGTTCTATGAACTAATTCGATATATGTAGCCATTTTGATATACAGAGTGGGTCACTTAAAACAGTTTCATCCTGTTTTTCAGCATTAATCATTGGATTTTAAGAAAATGCTAAAACAGGTCGATTTTTATTCCAAATTAAAAACATTCTCTTAGCCTGGGTTTATAAGGCTTGACACTTACTGCCTTCGATCATGGTGGACTGTATGACTATGTTTGAAATATGTTACCTGGGGTAAAGGCCTTATGCTCCACCCTGTAGCCTCTGGAAGATACTCTCGAAGTTCTGGTTGATGCACTGATTTTATTCAAATGAAACTATCACCTTATATTTGAATTTGATATATTCACGGCTTACTGATTCCACATTTTACATATTAATACTTGGTTACATCAATTATTAACTGATTACATGTTATAACTTTTTAAATCAAATCGCACAAATGCTTTTACTTACATTTCGGCTTGCTGCCGGCGTTGACAAGATTTTTTGATGTGAGTTGTTCGACTGACAAAATGAAAGTGAAGTTTTTCTCCGATACAATCCCGCCAGCCAGCGACGGTTTTACCGCCTTTTTTCTCATTGGCCGTCCCAGATCGCATGATTGCGTACGTGTTCATATTAACTGTTTGCGAAGACCCAGGTGTCTAGCGGTCATTTGAAAGTCAAGCGTGTTTCAAGTTTAGATAATTAGTTTATACAGGGAGTGACTATTCAGTAGTCTATTATTTTTGTTTGCTAAAAGCGGAGGTTTATACAGGGAGTGTCTACCTAGTAATTAGCAGATAGGACATGTTGAATGTAATTTCAACAAACATTTTTACAATACAGACATCTGTCATGTGTCAACCCCCTCCCTTGCACTTCTCCACACCTTAATTTTAAATAGGTAATGTACCATATATGGCACATCATTGAAAAGGTAATTTAACGGGGATTCAGAAATATTTCTGTACATTCCGTTACTTAAATTGTATCGCCCTCTAGCGGGATAAAAAACTACTACGTATTATAGAGTGTGATACTACAATGTGTAGTACATCATAAAAAAGGCAATTTTATGGGGAATTTAGAAATATGACTGTTCATTGTGGTAGTTTTAATTGTACCGGCCTCTATCAGGATAAAAAACTACGTATTTTAAAGTGTAACGCCTTATTTAAAAGCAAATTTAATTACTAATTCAATGTACCACATAACATTATTAAAAATATCCTCCATATTGCACTTCCTCTATATTGCACTTGCAATAGTTTGACAATTAGTCATGCATTATTTTAAACATTATTGCTAACTTTATTTTGTTGCAAGTGCAATATGGAAATATTTATATTAATGTTATGTGGTGCATTGAATTAGTAATTAAATTTCAAACGAAGTGTCATACTTTATAATACGTTACGGATTTTTATCCCGATAGAGGGCGCTAAAATTAAAAGTATCGCAATAAACTGTCATATTTCTGACTTGCCCATAAAATTACCTTTTTAATGATGTGCCATACATGGTACATTCCTTATTTAAAATTAAGGGGTTGGAAAAGTGGAAGGGAGGGGGTTGACACACGACAGATTCTGTATTGTAAAAATGTGTTTAATTTGGAATAAAAATCGACCTGTTTTAGCATTTTCTAAAAATCCAATATTAATGCCGAAAAAAAGGATGAAACTGTTTTGACTGACCCACTCTGTATATCAAAAATGGCTAGATTTATCGAATTAGTTCATAAAACAAAATTTACTTAAAAATGCATTTTTTACCAGATGCGCTACATAAGAAAGATCCTTCCATCGAAAAAAAAAAATATTGAGCGCAGCGCCATCTGCATATTGACCTATTTAAAATCAATTTATATCTAAAACTGAAGCTCTCTTAGCGCTCTATGAACTGAATTTTACAGAATTAAAATATCTCTATTACTTATCAAAATATCCGGCCTGGGAGTTTTTATTGATACACCCTGTATTCACTTGCTTACAAAAGTGGTAGGAGAGGGTGAGCCACTGTGGGTCGTGGCTCCTTTAAATTTGGACAATCGAAGTTATTAACAGAAATAAACAATGGGGTTCAGGAAACGATACTGACTACTTGTTCTATCGGAACATCTTCCAACGTAACATTTCTTTTCTTGAGTTTATTGTACATTGCCTTTCCATATTAACCCATTTACGGCCAAGGAATGAAATAAAACGAATATAAAAAAAATCTTACCAAAGAAATATGAGTGTTTGTCTCAAACTGAATCGTTAGAACCCCTCTCCTGTTTAGAGAGCAATTTATTTGATATCAAAGGACAGTTACTTGTTCTATTTTCGCAAATCATCCCTGTGGCGAAGAAACCTTTGGCTTTTATAAAAGGGACAACAGTTTGTACAACGCTAAAAGGTTATAAAAAAAAGATATTATGATTCTTAACATTTTTCACAGTTGACAAAAGTTTAAGAACTACACTCGTGCCAAGTCCAAGATCAGTTTTCTTTTCTGCAGCTCCCGCATAAGAAATAAACTGGTAAAGGTATCCATTCGAAGAACAAACGCACCCAATCTTGAATCCAAAACGGACAGGCTTACCTTCAATCTACTCTTGCAAGAATGTCGCCCAAATTTTAATTACCATTAATTTTCTAATCAATGGACAAATCAAATGAAAAAATTCCAAACTGTAAGAATGTCTGGTTGAGTGCGTCAAAAAAGGGACGGAGTTTTGTGGACTTGTCAGTTACATCCGGTTTGTTATTATCACTCAGATGTAGGTTCCACTTTATTGATCTGAACTTATTCCTGCTCATACATCCTCTGACAATATATACAATTTTATCCTCATTTAAAGACCAATAAATATCTATCTGGGATAATGTATGGTATCCAGACAAAAGTATTATTCACAGAAAATTCAGCAGTTCTTCTCGTGATAGAAGTCATGTCTGTTATTGTCCCGTACGTATTTTTCCGAAAACTTAATAATTAACTCCATTAAGCTATCGTCGAAAAACTTAGAAAAAAAATACAATTGCGACAGGCCTTCTAATTCGCCTTTTAATTCTCGAATTTGTTCCTATTCTTTAGATACAGGTAGATGTTGGTGCACGAATTACCCAGCTCTCCAAGTCGGTTTGCCACTTTCTGCCATTTCTTCCAGGATTTGTTGAGACGTTGGGTGGATTAATCTTTATCGTCAGATTCCTCATATAGATCGTCTGGGCTGGTATGAATCTCGAAAGTCCCTGTCACGTCAATATTTTGGCTATTATCAGAAGAATCCTCTGATAAATCTTCCTGGTCTGTCAATTGATCTACCTCGGGTGGAACATAGACAGGTCGATTTGTTCTAGAAAGAACGAAAAATTTGCCGAGTTAGACTAACAGAAACAATAATATGTCCAAACGTGCACAAACCTCCAAGAATGACAATATACTTACCTCTAAGGCTAGCTCTAGCTGCCTTTCTGTCATAAATTTCGGCATTTTTTAAAACAATAAAAACTCAAGCAGAGACACGCACCCAAACTCGATCAGATCAATACTAAACAGTTGTAGAGTATATTTACACAAAAACAATTTACGTGTCGACAGTTGTTTACACTAATTCGGTCAGTGATGGGAATACGCAACAAAATAATTCAAGATCAAATTTAGGGGAGAGCAAGTTCATTATTTAGATCACGAATTTTATCATGAATTATTTTGAAATATATTTAAATATATAAAATGTGGGCACCAAATCTTTGCAAATGATATTATGTATATAATATTTTGAGTTCTGAAAATTTCGGAACAACATGTAACAAAATTCGGTTTTTTGGGCGTTTCTCAAAAAAATACAAATGAAAAACTTTAAAATATATACAGGGTTCATAAAATATCACGCCACTTCTGGTGTTTGTTTGTCCTTTTATATTATTTAGTTATTTTAATAGCAGAAACTCATAAACGCAGGAATTTGAGTTATTAACTAAGAAGAATTCGTATACCTCGTCTCAGTATGTTTATAAGAACGTTGAAGTCAAAAAAAAAAGTTGTAATATATCCTGATACTATAAAACGAAGATATGATATTACATCGATTGATACTACATCACGGCGACATATTGTGGTGGAAGGCGTGGTTTTTACGAATTTCAGATATCAGTTGTTCGAAAATTTTAATCAGCAGTGACCAATCATCCATATTCCACACCACAATATGTCATGCGCAAACTTGACTAGATTCCGTCGGGTAAGTATCATACTTCTGTAATTTTTGGTATCATGTATTATATCTCAAAGTTGACAACAACAAAATATGATTACATCATTCAACGGCAGCATCATAAAATTCGGATAAATCAAAGCCGGAGAGTAACAAAACACAACAGTTCTGTTTACTCAGTTAGTTTTTGAAATATTAATCATATAAGATCTTTTTGAGTTTCAACCAGTTCAGACAGAAATAATTTTGAATTTCATTGAAAAATACTATTATACGTTAAATAATGTAATTTAATATATTTTATATATTTGTATAGAAAAAAAAATTAAGTCATCTTCTTTCTTTATTTATTGAAAAGAAGACAATCTTTCTGCAAAAAATTATACAGTTAGCAACAAAATAAGAAAAACTAAGTATTTTCTCCACGTTTTATTCACAGATAAGTCAGAAAACATGTCAATATATTAGGAAATATTTGTTAAATACGTTATTTATAAGGCTGATTTATAGATTTTATTATTTTAGTATCTTAGTTGATATTCTTGGGAAAATGAATTGTTTTATAAAATATATACTTACCCATTATCTATATAAATATAATTCTTCAACCTAATTTTTTTTAATCAAACTATTTTTTAAATATACTGAAACACTAAAAATTCTATATTAAAAACAAAATTATCTCATTAAATAAATATTCTCACTTCGCAGCATCGAGCAATACTAAATTTCAGATCTAATCTATATGTACCCCTTATTCCATATCTGGCGAAATTTCAATACTAGGTAGTCCAATTATAAAAATTATTTTTTGGTCTTGTTAAGAAAGATTTCCTACAACTTATTAGTAATCGTATAAAGAATAATGCATGTTTGATAATATTAATTCTCTATTAAAAGTTGTCGTTTTTTAAATAAAAATATTATAAATTTTATTATTTTTTTTTGACGAAACTGGCAATTTTTTTAAAAAAGTATGCTAACCAAGTAGTGGCACATAAAAAAATTTATATTATCTTTAAAATTGTGTCTTCTAGGATTACCAGAATGCCTATTATTAAAACAAATTTTTGCTATTGTCAGCGAAGCAATAACTCTTATGGATTTTCATCAAGTAAAGTTCAAAAAATTACTATCGTAAACGTATTCGTTGTTCAATGGCTTTTGTAAGCTCTTAAATTAATGGATCAATAAAATACTGGTACTACTAATAGTTATGTTGTTATGTTGGGAATGTGGTGTTAATACACTGCGACCTAAAAGATCTATTGTGCCCCTTCTGTTGCTAATGCACCAAGGAAATGTCTCAATGCCTATAACGACCCTTCCAATCCTATTTTCTCAAGGAAGTGTAGGATTTGGAGTGGCTTCAAGTTAGGTAAATCTCCCTCTTCTATTTGATATCCTCCTAGATGTAGTGCCCTTGGATTCTGGAGTGCTACACATTCAGTTAGAATGTAAATGGAGGTTTTATCCTCCTCTTTATAGAATCTGCACTTACTATCCTCTACTACTATTAGTTTACTAATGTTGCGTTTGAAAACTACCTCGTTTGACTCTTTTAACTCGAAGCCGTTCTTTTAATACATCTGTGGTTTCTCGATGGTATCTGCTCTGTGGTCTTTTAATGCAGAGCTGATAAGTCAAGTAAGATCTATTTACTCCGAATTACATTTTAGAGCTTTCAGAGTAAATGTAATTTCTGTCACAATTGACAAAGTATATGTACTTTTCTGAAATGTACGGACGTCGTTCGTTACAATTTAATCTTTTCATGTTTGGTTATTAAAAAAAAATGTTAATAAAAAAATGTCAGATCTATATAAGAACATGGTTTATTATCTAGTGAAATCAAAAAGCGAAAAATAACCACAACTCAAAATTACCTATACTTTGCAACTTGCAACAAAAACCACGAGACGAGAGATCAAATTTGATTTAAAATGAAGATTTAACCCATATTATCCTAGAGTTGCACATACGCAACACATTTTTACCATATGTAGACCTTAGCTTTATAGTGCCTGACGTATACTGCCTTCGATCATGGTGGACTGTATTCAAATTAGATTACCTGGGGTGAAGGCCTTATGCTCCACCCTGTAGCCTCTGGAAGATATTCTTGAAGTTCTAGTTGAAGCACTGAGTGTATTAAAATAAAACCATCACCCTACATTTGAATTCGATATATTAACTGCTTGATACGTTCACATTTAACACATTTACAACTTTTTGTTACATAGAAGTATTGATAAGTTACATATTAACTTTTTATAAAATCAAATCGCACATGCTTGGAATGGTTACCGCGAATGCCGGCTTTTTAGGTTAAAGTTTTTGCGACTTGTTGCTTGTTCGACTGAAAAAGCGAAAGTGATTTTAGTTTGTTCTGCCGTTGCTTGTCAACCCGCACCGGCTTTTTACCTTTCTTCTAATTGGCTCTCTTTAATCGTATGTTTTTGCACACGAGACCATTGTTTTTAAGATCTGTGTTATGATTGGGTGAGAAAAATCTCGCGTGACTAGTTTTAACTGTATTAGAGGCAGCAGGTGTATTTGAAAGTTACTTGAAAGTTAAAAGGGTGGTTATTGCACAACTTTGGACAATTGGTTTATACAGGGAGTGTCTATTTAGTATTTTATTCTTTTTTGTTTGCTAAATGCTGATTTAGATTAATCTGCCCTGCAGATAGAACATGTTGAATGTAATTTCAACACCATAAGTAACTAAGTTTCTGTAAAGCAGCTTAGAAACCTGGCGTACGGATATCGCAGCATGTGGCGTCTCAAATATTTAATTATCTATTGCCGGCAGCATGCTTGTTTCAAAGAGTTTTTAGTATGAGTTTTAAATAGTTTGGTGAATTGTGATCACCAGAATTTGGAAAATATGGACATCCGGTTTGAGTAAATATATTTTTTTATAAACATACATTTATTTTTGTTTTATTTTATAAAAGTTAGGTTTATAAATGTTGCATCTAACCTCACATTAGTTTAAAAACATAAATGAAAACGTTTTCAGTATTTGTTATCAGTGTAAAGTTGATTGTTGCTTATACGCAACGCTAGGATAATAGGTCATTGAATTTAGTCTAAATGATCCAGTTGGGATTTTATGCAATTTTGATAAATATACAACTGTTACGACGACAACTTTGGTGCTTATGTTTTGAAGTATAAAATTTTGTCATCATCAGGGCTAAATATACATTTTTTTTTTCATCTTTTAATTCGTTTGACAAAAATTGTGTCTGACTTCGACCTGGATCGACTTTCTGGGCTCACAGGCCGAAATAAAATTATCCAACATTAAACGAATCCGCAGTGTACATTGTGATGATTAAGCGTTAACGTCGGAAGCTAGAACATCAAAAGCGACAACATCACAGATGATAAATAAAAAAGAAAAATCGGGCTTTGTTGGATATCTAGAGACCTAGAAAACCTAGCTACAGTTTCGTAAAGACATAGTGACAAATTATTTGGTCAAATATGGAACAAATTCAAAAGGAACTCCTAAACTATCTGCAGCTATGTCAATTTGATCAAACATATCATCTACTGGTGCTTATTCCAAATAATAAGCTAAGACGATATGCTAAAAATGGCAATTCTATTATCAGAACCATGGTGTGTTATATGTGACATTGGATTGTGCATTGACTGCAATGAATCAAATGGATTTTCATACAAAGTAAATTAGCAAGAATTATATATTTTTTGAGGTTCATTAATTAATTAATTTTTATTTCAAACCACCTCTTATTATCCTAGTGTTGCATATATGTAACGTTTCAAATATCACTTCCTATATATATGATATTTATAATTTGTGTTAGAAATCGTTTTATTAGACAAGTTAAACCGTTTGATTACGTAGATTTATTAAATTAACAAAAAAAGTTAAATTCAGGGTAATAAGGGTTAAGTTTGTTATTTTAATGAAAACTGGAAACGGGAAACACAAACAAATCCAGAGTCGTTCTTTTATTCCACATAAGCTCGATTTGCTTGATGATCACGTGACTAAAATATTTACTAGCTCTACTTTGCTCCGGGAGGTACTTTACAAACGTAGCATAAAGTTTCCTTTTAGTCGGCAATGCCCGGTAAGGATCCCTGTTACAATACGTAGCCTGTTCTTGCTCAGGCAGATGCAGGCTTCCGATCTTTTCTGGTTATATTCACCAAGAAGTATCTAAGCCTGTCTAATATTATGTTTTATGTTACTGCTGATACCGCAGAACGGCTCAGGTCCTACAAAGGGTGTTTGAGCCCCTTTCCTTGCAAACTCGTTTCCCTGTACCCGGTTATGATCCGGGACCCAAGTAAGATACTAATAGTTGTTATCGATAAAATGATCAATCTTTTTATATTTTCTTAATTTGTAGGACACAACTTTAATTTAAAACGAATGAAGAGATCATTATTTGGGACAAAATGCTAATTTTAATGACTAAACTTACAAACGCTATATGTTAAATTTTAAAAAATAATAAAAAGAAAAACCATACACATTCCGAAAAAAGCACATTTTTATTTTGAGATACATTAGTGAAGATAAACCGAAAAAAAAAACGTTCTGATCTACATTATGTTTGTATATCCCTGGGACTATCAACACTTCGCGACTCCCTAGTCTCTAGTCGATACGCATTTGAAAAATGTTAATTCGTTTGTTTATTAACGTTTACAACTATCATCAAGTAATTTGTCTGTCATTGGCTAATCACGCTGAGAATTAGAGGATACTTTGATCATCTACCGCGCCACTCTGTTCCATTCATTTAGCGACTTTGTAGGAGGATTCCGGAATATCTGTCACTTTAACTAATTATGTGGGTTAGTGGGATGATAGAAATATGTAAAAAATTCTTACTATCTAGTTCAGTGAATTAGAGAAACAGAAAATAGGGAACTAACGATATTATTAAAAAAAGGTGTTTATTTTTTTTAATGTAAAAACAATTAGAAAACACGCGTGAAAAAAGCATAGTTAACAATGAAGAAACGATAATGGATGGGGCACCACTAGAGACAAGGAATACCAATTTATATTAAAAAAATATTTTTTTTTATATAGCTACTGAATATTTTTTACTATAGTAAGAAATAATATATTGCCGAAAACGTTATTCAAAATAATAATGCAGTGGCGTAGATATAAAATAAAAATAAAACATATTTGGAAAAAAAATTGAACAAGCTACTTATTTTTTAAATTAATTTTTTTACAAATTTGTTGCTTGAATCTTTAAAAAACTTTTTTCTAATTAGCTTCATTTATTTAGCTCACTTTTCTTTTAAAGGAATTCCTAGCGAATTACATTACAAGAAATATGAGAATATGCTAGTAGTAAATATTACAAAATATCAACTTTTTAATTTTTTATAAATCTGATATAAGTATGATGGTATTTCAATTATTACTATCATGGTAGGTACTTAAAATTTTTGTAGAGCTCCAAAAATAAACATCACTACTGATATACTGCTATTTTCAAGAATATCTGTTCTTGTAAACAAATTGATGCAAATGGTTTTATATCAAATTCATTAACAGATAATTCCTTTCACACAAACTGAAAAATTCTTTTGATAAAAGATTCATCTTTAAAATTGGAGGTTTAGCATCAATTGAAAACGTGGTATCATTTGCATATGCGTCTAGTATCAAATGATAAGTGCTAATATGTTTAGGAAAGATCACTGATGTATTAAAAATATCAAAGAAAGCCACGAAAGAAATTTGCCTCAAATGGTAAATCTCGTAACTTGTATATCATTTTAAACATAGGAGGAGTATTTGACAACACGCCACACGAATCTGTCAAAAGAGTACTTGCATACGGAGGAGTAGATAGCACTACATCCAGATGGATGGCTCAGCTGCTATCTACGAGAACTGCAGAGACACAGAGGATGTCCACAAGCAGGAGTTCTATCCCTTACTAATGTGGAGCCTAACCGTAGATGAACTTCTATGCAGATTAACTGACCTTGGCATACCTTGTCAAGGTTATGCCAACGACATAGACATATTTGCTAGAGGCAAGTGTAGAAATATCCAGCGCAATATAGTCCAACGAGGACTAGAACATACCAGAAGATGGTGCCGTGAAGTGGGACTTAAACTTAATCTCAAAACCGTTAAATTAGATAGGACAGATATAGAATGGAAAAATGAAGTCAAACATCTAGGCATAACCTTCGACAACAAACTTCTCTGGAAAACACATGAGAAGGAAGTAGTCAATAAGGCCACAAAATCCCTAAGGGTATAATAATAATAATAATAATAATAATAATAGCTTTATTGCCCAACAGTTTCCCATTTACAGGACAATATTCTTAATAGTAAGTAACAATAATAAAGTGGTATCTAAAAATAAAATTAATAAATTACAAAAGTAAATTCTACTTATGGGTTGTGATGTAACATATATTTACACGAAAACTAATTAAAAGTTGCAAAATAAAAACTATAATAGAAAACAAATGAATATTGTGAACAAGCCAAGAATATATTAAAAAAAAAAAAAAAATTCTTACAAAAATAACACAGGGAGAATTCAATATAATACAATATACTTATTACAATATTTCGTTAAGGAAAGTAACTGCATTTTTAATTAGTTCACCCAGAGAACAATGAAAAATATCGCAATGACTACTAATTTTATTGTAATTGTTACACATTACATATATAAGGGTGATTTTAACATCAAGTTGGTTTTTGCCCTAGGGCATTCGAATAGCTTGTTGGTTCTAGAATTTAGACGGGGTATATTAAATTTAATTTGTGACAAAATATCGCTACAATCAATAAAATTGTGCATGAGTTTAAATAGAAAAATAAGCGAGGATGTGTTCCTTCTTAGGCTCAGGCTATTAATATCAAATTGGTTATACAACTCCGTATAATCACAACCACGTTCGGGATATACTCCATCAATTTTGAAAACTAGGTATTTTAAAAATTTTCTTTGAACCCGTTCTATATCCAGAACGTAGCAGTTGTAATAAGGGTTCCAGATCAGACTACAATATTCCAGCTTAGAACGCACGTGGGTACTAAATAATAATTTAAGGGGTGCTATATTTGAAAATTGCCTGCAGTTTCTAATAATGAATCCATACATTCTAAAAGCTTCGGAAACTTTAACTTGAATATGATTTGAGAAGGTTAATTTAGCATCAAAAATTACACCTAAGTCCCTAATAGTAGAACATCTCTCCAACTCATTATCTCCAATCGAATATGAGAATTGAATATTTTCTCTTTTCCTAGAGTAAGTAACTATCTTACATTTTTGAGCATTTAGGTGTAACATATTTGTCTTACACCAGTTATTAATACAGTTCAAATTTCTCTGGAGCTCATTGCAGTGATCTGTATTTTTAATACTTAAGAAAATCTTTAAATCATCCGCAAAACACAATTTATTACAACTAATTTCATTGTATAAATCATTAATAAATATGCAGAAACATTGCGAGTAAACGATGGGGATGTAACCCAACACACTGCAATGGATGTATATTGCAATAGTGAGACCAATCATCACTTACGGGGCTATAGCCTGGAGTAACAGAACTAGTTTAGATACTACGAAAGCTATTATCTTAAAAGTACAAAGACTAGCCTGTGTTTGTATCACCGGTACAATGAGAACCTGTCCTATGGCCGCAATGGAGGTGATCTTAAACCTCACCCCTCTACATTTAATGATAGAGAATGTGACAAAAATGACACGCTATAGAATGATCAAGAACGGAGTAATCAGACGAGAGTCTACTAGCTTCAGGACCAAAGATTCTTGGGACATGCCCCAGGATGAAATGAGAAAGAAGTACAGTTTGTGAAAAACTTCAAAACCACAGAGCTGGGCTGCAAGAAAGAATGGAGCCAAGAATCCATCACGCTTGCAACCGAAATACATGCTATTCAGTGGTATATGGATGGTTCCAAAACCACCAAAAACATAGAAGGACTTGGAATAGGAGTATATTGGCCTAGAACCAGTCATTCCAAAAGTTTGGGAAAATTCCCAAGCATCTTCCAGGCGGAAATTCGCCCCATCAACAAGTGTATCCAATTAAACATGGAGAGAAACTATCGTAGACAAGAGATTATCATCATGTCCGATAGCCAAGCAGCCATCAAAGCGCTGAGCTATTACGTAGTCAGCTCAAAAATGGTCTGGAGATGTCTAGAAAAATTTATTGAGCTAGGCGAGAAAAATAGAGTTACTCTCATTTGGGTTCCGGGACATAACGGGGTACAGGGTAACGAGATTGCAGATAGTCTCGCAAGGAAAGGGACTCAAACACCCTTTGTGGGACCTGAGTCGTTCTGCGGTCTCAGCAGTAACATAATATTAGAAGAGATTACAAAATAATTGAGTAATAGAAGAACCGATAATTGGAACAATCTCTGCATAAATAATGCCAAAGAAGGCAGCACAGCACCTCGGGAATGTTGAGTTGAAACATATGCCACATTTTTAGGCTATTTTAAGGCTATTTTTGTACCCTATTTAAAAATTTTATGCTCCTCGTTTTTTGCAAAAATCAAGGTGCTCTGCTAGCTTCAAAGGAATCTAGCAGAGCACCTCGGTTTTTTAAAGCTTTTTTCTAAAAACAACTACACCACATTTTTAGGCTATTTTTAAGCTCTTGAAATATTATAAAACTTTACTAAAAAATTGCTATTTTTAAATAATACAGGGTGCTTTGTTGGAGCAAAGTCAGCTGAGCACCTCGGTTTATTATTCTTTTTTTTCAGAAAACTAGTTATGCTACATTTTTGAGCTATTTTTAGGCTCTTAAAACAATATATAACTTTTTAAAAAAATGTATTTTTTAAAGAATACAGGGCGCTTTGCTAGCTTCGAACGAATCCAGCAGAGCACCTCGGTTTTTTAAATTTTTTTCTAAAAACAACTACACCACATTTTTAGGCTAATTTTAGGCTCCTAAAATATTATAAAATTTTACCAAAAAATTGCCATTTTAAAATAATTGGAGCAACCGGTGCTTTGCTAACTTCGAACGAATCCAGCAGAGCACCCCGGTTTTTTAAAGCTTTTTTCTAAAAACAACTACACCACACTTTTAGTCTATTTTTAGGCTCTTGAAATATTATAAAATTTATTAAAAAAAATTACATTTCTAAATATTACAGGAAGCTTTGTTGGAAAAATATGATTTTGCTCAACCTTTATTTTTGACCAACCTCGTATAAGACTAATAAAATTTGATATCAGATGGTTGCTTCTTAGGTTTTTGATCATGAGCAACTTTTTATGAAGAATACATTTTTTCCTAAAATGAATAATAAAAAAGCTTTCGGTAAGCCGTCAACTGTCTACGTTAAGTATGGAAAACATTTTTATTTATTTTTGGAAAAAGTTATTTTTAATAAAAAGTTCTGCATTGTCTTAAACTTAAAAAACAACCACCATTTATCAAATTTTATCAGTCGTATACAAGGTTGGTCAAAAATAAAGGTTAAGCAAAATCATATTTTTTGACAGACCTCGTATACCTTGATTCAATTTTAAAACATTGATACAATTTGAAACCATGCAAGACGTTTTATGAAGAATAACTGTTCTTCATAAAACCAATAATAAAAAAGTTTTCGATATGGTTCCAATTTAAGTAGACACACAGTATATATATATATATATATATATATATATATATATATATATATATATTCTTAGAAAAATACTGTGTGCCTTGCGTATTTGTATATTGTTCATCATTGATTTCGATTATTTTTTCTGCAGTGATATAATTAATCGTAAAAATTAAAATGTTTGTTAATTAAAGGTTTTTTGCAATGAGCCTATCCTAATCTTAATAAGTATTTATTATAAATTTTCTTATAATTTGACTTATAAAGTGACATTTTTGTAATCGCAGCGGGTGTCCAAATGATCTATCTACTTTGAGTTACATAAAGTTGAACATTATGTAACTGGTTATGTCATAAATATGTTCATGATTGCGAAAAGAAAATAAATAAAAAACTTTTTTTTAATAATTTATATTATTTCAAGAGCCTAAAAATAGCCTAAAAATGTGGTGTAGTTGTTTTTAGAAAAAAGCTTTAAAAAACAGAGGTGCTCTGCTGGATTCGTTCGAAGCTAGCAAAGCACTCTGTATTCTTTAAAAAATACATTTTTTTTTAAAGTTATATATTGTTTTAAGAGCCTAAAAATAACTTAAAAACGTAGCATAACTAGTTTTCTGAAAAAATAATAATAAACCGAGATGCTCTGCTGACTTTGCTCCAACAAAGCACCCTCTATTATTTAAAAATAGCAATTTGTTAGTAAAGTTTTATATTTCAAGAGCCTTAAAATAGCCTAAAAATGTGGTGTAGTTATTTTTATAAAAAAGCTTCAAAAAACCGAAGTGCTCTGCTGGATTCGTTCGAAGGTAGCAAAGCACCCTGAATTTTTTAAAAATAACATTTTTTAAAAAGTTTTATAATATTTTAAGAGCCTAAAAATAGCCTAAAAATATGGTGTCATTGGTTTGGGAAAAAAGCTTTAAAAAACTGAGGTGCTCTGCTGACTTCGTTCGAAGCTATCAGAGCACCTTGATTTTTGCAAAAAAACGAGGAGCATAAAATTTTTGAATAGGGTATAAAAATAGCCTTAAAATAGCCTAAAAATGTGGCATATGTTTCAACTCAAAATTCCCGAGGTGCCTTCTTTGGCATGGGTGAATATAACCAAAAAAGATTGGAAGCCTGCATCTGCCTGAGCAAGAACAGGCTACATATTGTAATAGGGATCCTTACTGGGCATTGCCGACTAAAAGGACACCTTGGAAAAATAAACCACTAAAACCCGTTCATGTTGCGGGACTTCACTCTGCTCGTCCCGCAAATATTTACTCGTTACATAAAACAATCGTTTTTAATCGCCCATATTTTATTAAATATTGACTGACACCAGGAGATGGAATTGTGATTCCGAAACATATGTAGTGGCTGTACTTAAATTTTATAAAAAAGAATTCAGCGTGACAAAATCAGTTTTTAGTTTTACCTGTCAGTTTAAAATGAATTCAGAAAATCGCGTAATATATCGGCTGCATGGAATAAAGGATATCAAAAATAAAATCGACACTTTTAAAAGACTATACATCTTGAATCAAACTTCTATAGTACACAAATAAAAGAGGACGCCTTTGGTGGCATATATATTGTATAAAGGTATTTAACTATGGTATAAGATTTCAAAGTTTCTACAATATATATTTTATAACAGTTTATACACCGTATAAAAACTTATTTTGCTACTTGAATTCACATATTTTTCTGTCCAGTAAGAAACTCACTGTGATGGTCTTTTAATTGTCAATCTAATTTCCTATGAGGAATATGTTTGTGCTTCAAATTTGAAAAAAGAAAATAAATAGAAATGCTTTGGCCAAATCTGAGAGATACAAGGTCCTACGTATTCTGTTTTACAAAAACTTTTTCATTTTCCTACAAAATTGTCACTTTAAAAAAAAATTATAGTCCATAGAACGAATATATTTTATGCATTGAAACGTCCAGATATGCCACTAAAACGCCCTATTAAATTTGAACAAGCGAAACAATGTAACCAAAACTCTCCAATTGTTAACATTTTTTACACGTTGCGCTAAAAATATCCAAAATATTCCAACAAACACTTTTAACGATTTTTCAATAGCGAATTTTTCGATAGGTAGGTGGGAGCTGAATGGAAACGTGGGTTTTAAAAATGAAATAATATGGTTTGCGTTTTAAATACTACGATTAAAATGCGAAAACAATAAAACAATGTTTGAGCTTAACTATTTAATAATAAAAGTGGAAAATATTTAAATTGCCAGAAAATCCGTAGGTGAAAATAAAAACTTTAATTAGAAAAAATGTTACGTTGCGCGACAGTTATTATTAGGTTAGCAATGAAAAAAACTTGTATTTCATGCAAAAGTTATTTAATAAAGTGCTTTCGGCTGTCGGCCTTTTTTAAATGGTAGAGTTCAGATAAAATTTTCATTAATATTTTTAGATTTAAGTTCTCTCAATTGAGACACCGGTGCAAAGAGGATGCAGTTCCATTTTTAATAAATTTTTGGATCGATTTTTACAAAACACGAAAAAAAATTTGTTGCCATACTGATTGGTGCAAAAACAAGACAAGTCCAGATATTATAAAAGGAAAAATAGAAATAAGTACTCTATTTTAATTTGGTGCAAAGAGGAGGCAGCTACGGCACAACATTGTGTTAATCAACCAACATGATATTTAAAAAGAAAAGAGATAGGATCACTTTTCCAGAAGAATGTGTAGGTATCCTTAGTGAAAACCAGTGGCGGCTCGTGGTAATTTAAAATGGGTGTTCTCTTTTTCCAATAATTTTATCATATGTAAGTTCGGATCAAAACTTTGCACAAGAGTCAATATCGCTATTTTTTTATTATTTGAGTTTGTATTAGGTGTAGTTATTATTATCAACATCATACTGTTTTCAAGCACTACAACTGTTAACAAATGAATATTTTAGTTAGTGTGATATTTGTTTTGTTTTTAATACGTTAAAAACCATCTATAAACATTATTAGTTAGTAAACTGACTTTTCTTCATAATTTGAGATTATTTTTAAATATATACCAGGTTATGAAGAAAGCTTGATATTGATTTTTTTGTAAAAAATTTTATATGAAACTTTACCTACCATTTTTTATTTTTTATTGTAAGTTTAATCATTTTCACAATTTGTCACAGATGTCAAATAAAAAATATATTTATTAAATATCTTTTATTGGCAAATAAAATAAGAACTAAAATGTTTTAAATGTTTATTTTATAAGATCAGTCCCATCACAATACATAATATTACACAGACACAAAGTGGAATAAAGATATATAATGCCTGGCATTTTAAATTATACTCGTCGCAGTTTAACAGACCCCCTTAACCCCCATTTTTAAGCAGATTGTTTTCACAATCAATAGGCATCATCTCCTTATAGACCTTGATTTTTACTAAAAATTTCATGTTGATATCGCTTTTCATTTTTTATTTTTTTTTAATTTCAACCCCCCTTAAATCCCCATATTTATTCAGTTTTATTTTATAATCAAAGGGCTTCTTCTCCTTTTATAGAATGATGTTTGCTAAAAATTTCAAGTTTTTCAGTTAGGATTTTTTTTATATTTTAACCCCCCTTCACTCCCCAATATATTCATATTTTTTTCAGTATCAATAGGCTTTATGTTCTTATAAAGCTTCATTTTTACTAAAAATTTCATATTGATATTGCTTTTCGTTTTTAATTTAGGATTTTTTTTTTAATTTCAACCCATCTTAACCCCCTATTTTTAATCAATTTGTTAAAAATCAATAGGCTTTGTCCCCTTATAGAGCTTGATTTTTGCTTAAAATTTTCAATTTTCAATATACTCTTCACATAATACTGTATGAAGAGTAGAAAAAAAAATGTATAAGGTAAAATAAACAATTTAAAAATTTAACAATAATATTCAACTTTGTAACCTATTTTTTTCTTTTGACAAAGAGTTTAGGTTATATACAGCACAGCAGCTCTACCGTCGGTGGCATAAAGGTGTGAGTAAGGATTTTTTTGTATTGCAATTTAATTATTTTAAATTGAATTTAGATACACTTAAATAAAATACAAAAAAGAGTATTTAAACCATAGATGGACGCCACTGAATTTTTTATAGATTAAAAAGTTTGGTATTATTTAATAAAGAAGTTTTTAAAAGGTAAATTCAGAAACCATAGTAAATAAAATTTAAATAATTAAACCATAAATACATGAATCTGCAAATAAACACTTGTAGATGTTCATGATATTCTGTGAAATAAATGTCATACATAATTTAAATTGAATTTAATAGAAAAATAAATGAAAGTGATATATTAACAATATTTTCTCAATTTGTTCGATGAGCATTAAATTATACAAACGTTCTTTGCTCAAAAGAGAAATAATGATATATTAACAATATTTACCCAATTCATTTGATGAATCAAACTCTAAAAGTAATAAAATTGGAAGTATTTTCTCAATCCACTTATCAACATTTAAATATATAAACGGTAGAAACCATATAATTGAAAATACTTAATTCATTTTTAAACAGTTAAATTTATAGTCAATAGAAATGGTGTAATTGAGAATATCCTCTCAATTCATTCGCCAATAGTTGGAGAAATATATGAATATTAAAATAAATAGGTTTATTTATACCTATCCGAGACGTCTTGTTAAAATTAAGGTATACTGTTTTGAGTACTCAAAATAATATTTACAAACTGGTTGTAAATAAAAGAAACAAAAAGTATTCTTAAAACTAAATCATACAGAAAATAAAGAAACACCCGTTTCAAAATATTAGTATAAGTGTCTAAATAGACATTGCGAACATATTGTTAAATTTAAAGAAAAAATAAAAAATACCTAAATATAATCCTAGGTCTGACAGCGGCACTAGAAATAGCCCTCTGTTAGGTTACACACTGCACACCGAAGCTCATCATGTTACAGGACTGCTTGGGGCACGGGACCATCGTAAGAACGTTTGAAATAAAAAGGAAATCTCTACTTCGTAGGGTAAATAAAACGGACCAACATATTGGCAAGACAGAATTCCATTCTGTAGCTTTCTGAAAATAACCACCCACGGTTGATGTGGCTCTCTTATTCATCCACGGGAAGAACCCTATATATATATTAAAATATGAGTGTTTTGCCAGACAAAGAAAATGCAGGAGCAGCAAAGGAAATGACTTACCTCTTTTGAGGGTTTTCTCTGCTACAGGGATCCAGCAATACGAGGAAAAAAGTATCACTTTCCTCAGATTTTGGTCAAAAACCAGGTTCACCAAAATTAAAGTAACATAAACATTGGCACGAGGTCCCTTGGACAAAACAGAAAGGTCGGAAAAAAATTATTACTCAACACTATTTAACACAATGCGGAGCTAAATCCCAACGGCCATTTTCTTCCAAAAATCACATCGGAAAGGGCCGAAAAAAAAAAGATATTTAAAAAAAAAGTGACAGTTCGATCATAAAACTGACAAATTTCTAACGAAAAATGTTGCCAACCTATTAAGACCAAAAAGAACTAGCTTTCAGCCAGTTTATCGTGTCTTATATTTAATAATAATATAATAATAATAAACGTCTTTATTATACCAGCAAAACAACATTTACAAAGTATAAATGGCGTAGTCTAGCCAAATGGCCATTCAACTTAACCATATCACAAATCCTAAAACTAACTTAAACCTAACCTACTCTACATTACGCTGAATGTCTACGGATGAATTCAAATTTAAATTAAGAACAAGAATTAAATAAAACAAATAAAATAAATAAAATAGAATATGAATTAAATATTTTCATTTGCTTGGCTACCAAGAAAATATGATTTTAACATTATTTTAAATGAACTAGTACTCAAATATGATTTTAAGTGTGTATTTAGTGAATTGTATACTTTAGCGACATTATAGCTAAATGACCGTTGAAACATGGCAGTTCTATGTCGTGGCATGGCGATAGTATGGCGATTTCGCAAATTTAAGGCATGTGCGTCAATCCTATACGTAATCCGTTCTCTTAAATATAATGGTGAATTAGCTTTTAATAAATTGCTTAAAAATAATAAGAAAAGAAACTTGAACAAAGAATCCATTTTCAACCATTTTAATGAAATAATGTAAGGTGATATGTGGTCATATTTTCTTTTGTTACAAACAAGCCGACAACACGAATTTTGTATTTTTTGTAAACGGTTTGCAGTAGCCCTGTCGAGACAAGGATAGTATACAGAGATGCAGTATGTTATTTTAGAGATTACCAAGCTTTCACATAGGGTTTTTTTCATGTTAAATGTTAAATATAATATAATTAAAATAAAATAATTATTATGCAAAATAAAAGAAATGGAATGATAAAATATTAAAATATAATCCTTACTCTATTCCTATGGTTATTTACAAAATTATGCTGTGCCTGTAGACAGATCAAACGAACGTAGCACATTGTGAATTGTACCAGACTGGCAACACTGGTTTGGCAACCTTGTTTGTGAGCGGCGCGCCAATTAATGTGTTCTTTGACAGTTTGAAGGATCTGTTGGCGTGTTGTCTTCTCTTTTTAGCTATATGCATTCGGCATATCGTCTCACTCGTGTTAGGCTCACTCATCATAATGCGCCACAGACACAGTATACTTAGGTATACTGTGACACAGAGACGCGATCAGCCAAAGGACAATGATGTACAAAAAAATATAGATTAACACGTATGAAAATAAAAATACTAAAATTAAATTTATATTTTTATGTTATTTATGTAATATTAAAATAATGTGTTTTTATGAATTTTAACTGGGTGTTCACTGCACAAATGAACCAATGGAGAAACCGCCCCTGGTGAAAACACTAGTAAAAACTTGGTTTGTAAACTTTTTATAGCAACCTTAAGAATAGTGTAAGGTAAGTTTAAATTTGTTTTTACATCATATCAATAAATCGAATAAAATGGTAGTATTTACTTCATTAGAAGGATTTACCATTCAAGATTATCCACCTGGATCAATTATCAACCCGAAAATTATTTACTGTTCAAGAATTTCTAACAATCGAATATGTATATATCTTTTTTCCAAAAGTGTTGTAGATAAGAATGATTATGGTTCAATAACTATTAATGGCATAACAGTTCAAGCCAGAAAGCTAATTACTGCATCAGAAAGACTTTTATTATCAAATGTTAGTCCAACAATTCCAAATAAACTTCTCACAGATATCCTAGATAATTTAGGACTAAAATTGATGTCTCTGATGACTACACTAAGAATAAATGCCCCAGACCCAGCATACAGTCATATACTAACTTTTAGGCGTCAGTTATATATTTCTCTACCAGATACCAGATACCAGAGAACATAGATATAGATTATGATGAAGTCAGTAATAGCATTTTTATCACAAGAGATAATCATACATGCTTCAAATGCAAGCAATCTGGTCATAATGCTTCATAATGGAGATCACAAACTTCTCAATGCATCTCTAAACAATCATCTTGGAATGAAAATCTTCTTACTCCAGAAACCACCATTTTCAAAACCTCTACAATCATTATCACAACAGCCAGAATCACTGTCTTCCACAGAACCTTCATCTACAATCCCTTCACAAACAACCCCTACAGAACCACCAGAAACAACATCTCACAATCTGCGAAATCCTACCGATAATAATATAACCATTATGGATACCACTTAGGTAGAAAATCCAAGAAACAAAAGAACCGTATCAGAGATGTCGCCTCTGGTAGGTGAGAAAAACATTTTGACATAACCTTTCTCAGTCAAAAAGCATAAAGACGGAAAACAGAAAGTCATTCTTAATGAAAAAACTAACAATTTCATTAATAGAGAAAAGTCAGTTTTTACTATCAATACTCAACAACTTGAAAACTCATTAGAAAACTGTAGTGAACGTAAAGAAATACTAACAATTGTTAAAGACTACACCATAGACCATTTTTCAGTAATTAATATGTTCAGTAATCTGTATCCAGACATAACAGAGCGGAAGATAAAAATAAAAAGCACAAAACTAAGAAGATAACTTAACATCACGAATTCTTAGAGTTTAAGAAAGATGCCAAAAGAATTCAAATTCTCATAAAAAATAATAATAATCCGATCAATGCTCCAATAACTGCTCTCTACCCTAAAAGATACTTCTCCATGATCTGACAACATTCCGGTTCCTTTTTAAAATACTAATCAAATGAAGCCTCTGAACAAAGCATTTAATAGAATTTGGACAGAACTTGGATTTCCATAATTATGGAAATCATCGATTGTTATAGCAATCTTAAAACCCAACAAAACATCCAACATTGCAGAATCATATAAACCCATTTCTTTAACCTGTGTTATCTGCAAACTGTTAGAAAAAATCATTAATAAAAGCCTTATCTGGACAATTACAGAGAACAACCAACTTATAGAAGAACAAACTGGTTTTAGGCCATTACGGTCCACAACAGATAATCTTATTGATCTAGAGAGTAATATAAATGAAGCATTTTGTAATAAACAAAAGCATTCGATATGTTATGGCATCATAAAATATTAACAACCTTAGAATCTTGGGGTTTTCAGGGACATATATTAACTTTAGTTCAACATTTTCTTCTTAACAGAAACTTTCAAGTTAAAACTAATGGAAATTCATCCAACACCATATATTAGTGGAGTGCCCGTTACATAGTGCAGAAAGACTAAATAACATAATTTCCGGAAATCTTAAAGAAGTTTTCCAAAAGTGCAGCTCAGATGTTTCTTCACGAAACAAACTATTTACACTGTATATAACTTAAAATATCCACAAAACGTATACTGATTTTTTTTAATCATTGATTGGAGATAAAATACTGTACCGCCGATAATAGCCAACAGGCTGATGTGGTTTTTTTTCATATAAAAAAATCAAAAAGTAAAAAATTCCATTACCAAAGAGCGTTCACATTTGTGTACATGGTAGTTAGTACTTGAATTCATATACGAGGGAAGATCATTCGTATATATTAAAAATAATAGAGGACCTAGTATAGATCCTTGTGGGACACCTCTTTTCATTACTAAAGGTTTACTAAGTTTATTTCTGTAAAATTTATCACGGACATGACTCGTATCTCTATCTTTGTCGGTAATGGCCTACTTTAGAAACTTTTTTATGGATCACGCTTTATTCCTCCATAATGAATTAACAATTTTACAGTCAGCACCAGAGCCAGGCGTTACTCATATTAAACTTTTCAATTCTTTCTATGTTATCACTGAAATATATTAAAAGTACTCTGGGCGCGGTAAATTATTTTTTTTGGTAGCTGTTGAAAAAAAACTTCGTTATACGTATTATTAATGAAGCCAATGAGTAAATCCATTAGAACGTGAATGCATTCTGCAGATTCCAATGTAATAACGCGATAATTTCACGCACGATAAATACCTAATCTCGATTTCGATCGATATACCGCGAGCGAGTTAACGCAACGCGCTCCAATCCATGAGTGGCCTTTTGTGCTTTAAGCTAAACAGTCCCTTTACCACTGATTGATAACTACGGAACAACAATTAGGTTTAAAGCGGTCAAGCATTTGCAATGTACATAGCGTTTTAGAAAAACAAGGTATGTTTGCAAAAATTTAGTACCTAATAGGTCATGGAATAACAAAAAAAGGTACAGTCACATTGTGAATAATCGTAAAATCAGTACATGATTTTTTTTAATGACAAACTAGTAATTTTGTGTTTCAATTCATAATATGGCTGACCCTGTTTGGTTGTGTTTGCTTGGCCAGTATCACGTGGGACAAATTCAGATATGCGTATTCCTACTATCTTAGTATTTCGGAAACGATCGACTTTTTCTTAATAATGTTTCGTTGATTCGTCATACTCTGTATCAGAAAATCTGCATATATTCTATACCCCTTTCCTGATGGGACAAAGCCCAAAAACTCGACTAATATATCTACATATATCAGGTTTGAAGAAATTTCCAACGCTTATCCGTCAACACATTGATATGGAATCAAAAACTTAATAGAAATATATTATGATTGAAAATTAAATATTGTAGAACTAACTTCAATAAAATAAGGATGTAACTGTAACTCGTATATTGTGTACCTTCTGTAATTTATGATACTGGATACATATAATATTTAATATTATAGTTAGAGATCTAAAAGAAATTAGATAAAATTACAATAATTAACAAATAGGTATAGTCATTTCTGAATATAAAATAAATCAACATTTTCACTTAAATATTTAAATGAAAAAAAAAAACAGATAAATAAAATAAGTGTCTACAAATGTGGGGTAGAATGAATGTTAAAGAATTTATGAGACAAGGTAAATAGGGAGAAATTTAAATATTTTTATAGAAGGTAAATCGGCCAATTTGATGGTTAATATAATTGAATAATTCAGGTATATATTAAAAAAACAAAAATTTAATGTACAAAATATTAAAAAGAGCAAATAATTAATTAAATTTTTTGTTTTTTCTTTTTATTTATTTTTCTTAATATTTTTAAATAAAAAAAATATTGTCTACAAAAAATCCTATTAACTATGCCTGAATTTTGCTTCGTTTTTGAAATAATAAAAAACTGTATAGGTTGCATTTTCACGTTTATATTAAATTTCCACCGTCTAATTCAATAGCACTCGGCGGTTATTTATTTTTAATGACCATTTCAACGATTCATGCAATAAAAACTCACGAAGGTGACTGTTCCTTTCTATACAACATAATCAATAGCCTATATGTGGAAACTGTAGTGGAAAAACGTGTCACACATTGAGGAGAAAATACCTACATGTATATGTTTCCGATGAAGTTGATTGTTATTCAGGATGCAGAAATAATTATTATAGAAGATTTTTTTAGTAAGAGGGTACCTCAGGGGTACCATATACATTTGGTTAAGATGTGGTGATGGCATCTGCACGATTTTGAAGTCGGTTTTTTAAAATTACTTTTAATACTTGTCTGTATTACAAAAAAATCCAGCCCTGAACATTTTTTCCAGATTAGTCTTACTGAATATTAATTCTATGTTCAACATTACTGGGTTAAATATTTTAGACTATACCCAAGTAGCATTATAGTAACAGAAACTTATATCGCCACTTCGATTAAGTGACTATTACGTTATAATCACTAAATGTACCCCTATATAGTGAGAATAACTTTATTTTATATTTTCTGAAGGTATTTGAAACGTTATAGCCACTAAGCGGGACCACTTTAAAGTTACAAAAACTTGAATTTGGAAATCAGTAGTTATGGCCACCAAATCATATCACTTAAATACCACCTAGAAGTAGCAGTAATCTTAAAGTGGATTTGATAGTTTTAGCGTTTCGGGAACCATAAATATATCTTTAAAGTGGCGGCACTTGATTGTATAACTGCAGTAGTTCTTGCCACGTTTTTGCCACGCTCTTAAGTGATTTCCATATATTGTGTGGAACAAAAGCCATTTCAAAGTTACTATTACCTTCAAAATTCACAATGAAGTAACCGTTGCCTATTAGTGGCCTGCTTTCTACATTGTCCGCCTTTACAATAAAGAGAAAACTACCAAAGTGTCGTCGATCTTTGTTATCTATTGTGCATTTGTGTGTAAAATGGGAAGCAACAAGAAGCCTCGCAAAAAGTTTACTTTTCGACATTCGACAACTTTTTATGGACAACTTAAACAACAAATGAATGGTACCAAAAGCCATAAACGTTATTACTCTGTAGTGAACAAGCAGCGGTTGTCGGAACAGAAAAAATGTAAACAGAAACAAACACCCCTTTTTTCTTGAGTCGATACAATTTTAAAACTTATATCTAAATCTAAGGTGTGCACACAAACACAATATTGTGATGTTTGTTTACTTTAAAACAACAGTTTATTTATCAATAATTTATTTAAACACTTATTTATTTTTTAACACTACTATTTTAATTTATATATATTTCGAATCGTTTACTATTTATATTAACCACTGTCTATCTACTAATTACTATTTATCTTCACTGTCCATATAATAACTAACTTTTGTTGGTCCTCCACCAATATTTATATACAAATTAGTGGTCTAGAATGCTCCTCCACCAAAATTACCAGAATGTACCAGAAACGTTATCACGTTATATTTAGACTAGAAATAGTATCTCGTTGACTCTGGAATGTTCGCGAAAGTGTCTCCACCATAGTCGTCCCATAGGTTTAGTCTTAAGGGGTTTAATTATGTATAATAAGCCGACAAGTTAGTCTCAAAGGCCAAAGAATACAGAGAGGGACTTGGAGTATTAGAGCATGACTGAATAATGAAATGGCTCACATTACAATATAAAACATTAAAAACATAAATTTAAGTGATCTGTGACATAAACAAATTTAACCGGCGAAATCTACTGTACATTTTGAGGTTATAGGGAATAATACAACTAATACAGTGTTGCGATATCATCAGAGCACAATTTTCCTGAAAAGATATAGTATACAAATTTTTCTCATAATCTTCTTGAATGTACGCTATATTTGTACAGGGTGTTCAGTTATTTTTTAGAACGGCATTTAAAAAGTTTATTAAAAGATAAAATAAATTGTTAAATACATAAGTTAAAAGGCTTTACTAGAAATTACTATTAAGATAAACAAACGGTAACCAGAAAGGTAAATAACAAGTATCAACTTTGTGAAGTAAAATGGGATCCCTATATATTTTTTACTATGGCGATTCCAAATATACTGTACCTTAATATTTGATTAAGCCGTTTCACGCTATTCAAGATTAAAATTGCTTTAAATTTACATACCTTGATCTAGGCTGATGGATGGCATATTTGTAATTTTAGATAAATTTGATTTTCCCCCCTGACATTGGCCTTATTGAAAAACTTAAAAATAAGTGAAGAAATGGCTGATCTGGCAAAAATGTAAATAATTAACTTTATGGTGGCAAACACTAGGTTGCTGCCACGTAACCGCCACTTTGAAGTGGTAAAAAATATTTTGGATTAGTTCCAGCTGCCACTTATTTGAAGAAAGTAACTACAAAGGCATATTTTTAGTTTCTGCAACTTCAAAGTTTTTTCCTGATGCAGACATATTTGTAACGATTTTTAAGATGAGCAAATATAAAGGTGCCATTAAAAAAAAATTTTTTTCGTCGTATAGCTTCAATGCAATAAAATTCAAATATGTTTAATGATTTTAATTAACCAAGATTGATAAAAAATACTGTTTAAGGAATCTAAATAAATAATTTCGTAGATGAAAAATTTACAGATTTTAACTTTTTAATAAAATATAGAGTATTCCAATGGCGCGTGCCATATTCCTAAATCAATATTTTTATAACACATTATTATTATTATTATTCAGTATGTACCTACTTATTAGTTTACTAGTTATGTCAAGTTAGAGAATAAGCAAGGAGAATGGGAGAAATAATTTGCAGGACGAAGACCGATCTACAAATATCAATCAAAAGACAAGGGCAGTAAGCAAAGTTCAGCGTTTAGTGTCGGCCACCGTGCCGCCACGTTTTCGCCACGTGATCGCCATGTTTTCGCCACGTGGCGTAAACGTGATTATATAAGCATCATAAAAGTGGCTGGAACGTGGTTGCCACCAAGAAAGTGTTCCCCATTTTGGTTACTGCCACGTGGTAGAAACTTTGGCAATACACTTTAAAGTTTCTAAAGTCGTGGTAGCCACGTTCCGCCCACGAAAAATGCTACTTGGGTAGTTTACACACAAATGCCGTCACTTAGAGTCAGTTAAGTCTGTCGAATATTAATTTTTACATTAGAAAAATGTGAGTAAATTCTACCTTTCTGTGCACCTGTTCGTATAAATTCAACTACGATTAATTAGATTAATAGATTAATCCATTCATTCATTCATTCATAATTAAGCCTTTATTGCAAGTATTCAGATTGTGTTTTATATTAGACAGTCAGAGCTATCGCATTGGCTCCAGCATTAAAAGGAGCGAGACGGCAGCAAAATTGAGGTGTGAGCACGCATTGCTTTACCAGCTATACCAAAATAAATTGAGTTATTTACGGAAATCGATTTTAAATATTGTAATCTATCATGAGAAAAAGTTACATGTCGGCTTTACTTATTGACCGAATTGTCCATTTACCGAATTCGGTATTTTCACGCAGCACTTATTGAGAAGATGGTGTTATCTCAGTTTGACTATGTCTTTCGTGATTAGCGCGTCGCGAATTTTTTGGAGGAAGGTAACATTTCGAATTGTCTCGTGGCAAATGATAGTTTTTGTTTAGAAAAAGTGATACATTTAGCTATATATCTCTCTTTATGTTAAGGTAAGTAGTATTTTATGGATTTATGTATAATCAATAAAGTGACAAGCCGAAATGTTACTTTAAGTGCGACCAGCTTTCACAAGCTGGTCAGAGATGAACGAACTACGTTCAGGTTTTTCTTAATATATTAATAGGATTTTATATCTAAATTCATATTCAACTAAATTGAAAATACAAATAAACCAACTAACCCAAATTAATTTGATTTTTAACTTCCTATTTTTCAGAAAAAAAATTCCTAAGTTTCAAGGGTTTTCCAAAGGCACCCCTAATAACAATACTAGCGTTGCCGGTGAGTTCAGTACTAAAATATTACAAAATACCAAACCAAAAGTCGTAGGCGTTCAACATCATCATCGAGTAGCTCATCATCCTCGTCTAGTACATCCTCTTCATCCAATTCGTTGTCCAGTTCAAAGCTTATATACTATCAGATTTTTATGACAGCCATGAAAGAGTAGGTGATCCTACATACCAATTAGAAGGTGAATCAGACATTGAAAATGAAGTGTCTGCTGAAGAAACAGTCAGAAAAAGAAAAGTAAAAAATTCAACTTCATTAATTAAAAAAAAAAAACTCTAAAAAACGAAAATTAAATTCTAAATTATGGCAAAAAAGTAAGCAAAACACAGTTGAAGCTACAGTTACATAAGTGTTATAAGAAGAGAATATGGTACAAAAAAAAAAAATAAAAAAACGCCGACCAAAATTAGTCTAGTAGTTGTTCGTCGTTGTACCTATAAATCCAAAATCTAGAATCAAATAAATCATAATTATTTATCAATGAGATATATTTTATAATTTAGCTTCAACTATATACGAAAAAAAAATGTTAAAAACTCTTTTAAATTTCCATATCCAGTATCACACAACCTGGTCTTAATGTAACTTTAAAATGAGGGTCAATTAAAAACTCGTGTATTTTCCACGTAAATTCGTTTTTTATCTACATCGTGCCACTTTTTTCATTTTATTCTACCAAAAGTTTGCGGCCACTAAAGACCGAGATTTTATTTATGAGCTAGGTGGTTGGATTTGTACAGGGTGAGTCAATTTGGAATAAAAAATATTCATATACAGTACATTGCGTTTATTTAAAGTTTATATTTTTATATATTACTTTTGTATAAGAGGTTAGCCACCAGATTAGTGTGTATTCACGTTCTCGCAAGAGCTTAGCCGTGAGCATTCGGCCACGTCGTAGATAATGACATCTGAGACCTTAAGTGAGTGAAATGCCGGAAGACCTTCAAATTATGGCACAATAAGCCGCAGGCTGCAGTGCCGCCACGCTACAAACGGATTAGGCCGAAGTTCAAGGGCTCCGAAGGGTTGAAACCAGAACAAAAATATCACTTTTGCATCTATTTACTTTTTTAACTTTGGAGTGAGGGTAGCCATATGTGAGTAGTAGGGATTAAGTGTAATTTTTTGCCCACTCGCATCTTATTAAAATTTTTTGCCCACTCGCATCTTATTAAATGTTTTATTAGTTTATTCAAATTCTCCCACGTGGTTGTCATACGCCAAAATTTGACTTTTCTTTTTTGACATTCGTACTTGTCAACTTAGTTTCCGTTTCCTGTAACAGTAATTTTTCTTTTGATTATCTGCTTCAAATTTCCCTTTTACATATGAATTTTCAGTGTTCTAATTTTCTTGTTAGTATTTTTTGCTTTCTCATTTCCCAGTTTAATATTTTTACTTTCAATAAATTTTGTCACCGCCACCTTTACTCACTTTCAGTAAATAACACCTTTGTTAGTACACTATTTATCCGCTAAATTTAAAATTTACAGTTTACTACATTGATTCGTTAAAAATCTAGATAGATGTCTTGAGAGTCTGATAATTTTTACTTTTTACTTTTATTAATTGACGTTATATCCTTAAAAAAAAAAAAAAAAAATATTAAACTGTTTGTGCTTGTAAAAACTATTTTGTGTTGTTTAGTTAATAATTGTCTTACATGTGTTTTAATTAATTTATTCAACAGACATCTCGCGGTTTAACCTAACCTACAATATTTTTTTAAAAAAATACTATTGTATTACATATGACTTTTTTAACTCGTTTTGTTAAACTTTATGTAGCGCTTCCTTTATGGAAATAGTCAAGGTGAGTCAAGGTTATTGTTTAACTTCTTTGTGTTTTTTCTGTTATTTTGTATATGTTAAAGTCCGTTCATGCTTTATAATTGTTTTTTATTACAACTGACTCCTTGACATTCCATTTAGGTGTGCCTGATGATGAAGTGACAGCTTCGAAACCGGTCGCCAATTAAATTGACTTGTGAGAAATAAAGGACCTTTTCTTTAACACTTAACTTTTTTAACTATTTTTGTAGTGACTAAGATAGGCGGTGGCCCTTTTAACATGCGGCAATTGGGACTTCTACATATTATGTGGTCTGTCCTGTACAAAATACTAGTTACATATATCTGTTTTATATTATGTATGTAAGTTACTGGTGTTTATTTTTGTATGATATGTTATTGTGGGATTTTTAGAAAAAAATTGTTTGTTTTTGAAAAAAAAAAAATGTGTTTTGAAAGATTAAGCCTCCGTATAATAGATTTAGCTGATTTCCGCTGCCGCTGCTGATGTTGCTGCTATTTTTGCCGTGGCTGTTGTAGTGTCTGAGTCTCTGTTGCTGCTTCTGCAACTGGCTTACATCAGAAATGTAGGCATTCGTTATCAGAATCACCATTGCGGGGTTGTATTTTTATATATAGATCCCATCATTACATAAAAAATGTAAAAATAAAGTTGTAAATGCATAATTAAATAAGAAGAACAGAATACCATGTTATGTATAAAATTGAAAGTCATTATAATCTATAAATATAAATAATATATCATTGGCAACTTTGGTTGCTTTGGTAACTACCAGGGCTGCCACGTAACGAAGGTTTCGTGAAGGGTAACAAGTATGTGACGCCTGTGAGTGGAGTATTTAGTGCATTTGAGTCACCACAATTTTTAAATTTTAAATTCTAAAAATGTTTAATATATGGAAATTGATGAAAGTGACAATGGTGTATGATGTTTCCCAAAAAAATTTAATCAGGAAAATTTGAGAAAATAGTTATGGAAAAAGTTTATAAATCAGAGAATTTGCCAATCAACATTGTTGGTGGCTACCTTGCGGCATCTAAAATCGTCGTCATCAAAAGCAATATTAATAACTATAATTAGTGTATGTTTCTTCTATATTATATTAATTCCTAAATAAAATGGAATAAAAATATTGCAAAAATCGAGTAACCAACTTAAATAGAAATCGCCTTTGACTCACCATGTACCTTTCATAAACATATAATATTTAAACTACCTTAACCTATTTCCTTAAAGTCTGTATTATACTGGTTAGATGTTGACTTTTATTACGATTTATAGTGGAGTATAAAGAACTTTTTGAGAAAACTACTGTAGAGTAACTGAATAGGGGATGTAATATACGTTGTTGGTATAGTGAAGGTCTGCATAAAGTTTATTAAGCATTTTTCCACATTTTATTAAAATTAATAATCAATTTTTGCAAAACCTTCGTGATAAAATAAATTGAATATACTATACCTAGAGACTGAGGGGTTACTATAGACTAAATTGGAAAAACATTAAGGGTCCAATGCAAAACTTTTAATTAAATATATTGAGTACGACCCATCCAATCAAAAGCAAAGTCTCGCAACATGAACGAGTGTGTCTGTTTCATGTTGATGAACTCAATGTACTTTAACTTTTTCTGCTAATTTTTATTAGTTTGTTAGTTTACCTCAGTTTACATTTTTTAATTACTTTTTAAATTACTCGTATTTCGAATTAAAAAATTTACGGTTCTTCAGAGAATTTTAGAAATTTCTAAATAAAAATTTAAATAGCACTAATGAAGATATTAGAGAGTCAGTGAGTGTGATTTTTCGGAAAGATTGACAGTCGTAAACAATATTAAAATGTAAACCAAATATAATAGGAATAAAAATTGTTGAATACGGATCTGTTTAGGCGAGACAATCACAATCTGTGTTAGCTTAAGTTTTTTTTTTATAATTTTTCTTTACCAATGATTATAGAACTATACAATACTTTGATTAAATCTAGCACCGCTTGAAAATGAGTGTCCAAATACATTAGCTATACGTTTTTTTTATTATATTAACGACACATTGTATACCCGTGTAATTCATTTGCTTTCTAAATAAAGCTAAATGCAAAAGCTAGAAAACAATTTTTTTTCATGCTTGCTCACCCACGATGGTAATCGTGTGTAAAACATTAACACTTTATTCTTATGCTAATTTTAGGCTATAAAAGTTGAAAATCAGATTGGTTTTTAGTGTTATGAACTCATACGTTACACTGTCCATACATGGTGTCACAAAGCTCTTATTACGGAAAAGTTGTTTGGTTGTGCATTTAATCATTGTATAAAGAACTATATAGTAGGATAATCGCCATGTAAAAGTTATTGGAGGCAATCGCGCCCGACATCTATTGGTAAAATCATTGAACTAACGATTTTATTTACTGGTTAGATACGCCCTCTACGTCAGATGTTAGAACTTTATAAGTGACAATTTCGTCAAATTATTTGTCAGTATATATTTTTTTAGTTATTTAGATTAAATATAAATAAAAATTAGTGATTCTTGTAAAGAATCAATAAATAATAGCATTCCACAAGATATTCGTCTATATTTAGAAATAAACTGAGATTTTAATGAAACTAAAAGCAGTCTGATTATCAGGGTTAAAAAGTAAAACTTTTTCATAAGTCTTCATAACGAAAATTTAGAGTACTTGTCTACGAATCGAAGGGTTCCGAGTTTAAACCCCCGAGTGGATACTTTTTTTTATTATTTAATTTTATTTTCTAAATTCTTAAAACTTAAATTAATTTCAAAACATTAATTTTACGTTAATAACATCTAAATCTTCATGCTCAAATTTCGTCTTTTTGCTATGGCCACTCGGGATCATCAAATTATAATAGAATATTATAAGGTCCGGTAATTTTATTTAAATCTTTTGACAATGAAACTAAAAATGTGTGTGTCTAAAGGAGAAATATACCGAAAATAACAAGTATTTAAATTTTGCTAATAAATTTGTATTAGGTATGTGTTAAAAGAAAATACATCATTTTGGATTTGAATATACAGTGTGTCGCAAAATGTCTGCACCAAGAAAACGCACCAAATTACATTTTTTTTAATCTACGTAAAAAAGTGCGAATTAAATTTTTTTTACTGAAAATTTATGGTACCTAACAGGGTTATTCATTATAAATTATCCTCCCTTTATGCTATAATTATTATTGTATAATGTTTACAATGACCGAATTTTGTAAAAATGTCATCAAATGACCATATCAGTGGTGTGCATATTTCACAGGATATATATATTATTCAAATTTCGAAATGATCTTTATTCTTTCCTGATTAATTAAACGTCGAATAGCATAGATAATCTATGTCGAATATCTTATTTGGATTATTTTATTATCAAACATAATAGTTGTGATTTTCATAGCTTTTACTTTAATAATGTTAACTTTTTCATGTTTACATTATCAACGTTAAATTACTCGAGAACAGACGGTATAAGATAGGGTTATCAATAATATACATTTGTGAAATTAGAAAAAAAATATCCCAGAAATTTAATAACATAGAGGGTATCCCATTTAAAAAAGTTTATTTGTGTTGTATTCCGTGAAATCTGAATACGTGTTTTTATGGCATATTTAAAAAAAGTCAGTCATATTCACAAACTTTTATTTAAAGCTTTTTTTGAATATGCAATAGTGGTTATAAAAGGTGTCTTTAATAATGAATAATCTTGTACATGATCTCAAATAAATTTGTTGAAATTAATTTGATTTGTAAAAATGTCACTTCCGCTTCTCCCGTATTGCTAAAAAAAATTGTGTCCAGGTCCAGGATTTGATGGTGGTAATATTAATTCTAGATACATTTTTCAAGTAACAAACATTGTTCTCCTGTTTTTAGAAATAAAGGTTAATGTTTAGCCAAATTCATATATTTTTTTTGGACACACAGTATGTTTGTATAATATTAAAAACTTCCCCTACTAAATATTTTGGCTCAATTAAAGTAGATATCTTAAATTGATTATTGTTAGAAAAAATAGAAATAATATTAAATATAATAAAGAAATTAAAAAAATAATTTAATTTAATAATTTGATTTAAAAATTGAAATTTTGGGTTTATATGTATAAAAAATTGTAGATTTTAACTGCTTTTTTTTTAAGTTCTAACTTGGTTTTTTGGGGATGCCACACCCTCCATCTCCCTCTAGGGGATGGTGGTGGTAAGATATTTATACAAAAATGTTGCAAATCATTTCTATTGTAAATATGCCAAAAATAAGATTTTTATCTCGTCTGTAACTATTTTTAAATGCCAGCCCACACATCCGAACTATGAAGATTAAAGTCGAAATTTTTTTTAAGTTCAAAAAAAATTTGGAATTTTTTTTTTTTAAAAATTGGAATTTTGTGTTTTTATGTATAAAAAATCGTAGACTTCAACTGTTTTATTTAAAAAGTTCTTGACTTAATTTTTTGGAAATGCCACCCTCACCATATCAGATAGGGGTGGGGAGGGGTGAATTTATTAAAGCGATTTTTATTTTAATGGGATAATACATCCATATACCAAGTTTAGTTTCAATATTTCGACCCTATCCCCCAAAGCCGAACCCCAACCAATAATCCTTATAGAACCCATTGTGTTATTTACTTCAATATTAAGAATTCATTTATATTATTTACCATCCATCTTAAGGGTTTTTTTATTACATTGTTACGCACCAGATTAAAGAAATAACCTGTTGTTTATAATTACTTATGCTAAAGTACGTAGGTATTTAAATTAAAAATACAATTTTTGCAACACTTAAGAAATGTATTATTATTGTTATTATTATTATTATATAATTTATTTTAAATTAATTCGGATAAAACCTGTAAAGAAAACGAAAAACGAAAGCATATTTTCTATTTTATTAATTTCAAAACAGTTATAAATACACAATTTTTTTTTGGGAATTCGTTCCTTTATTAACAGTAAAATAATTCAGTAATAAAACATAAACACAACTCATTCACAATACCTACTACCCGTAGACGCACTAACGCACAATAACAAACAGATAGAAAATAGTCCAAACATTCAATCACGAGTGTATAAAATTTCATCCAAAAGCTAAAAATAGAAATTTATCGATCGGTCTCAGTCATTCTTAAAAATTTCTGCTGGACCCTCAACTCCGCCCACTGCAAAGGAATATCGACTTATCCATATTCACTAGCGCCATCTATTAGTAGTATCCATTTCGCTCCAATGAAACTTCCATAAGGTGAGACTACTATTTAGTTCTTTATACAATGATTTAATGAAACCATTAGTAGATTTCTTCTAAAGAGGAATAACCACTCGAATTTTTAAGTCAAAGAAGGATACGTCATCCTTATGGAATAGTAGTTTGTGCAACAAGAGTGGATATGATGGCCATATCGCACGAAGACGAAATTTGAGCACGACGCCGTAGGCGGAGTGCTCAATCGTCTGAGTGCGATGTGGACAATCCACTCGAGTTGTACAGTATATTTTTCTACGACCCACTAACGAAAATTTACAAATGAAAAAAATATTTTAGGTTATTAAGACAAAATAACTAATTTTAAAATAATTTATGACTTTTAATAATTTTTAAAATAAAATAAACGAAATAAAAAGAAAAAGTTAATTTCATTTTTCCCCATCCGAGAATCGAACTCCAATCCTCTACGTGGAAGGCAAGACCACCTACTCTTTTATTTTTGTTACTTTACTCGTAATTAAATTGACTTCATATATATATTTTTTTTTTTTTTGATTTAACAAAGTATTTATAATTATAGACGAAATAAAAAAAGAAATGCTATTATTTATTGATTCTACACAAGAATAACCCATTTGTGCTATGCTAGCTCGGAATAGTTTACACAGTGGTCCCTCCAGTACTTCATGGCCCTTTTGTAGAAGTGCCGGGATTATACCATCAGGTCCAGCTATTTTGTATGGTTGAAAGGAATTTATCGCCCACACAAGTTTTGTTCTGTTTACTATCGAGTTTGCAAGAGACCAGTTTGTTTTTGAGGCCCTAGAAATTAGTGCCTCAGTACTCCTGTTCTCTTGGCCAAGAATAATCTCACATCCAGGAAAGTGTGACTTTAGTAGTAAATCTAAGGTCTACTCCTCTGTTTTTGTGAGTTTTTCTTAATGATTTTTCAGAGATCCCATACATCCTTGCTTATCTCTCTGTAGAGTTTTCCTGAATCTGGCACATTCTGGAAGGCTTTCAATGCCGTCACAGAATTTCTTCCAGGATATTTCTTTGGCTTTCCTAATGATATAGCCATATTCTCTCCGGTACTCCATATAGGTTTCCCAGTTCCCCGACCTTTTGGACAGGTTAAAGAGTTTACGAACTTCTGCTCTTTTTTTGGGAAAGGTCTTGATTCCACCATACAGCGTCTCGATCCTCTTTCCTAATTTTTAAAGGGCAGTTTTTTTCAAACGTGTTGGTTAGGGTTAGAAACTCAACTTGCACTGAATTCTTCGGTATCGGAGGACAGTCCTACAGTCCCTGTTTGAGTTCTTCCTTGGAAGCTCCCCAGTTACAGGTCCTAGGATTACGATATGTCTTCTCACCCGAGGTTTTAGTACCCAGCTTAAACAGGATATGTCTATGGTCGGAAAGTGACGCTTCTTGTGAGACGTGTCACTTCCCCACCAATTAACATGCCCGTTGTGTACCTAGGCTTATATCAATTACCTCCCTTCGCACATTAGGTCGTAGGTAATTATTTTTTCATTAGCTATTTACTTTAGAAATGCCGTAAAAAAATGTTTTGACGAAAAGAACTCCCTTTTGGTGGAAGGTTTAGATAATATGTGTACTCACCAACAAAAACTGACGGCATAGTTTTTAAAGTTTCATGTTGGGTTAAATGACCGCTTGAACATTCTCGAAGGGCTTGTAGTCTAGTATAATAACTGTAATTTTTAAAGCATAAATCATTATTTTCCTTTTTAATTTAATTCTAATGCATAGTAACTACAGAATGACATATGAAATATCGAAATATCAAGAATTCAAATAAATAGTAAGTGTTTAATGAAAAATAAATCAAACTGTCAGTTCCTGGTTAATTCATGTTATTTATAATAATGCAGGGTTACTAAAAACATTGTAAAATCATTTCAAAAAGATTCTTTTAAAAACCAAATACTATCGATAATAAATAGCTGGGAAGCCAGTTAAAGAAAAATTATGTGTACAGTTACCTATTAAATAACTTAAATGGATTGTAAAACAAACTGTATGGGCCATTGTTTAAATCGAAAATAACCAGCTTTTATGAGTACTTTAGTTGTAAATATAATTGACATTGTCTGCCAAGGTGGTTATTTGCTGTTTCTAAGTAACTTACGGGAATATTCAAACAGTTCTAGAAACTCTATTATAAGAAATTTTGTTCCTCTCAACATCCAAACAACATGAAGTAACACGGAAAAAAAATTGTAGAACAAATTTCTATAATTATACATTTTTTCTCTACAATAAATAGTACATATAGGGACAGGGACAATTTGTAGTAAAAATTTCCAAATATTTGTAGAGAATGTATTGTAGAGTTATTATCTACAATATTTAGTAAAATATCCAAATGCATCATAAGAATTGTTCTACAAATTGTTATAATTTTTGTTATTCATTGTATGAATTTATATTAAAAATGTATTGCGTTTTATGAAAATAAATACGAAAATTTTACACAATAAATAGTAAAAATTCATACAAATTGTAGTAATTTTTAATAAAATTTGTAGTAGTATTTTATATTATAATTATAACCTAGAAAAAATGTTCCTTAAGGAGGTCCTTTCGCCACACCTCTCGCCTTAAATGTTAAAAAAAAGTTATTAGATTATGACTAAAATTATTTTTTTTCTAATAGTTGAAGTCCTTATTTATCTAATACTGAACTTTTAACTATACCTTACCTTGCAAATTTTTGAGAATTTTTTTTTAAATATGAGTTATTGCACAGTGCCTCACGAGAAAGTAAGTCCTCAACAACAATTCTCGAATTATACTATTATTTATTGATTAGATGGAGTAGAAAAAATCTAAAAATAAGGTTTTTGAAATATTTAGATTTTGTTTTATACGGAAATTGCACGGATGTTCACTTAAAAGCATCGGTTACATGTTAGATACGCCAGTTGTCCGAAAAACGTAGAGCAAGAGGTTAGTCTCGTTAACATCTGGAAAGTTCGTGTTAATTTGTAACTTTTGCCTTCCATATTAACTACCGTAAATAATTTGCTTATTAAAATTTAATCTATTCCAATTATGTAATGCAAAGAACGTTGTTTAGCAATTTTAGTTTACTCTAGGTCTTTTTTTTTTTTTTTTTTTTTTTTTTTTTTTTTTTTTTTTTTTTTTTTTTTTAATTTTCCTTTAAAAGTAAATGTTGCACATGGGGCAGAATGGGGTTCAATTTAGTATTTTTTTAGATGGTTAGAAATTATGTTCGCACACAAAGCGCCAAAAATGGAGTACCAAATCTATGAACGCAGCCATTGATGCCGTTGTTACTGGACAAATGGGGTACAGGAGGGCCGCAGAACAACATGGTGTGCCCCAAACAACTTTAGAAAGGTATGTCACGAAAAAAAAGAAAGGATCAGCAACATTGTGTTGTTGATAAATCTGCCGGGAAATTTTACTGCGTTTTTTCACAAGAACAGAAAAGAGAACTATTTAAAATTAATGGAATCAAGACTTTTTGGCTTGACTATGATTGACTTTAGACGTTTGGCTGATCAATTAGCCACAAAATCAGTGCCAACAAAAATTTAATGTTGCATCTGAAATGGCTGGAAAGGATTGGATGCAATGGTTTTTAAAACGCGACCCTACTTTGACGCTAAGAAAACCAGAATCAACTTCGGCAGCTCGAGCTATAGGGTTTAATAGGGTTGCGGTGTCACAATTTGTCCACCTTCTTTTGGAAACAGTGGACACACATAAGCTAGATGCAGAACGCATCTATAACTGTGACGAAACGGGGTTGACTGTGAATCCGAAGAGCCATACCAAAATTTTAGCCTTAAAAGGAAAACGTCAGGTAGACAAACTAAAGCAACTATCATTTGAATTAGGCTTGCCACCTGGTTCAGTAGTAGAAGTTAGTGACTCTGGATTGATAACCACTGAACTTTTTTTCAATTGGTTTAAGCTATTTGTTACGTTTTCTAAAACAACAAAAGAAAATCCAGTTCTTCTTTTGCTCGATGGGCATTCAACCCGTACCAAAAATCCTGACCTAATTTTGCACGCACCTTAGAATGGTGTAATATTATTATGCTTTCCATAGCACACAAGTCATAGACTTCAACCGTTGGTCGTTTTCTTCATGAAAGAACTTTTTATGAACATGAAGCTCGGACATGGCTGCGTTGCAATCCAGGAAAGGTGATAACCATATTTCAAATTTCCACGCTTTCCAGCGATAAACGGATTTCGCAAAACTGGGATTTTCCCCCAGATGAAAACGTTTTTACCGAAGTTGATTTTTTACCGGCTGCTACCACGGACATTACAAACAATACCCCTCCATTAGCCAATTATTCTTATACTGCACCAAGTCTTGAGACGCCAACGGAACCTTCAATTTCAATATCACCTTTTGCTAAACGGATGTAAGAAAATCAACTAAATCTCCTTCAATTGTATCAGCTAGTGACATTTTAAACCCCCAGCTGATTGCTCTTCATGGAAAGCGCCAAACGAATTTGCCTCCTCCGATGTCAAGAAGTCTTCTTTTCCCTGCTTGTCGCCAGAAGTTGCTTTACCTATTCCAAAAATCCAACAAACAGTTAAGAGAGCTAATTGCAAGAGAGGTAAAACCACAACTGCGTATAAGGAAGAACTAGAGGCAGCAGCAGTTACAAAAAAGGTTTCGCAAAAGGTGAAAGAAAGCGTTAAAAGAAAAATTATTGGCAATGGAAGCGAAGCAAGTAACATTAAGAAAGAGAAGCTAAACCCTTCCAAAAAAGTGTTGATTAAAAAGGTAGATTATGATTTATCTTCAAATGAAAATAGTGACGTAGAATGTCTTTATTGTTGTGAATACTGGTCCAAGTCTGTTGAAGGAAGGATTGCCTGTTCAGCGTGTCACAAATGGGCACATAATGCCTGTGCCGGCGGTGATAGCGACGACGACGAATTTGTGCTTGTTTGTGAAGAGTGCCAATGCTAAGTGGATTTTTTTCTAATTGTTTTAGCTATTTTAATAAAACAAATAATAAAATTATGGGGATTATGAGGATGATACCTATAGAGCGAGACTATAGAAAAGTTTAGAGATATTAACTCAGGTGCACCTTCCGGTCTCAACAATCCTCAACTCCAATAGACTGGAAGCTGGTTTACGAGATCACAAGATCACGCAGGATTAGTTGGGTCATCAACAAACTCAAGCGGTATAAATCCTCAGAGTCGGATGGAATATATCCAATTCTGCTCCAGAAGAGTAAGGATGTGTTAATGTCACATCTATGCAAAATCTTTAGAACAGATAGATCCCAGCAATATGGCAAAAGGCGAAAGCAGTCTACCTTACCAAAGTAGGTAGGGACTAAACGCCAAAATCATATCACACTATAAGCCTATCCCCGTTCTACTAAAAACGCTAGAAATATTGATAATTATCCCAACCAATATGCATACCAGCAAGGAAAGTAAACGGACCTGCCGCTGGACGATATAAACAAGCTGCTTTAAAAGTCAATAGAAGACAAATAAATTACAATAGCCACTTTCTTAGATATCGAAGGTTTTAATAATGCATCAAACAGGTCAAAAACGAAGGCTCTAGAATAAAAAAACGTCATAATAAGCCAATGGATCACTCTCAGTCTAGAGAATAGGATCATTTATCTAGGAAAAGCAAAATTTACACGGAGCTGTCCACAAGGAGGAACATTATCTCCAATGCTGTGGTCAGTTCTGGTAGACGACCTAAGAAAACCATTGTCCAAAGAAGGCTACCAGTGCGTAGGATATGCGGACGACCTAGAAATTATTGCCAGGGGGCGATTTTCAGACGCAGTCTCGGAGCGATCTCAGACAGCTCTAAACATAGTGAACAACTGGTGCAAAAAAGGAGCAATTGTTCATTAACGCACAAAAAACAACTGTTGTTCCATTCACAAAAAACAGTTACTTACAGGACCAAGACCACTATTACTAAACAACATAGTTAATTTTTTTTAATCAACATCAACAATATTTCGTTTGACGTATTTCGTGACAGTCATTTCGGACCGATGCTATTTCGGTACTCACTATTTTAATAGTAGATATGTTACTGACGCTCTTCTAATACGGGCTTTTTCGATCAGGTGCTTTTTTGATACGCGCTATTTTGAGTAGGTGTTATTTCGTTCAGAGCTATTTTGATTGGGCGCTATTTCTTTCAGCGCTTTTTTGATCAAGTGCTTAAACAATAGCACTATTTCATTCAGCGCTATTTTGTGGTGACAGAGCTCGTCCGAATATATAGTTGTTAGGGTTCGTACACTCATCATATACGCGATTCATAACAAGGGACTTTTACAGAATTATTTGTTCAATTTTAAACTTATTGTGAATCAACATTCGGCATTTTGCGCTAATTAGAACCTAAATTATATACCTATTAAAACTAACTATTAAAGTTTACAAAGAAAGTTACTATAATTTGTGCAGTAGTGCGTGCTTTGAAGTAATTTGTTTCGTCGCATAGAATTATTGCAGTAAAGAAAACAGTTTTCCTATTGTTATATTTCTTAATTTTAATCGACACGTTTCAATGGAAAATGAACACTGTGTGCTAAGCTAATTATTTTAATTAAATGGAACGCCATTCGGATAAGCCATTTAAAAAAAAAAACATTTTTCTACGATCACTATCTACAAAGTAAATTTTACATTTGACATTTTTTGTTGCTCTAGTTTTAAAAAACGCCCGCCCAATTTTAATTAGTTATTTTTATTTATTTCAGAAAATATTTTTAGACATTTTATTTATCTGTACATCAAACATTGGATTGTTAAAAACTAATTACTTTAGAGAGACATTTGCAACGACTTTAATTGACACTAAGAATGAAATTTAATTATTAAAATCTGCTACAAGGATTTAGTTCTGACAGCAGTTAAACCTAAAAAGAAAACAATTTTAATAAACTCGCCCGGATTTAATTTTCTAAAGTAACTAAAACTACTAATTTTTCATTGGATGAAAGCAATTCCAAATCACTAAAGAAAAATTCAAAATAAAATCTGTTGATTTAACAAAAGAGTGTCGGCGTTCAAATTTTAAAAAGAGGTGTATTTTTCTGGTTAATTTGTAGATGTAGTTAAGAAATCGTTAAATATTTTGAATATAAAATAAGATGTACATGTTTTTCATTTATTATCTATTTAATATTGACTTTTACGAATTTTCGTAGATATGATAGATGTAAATGCAAATAACAAAACACTATTTATTACAGGACACTTTTTACTATTGTAAAAATTTCTATAGTAGACATTTATTTTAATCAGGAATAAAAATCAAATCAAAAAATCTCAGAGAAATTCAACTAAAATTTTGCACATTTATTTAAGAAAGTTACCTGCTCTTTTTTGTATACAGGGTGTCCGGAAAGTAAACGATAATACTGAAAGGGGTGATGGACCAACTCATAAGCTTTCAGCAAAACATAATATGACCTTAGTAAAAAATCGATGGTTTTCGAGATATTGCCACTTTAATAAAATTCGTTAAAATCATTCTTAGATTCTGATTTAGGTTTTGCAACTGTGAATAGCCATTTCATTAAACAAAGACCAACATTAAACCAAAAGTTCAAAATATTCAATAAGAAATCTCATTTAATGTACTTTTAAAAACTACCCCTTGTTCTAATAAACAGTTATTGACTTACAGTGAAGGATATACCTAATTTACCTTATGAGAACATTCTAAAAATTAAACAAAATTAAATCATGTTAATAAAAAATGTATTCAACTTAAGAAAAATAAAAAAATCAAACAATGTGTTCAAAGTGACCAACACCAACGCGAATGCAGGCGCGGCATCTTTTTAAAAAAGCCCTCTTTATCCATCTTGCATTGTAACGTGTCAAATTTATCGTTTCGTTTTTGAAAATATTTAAATCATATTTTCTTCATTTTTTCATTTTAACTCGTTAATTTTTATTTTAGTTGTCCCACCTCTACACCTATACTTTGCTCAGTTTTGACCTTCTTTGCAAATTTTATTGTATATTTCGTATGAAAATTAATATTTTTAGAAAAGTAAGACTCTATTGCGAATGAAGGGCTGTCTTTCTATTATAGTTATTGTATTTGATGCCCGGCTTGGTTATTATTTATTGTTTTTATAAGTTAATCTATCTGTATAGTAGGAATTAAGAATGTCACCTTGATCCATTCAGTTTTAATTCTCGCGCTAATTAATAGATCCGGTGTTCTTTTGGCAGGAATGCGACGCTGCCAGTTTTAATTTTAAAATTTCCGATTTTTCTATATGTTTGTAGGGAGTATTTCGGCCTGATAGATTGCTTTAGCAACTACTAAACTTTTCCCCTTGTATGAGATTAGTTTATATTACACTATTTGTATGTCTTTCCCTTAATTACCCGATTATTTTTGTTTCTTTGCGATATTTCGCCATGGCTCCATCTACTGATGGATTCTGTAAATAAATTTTCCTGCGAATATGGCTAAACTGTGGTTTCCTGGTCACTTTTGTTTTGTCTTTTAAAGAAGCTGCCTCGTGTGTTTAATTGTAAGGGTGCTACTGGAATTTAGTGGTAATAGTGCTACCATCCCGAGAAGGGGGTTCAGTTTTCCGAGTACCAATTGTAGGAGAATCTCAAGTACTTTTGAGAGAGTTATTTGGTTGATAGAGATTTTCTGGACTACTTCGTTTGAAGAAGGATTTTTTTTACATTGCACGTGGAGCTTTCTGATAGATATTTCACCCTTAATCAGGTATGTAACACTTCGTTTAGCTATGTTCATTTTTAAGCCGCTCATTGTTCTTTTCATAATATAGAGTATGAACGATAAAATTAATTTTGTTTTATTCCTGCAAAAAAAAAATAAGATAATTTCTTTTGTGGTTTAAATAATTGGAGACTCGTTTTGATAGTGATTTGCTTAAAACCTTGCATCTCAAAGTCCAATTAGTTACCAAGCTTTTTCTTTATTTTAGTGATATAATTAGGCCTTTAACCGCTAAATAATAAAAAAAAGGGTGATATCAACAAATTTGCCGCCGAAGCCATTTGAATAAAGAAACCCCTTGGCCAGGGTAAGTAACGTGTATTTTTTTTATATTTATACAGTGGTTTATTTAAATGTTTGGCATGAAATTTTAGTTTTTTTTATGCGACATAAAATTTTGTCGAATTTGCGATGTTGCCAGATTTAAAATATTTCTTTGTTTCTTGTGATTCTTTTTAATGATCTATTTGATTAGCGAGAATGGTCTAGTTTTTCGCTGTAGACCAGGAACGCTTATTTTTTTTTTTGTTATTAGTATATTTTTATTTTATTTATATATACGCTTACTTTGATCTGCTGAGTAAGTTTAAATATATTAAATATAAGAAAATAGATTATTTATTACAGGGTTAAAAAAAAAAAAACTGAATCTTTTTTTTTCTTTTTTTTTAATTCATATTTAATGAAAGAAGTTCGTTTATTAAGCAGAAACTTTTGGTTTCTAATTCATATGTATATTTTAGGGTTTTATGGTTTACGGGTATTTTATGGTTCGTTTTATGGTTTAATACTGGTTTATTCCTGATTTATTCCTGGATTATTCTTGAACTGAGATCACCATCCGTCATCGGTTCAGCGCATCCACTCCAGGGACGTCGTCTTCAAAGTAGGACACTACAGTAAACCTGATCCTGTCATAGCGACGCTGAGTTCTGGATCAGCCTCCACTTGATGCTGGTTTCGTTTTGGATGCACGCAAGTTATTTATTAATTTTTTTCTTTCTCTTATTAATATTTTTTTTATGTCATTGCTTGTACCGCTTTTTCGGCTATTGTTACGATTTCTGCTTATGGCTAGCTTTTAATGATACATATTTACTTGTTAGCGGTCTCTAAGGTGCGAAATCATTAAACAAAAATTTTGCCTTTTAGGATCTAACGCACATGCGCCTGAGCTCAAGCGGTGTAAAATCGTTATTTTTCTTTATTATCGGTTCCTTTTCTTTTCTTTTCGCCTTAAGACTAGCAAAATAACCATTAGTTATTTGTGGCTTTGTTACTATTGCATTATTGCTATTATTAGGTATAGTGTATAATAATCATACTTGCTTTACTTGCTATTTCTTAATTGCTACCGCTACTGTTAATAAATTTTGGCTCAATTCACACATGGAATTTAGATGAATTTATAGGTTTATTTATTCTTTTTTATTTAGGTTCGGTATTACGAATTTCAGTCGTTACCTTGGACTTAGTCCCAGATATATGTTCATTTTTTTTTACATGTTTAATAGCTCTTAAATAAATAGCTGGTATTAAGTATAATAGTTTCATTTACGTACTCGAGTTGGTGTATTTTAAGTTATTGACCTTTTGGTAAGTTATGGTCGATAAGGACCTCTTAGATACTTGTGTAAATTTATCTGGCGCCTACATTAACATTCATATTATTTTTTTTTGTGGACCACACCCGTCTCCACTGAAGCTAAGCCGCGAGTATCCTGAAAAATGATCACATGTGACCGGGTATGCGTAATTTGCTTATCTTTTCATTTTTCATTAATTTAGTAGTTTTAACCGATTTGGAAGGTTACAGCATTTCTTGCCAAGTTTATCTCTTGGGCTGCGTCAGTTATTCGCTGACGTAATTAATCAATATTACTTATTGGTCTTGCATAAACCTTTTCTTTTATGCAACCCCAGTAAAAAAAATATAGGGGGTTTAGGTATGGAGACCTGGGGGGCCATAAAAAATACGCACGAACTTGATGTGCATAATGTACCGGACAGCCATCATATTGAAACCACATTCTTCGGCGTGCGGCCAAAAGAACATCTTTCAAAAGAAGCGGTAGGTGGGTTTGACAAAAATGTAAATAAGCTTGCCAGTTTAGATTTTCTGATAACTCGAATGGACAAATTACATGTCCGTTTAGGATACCAGTCCACAGGTTTACTTTGAAACGGTAGTGGGACCTTTCTTCTCGAATGGAGTGGGGATTTTCCAACGCCTAAGAATGCAAATGGTGTATGTTCATAAAGCCATCCTTTTTAAATAGTACTCTCATCCGACCACAGTACATTGTTTTATTAAGTTCGGGTCCTCTCTATTTTTCTACAACATTCTGCGGCAAAACCGTACGCGTTGTTCGTAGTCCCGAGGCAGCAGGGCTTGTATACGTTGCTCATGATATGGGTGATATTGATATCCCCTAGTGATCTCGTTTACTGTCGATTTGGGTATCCCTGTTCGTTTTTCTATTGTTCGCGCCGAAGTAGTCGGCTCGTTTTCAATTTCTTCTAAAACTTGATCATCGTAATCATTGCGGGGTCTTCCCTGTCGAACGGGAGCGTGAGGAATCCTGCCCTCCGAATATGCGCGATGAACATTGATAAACACACGATAATCAGGATATCGTGCCAAATTTGGATATCCGATAAAGTTTAGCTGGGCGGTATACGGCAGCGACATATTAAACAGTTCAATCACCAACACAAATAGTTCAATCAACACAAAGTCCACAGGAAAGTCAGGTTACTTCATTTGATCTCCAATACAATCAAATCCAAATCAAAAGGTAACACACAAGTCCAGATACTTACAAGCAAAATTTATTGACAGTACAGTAACAAAATAACAACAAAAATGTTTTTTGCTTGTTGCTATGGCGATAACACTTGTTTCATGGCCTCCTAGTCTAGGCTGTTGATTTTTGTTTAATTTTTGGTAAGAGAAATAAAACTTTTTTTTAACATGATTTAATTAATGTTATTAATGTTCTCATAAGGTAAATTAGGAATATCCTTCGCTGTAAGTCAATAACAGTAAACTGTTTATTAGAACAATGGGTAGTTTTTAAAAGTACATTAAATGAGAAAACTTTTCAAATCACTAGCCAGGTTAGTGTAGACCTTTTTTTGTACAGTATGAGGTGTTAAACTTGAGTGATGGAAAATAAAAATTAATTATTTCTCTGCAAAATAAGATTTCTTATTGAATATTTTGAACTTTTGATTCAATGTTGGTTTTTGTTGAATGAAATAGCTATTCACAGTTGCAAAACCTAAATCAGAATCTAGGAATTATATATTTTTTTAGGAGTGACAGTCGAAAATTTGATCCAAGGGGACGATTTTAACGAATTCTATTAAAGTGGCAATATCTCGAAAATCATCGATTTTTTACTAAGGTCATATTATGTTTTTCTGGAAGCTTATGAGTTGGTCCATCACCTCTTTCAGGATTATCGTTGACTTTCCGGACACCCTGTATAAAATACCAATTTTCTACAATAGTACACACTACCGGTGGTATGATTTCCTGAAGATTTCTTTTTACCTACACCAATATACTGGAACAAATAAGCACAACGTAACAGCATTTTAAATATTAAATTATGTATGTAATTAAAAGTAATCCTTTCATTTCAAACTAATGTTACATACAAAGCAATCAGGTATACTTCACAAGTGCACTAAGTAAACTTGTAAACAACTAGATTGAACTGTCAGACATAATTTGTTGCAAAAATATCATCGCCTACTAGACAGGCTCAATATAAAGAGAACAGCCCTCGTATATAGAATGTATTCTGCAGAGCTCAATGTACGGCATGTCCCACACGGCCTCCCCTTTTAAGAATGTAAATCATTTTGATGAAGTTAAAGAATATGATTTGTCTAAACGGGACATTTTTAATTCTCCATTCTCGTTCGATTTTGAATGTTCAAATTACACCAGAAAGATTCGGGGTATTTTTTAAATTGTCCATACATAATCCTACTGACTGCGCCATTGTAATAAAGTAGGAGTTGACATTAACTTTAATTATATAAATTGACAGACGAATATGTCTGATATTGAACTAGTAGAATTTTTGAACCTTCTCAAGTTTTGTTTAGAACAAAACTTTTTTTCATTCAACAATGAAATTTTTTCGCAAACAAATGGACTTTCTATGGGATCTCCACTTAGCCCAATATTAGCAGACATATTTATGCACAATTTTGAAAAAGAAAAAATCCTTAAAAACAACATTTTCCACTCAAATGTGAAATTCTATTATAGATATGTTGATGATATTTTGATTTTGTGGTCAGGTAACTTAGACTCATTAAATGACTTCTTGACTTATATTAATGACTTACATTCTAATATTAAATTCACATTAGAAATTGAAATAAACAAATCTATTAACTTCTTAGATCTTAAAATCTCACACAATAATAACAAGTTCAACTTTGACATCTATAGAAAGCCAACACATACAGGCACAGTTATAGACAATACCTCTAACCATCCAGCAACACATAAATTGGCTGCCTTTAATTGCTACTTAGAGAGGCTATTAAACGTTCCTCTGTCTACGGAAAACTTTAATAAGGAACTAAATATAATTAAAACTATTGCTATAGATCACAACTTTGAACTAGATATTATTGATAAAATGCTAACACATAAACAAAATAAAATTCAACAAAATTTAGTTTATATTAACAATCCTAATATGGTACATGAACTAACCACCAGTAAGAAATACATTTCTCTTACCTTTATTGGAAAAGCATCCTATAAAGTGGCAAGCTTACTTAAAGACCACTTTAAAGTATCTTTCAAAACCCCATCCTCATTACATAAGTTATTTGTTCATAATAAAGATAAATTAGATCCCTTTGACTTATCTGGAATTTATAAATTAACTTGTAAATCTTGCCATTCTTTCTATGTGGGACGCACATTTCGAAATTTCAAGATCCGTTTAAAAGAACATTTGCGTTGTCTTAACCAAAATACAACAGGTTTTTCACATTTTGCCAACCACCTACTGGACTCAAATCACGACTTCGATTCAACTGAAGGTTTCGAAATCCTACATAGTTCCTACCATAGATTTACTCTTAATAGCTTCGAAAGCCTCGAGATATTGAGAAATTTAAAATTAAATCCTGTTGGTTGCTTAAATGCCCAGATAATGTCAGAAACTCCTCCTTTTTTCTCAACACTAATCTAAATTTATCGTTCTAACTTCCTTTTTAACCTCCCCCTTTATTTCTATTCACATATTTTCTTGCAAGGGGTACATTTCAGTAAGTAATTTTTTTCCCACAAGAAACCAACGAGCACGTTTAAAGATTAGGTTAGATTGTGTGATATTCACATCCGTCATTTTCTTCTTTTATTCTTCAGTTGCTTCACAACAGTTAACCCAGTCATTTCTTCTTCTTTCTTCTTCCTACAACATCACATACACTTGGTGATTGGTTCATGGCCCAAATCTTATATAATAAATAATAAATATTTCTTCACTCATGGTTTACATCTTATTACCTATACCCTGTCATAGGTTTACCCAAGAATTTTTTTGTTAATACTTGCCACCACCTGTAGAGGCCTTAACTTGACAGGTCTCCTTTCAAAAATGTTAGTTTTTTGAAAAAACAACAAGGTTGTTTAAAATAAGCCTTATCTTTTAATCTGTTTAATGTATGTGATTTGTTTTGTATAGTCTTGAATATTTTAAATTTTTACTATTTTAATTGACTAATATTTGTTTTTTCAAATATTTTTAACTTTTTATTACTTGTAAACTTTGTTCATTTTACAATTTATTTCACCCCACATTTGATGAAACTTGTTTTGTAATATTCCCTAGTGGATGGAGAGTATGGTGAGTTTTCTCTTTTTTATTATTTTATATATCGTTTTGTTTCCAAGTTAACACACCTTACACCACATATTCTCCTTTCCACTAGGCGAGCCTGAAGATGAAGTGATGACACTTCGAAACCGGTCGCACTCAATGTTTTGTTAAATAATTAAACATTGACTTTCCTTGTGAGATATAAAGGAGTTTTTCTCCCCCTTCACCTTAAAATTATATAAATATGTCAGAGTGACAGCCAACAATCTATTTAGAATATATTCTATCTACACAGCACAATGTGGTGCATGTTCTACAATGTATACTATATAAATATAATAAATGTTCAACAATATGACGTCTTTTTTCAGAAAAATAAATATTTAGTACTTGTATAAGTTTCAAAACAACAGGCCGTATCGTAGGATAGATAAATGACAGTGTCTTTATTTAACATCAAGTGTGAATATTCTCTGTTAAAACAACCCACCCGTATTTGGTTTCCTACCTGCGAAAAAATCTCGAGAGCACTTTCTTTTGGTGGTTCAATTTATTACTTTTCACGATTAAGTAATGGGTGCAAATTAACAGACGGTCATTATAAAAAAAAGGTGCATGTAATGACCACCTTGGGTTTCGCGAACGTGGTTTCTAATGGGAGACTTGGAAGGAAATAAATTAATGACATTACATTTGTGTTTTTTCCTTTTTAGTACTAATTTGCGGTTACGTTTGTGTATGGATGAGCAGAGGTTTTCAGAACTCAGCTCGATGATTTTTTCGCCATTTTACAAGAAATTTTTAAAATTATTAAAAAATTAGCCTCGAAAAATATTAAATAGTTTTTTTTTCCATTTTAAAGAAGAAATCAGTCTATGTTTCGGTATACAGATGGAAGTGAGGCAAAAAAGTAGTAATAATAAGAATAATAATACTCTCCCTAATTCACCACCTTACGAGTTAATTTCAACCCCTGAAGTTGACTGAACGACTTGTGTAGGGGAATGGACGGCTATTATTATTATTTGGCGTGGCGCTCGGAACGACTTAAAGATGATTTATGGTGACATTTGACTTACAGCATCTGCATGTCATATAAACAGAAAATGAATATCTATTAATACGGCACACATCAAATCCTATAACGAACCATGCAATTTAATTAAAAATCCACATGGTCTGGTGTAGGACTCGAAGCACCTCTGTCTCTGACCACAAACTTGCTTATAAATGAATATAAGCGCGTGAGACCGCTACGCCGCCGACTCGAAGGGGTATAGAAAACGTATCTTGGTATGTAAGGATATTTTAGAGTACCAACAGTAGAAGATGAGGAAAACACTTTGGAGAAAAATACGAAAAAAGGCTGTACGACTACGTCACCAGCATTGAAAATATAGAGCTCTTAGACAAACATAAGAAAAAGACTCAAAAGGACCGAACCATTAGAATTAGTGACTCCCACACTACGTTGCTAGGCAACCGAAAAATGCTGTTTATCGAGTCACCTGAGGATGTCTGCAAACGTCAAACGTAAAATTCTTGTAAAGTATTCATTCTCATTCATTTTTGAAATAAGATTAGTATAAAATGGATAGCGATAGTTTTGAAATTGAAAATAATATTCCAGAACTCAGAGAACAAGTTAATTTAATGTCATTAAAACTATAAGTGTTTTTGAAACTATAATTATGGCATATTTTGAATAAATATACCAATCAAGAAAAGCTTCTACTTTATGGACAAATCTTTATGTTCAAAATTTTATAGTAAATGCTAAAAACCACTCAAAATGTGAAAGAAATTATAGACTGACGTCCGACGAAATAAATCTATTTATAAAAGAAGCACAGGACGATAGGTACGTTATCAACAAAAAAAAATTTCAAGAGAAATTTACATAGCAGTATTCGCTCGGTGCGAAGTCATGGTAGGGGAAGCAAAAGTGATACTAGCGCTTGCTTCGGATAATTCGTGCATTTTAGGGCAACATTTTGTAATTTTGGCATATCAAATACACCTATACATTTTACTTTTTTTACAAAAAAGTAGGTAAAAATAATACCATAAGCAACAAGAGTTGCTGTGTTGGAAATTGTAAAAATACTAGCAAAAAAAAACAGTGTAAATTATAAAAACTTTCAGTAGCAAAGTGGAAATTAAATCAAAGAAATAAATGGATTAGGTGTACAATAAGAAAAACAATTACTTTATTTTTGTAATAATAACAGTAATACAGGAAATAGTAGACATCAGAAACTTAAAAGGTTTTAACAATAAATTATCATTTTACGATGTTCTTCAACATTCCTTTAATTTTAAATGTTCAGTAAGAACTAGATTTCTGCCTTTGATTATTGTATGTGGCTGGAATGCAATTTTGTGACTTACTGATAGGAAACCAGTTTTAATCATTCATTCTATGTTTTCTTTCAAACAAAAATGAAAATATAAATAATAGTCCTTCTGTTTATTCATTTCAACTTCACGCTATTATTTAATGGAATTTTCTATTTTGACAGAATAGGTTAATTCTTCAAAGACAACTTATTAGGCTTAGGCAACTTCTCATACATTTTCCCGTAAATACTGTTGCCTGCCTATATTTTATCATTGATTTTTATTGATTATACTTAATTTTTTTAGTTTAAGCGATAAAAATATATAATAATAATAATAATAATAATAATAATAAATTAATATTTCACTTGTTTTACAAATCTATATACTTTTATTAAAACCAACATATATACTTTTTAATTACGAATTTAATTAAAAATTGTATTGTCAGTATAGGGAAAAATAGTCCATTAGTACATAAATGAATTGGAGCTGCTGTCACGCACGGAGCGAATAGTAGATTTTTGACTTCAAAATATTAAGATTTAAGCCAACTTGCCTTAATAAAATATTGATAATAAAATAAGACAAAGGTAAAATTTTATAATTAATTTTTTTTGTAATAACTCGGTGATTTCTGGAATAAATAACCGTTATATACGCGGTTTCTAAATTATAGCATGTAGTTTACAACGCTGATATACTAGGCTCAATTCGGGCTAGTAAATATACATTAATTGTTTTACATAGGGTACCTACTTTCGATATTTCCCTTCCTAAAACAAAACTTTTCCATTTGAAATGCAAATTCAAAAGTCTTATTAGGGCCCACTACCAATACTAGAGACATCTGCTTACATGGTTGAAAGAACCATTCGAACCATTTTACGAAAATATTATTGAAACCTCAAAAACTAAGACAAAAGCTTTATTTTTATAATAGGTACTCTTTGATAAAAAAATATATTTTAAAACTTGTGTTTCATTTCAGAATCAACTTAAGTCTATTTTTTGAAAACTAAAAATTTTAAGTTTTGTAAATATTTATAATGCTTCTGTTTATAATAAATTCATATTTTAGTGGAAAACTTTCGACCCTCAAACCACAGAAGTCTTAAAAAGTGACTTATTAGGTTGTTTCTCAAATAAGCGATAAAAGTATGAAACTACCGTCGTCGTCGCGTTGCATTCGGACCAAGTTCAAGTCAGTGCAAAATCTCATTAAAAAAGTTAAATTAATGAGACACCGAATGCGAAACGCGGAGCTAGAAGAAGCACGGCCGCGATAAATTCAATAAATTTTCTTCTTATATGGAAATTATAAATTATAAATATATATCTGCCAGTTGCTAATGAGCCAATTCGTTTATTCGGTATATCGGAATGCGCGTCTGCCCTTATCTGGTTAATTAATCTACATATATCAGAAATAAATGAAAAAAAGAGCGCGTACCTGACCTGGTTTAAGTTACACAGTGTGCACGAAAAATGTGTAGATACTTAAAACCGGATACTTTTAGGTTCTTTGTATTCAAATATAGACATAGTTATTATAGTCTAGAGAAGAAAGGAGTGCACAACGTAGTACAGGTTCAAGAGGAAGATATTTTATTTATACATCATCCTTCAATGCTTACTTGTAGTCAAAATGAAAATTTTAATATATCTGATCGACCTAATAAAAGTTTTTGTTTAGATTTAGTTAACACGCAACAAGAATCTGTCAAAAGAGCACTCGCATACAGAGCCGAGCAGATAACTAGGGACTAAAACAGAATAAAATACTTTTGGGTGACTAAAAACCAGAAAATATTCCAAGCCTGTACCTGTCTGAGTAAGAACAGGTTACTTATTGTACCATTGATCCTTAGCAGCATTGCCGATTTAAAGGACACCTTACTAAACTGAGACTAGTGTGCAGTTTCTGTGAAGAGAAGGACGAACCCACCATTCACATTCTGACTGAATGTAAAGCCCTTCAGAATCAAAGGACACTACACTTAGGAGTATACCAGAACATACCATAATAATAATAAACTTTATTGCCCAACAGAATAAATCCAATTATAGGATAAATAAATACATAACACAATATCATTTCATACAAAGAATAAATAATAAATCTAATAGAAATGATAATCTTAGCCATAAAACATAAATATAAATATTTTAAAATTAATAATACACAAAAAGATACAAGATAATTTTGGTATTTTTTTTTGAGATTTGTGAAAGCTTTTCAAAAACAGATCACAATTAATACAGTAAATATTGACATTATTACACAAAACAAAAATTGGCGACATCAATAAAATGTTGGTTCTAGGAGTAGGCAACGAAAACGTTTCAGACTCACAGGCATTTAATCTTGGAACTAAAAACATAACTTGTTCAAGAAGAAATGGACAATCAATTAGGTCATGCATAATTTTATAAATAATTAAAATTGACATTACAACTTTACGAGTTTTAAGTGCTTGAATGGCAAATCGGTTTCGCAAGACTTGCTCGTTAAAACCTCAAGGAAGATATATGCCGTGTACTTTATAATTGAGAAATTTTAAGAACTTTCGTTGCACACTTTCTATGCAGGTTTTTTGGGCCGCTGTTTTTGGATACCAAATGAAGGATGTATATTCAAGTTTAGAACGCACTAAAGCAAAATACAAGCCTTGAGAGAAAGATCGGTTGTGAACTTCAGACAGTTTCTAATTAAAAACCCAAGTGTTTTATGTGCCTCCTTACGGATTGTGTCAATATGATCGTTGAAGGTTAGCTTTGAGTCAAAAATAACGCATAAGTCTTCAACTTTGGAATATCTGGACAAAATTTCACTGTTTATTGTATAAATAAAAATTATTGGGTTCACTTTTATAGTATAACTTTACATTTTTTAATGTTAAGGAATAAATTATTGCGCCTACACCAAACTAGTAACTGATCTAACTACTCCTGAAGAAATATACAGTCACATATGTCACAAATTTTAAAAACAAGAGTTTTGGACAAGAAATGAAATCCGTAACATCGTTGATAAAGGATAAAAAAAGTAAGTGTCCTAAATTGGAACCTTGGGGCACTCCTGACGTAGCGAAAAATAGTTTTGATGAGAAGCCATTATAAGTAACATATTGTTTTCTTAATGATAAATAGGAAAGAAAGAACATTTGCATTGATTTTGAAAAACTTAATTTGTTAGCAATTATTATATGGTCAATCTTATCGAAAGCCTTTTCAAAATCAGTTAAGATAACATCTACTTGTCCACAGTCATCGAGGGTTTCACGTAAAAATTGTGAGAAGCAAGATAAATTTGTCACAGTAGATCTATTTGCCATGAAACCATGCTGACAGTCTGATATTAAGTGTCTCGTGAGTGGATAAATTTTGTTATAAATATAAATTTCAAAAACCTTTGAAAAATTATTAAGAACAGAGATGGGGCGATATTTATTTAGTAGAGATGGATTTCCTGACTTAAAAATTTGACAGACACGAGCTATTTTTCACTTTTCAGGAAAAGTGCAAGTTTTTAGAGATAAATTGAATAAATACTTGAGAGGTTGCACAAATATATGTTTACAGTCTTTTATTATAAAACTGGGTATAGCGTCATCACCCGCTGTAATTTTAGCATTTAATTTATTGATAGCATTGATTATATCCACATCAGTCAATTTCTGTATATTAATGTTAGGGAGGCAGTTAAAATTATCGCTTAGGTTATGCTCAGAGGGAGGAGTATAAACACTCCTAAAATAATCGGCAAATCCATCCACAATACTTTCAGGACTGTCATATAGCGTTTTGTCCTTATGTAAGACTCCCGGAATCCTTTTTTGTTTTGAACAAAATTCCAAAATTGTTTAGGATTATCCGTAATAGAATTTTCAACTCTGGTAATATAAGTATCATATTATGCAATTTTAACCAAGTTTTTTAATTTCTCTTCTTAGAATTTTAAAATGATTTAAATAAAATGAATTATTAGTTCCTTTTTAATTTTTTACAAAAAAAGTTTTTTTTTTGTTTAACTTTCTTAATTAAACTTGAATCAAACCACGGAGGGTAATCATGATTACATTTTTTGCGTAACGGAACAAATAAATTAAAAAGCGAGTTTAATGTAGAATAGAGCACGCCAAATCAACATCATTATAGGAATCTAAAAATGACCAGTTCATTGTGTCCAAAGCATTGTACTCGTATAGACTTGGAAAATGAGCTTTCCTAAAATTGTAACTTTTACTTTGTGGAGTATTAACTTGAAAATTAACGTGAATATCAGTCTTGATTGAAAAGTTTACAACAAGTGCAGGATGATTAAAATCTTCTGATACTAAGGGTTGAGTTTCTCGACAAAAACGCAAGTTGCAGTCAAAGTTACACAAAACCAAATCTAGTAGTCTATTTAGATCATTAGGTACATTATTAAACTGACTAAAATGACATAAATCAACAAAATCGTTGAGAATTGGCTTTTGCCTATCGTGAACGTTGACATTGTTAAAGGACGGTACATTGAAATCGCCAATCATAATTATGTTTTCATATACAGATACGAGGTTTGAAAGCAAATCAAATAAATCTTCAAACATGGGCGCAGTGAGATCTGGGATATAAATTACAAACATATTCACAACTGTGTTTCCAAAGTAACATTTGCAACCAGTAATATCAACATTAGGCATTAAATTAGTAACACTAGAACAGTCAATTTTTGTAATTTTAAGGTGTTTTATAGGCAATAAAAAGCACACTGCCTCTAACGACCTTCAGAATTTCGAAACGTCTATCACAACGCAAAATATTATATCGTTGATCAAAGAATTCGTAACTACTTATTTCGGGGTACAGCCAGCTCTCTGTTCGTAATCATTGGAACAAATACTTGTGTAAAACTCTTCAATCTTTGTCCTTAATCCATGAACATTTTGATAATATATGTTATAAAATTCAATGGGCAATTTTAGTTAAAATTACAATTGTAGGCATTTCGTCGACATATTTGATTTTTAGATTTTCCTCACCATTTTCCAAAACGTCTAACTAGTTCTTCCTTGGCAGATTTATAAAGCTTTAACTGCATAGTTTCTTAGAACTCTTTAAATATTTAAATACATGTTGACTATCCGCCAGCATAATTTTTAATGGTGTAGCCTTAGCGCCGGGAACAAATGTTCCTAGCCTAATAGGTTTTATATCGGAATCAATAGCATTCTCAGGTAACACGTGACATAAGATATTACAGACCACTTGATTATTAGATTCAATTCGTTCCTGCGCATTTCGTTCTTGGGATTCTGGGACATTAAACAGAAGTAGATTACGCTGCCTTTTTTGTCTTTCGTATACTTTATTAACGATATTATTAAGTGTCATGCCTTCAATATTAGAAGGTGCAACAGTGTTTCTGGTTGATAACGACTCCTTTAATTCTACAATAACTGAACGTAATTCATAATAGGGGAATCTAGCCAACTTGATAAGATAGAGTATCGAGATTATTCCCTTGCTGCGTTAGCGACAGAAACGGGCAGTATTATAATACCCCATGCATAACATGAAATGCCTACTTAATCTGCTATATCTCTCTTTTCTTTACTTGGCCATCATTCACAATGTCATGTACTTTTTCAAGCGTTTCTTAATCGGTAGCTCTTTTTGGTATGCCAGATCGTGATGCATCCTCTATGCTCGTTTTATCGTCTTTAACTTCAGCAACCTAGTTTTGCAACTGTTGCATACTCACCCTGGATTTCGTCTAACTCCCTTTTTATTTATTTAGAACTATTTAATCTTTTTAAACATTTATCACTTCAAGAAACTCGTTTATATTTTTAATTACGAAAATGTACGAATTGGGTAACCGTCTGATGTGATTGGACGTATGGAAACACCTCTACCCCTATTAGGCTGACATGCACTATTCTACCTCTGTCTAAACAACATCATCGCTTATTATATACCGTTCCAACTGTATATATCTGAAAACATATAGAAATGATTCCTTATCAAATTGATTTTATCCTAATTTTCTTTCCGTATAATTAACAATGGTTGTAGATCAGAGATAACAGATATATAATCATTCATTGATAAAATATAATATTCGACAATCGATACACTCTATTTGTAGACGCGGGGCGAGGCGACGAAAGGTGAGAAGTAAGAGGAGGGATAAAGAGAAGAATTTTACGCAGATACAACTCATTTTTATCAATGAATAAATGTGTAAGACGCTGTCCCCTTATAATAAACAACGTAAATATCCATGCTGATGTAAGCCCTGTTGCCACTTCCAACCTAACATGAGTAGGTTTTGTAATTTATTGAAAATTATTACATCTAATTTAGTGAAATTACACATAATTTAGTTATATTTAATATAACTAATGATTCAAATTTTTTGGGTTTAATTGCAATAAAATGGGTTGAATTATTTTAGCTTTTTTAATGTATGTAAATAATTTTGTAAACAAAACGAGAATAATGAAATAAGCATATGACAACAGCGGATATTATACCCGCCTGCGTCCCTTAGAATATGTCTTATTCAGGACCGCACGATATTTGTTAGTAGTTACATCTCCTCGTTATTTATGTTGTAGACAATATACAAAGGGTCGTCTTGTAAAAATATTTAGCACAATTTCCAAAGTGACACAGTCGAAGGTGCGTTTGCAAAAATTGAAAACCTGCTTGACGAAATACCGTCCCTAAAGAATTTTTACTAGCACCAGTGGGGCGTGCATGCCGCATGACTGTATGAATTTCATCTTTGAAGCGCAATGTCATTGTCACGAATAACGACACGCCTTCTATAAATATTAACAGCCGGTACCGTTCCGCAAACCTCTCGAGTCTATTCAAGTGTAGTTTTATCGGTAATTTTTGCCGGTCGTCAGAAAGGTGATTCCTATTGCCATTGTATGCATCGGCGAAAAAATCTGAAACAATGCACTGTTTGAGTCAGGCAAATATTTAAGCCCGAGATGCGCGCCTATACCAAAGAATAGATAATTAGAAGGAAGTGTGCACAAGTCGATTTCCATAATATGATAGGTATGAATACTTTCCATTTAAACTGTAGACCGGCCGTCACAGAAACTGATTTTTTATGATAGATAGAATTTTAATTTGTGGATGAAGTGATATCTAGAAATTCTTAGGAATATGACAAATTATTTATACATGTAGAGATACAAACAGTTTAAAACAAAAAAGCTACACACTTTTCACAAAATGAAGATTTAGGAATAATTCCGAAGATGGTGAATGCGATTAGAAAAATAAACATTTTTTCTTTTAGTACAAGGAATTATCAACGATAAATAATTTCTATTCTTATAATTTATAATTCAAATTTATTCAATTTTAAAAAAAGAACAACTACAAATTAGAAAATGTCTCTAATTGCTTCATCAAAACTTTTACGCAGTTTAAGTGTACCCTACATCAGAGCAACCACTTCAGGGTATCACAAAAATGTTATTGAACATTACGAAAACCCAAGAAATGTTGGATCTTTGGACAAAAACGACAAAACCGTTGGAACTGGACTCGTTGGAGCCCCAGCATGTGGAGATGTCATGAAATTGAAAATAAAAGTAGACGAAAGTGGTAAAATCGTAGATTGCAAAATTCAAAACATTTGGCTGTGGTTCTGCAATCGCTAGCAGTTCGTATACTACAGAATGGGTGAAAGGCAAGTAAGTAGATCAGGCCCTTAAATTAAAGAACACTGAAATCGCCAAAGAATTGTCTTTGCCTCCGGTTAAGTTGCATTGCTGAAGATGCTATTAAAGCAGCTTTGTCTGATTACAAAATTAAACAGTAGCAGAAAAACTAAGGAGTGTAAAATATGATATAGATGATATGTGATATAATTAATTTATTAGTGGCAATTACTGAGACCCTTCCTATGAGGCCTCAGTATTGCATTCGTGCAGACGAAAAAATTTTCTTACCCACATTTATTAAAACTTTTTTTCATGTTTCCGATCATTCCGAGTACAAAATGCAAAAAAAAAATTTTTCGTCTGGTCGTCTGTGTGTATGTATGCCGGCACAATAATTCTAGAACGAAAGTTCTGATTGACTTACGGTTTTGATTTTCTTGAATAATTACTTCTAACTTAGAACTCTATTGATTTTCAGAATTTTCGGTTCATCCTAACTACTTTAATATCAATTTTCTTAAAATTCGCCTATGCAATTCTTATGTGACAATTTTAGGAATTCCAATTATTTCTAACGTCAACATTCCTAACATTCTCAATATTCCATAAATTACAAACATTCTCTAACGACCTGTCAAACAACAGCTGTTGATAGTAAAGGTGAAATTTCTAAGGCGGGTTGCGACCTTCATACTTGCAACGATAGCCATTTTGAAGGCTATTTTTATTCGAAATTAGTCGCCAGCCTGTCAATTCATGAAAAATATATAAGCAGTTTCTTAAAAATGACTTTTTTATGGTGGTGCTAACTTAAGCGTACTACTATTTCGCCACTAGCCACAAAAACACCTTCATCAAATTTACTGGCTCTCTGTCGGAACCTCATAGAATAATTAACCGGCTATTTTATTTGGCAAAAAAAGCAGAATAACGCTTGGCTGTGCCTGTCAAGTATCAACTGTGATGTGTGAATGGCTCTTAAATGTCAAATTATTTAAAAATGTATGCTTCTTTTGATATTTATTGCAAATAATTTGTAGTGTATCTCAAGACAGGCTTTCCATAAATAAAGGTACAGCAAGACAAATAATATAATGTTCTTACACAAAGCACTTTTTTATTATATAAAAGAGTTAGGATATAATTCTGTTTTTTTGTAGATAGTTTTAATTATACAGTTTTGGATTACATATTCAACCAGCGAATTGTAAATAATAATTAGTAAACTCCTAGACATACATTTCCTCAATTCATAAAATTTAAAAATGAATCTTCTTATCTTGGGATTTTAATGACGTAATGTGATCAATTCATTTCAAATTTTGATCAATTATGATACCGAAGTATTTTGTTGTGTTTTTCATTTTAATTATAAGGTTTGTAACATTTTAAAAGTCTAATTATAAAATGTTATTTTAAATGTGTGCCATCCGGTATAATATAATTATCACCAACACACAATATTCTAAAGAAAGGGACATTTCTTGAAGTGGGAGTACCACTAACCAAACGATCTCAAATTAGATTTGTAAATTTCATTTTATTATTACCTTTCGATTGTATCGGTGGTGCATTTGGCTGTTAAAGTGGTAAGCATAAAAAGTATATAATGTCTTTATTAAATATCTCAGTAGAAATATTATTCAAACCTTTTGTTAATTATTAGTTTTTTAATAGTAAAGTTAAATATATTTTTATAATTCATTCTGGTTGCTAGAACGGCACAATATGTATATTCACTAGTTTTTGTTATCTGATTGGTTCATTTTTTTTTTTAAAAAAGTAGATGTTTCAAATTTATATATCGTACAGAACCACGTGAAAAACAAAATCTATTTTTGTCTAGCAAACGAATGGAATCAGCCATAAATCCATAAGCCATAACGCCATAAGCCATAACGACATAAGCCATAACGTCATAATCCGAACGTTATAAAGCCGTAAAAAACCATTCTACCGCTGTAATCTGAACGTTGGTTCCCGAGGAGTTGTTTGATTTGGAAAGGCGACAGCTACAATTCGAAGCTTCATAGAAGGAATATTAACAGACAATGGCGTTGGTTTCCGAGGGACAGAAACTACGTATGGTTATCTACAAGTGACTAGCAATAAAACAATTGGTAATTACTAGTGACTAGAATTATTTATGTACGAATCACAATTTTAATGATATCTGATAACTATGAATAATTTGTTTTCGAAAAGGTTTCTTTTTTTTAATAAAATCGTTGATTTTTATAAGTATATATGTTGAATCTTATTTTTTAATGGTCACAAAAATTCTCTTTCATTCACTAAATTCTGTTTAATTTTTATTTAACTTCTTTTTATTGATAAAGCTAGAATTTATAATTCTCACTAGCTTTTAAAAAATAAAAAAGAGAATTATTGGTGCCCAACATTTCCTAGAAAGATTACTACCCTTAAAATTGTCTATTTGAAAAGCCGAATTCACGACCGAGAAAAGGATGTGCTCATTTATTTTTTTTTTTTAATTTTTAAAGGTAAGTAACGTTTGATATTAAATTTCACTGAGCTAGTAAAAATCTCTATAAGTGTTTTAAAATTAACATTTATCAAAAAGGTAACAAATAATATTGCAAATTGTAGCCTAACGGGTCAATGGAATATTGCAGGTTGTCATTTATTTGTATGTTGAAAGAAGGCCTTTGTAAATTACATTGCTCTCTGTGGATCTACTTTAACACAAAAATAGTTTTGTGGCTATAAGTTGCTATAACCTATCGTCGCAAAACTATTAATAATTTAAACATAGTAAGTAGTAAAACGAGGGGTAAAATAACAATAAATTAAGGGAACTACTTAAAAAGGGCAGGTTTAAAGCGTATTATCACAAGAAAGTATATCCGTTCGGTTTATTTATCAAGTATTGTTTGAGGTTACTTTTGAATAAATTTGTTTTTTTTTTTTTAATTTTTGTAGGCAGTCTATCAAATTGTATTTTGGGAACTTTTAGTGATGGCTTGCCGTACATGAAAGTCAGATTGGCTTCTTCTATTATAGTTGTGATATTGTGAATTATATTGAATTTTTTCTAATAGATTTGATGCGATGGATTTATGTCATTTTTAATTTATAAATAAATATCAGTCATGTACTGAACATAATTCTGAACTGAAAGCCAATTTATTTCTTTTAACATAGTTGCAATACTCATCCTTCTGTCCTTTATTAATAGAATATAAATAGGCGAAGTAAGGAGCCCAAATATTTTACATGAGCAGGCCTAAGAGGTAAACGGGACAATTATTATTGGATAAATTGCTCGAACAAGTTTTTAAACCCTAATCAAAAGGCGATAAAGAATTATTTTGAAAATCAAGGCTTGTCAAAATCATCACATGGTTTAACCTAAGTAATGCCAATGCTTTGACTATACCAAAAAAAAATGCCAATGTTTCACAAAACAAAAAATTCAACGTAATGATACTACTATCAGCTTTCGGTCTTTCGTTCCAAGTTAAATCATTTCTCGTTTGTGTTACGCCACGAGTTTACCCTTGCGGGCCTCAGTCTCGATAAGGTGGGAACCACCATTTTAGCGTCTCTCGAATTTTTTAAATTTCTCTTCCTAAATATAGCTTCTATGTATTTTTTATCGAAAAACTACGCATTATAAAGAGCGAGACGACTGCTAAATTAAGTGAGTATCGTTTGTGCAAGGTTGTATATCTGAAGTTAGAGCACGCGTTTTATGAATGAATCAGTCGTATTACTATGATTCCTTCTTTACATCTTTGCCACACTGTAAATAAATGGTGAATCTTCTTGTAAATCACCTTCAGTTACAATAATAGTTGTAACCAGAAAAATACTAGCACTAAGAATCCAAATATACTTCCATGCCGTAATATTTAAAGACGTTTGTGCGTTTTAGAGCCCTAATGTTAAGTCAAATCCTAATTATAACCATAAACAAGGATACTGTGACAGCGTCTTGACTGTAAAACATATTATGATAGATTGTGACCACTTTTCCGAACAAAGGAGACGAAACAAGCTGAAATCAAGATTTCAAGAAAAATTAGGGGAACCTACAGAATACCAGTGTCTGTTTAACTTCTAAAAAGTCGTTCAACTTTTTCATAAAATTTAAATCAAAATTACTTTATGAAAACACTATTGTAAAATCACTCTGTATATAATTGTAGTTGTGTCAATGACCTCAGCAGTCGAGACACGTTAATTTTAATAAAAAAAAACCTTGTAACAATACTCTTCTATAGTTTCCCATAATAATTTGGTAACTACGTGGATAACAGCGTGAATGCTTGTAATTTGGATTTTGTAAACAAAATTAATCTAATAATTGTTCGTCGTTGGCTTTTATATACTTATTTTTTGCATCACAATCCAAAAAATAAAAAAAAACTTTGTTAGGTATATTGGCAATTTTTACAATTAAGGACCTGTTGGCTAGGGTGGGCCGAAAAATCCATTTTTCGAAAATTAAAATAACGTAGCCCTAAAAAGCTGTGTACCTATTAATGTATGCCCAAAAAATTTCAACAAAAAATTTTAATTTTTAGCCGGGCCCCAGGGACCCCCTAAAATTAATTTTTTTTTCTTTAAATTTTGATTTCCGGTAGTAAAAAATCGATTTACCAAGTACTTTTAAGTACACACGCCATATTTTATCGTTCTAAAGTTATTTTTAGCCGGGCCCCAGGGTCTCTGAAAATTCATAAAAAATGTTGCAAGTCCGGTCCTGTATACCCGTATATCGATAAAGACTATCCAGATCGTACTTACACTCCAAAAGAATGGAATTACGTTGGACACGTCTCGCTACAAACTGCAGGAAATGCTGAAGAAATAACCAAAGGGTTACTATCGTGCTTACAGACACAGAATACCTCTCTTGAAAATTTGGTTGTCCTTGGTTGTGATGTAACAAATGTAAATACGGGATGAAAAGGCGGTATCATTCGAAAAATAAAAATTGGCAAACCGGTTCATTGGAGAATTTGTATGCTCCATACCAATGAACTACCACTAAGGCAAATACTACAAGAGTTGGATGGCAGTACCAAAGGGCCTTATTCTTTCTCGGTGCCTTTAGAAATACTTCTTAAGGATTGCAAAAAAATGCCAGTGGTAAAATTTTAACCTATTACTACACAACTTCCGGAACTTACAGAGACAGATTTAAGCACGGACCAACAATTTTTATATCAAATTTATTAAGCTAATAGTATTGGAATTATTACGGATAACTTGACAAATAAATATCCGGGAAAATGAGCTATGCCCCTTGGCTCACCAGAAGTAATGGGCTTCTACGATTATATGTAGCTACTGACAATCCCTATGATAATCTTAAATATATCACCACGTTTATTTTAAAGGTTTACGTCCCAATGTGGTTTCAAATTAAGACAACACCACAGCTACATTATGGGGCAATTCACTTTTGGCACGCAATTAAAGCATCTAGAGAGTTACCAACAAATATCAAAAAGATTTTTGAAAGAGTAGTGTCAACTAAAGCTTATTTTTCACACCCGGTAAATTTATTATTGGCAATGATGTTTGATCCCCGTGACTTTGTAAGAGAATTGGCAATTCGCAGGATATTGAAAGCTAGACAACAAACACCTAAAATTAATTTTGAAGCTGAATATTACATTAATCTTACTGACTGGCAAAAATGTACCATTACAGAATCGCCATTGGTAATGAAACTTTCAGATAATTGCTTGCAACAGCTTATTACAGGGAAAGAAACCATTATCATTGACTTATTTCCATGTCATACGCAAACCGTGGAAAAATGCGTCAAAACTGTAACAGTGGCGTCGTTGAAAGTTTGTGGTGAAATATCAAGAGAAGGGTATATCAGAACCAAATTGGAAGCAAAAAAAATATTGCCTAAGTTTGAGAATAAAGGATAATACTACAAAACAATAGATACGCAGAAGACAGAGTAAGTTGTATAACGGGTGAGAGGGTGGTTGGACATCAGGGTGCAGCTACCTCCATATGGTGAGCTCTGGGGTGGTTTAATACTTTTTATTTAATATCAAAATAGTCAGCTTGTAAAAAGTATCAAACCATGCGAAATGCTGCACAACTAGGGCTTTCAGCTGCAAAATACGCCTTTTGATACCCTCTGGGGCCCGGCTAAATATTATTATTTTTAACAAAACTTTTAATGGGAGCTTTAAGACGCTATTATCAAAAATTGTTTCGGTGTCTGAAGTTAAAAAACAAAAGACAAGAATTGGCCCTTTTGGCTCCTTAGGGGCCCGGTTAAAAATTGAGTAAAATGGCCCAACTTTTTTTAGAGCATTTTTGCACTAGTTTATCATATATTTTTAGAAATCGATTTTTTTTGCTGTTTTTTGCCCACCCTACTGTTGGCACCTACCAGTTTCATTTCCCTTGCAGGAACGTTTTCTAAACTTTTAAATCCATTATCATTATTTCAGAACTGTGACAATTCCACACAACCGCAACCTTAAAATTTGGTACTATTTCTTTTGGCGAATACTGTATATTTGAAATTTTATCCTTGTATCAAGGATAAAATTTGAGTGTCTCAAATTACTAGTTTATTCTGGTTTCATTTTCCTGACCTGATACATAATAAAATATTTATCTTCCAATTCATACTAAAGTTGACAGATATTGTTAATAATTAACTTCTCGAATTATGTAGATTGCTAAAAAAAAATATTTAAAATTTCCATACCTGTAGATTTCATATAAACTCGTATATCTGATAATAATAAACACATTTAGACACAGATTATGCAAATATTTGTATTTCTACTTATCCTTCAAAAATGACAATATTAAACCGAGACATTGGCCGTAATCCTTGTTATTTTAAAGTTTCCAATCTCACGAAATTTAAATACATACATTTTACTTATACGTAGGCTCTAATCTTCTTATGATAATAAAATGACAATAATAACAACACGTATAAGGCTAATTGACAGCCAACGACAATATGTGACCAGCATAAATTAATAATAATAAATAAATCAATCTCGCCGACTTTATATCAACAAATTCGAATATAGTAATGATGTTATAAAAGTTAATTAAAAACCCGTAGAGAACATTGTGTGCATAATTTTTTTTATATAATCCGATTACAGAATAATTTCGCATTACATCCATCATCCGATTACAGAAATAGAATATTGATCCGACTTGCATATGTTTGTCAGCACTTATTGTGATTGAAATATTATGCCTGGCGGTACAATATTTTTTGTATTTCACTGTTTAAGAAATATGTTCTATTCATCTTCGGGGAAAATCACAAGGAACTGTACAAACTTGTCACGAATTTTAGTTATTCTCTAACATTGAGTAAAGTAAAAGTAAAGAAAAGTTTCGAAGTAATTACTTCATCATCAGGCACACTTAAATGGAAAGCCATGTAGTCAATGTATTGAAAGGATGAATTAGTTGAACTTATAAACTTACTATTAGTCTTGAACAAATTTTTTTTCTCTTTCAACAATGAATTATTTACACAAATAACTGGATTAGCTATGGGTTCACCACGATAATGTATACGTGCTGGCTTCTTTATGCATAATATCTTGAACAACAATGAATATTCCACATCTATTAAATTTTATCACAGATATTATGTCGATGACATACTAACTTTGGACTGGTGATCTAGATAAGTTTAATAACTTCTTAAATTATATAAACAACATACATAATATTAAATTTACCTTAGAGATAGAAAACAACAAATTTATAAACTTCCTTGATTTGAATATTACTCATTTCAGCAGTTTAAATTTAATATCTTTAGAAAATCTACGCTAACAGGTGTCATTATAGATAATTTATCTAATCACCCAGCTTCACACATAAGTTAGCTGCATTCAATTGTTATTTAGAACATCCCTATGTAATTAAACAAATTAATAATAACCATTATGATCAGAACCTAATCGATAGTATGCATTACTTGTCTAATGATTCCTTCAGAATAAGTTTCAAAACTTCTAACTCCATCGGTAGTTTATTCGTTAGAAATATAGTCCAAATAAATAACGAAAAAAAGCTTACATTAATTTGTAATTGGATAAAACAAAGTGGACCTTATGTATTTTGATGTGATCTTTCCGAAAAAAAGCAAAAAAGATGTAGATGTGTTCAATTTTTTTAAATTAGAACACTGTGTAAGTTCCAACTTGGTGATAAGCTTGTTTTTTGTTCTCTAACACCTGTTTTTAGTTATTTACAAGAAAACTTGAAATGGGAGCTAAAACGTGTCATCCCCCTAATCTCCGAACTCGTGAAAAAAATTGAAAATCGCTCAGACCCGTCTATTTTTATTTCAAGGGGGAACACTTTCACCAAATACATCATCATTGTGTTGTCAACCCCCTAATCCCCAGCACCCCCTACTTCAAAATTTTTAATGGGACTGCTTACTTGTGATACATCATTTTAAAGGGAATTTAATCCCAAATACATCGGTGTACTGAAATTGAGGATCGATCAAGTGTTGTTGAAGTTTTAATGAAAACTAAGTTTTATCAAGATATTTTTATTTTTCATCACCTAAAATGTTATCATCATATGAAAGGTTCAAAATGTGAACCATTCAGTTCCATACAGAAGTATAAGCGATTTTCGAAATGTCTTCGCACATTTCTCAACATTTCTGGAGTCACTGCACGACACTCTACAACAATTCTCCTGCGTAGATCATCAAGAAAATTTGGCTGTGTAATATAAACTTTGGATTTCAAATTACCCCATAAAAAATTCTAATGGTGATAAATCAGGAGATCTAGCCGGCCATTCTATTGGTCCTCGCCTTCCAATCCATCTCCCTGTGAAATTGTCATCTAAAAATTGACGTACAGGTGCAACAAAATGTGGAGGAGCTCCATCTTGTTGAAAGGTGAGCTGACCTTCAAGTAAACCATCATCGTTTTCAAGTAATTCAGTGATTCTGGGGTTCAGAGTTGTATCAAGAAGATCAAGATACTTTTGTCCGTTGAGGTTACCATCAATAAAATATGGACCTACAATATGATCTACCAGAATACCAGTCCAAACATTCAATTTCTGGGGAATTTGTGAATGAGTTTCCCTGTACCAATGGGGATTTACGTCACTCCAGTATCTGCAGTTGTGTCTGTTCACATGTCCATTTAAATAAAAAGAAGATTCGTCAGAAAAGCACACAATGTAGAGGTAATTATTATCACCAATCAATAATTGACTCATGATTTCACAAAACTCTGTACGTCTGTCAGGATCATCTTCATTTAATTCTTGTACATTCTGCATTTTATAAGGATGTAATTTTGCTTCTTTTAGAATTCGATATACGCTGCTTTTAGAAACTCCAGAAATAGTCTCAAGTTGTCTTAAAGATTGAATGTTGTCCATCACTGCATGTCCTACAACTGCAACAGCGACCCCTTGCATTTCTCATAGGCTTCTCTCGTTCATGTTTTTTATTCAGCACTGATCCCGACTCCAGGAACTTATTCATCAATTGAATCACGTACTGATATGATGTGGTTTTTTCTGGATGAATTTCATTGAAACTTCGAGCCGTAGCTCTAGCACATCGTCCATTTTCAAAATACGCAGCTACAATGGATATCATCTCTTGTATAGTATAAAACATTTTCGACAGTTTTCAAATTGTTAAATGAAGTGAATCGAATACATCAATATACCAAGGTTTCAACAAAGATATGCGTATACAAAAACACATAGCCATAATTTTTTTTTTTTTTTTTTCATAAAAACGTCTGTCTTACCTTTTAATCTATTATTTCTGAAAGCATATTAATTTTCAATACAGTGGCGTTCCCACAGTGAATCTAATTACGATGATAACATTTTAGATGATGAAAAATAAAAATATCTTGATAAAACTTAGTTTTCATTAAAACTTCAACAACACTTGATCGTTCCTCAATTTCAGTACACCGATGTATTTGGGATTAAATTCCCTTTAAAATGATGTATCACAAGTGAGTAGTCCCATTGAAAATTTTGAAGTAGGGGGTGCTGGGATGAGGGGGTTGACAACACAATGATGATGTATTTGGTGAAAGTGTTCCCCCTTGAAATAAAAATCGACGGGTCTAAGCGTTTTTCAATTTTTTTCACGAGTTCGGAGATTAGGGGGTGACAAGTTTTAGCTGCATGACAAAAATACGTATTTTCTAGTTACGTTCCGAATGAGACGGGTTGAGTGGCGAAATCTGCAATACTTTTTGAAAAAATTGCAAAACAATTTTTTCTTGATTTCTCGTACTTTTTTCTTATATACCTAACTCGAAAACTAATTATCTGAATAGAAAACTGTTTTCATCAGATGAAAGGGAAAAAAAAAGACACGAAAAACTGTGGAATATACATTTTTTCTAGCATCCACTGTTTGCTGAGCGCACGTGTGCAAAGATCGGTAATTCTCGCTACTCGAATTTTTTCTGGTAATTGGGAGAGAAAGTAAGCTTGTTTCTCAATAAACTTACTGATTCTTTACGGAAAAAATCGACAGTGTGCTTGTAAAAAAAAAAAAAAAAAAAAAAAAAAGGGAAAATGTTGGATTTAAGAGAAAACCACTCGTTTTACGAGCAATTTTGTAAGCACAAAAAATGCGTAGTTTTCGGTTATATTTCGAATGTCATAGGTCGCATTGCAAATCTGCAATAATTCGCGAAAACGTGGCCAAATTTTTTTTTGGGAATGTTTTCCCAATTTTTTCTCTTTCTTTGAATGAATCGACAAGTCGTTGTTCGACTCAACTAAATTTCTCACCATTTAAAAGAACACAGTAGAATATCTGGAAAACTCTGACCTTTATCTCAACGAGAACCTGAACATTGACTTCTGGGATGAATGTCAATAGAAATCATTTTTTATACATTTTTCTGGTATTGTTGGGCACTCAATGCGAACAAATGGAATGCAAGACTTCGGTCTCGGTTTCTTGTGAATCCCAAATGAAGAGAATTAACTGGCAGCACTGGAGGGGATTGGAGGCCGGGTTAGGATGGTTGCAAACACCGAGACCATGGGTAGCTATCCTTGATGCGACGTGCGGCTAATTTTGCGGTAATTCTATATTTTGCACAAAACTCAAGAAACGTCTTATAACAAGTCAGTAAAATACAATTTAATAAATTTTAAGCCTAATAAATTTAGGTACGTAAGAAATTTAAAACTGGAAATCGCAAAAAAATCAAATTACAGAAATGCAGTGTATACAGGAGTTTTGGATCCCGCGGAGCGCGTGTAATGGGACTTTTGTCGGGAGAATTCTACAACTTAGAAGAAACATACACACTTTAAACTTTGTATACACATTCAGAAGACATGAAATTTGGGTTTGCTCAATTTTCATACCAAAAAAAAAACTGAGAATTGTCAATTTTAGGCAACTTTTCTCAAAAACCGTGTTTTTTGGTCGTCACTCAATGAACAGTGGTCAAAAAAATAGATAAAATATTTTTGCAGAATTTTCCGTAATGTAATCGTATTCTAGACACAATAAAGTACTCAAAAAACAGTTTTGAGCCATTGGGTGCATTTTTGTGCCACTTCAAACTTTCGAAAAAAAAGACTGTAGTAACGGCGGTGATCAGCGCTCTCACTCACACCTACAGCCATATGCAGCCTATCTCTTTCTATAGTAAATAAGACTTATTTTTATGTTGGCCAGCAATTAAACCCCGGAAAAAGTGTCTGCCTTTTTGGAATCAATTTTTTTTATATTTAATTAAGACGCTATTAAAATTTCAACGTGAATCAAACACTTAATGAAATTTGTGTTAGTAGCTCTTGGACTATGAGTCATAGAGATGGAATTCTCAGACATTCGAGATCGTCTAGAACAGCCATACTCAAACTGCGGCCCGCATGCGGCTCGAAAAAGCTATTCTTTGCGGCCCGAAACACTATTATTAAGAATGTGCTTTTTAAAACTATTGGATTCTGTTTCTAAAATCTCGAGCGAAATGCGTGATAACCTTCAACATACGACATAAACAAGACAAGTGTGAACGAAATCTATATTCATGATAAACAGATGGTTAATAAAAACTAGCTCCATATTAATACATTCACAATATGCAAAAACAAGATAAGTGGCATATATACCGAAATAATAATCATAACGTTATGTCCAATTGCTAATAGTATGTCTACCAAAACCAGATAAGAGACATATAACTTATTTTTGCTAAATATATTTAGTCCGATTCCTAATAGTGTTTCTGCTAAAATAAGATGAAGGCCAGAACACTTATTTTTTGCCCAAGCCATTTGTTTTGTTTTGTCTGGAGCCGTCTCTGGCTCTTCTCGATTGGTATGAAATCGACAAGGTGATTACGTCACCCTTTCTTTTCACGAGCACCTAACCTTCAAAAATCAATGGGTGTTAACACGTGATGCTCGAATCGCCTTGTGAATGATTGATTAGTCAAGCTGTAACGAGTGAGTGGTCAAGCTGTAACGAGTGATTGGTCCAGCTGTAACGAGCTCATCTCCAGTTTTTTAGGCGTTAAAAAGACCAGAAGCGCCAACTGATTCACCGAAATACCAGCTTTTCGCATTGATTGAAAAACCCTAGTCATACCGGCAAAGTAATGCCACAAAGCGTAAAAAAAAAAGCTCTGAAAATACAAAAAAGTGCATGATAGCAAGATTTTATGTTTTTCTCTGGATATAATTCAATGATTATTGAGATATTAGCCAAAGGACACTTAACAATAAAACTCTCCAATTAAAACTAATTTATGTAACAAATGCAAAGCAATACAAGCATAATGCAGTTTAAAATTTATAGAGATGGTCATAACTACACCTTATGGCTCATATATCTTTTTCCTAACCTGTATATTAATATAGAAACCTTCGATTTAATACATTTCTAAAAGTTTGTCCATGACTCTTAAAAAGGGTTGGTTCGATGTCTAAGATTTATAAAAAATATTTATAATAAAGCACAAATCTCGTCTATCTTCTTTCTTCTGCGTTTCTGTGCTCTATTCTTCTCTGCCTCTAAAATATATCTGACAACTGTCAAGTCCATCTGCTCTATCTGGTCGTATATCTGCTCTCCTTCCTCGGTACTCTACCCTCCTGGTTCCACTAGTATCAATCGCCTTTTTTATTTTACTTTTAATTAAAATCTCTATATTTTTTAACCCTTTGTACAATTCTTCCATTTTTTAATGTTTTTAAACAATCCAAATCCCTTCTAATAAATCCAAAATCATTTAAAAATGACATCTAACAAATTATTTTTTTCCATGTAAAAAAATATTTTCTAATCTAACAATTTAAAAATTAATCAAAAAAATGTTGATTTTCACCGCTTCAACATACTGCATCAATTTTGGTGGAGTCATTACTTTCCATATCAATATATACCGGGTAAATCCTAAGTTGATACTTGTTTTTAACTGTGTATAGAAGTCGTTCAAATAAATTTTATGAAAAAACTCAAAACAACAAAGATAAAAATTAATAAATCTAAAACCAGGCCTGAATTGGTGTACGAAAAATTAAACGAATTTAATAAGTTGTCTATGTTTATCTGTTTTTTCGTTTTCTCTGTTTCCTTGAAGAATATGAATCACGAATATTGAAATGCAGTGATCTTATTTTTAGTAAGTCAGTGGTGTTGTTTATCTGTTCAGTATGGTAATAGTAAATTTAAAATTAAGTACGTTTAGAAGAACGCACATTTTAAATAATAATGTTGTTGGGGACTTATTGTAAGATATGTGCACGGGTGATTGCATATCAGGCGGTAAGTCAAAGAAAAGTGTGGACAACTGCGGGAAAATCAGTTATATTCATTCACGTTGAACTTGAACATTTACCCAGCAGAGTTAAATTTTGAGAATGTAATCAACATTTTTCGACAAAAATTATGCAGTTATATAGGACCGTACGTAAGTTTTTTATTTTTGAGTTTTTTTGAAAAAGTTATTTAATGACTTCTATGCAGAGTTAAAAGAAGAATCAACTTAGGATTCACCCTGTATATAATAGCACCCATCCCTACCTCAACCGACTTCACATCTCGATAATGTAATACGATAGAAGCTTCTAGAAAGATTGCCACTTTCTTTGTCTTTACATTTATCCAATTCATTCACAAGAAAATTGTTAGTTTTACGAGGAAAAACCTTGTCTCAGTTTCCTTCAAGACGGATTTTATTGCGTAGTGGTAAATCCACCTCTAAATTCAGTACCGATTGAAATTCATAGGATATCTTTTAAATGTATTTAACCACTAGTCGAATACATCCTGATGAATAAAACAAATCTCTTTGCAATCATGTATTGCAGTGTAACGTCTGTGCACCTTTTAATAACTTTTGTATACAATTTGATGTTAAGTATGTTAACATAAAATCGAACCAGTCAACTTATCAGACTATAACCGAACGTGTATAATAACGTTAGAGCCAAACAGACATGGCAGTTAATTGATAAAATGTGTACAACATGTCTGTTTACTATTTACAGCAGACAGGTTGTAGGTACAATAATAAACAGACAGGTGTGAATATTCTCAGTTAATTGATATCCGTATTCCGAACCGCCTTGTTAAGTAAAATTTTGAAGATTTGAATTAGACTTATATAACTTTAACTAAATCTTAAACGTTTTAATTTATTGGTGAAGAAAGCTTATCGATAAATTGGTTAAAATTATTTACATGAACACCACTTTATAGCAAATAAAATCTACATTGATTTAGTTTATTATATGATAAAGTAATTTACTTTTATTAAAATATTTGTTTTTTGTTCAAATACACTTCCCCAATAAATTAACGAACCATCAAAAAATAACAAAAAGTTTAAAGTAAATATTTGTCAAAACCACTTGTCTAATTTCGACGATTTTTTGTTTTTATAATAGGTTGTCTCTTCCACAACGTCGGTGTGCTATGTTTGCATAAAACCCTTTTTTTTTTATTAATAGCAATTATAGCGTAATTTTTTCATAAAAGTTGTAACACCCTGTAGAGTGCAACTTTTATATTACATAGCTATCACAATTCAATATCAAAATTTAACAACGAAAACACGAAACTAAATGTAACGAAATAAGTTAGACAAAAGTGTCAGTGGCGAGTATTTCCGCCTCTGGCACGAATAACTGCTTGACAACGGCGTCCCATACTTAAAATAAGAGACCTTATGTCATTTTGGTCCAATTCTTCCCATATTTGAATCAATCTCTGCCATTTATCTTCCAGAGAGTTCAGATTACGTTCCTCTTTTAATCTCCTCCCGAGAGTATCCCAGAGATTTTCTATCGGATTTAAATCCGGGCTCCGTGCTGGCCATGCCATGGTAGCAATGCCGACTTCCTCTAGATAATTTCTCACAACTCGAAGCAACATGAAGCCTGGCATTATCTTGCATCAACAAAAATCCTTGTCCTATATATTATGGTGCAAATTGCACTACAAATCTCCAATATGAACCTGTCAGCTGTAAGGCTTCCATTTATGATTACAAGTTCTGTGTTACCAGTCAAAGAAATGCCTCCTGAAAATAATGTTGTATGTAAGAAATTACACAGCATACCGTTCATTAGGGCGTCGATATAAGAGCATACGCTTGTTATTGTTATACAGACTCATCAGTAAATAATACCTGTTGTCATTCAGCCTGTAACCAGTTATGATGCTCCCTAACAAAATTTAGCCTTGCTCTGCGATGAACTCTAGTTATAGCTGGACCTCGAGCAGCTATTCTAGGCCTTAAATTATGTTTCCTTAGTCTCTGACGAACAGTTTCTGTACAAACTTCTAAACTATTAGCATCCCTAATCTGTGTTCGAAGGGTCCGAGTTGTTACAAAACGTTGTCTTAATGCTGACAATCCTAAAAATCGATGCTGAATCGGAGTAGTTACTCGGTTTCTTCCTTTGTAACGTTTAGATTTGGCCTTATAGCGGTTTTTCATTAAAATAGAAATACACTTGTTTTTGTGCGTGTTCAGTAATTAATAAATGGGTCCTTCTATACCCGCATTTAAACCACTGTGCTTTTGAATCGACAAGCGACCGGATTTCTGTCAACTCACTGTCGAAGGTGTTTATTCGCGAGCCTTTTTTCATAGATTCAGGGGTTTTTCGACACTCTGGGCGAGTAGGTGGCTGCCCTGTATTCAAGATGTCGGTCTAGCGTTTCCGCTCTGATGGTAATTGTGGGTATATGATCAGTTTGGGGTAGATAGGACCTCTATTTGAGTTTGGTTAGGCTATTTATTTGGTTTTAGACGCTTTGTTTGGTTATTTTAGTCCTTTCTGTCAAGAATTTATTTTGTAATAGAGGGCGCTGATAGGACACCTATTTGCCACTAAGGTATGTTGGTATTATTGGTTTTTGAAGTGACGTGGTTCCGTCCTTTTTGGTAATTTGGAGATTCATATTCGACACGTGGGTTTATTAAAGGTACTGTTTCGAAATTTATTGGAACTAGCTTCAATCCATAATTGGGATATTGCGAAACAACCTTTTGTTTAAAGTTACAACAGTGTGATTTGGTTGTATTTTTGGTGACCACCTGTTGTAAGAGCTCTTTTAGGAGGATATATTTAACCACGTTTCGGATCTCAAATAGGTGAGTTTTTTTTGTACCGCATTTAGATAAGACGTAGTAGTTCTTTTTGTAAAGCCATTTGTCCTCTATTTCAGTGCCCACATATATATGTAATCTTTTCTGAATAAGCTGTCCACGAAATTGGTGATTTGGTGATTTCGTGTGCCCCCTATAGCTGTAAAGGGGTAAATATAGTTTTATTTTAGTTAGCATGCTTACCTAGACGATTATAACCCTAAGTTGTTTCTTTTCGTTGTATATATTTTCAGTATATGGGATTGACTAGTAAGGGGTAGTATTTTGAAATCTAAGGGTGTAATTTGCCTATTAAATGTAATTGTTGGGTAGAACTCGCTTCACGAGCCGTCTATCTTGTTGCTTTGTAAATCTGAAGCTTACCTACATAAATTAATAAGCCGAACTTAATTTAACTAGTAAATGTTGAGTAGTTACTACCTATTTCTAGACCTCGCTTCACGAGAAGGCTATGTAGGTACCTGGTTATTTAATTTTAACTTCTTTATTAACCAGGGATAAATAGTTATCGCTGTGTTTTATCTTATACCTTTTCTTTAGGGTTCTTGTGACGGGCCAAAACTTCTTGTGACGGGCCAGTAGTTCCTGTGACGAACTAGTAGTTCCTGTGACGAACTAGTACTTCTTGTGACTGGTTAGAATTTATTGTGACCAGCTAGTACTCCTTGTGATCAGCTAGTATTCGTGTGACGGGCTAGCAACCTTTATGACAGGCAGATTGATTTGTATGCTGCTAACGAAGCAGAGACATCAACGTCTACTAGAGTTTTCCCAGCTGGAAAGAAGTCACGGTTTACCGCAAGTTTTTGCTATCTTATTTTTATATTACTATATTACTTTTTATTTTATTTGGGGGTGTTAGTACATAACTTTATCTAAACCTAATGTAAACGAGGTTTAGGGGTGTGTAATTACGATACATTTTAATAAACCCGAAAACGTCACCAAGAGCTCTTCGTGGGGTATATTACTTATGGGTAACTAATATTTTTAATAAGTAACAGAGTTTTACTTGTTTTACCCCTAGCGACCGTAAATAAATCACGATTATTTATTTATTTTGATAAATATAGTACACGCCTCATGTGCCATATTTTTAAGAAAACCCCTAGTCCCATTTAATTATTTAAGCTTGATATAGCGTTTTAGTTGTGAATATTACTACCAGTGACTGGATTATTGTTAATAGTTGGGGAATCTAATCGTGTTAATGTACTAAGCATTTAGTTATTAAATACTGTTATATTTCGAAGCGTGAACAAAGTTGATCCCCCATGTCAACACAATATTTTATAGTTATTAAACTTGGGTATACATATTAAATTATTCTTGTTATTTAACCCCGCTTGCTAATTGTCTAATTACATAGTCAGGTTGGTCAATAAGACCTATGTTAAGGTAACGTTTATACTTTAATAGGAGCATACTCAATTTGTAGCTGCTTGAAGGCCTTCGTAGAGGTAATGCTTATAGGTTGGCTATTTGGAGTTTGATAGTGAACTGTCACTTGGATTGTTGGATGTGAGGTTAAGCTCCTGGCGCCCACTCACATACATAACTTTTTCTACGACTCACCCCTTCTTCACTGTAGTTAGTCGGCATCCAACATTTGGATTAATATAAATCCCACCTCAGGGGCTTAGGCACAGAAAGTAGGTAGCACCTTGTCCCGGCCTACCACCATACTTTCTAGTTTCTCTATATCTTTGTATACTCGTGAAACGGTTGTGTGAGTTACGTCAAATCATTCACCAATTCCTCGGTAACTCCAACACTCTTCAAACAATATTAAAGCATTCTTCGCGAGTGAGATTTCGTGGCATATCGTTTAATAATTTTTTTGCAGTACGCATGAAAATTACTGGTTTTTCCATAGCATATACTACATACTTTAGTGCTTATAATGCTAATTAAAATGAATAAAGTCATGTTAAGTTATAAAATGGAGTTTTTCGTGTAATAGGAAACATAATGGAGTAAATAAAAAAAAGTTATTAAGAGAAGATAAAAGTAAATTGTGATATCAATGCGAACTTGATAATGTAACTGTTGCACTCTACAAGGTGTTACAACTTTTATGAAAAAATCACGCTATAATTGCTACACTCTGTGTTAATAAAAAAGAGGGTTTTATGCAAACACAGTTGGCACACCAACGTTCTGGAAGAGACAACCTCTCATTCAAAAGAAAAATCGTCCAAATCAGACAAGTGGTTTTGACAAACATTTACTTTAAACTTTTTGTTATTTTTTGATGGTTCATTAATTTATTGGGGAAGTGTATATTGGACTATTCTCTAAACATTTAGTACAACTTTGTTGTTATCATCTTGTAATGCTTACAGTAAAAAAGAAATGTTCAGTTTAGTCAAATGTCAACGCGTTGTCAATGAAAAGTGATGGCAACTTTTTTATCACAAAAGATACAGCTCTGAACGATATTTTTTAAAATTGTTTTTAAAAATGGGTTCAAAGTACGGTAAAAAATGGTGGAAAGTCTATAGATTTATTTTTAATGCATAATACTTTTAGTAATATTTAACAAATTTTTAAAAGTTATGGACTTTCAACCATTTTTTATAGTATTTAAAAGCTAAAATTAAAAATATACTCTTATTTGACTAATTATTTCAGAAAACATTTGTTAAGATTTAAAAATGGACTGTCGATGAGGTGGCGCCATCTAGGGTGGTGCCATCTAAGGTGGTGATAACCAGACATTTGCAACCGTGCTTATTCCAGACATACGTTTTATTAAACTTATCGTGTTACGTATTTGTTGACATTATAAAAATTTAAAGTGACGTGTTGTATTAATTCGAATAATGCGAAGTTTCCTAACCTAAAAATATCGTAATTATATCGTGAAAACAGTTGAGTTGGGTCTTAAGGTCTTAATAGATGTTTTTCTAGACGGTTACGGTGTCAGCACAAATTTCTTCTTTTGTACTTGTCTTCTATTCTTGTATGGGCTGTTTTTCATTATCTACCCAGTGCCAATGTTTCGTTTTCAAAAAAGTGTTTATTTTACAAAAATAAGCCATAAGAGCCCTAACACGCGCTTCATGGAAAGCTAGGTAGATCTCATATAGTGCTCCATACAGCTAAAGAAAAGGACAAGGAAAAAGAAGAAAATTATGCTGCGCCGTAATAGATATATTGCCGAAATGATAAATTACCTTTGAAATAAAATCCTGCTTCTATTGTTTGCTATGTAAAATGATAGATGACGAAAATCACCTTACAACGACAATATGTCTTTCGATTAAATCATCCATTGTTTTTAAGGAAAAAAGGGATATTATTCACCTACATTTTTAAAAATGACTTCGACTAAATGAAGAGCGAGACTTCACTGTTTTACTTTTGTGTTTACGAAATAAAATCGCCGTCATCTCTAAAAACTCTTTTTAATCTTCTTGTATCCCGTATTGTAACTTAAACATCATAAATGTAGCTACATTTATATACTAATTAGAATAAAATTAACTAAGAAAATTAATCACGGCCTTTAGACATTAAATAGTTTAAACAAAAGGACCAATTTTTTAGATGGGGAAAGAACGTCTGTTTATGAAGTCGTTGTTGACGGTGAGGTAGGTGTTGTACGGTGCGGTGAGAATTTGATTCTGCGGATGAGGCCAAGCTCTCGCAAGGTGGCCTTTCGCTCTGGTAGAGTTAACCAACAATCTGCGAGCTAGTGTTCACGTGATAAAGTCAATTAACAAATGCGCTAGTTCAGTGTGATGTCATTTTGGTTCCACTGATATTTAATTCTAACCAAACTTTTAACAAAAACATCAATAAATTTAACATATACGTTTTTACTGTTTTTATTTTATTTCAAAATATTGTTTACAGGTCATAAAAAATAGTTTAAAGGTATGTAATTGGTAACTAAACGATTGTATATTTGATAAATGCTATCTACTTACTTTAGGAATATATTTATAAAAGTGGAAAAAAACGATATAATTTAGGTAAACAAAACGAACAAAACGCACTCAAAAAATCTACTGTCACTTTAATTGTCAGTGGAACCATAATTAAATCATCACTGAACTAGCGCATTGTGGTTTGTGTTCAACGTGACTACGAGTGACGTAAGGCTTTCGAGTAATTTTTATAAATGCCAGGGACGTTCTAAGCCAAATATTTTAATTTAAAATATGTTTTAAGTTTCTTCAACAGTTATTTGTAAAACGTGTTGAATGTTCTAGATTTTCTGATGTTCCTTCAAAATGTCTCAGACATAATCAATTGCCTTGCTGCAGAATTCCGTTCTGAACAAAAGGAACCACATGAAACTAGAGTTCTGGAAAACGAACAGAAATGTTACGCCACTGACAATTCTTGTACAAATATCTATAATTATTATTATATCTAGTATTCTTAATATTTAATTTCCATTTCCTGGAAACTCTTTTATGTTGCTTTAAAATTCCGAGATCCTTCGAATGTTTTATCTTCTGACAAAGCTTCTACATGAATTCTTCATGAGATATAAAGACGTATAATGTAATTCCATAGGCGGAAGGTTGGAAGTTTTGTTGAATAGCTTTCATTATTTAACACCGATGGATGATTAGACTTGTCAGTCGGAATTTAAAAGGAAATATTTATTATTAATACTACTTAACAATATGATAAGAAAATTGAATATGTTTACCATAAATAAAGCAATATCGCTAGATCGATCTCATAAATTCAAAATTTTGCAAGCTATTTTTATAAAATAATTTTAAAATCCCATTTGGATAAAATTTTAAATCAGGTACGAGGGTTAAATAAATATTAACATGATTTTTTAAGTTCTATTCCTAGGGTGAACTAGGATAGGACGAATCACATTGTTTATTGTGCAAAAAATGAATAAGAGCCCGCAAAAGTTTTCTTTCTTTCTCTTCTTACTTTTGCCCTTTAAGATCGTATTTAGGTTCATTTTGTCAGTTCTCTTCCAGTCATCCCTTCCATTTTTCTCGGTTTTGGTGTAAGAATGTCATATTCTCGCATGCAAAATCGTTAAAGAATGAAGCTCATTCTTAAACGATTTTTGGCGACTTTTTCTGACATTTACTAGAATTCCACCTGACAGTTGGTTTTTAACTAACTGCGTATTATCAACTGACATATTTTGCGAAACAAATTCCCAAAAATAAAAAGTAAACGGTAAATAAAGTCCAAAATCCTGAAAATAGTATAAAACAGACGTTGCAAAAGGCGGAAATATGTGGCCTTCTGCACTATTCTATCTACCGTCATGATTTTGAACTCATCTAATGTTCCCTCTCCCTTTCTTCGCTTCTGATATTTGTTGTATCCATTATTTCTTGGTCTTTCTTTTCCTTTTGTTATTTTTTATTCGAATTGGTTCCATTTATTTCAGGTATATATTTATTCATTTATCTTTTTGTTCATTATAGGTTCCCGTTTTCCAGCTTTATTGTACTTCTATATTTTTGTAGTCCAGTTTTAGCTTGATTATAAAGTAGTTGGTGCAACTATTCTGTTGTACAGGGTGGGCTACCAGCAACGCCACGGTCTGTAAGGCCAAAACTATTTGATTTTTTAAATCTGTTTTTACATCGAGATTTATATCAAAAACGACAACAATTTAAAAACAATTTCAATTCAAAAAAAAAATCAAAAATATTTATTCACAGAAATTATAAATATAATAAATATAAAGTGCAGTGTCTTATTGGTAACTGTAAATAAACACATACTCTTGCGAAGCATTAAATGCTTGTTTGCAAGGGAAATGCTATAAATACTAATAAAATATACTATAACAAAAAAATATATACATACTAATAAACAAATTTTCACCCCCATTTCTCCCCTTAAAATGTTAAAATGCAAAAATTCTGAAACACTTCATTATTTATTTATGATGAAAACCTACAATTCCAATTTTCAAGTACGTTCTCTTTTGCTGAGTCTAAGGGCGTTACTAATGAACAATCATCGATCTCCAGAAAGACAATTATGTTCAATATGGTTATGATTAAGTCCGAAATAAATTTTAAACTGGTCCCGAAAGTTAATTTTCAAATATTCTACAAATGATTAGTTATACAGTTTTTAATATATATCAGATAATATATTTATTATATCTATATTTAATATCATCCTGGGTAATTTTGGCGAACTCTGTGTGGTTCCAATAAGAGGTACATCGAACATCAGATTCCTAGATAAGATAATTTTTATTATTTCTTTAATCGTATGGAGATTCAAATATGATTTATTAACAGAATTAATATTTTACAAATTGTTTTTCTTCGAATCTTACCTGATGTGAAAAGGCGCCATTTTGAAATAAAAACTGGAAACTTACCTGCAAGAAAAATAAAAAATAAATTAATCTAAGAGAGTATGACATGTATAGATAAGCATCATATCGTAGTTTTTAAATGCTATGTTTTAAACAATCGAATTGTGAAAAAAAAAGCATTACCATGACCAGCACGAGCTGCAGATTTTATCACTAACGTTATTTAAGAGACATATTAAAAGTCAATCAATCCTTATTTTTAAACTGATAATAGAAATATTCTAGATTATTATTTATCACTATAAAAATTTAATTCAATTGAATCAGAACATATTTAATTTCTTCCAAAGACAAGACCATAATTTTTTTTTGAATTAACATTGTTTTTGCCCACTTAGCTAAACTTTTCAGGTCGTGGTTTAAATGTGTATATCGTCAGAAAATAGACAGATTTTAAGACTGTTCCGATATTTGTTGCATATACTTAGTGTAAATAGTACAGGTCCTAATATAGATCCCTGAGACACTCCAGATCGTACCCTCATAAAATAAGAAATAGTTTAATCATTCAAATAACATCATACTGCTCAACACAATAAATGCTTAAATATTAATTTTGTTTTTAAAAACATTTCGCCCATTCTTAGTGACGCTCCTGTTCGTTTCAACTAGCCCACGGCAAAAAATCATCAAAGATTTTTTCACTGTATTTTTGCGTATAGTTTTTAATTAGCCAGTTGTTTAATTTAAAATCCTTGACAAAGAAGCAATGACTGGCGTGCCCCAGGATACGACAACTAATTTGCAAAGTAAAGGCACTGTTCTTTGAAAGGGATAATTTTTGTACGTGAGGTTATTCTTTGTTTATTTTTGGATTGAAGATTAAGGAAAATTATATGAGCAACGTGGTATTAGTTTTAGACTGTATGCACAAGGTTTGTAAAAAGTGCAGTAGATAATTAGGTCGTAAAAATATTGTTCGTAACACAACAGCACTCCTTTACTAGTGTCACAGGCTACCTCCTCGTCCGGTAAAGACGCATTTTTTGGTTTTGTTGCGTAAATAACTATTATCTTACAAACCAGGAAAAGCAGTGTTCCTTGGTCCATATAGCTGCTCTAGAGTGCTTTTTTATAGATTCAAGTACGCCCACTGCAGCAAATTCTAACTGGACCAGAACCCACATGTGGTATTTTATAGGGGAGAAGGTACAAATATGGGCTACCATTTGGTTCAATTGACATATCTGACACATTTTTAGTGTAATTTACGTTTTTTCTTTTTACAAGTGAACTAGAACCTTTTATTAACATTTCTGCCAAGCAAAATGCCATACGTTTAATATCTTGGCGGGTTAAGCCATAAAACTTGGCTTCAATTTCAAGGATGTAGCGAACTAATGTTTCTTCCAATCCTCTATTAACATATTAAAGGGGTGCTCAATTAAAGTGACCAGATTTTTTGGGAGAAAATAATCATTTTACGAATAAGTCATTCAGTCATTTATTTATAAACATTTCAAAACGGAAATCGGAACAAAAATTGTTATCTGTGCAACGAAACCTATAGAAACTTTTATAAAAAAAAACAGAACATAAATTATTTCTCAATTTTCAACAAAACATAAAAGCCTACAATTAAAATAACATGAATAAATAAAAATCAAACAACAAAATAAAATTATTTAAATTATAAAAAGTTCACTTATACATATTTTTCCGAGTTATGCACAGCTTTTAAAAATGCATTATTGTCCTTTATTTTTTTAAAAAACTGTTCACAACTGGTGTGTTAATATTAAATTTGAGGTAAAGCATAGATTTAACAGTCTCTACTTGGAGCTGGGACTTTTCTACAGTCCAGATGTTATTAACTTCTGTAAACATTCTTTCCGTAACATTATTTCAACCACCTTTTTTACATTTGTAAAAGGAATATTTTTCTGGGAGAAATGTTTAAAAATCTCCACCCACCTTAAACCTACATCAGTGTTATCTTTATTCCATTTAAAAAATTTTTCTGTGATAGCAACATTTTTTACGTAAGTAAATTCATTAAATAACTGAAATATGATTTTCTGGTACGTTTGAGTAAATTTTTCCATAAATTTTCTGAAGCTTAGTCCACTGAAAAGCTGAATTATTAAGTAGAATCCAACTAAATTCCTGAAACTCACTGAACTGACTGCACCATGATTCTAGATAGTTTAGTAAGTTTCCATAAAATAATTTTATTTGACAGACAAACCATTTTTCGTCAATGCTGCTCGATTCAGAAAGCACCCTTATATCTTTTCTAATAGTTAATGGTAAGTATTCTTCCTCTATTCTTTTTTTATACAAAATAATCAGATTATTCATTTCTTTGGCAAAACACACGTTGTTTCCTTCAATATTTTTAATTAATCTCTGAACAGTGGACTCTGGCAATGAATAAATTTAAGCCAAAGCTCCGATGATTCATTTAAAAAAATTTGTTTAATAATTAACGGGCATTTTTCTGCTGACAAAAAATAAGATTTTAATTACATTTATGACTAATACTTTTGGCAATGGGGGACATTTTGGGGGACACATTTAAATGGGGTACAGTGGCTCAAAATGGGGAACTGTCCCTCTTAATGGGGGATGAATGGTCACTTTATGCTCAATCATAGGCTTTAACAAAAGGTGCGGCTTGTACAGTGAAACTGTAAGTTAGATTTGAGCCACAATAGATCCATCTGGATCGCAGTGAAAGGCGATAAAATCATCCCACTCATTTTAAACCTAACTTAAAGGGGTGATAATTGAACTACTAATAGAACCACTAAAACTTAACAAGAAAACTACTGAACCCAGTTTTAGTCATAACACATGCCAATGAATGACCGTCAATATTAATGCGCTCTGTATACATTTGTATCAACATAAAAAAATGTAAAGCTATAAGTTTTACTATAAACGTCAACATAACACATTTTTACAACACTATTAACAATAATTAAGAACTAATTAGGTGTGATCAAATTAAAGATTTAGGTGCTATATTTGATTCGGAGCTAATTTTTAAAGAATATATTAATACTATCACTAAATCGGTAAATAAAATGTTGGAATTTTTATTTTGTATTTGTCAAAATTTTAGTTCTGAAGCTTCCTTAAATAAATTGTATTTTTCATTTGATTCGTTCCAAATTGGAGTATGCTTCCCTGATTTGGTATCCGAAGGCAAAGTTGTAAAAGTATGGAACGACTGAAGCGCAAATTTTAAATTATAGGGTACAAGGTTAGAGGCATTTATCTATCCCAAGGATTCAAGAAAAATGCGTTGCGTAATAGATATAATGTACAAACTCTCGAAAGTCGAAGTAAGTTAATATCAATCCCTACAATTTATAATTCATAACACTATAATTGATTGTTCATTCTACTCGTCAAAATGTACAACTATCCAGCTCGTTTACGCTTCCGGTTTCCAAAACTAATCTACTAATGAAACCACCAATATATGTGTAAAAATTTTAATATTTTATGTTTTAATTGTCATATATTTTTTTTAAAACATGTTTTGCACAAAGTGAATTAAATTTTTTATAATTTTTATTTATAGCTTTATTTATATATATTTTGCTTAGATTAAAGAGACCGTAGATGTAACATTGTACATAGCGCATGTTGTCTATTCCAAACTTAAGTAACCCACCAATTAAAAATCATCGTTTCAGTTAAGGAATACCTACACCACTGGTAGCTTTCCCTTTCGTTCTACCTGATAAGAACCGGCATACTGATGTGTCAGGGATTCCCGGCATTTATCTGTGAAGTGCATCATTGTTTAATAAAGACATATTTTGTTGAATATTATTTTTATCATAACTTATCTATTAATATTACTAACTCGTATGTTTACCAGAATTTATCTTTTATATCTTAGTATTTTTCCAACGCATTATTATAAAAACCTAATGTACGTTGATATCATGTTCTTATTTTGTATCCTACTATTCTAGAATAAAGTTGTTCTCTAGTTTATGAGTTATTAAAAATAAACAAAAACCTTTAAAATATATATGTTTTCCACGACGCCACCTGAATTGTTCCTACATTTCTATTCTACGCTTATCTCCGTGTAAGTGAATCATCATGGTCCGCCGTTTTTTGAATTATTTGTTGGTGTTATTAACAATTTAGGATTAAGCGAATTACCTGTACGGAAATTCAATCATAATTATACAACTAGAACACATACTGGATATACCGGATGTATCTACAATATGTGTTCCAGTGGAACGGACCGAAGTATAATTTAAAGTGTTTTAGTTATTCAATTTCAAGTTGAAAATGCCAGGATGTATCGTGAAAAATTGTATATAAATGCCAATGTTATGAAAAATAAGAAATATATTCGTTTTCAGCGGTAAATGTTTATTAACGTTTTGACATAATGCCGCCATGATCCTTTGGGCTGAATACTTCAGATCCGCATTAAGGGGTTTCAATAAACATAAAGCATCTAATATTTTAGAAAACAGATTTCATAGTACTTACATAATTTACTAAAGGCAAATTTTTTGACATTTAATGTAAATAAGAAGAAAACAGGCATTGCTGCTAACGCAATTTTGCTTTTAAAAAGTAGTTTTAAAAGAATATTTACTAAAGGTGGTTTTTAGGCCTTTTTAATAGATAAATTAGAAGTAAAGATGCATAGTTGCTAGCGAAATTTTATTTTTATGAGGCATTTTTATAAGAATGTTAGATAAAATACAGGATAACCTACTTAAAGTTTCAAAGTTCATCTTATTTGAGGTCAAATCTGATGTGACATTTGAATATTAAGTTTTAAAACAAATTAAAACGCATAATATAATCTAGTATAAGCAAAAAAATACTAAAATTACGGGAGTTAGTCACATTGTTAATAAAATGTTAATTATAAACCCCTAAACAACTCGAAAAAAAATTTTGTTCACTAAAAAAATCTAAATTCTTGCAATATTTATTATACAATCGATTGAGGTCTTAAAGATACAGGATCAAAAAAATGCGGATCTCCAAATTTACTTTGATAAAAGCAAGAGACCGATAGGAGTTACAAAAATAATTGACTAATCGATTATTTTCGATTAATCGAATATTTTCAATAAAATAATTTCGATTTTTCAAAGATAATAAAATAAAGATTTTAAAGGAAATACAAAAACAAAATAGTTTTATTAAAAAAACCGATTTATCGTTTATTCGCCCTTTTTAATTAATCGATTATTTTCGATTTTTCAAAGGTATTTGAATAATTTATTTTAAAGGAAATACGAAAAAACTAGATTTGACAATAATCGATTGATCGAATATAATCGGTTATTTTATATAATCGATATTTTGGTAACTTTTTAGAATTATCAATTTATCGGGTAATCGGCTTTTTGAATAATCGATTATTTTCGATTTTTTAAAGATAATCAAATAATGAATTGATTATTTGAAAATAATCGATAATTCGGTATTTTTGTTTTTGGCTAATCGATTTATCGTAAAATCGGCTTCTTAATTAATCGATTATTTTCGATCAATCGACTATTTTCAATTAAGCGAATATTTTTGAATAATCGATTATTTTTGATATTCAAAGATAATCGAATAATCGATTTATTAAAGGTTAGTCGGCATTTTAATAAATAAATTATTTTTGATTAATCGAATATTTTTGATTAATCAATTATTTTAAATTTTTAAAGATTATCGAATAATCTTTTTCAAAGGAAATACGAACAAAAATAGATTATTTAAAATATTCGATAATTCGTTTATTTTTTGACACCGGTTTATTGGTCAATCGGTTTTAAATTATTCGATTATTTTCGATTTTATGAAGATAACCGAATAATCTTTTATTAGGTTTAAATTTTAAAATATCCGGTTTCAGAAATATGCATTTCTAGAAACTTATGTGATATCCGCTATATTAATTATTACACTACTGAAAAATTAGGGGATCAAAAAAAATCTCGATTTTTGCGATTTTTTTCGAGTGGCTGTATCTTTGTTAAAAATGGTAGTACGTGAATGAAAAAAAAAAAAAAAAGCAATTTGAAGCTTTACGTGTCTAGTTTATGGATCTTGCGATACCAACAATTAGCACAAAATCCTGGTGAATATCATGGATAGAACACTTTTTTTCGATGGCCTCGAGATGACCCTTTCTTGCTGAGTTATCAGAAAATGAACGAAAATGCATCATTTCATCTTCTCTTGTCAATATCTCAGGAACCAATGGCCGCTCAGAAAATGGAAGAGGGGTTTCGGAAACTTCGATTTATTCTCTACAAGGTTCTGGCATGTTTTTTTACGACAAAATTTTTTTTTCATCCATAGCATGACTTTGAAGAATTTCGGAAAACAGGTCTTTTTGAGTTTTTTTAGAAAATCACGTGCCACATTGAGAATATTGAGAAAATGAATAATGTTGAATGTGCATCTTACAGGCCATTTTTTCCCGGAAAGCCATACAAAATTTCAACCTGATCCATCAAGCCGTTTCATTGTTTCATGCGGGTGAATTTTTGAAGAAACTGAAGGATCGCGTTTTTCTATCCATGATATTCATCAGGATTTTGTGCTAATTGTTGGTTGGAAATTTTTTTATCGCAAGATCCATAAACTAGACACTTCAAGCTTCAAATTGCTTTTTTTTTAATTCACGTACGACCATTTTTACTAAAGATACAGCTACTCAAAAAATCGCAAAAAAGGTTTTTTTTTTATTCCTTAATTTTTTCCACTAGTGTATTTCCAAATAAAAAAACTTTAATATACCTTTTTTTTAGGTTACTATACAAAACAGCATTTTCTCATTGTCTCGCTAATTTTAAATATTATGTAGTAGCCGTAGAAAAAAAATCACAAGGTTTCATTTGCATTATTCACCTGCGCATATGCTGCTATTATAATACTCGTAGACATTCCTTGCTCGATTAACAATATTTTATTTCAACATTTTATTGTAGTCCATAGAAAATAAAAGCTAATGAAATATTTATAAAAAATCTATCGTCTTCTCTTTACATAAAATGTCGTTGCATCTGTTTAATATTAGAAAATTACGTTAATTTTAGTTCATAATACAACATTCCATTAAATACCTTTTTAGTAGATCTAATAGTTCAGTATGCTGGTAATAAACAAATTCCGTCCCTGTCACAGAGTTCGGGTCTCCTCCCAGTTCCCTCACTTCGTTAACCTTTCTTTAGAAATTGGCAACATTCGCGCAGGTTAAACACAGGTGTGTGTTACATCTCTGGTCTCTTTTATCTAATATATTTTGTTATTTTTATTATTCTTTATTACTTACTATCTTGTTTTTTTTTAATCTATTAATTATATATTTTGTCCAATCTTTCGATGTAATATCTGTTGGACAAAAAAGAATCTGTTTATCTATTTAATTAGGAAATGAACACTTTTTTATATGTATTTGTAATTAAGCTCATGCAATGGATTTTATATTATTCCGTTCCTTGATTAAAATTCACTTAGTAATTAAATTTTGAATAAAATTGTACTTGATATTCCGTCGGAAATATCGACGTAGAGGTAACTGAATACACAAACGAAAACCAAAACAAAAAGAGTTACTTGAGAACGTACATTTATATATCACAAACCGATAGCGTGTAGATTCTTGGAACGAGATACGAATATCACAAAATGTGGGTGGTCGTCGACTGTACTTAGTTATTGTTTATTTTTTACGACTAATATAACAAATACATTTTCTTCAATAATATTGGTTTGGATAGCTATTTTGAACGAAGGAAGTCTTACTTTTGGTATGCGAATGGTTTTTTTTTATTGTTCAAATCAATATTTTCGAACCTGTTCATAAACTTTATAACTGGTTTCAAAAATTTCTAAATAGCTTTAATGGTCTCCTGAGACAAGGATTCTTATGTTACAATGTTTCGCAATTGATTTACTTGTTGGGAAATATATTGCATAAACATTGTTGTCACCCAAATTATTTCCAAAAGTTAAGCTCTTTACATCAATGCTTGATATAAATCTATCAGCATTTCTACTCATTTTAAAACTATAGTACGGATTATTGCGGCAATAATAACTTGCAATTTAGTATGTGGACTGGGTAAATACCCATCGGGAAGGGTATTCAAAAATTGGGTATTTATCCGAGTATTTACCCAATGCCATTACAAACACGCCAAATGAGGACAATTTTAGTTTTGTTTTGATCGAGTCTTGGGCAAAAATGGAATGAAATCCATTTTATTCGATAGTCTTTACTATCGATAACATAACTATTGATAGTTTCGTATCTCTACCAATCATAAAGCTGTCTTGGCTTTGGTAAAGGATAAGCATTCATCAATCATAAGTATTAGTTGAATTGCTCGAATTGCTCATATTTTACACTTTTTATGTGAATACCTCTTACAGTGCAATAATACTGTTAAATCTTTTATGGCAACTGCCCGATCAAACAAGACGGGAAAGCAACTTGTTTTGTTTACAGTTTATTATCAAATAAATATATGCTTCAAAAACTAGCTGTTAGTGAAGAAACAGAAATTTCATCAGAAATGAAAAGACATATTTGATGACGATGTTTTTGGTTAGATTTGAAAAATAGCGCGCAGTGAGCTTATCAGTGTCTTTGAGTCAAACACACCCCTGGTCCATAAAGTCTACACAACATTTTACAATCTGCAAGAAATGCCCGGGTATTTATGAATTTTGAGCACTTACCGCGAGTTATAAGTACCCGGGTATTTCACATAACTACTTGCAATTGAGATGAGGTTTTCAAATTCGAGTTACAAATTAAACATTATTAAAATCACATATGTTTATGCATCTAAATTAATGTATGTTTTCCGATTTTAACATTTCGTTGGAATTCCGGTACATTTTTTCAGGGTATCAATATTAGTTCATGAAATTCATAAACTGATACAGAAATTACCACAAATAAATCATTTCTAAAATGACGGTTTACCTTTCACAGAGATTTATTTCTTACTCTCACTTTATCATTCATTCTTTTATTTATAATCATTATTTATACATTATATGCTATGTTAATTATTACTTTTTTAAATATTACATTCAGCACCACCTGAAGTTTCAGTAGTCCCACCTTGTTTGTTCTCATTGATCTAAAAAACAAAACTGCAAAAATATTAGTTGACTTACTACTTCCAGAGGCAGTATTGAAGCCCTTAACTACTGCCTTATATTGTAGGATATATTATGTTTATTAAGCGTATTCTACTTATTATTTCAGCCGTATCATTTATGATATTTTTTTAAAACACATTACAAAAGACCAAGAGCGCATATACGCGGGTGGGTAATGGGGGTAATTACTCTCACCCTTTTTAATAGTACTAAAATGTTTTATTAAAAATAAAGTCCTAAATAATACCACTACCCCCCAGACTAAAACTCTGGATGCGCCACTGCAAAAGAGTAGACTAACGTCGTAGTAGAAATATTTATCGACATACATCAAGATTGCTGCAGATCAGAGACTAACTTTCTTAGATGGAGTGCAGTTACTCGCCTCGAGTAGGTTTCGTTGTTCCGCATCCGCATTCTGTTGCGAACGTACACACGCACACATGCACTTGCACATCTCCCGTCTACATCGGATTCCAGTGGCGTATAATGAACACCCTTTAAAGGTAACTGACGCGCAAGATTGCACTTAACGATGTAAAATATTCCAACTGAGTGGAAATTAAATGGAATTACATGGAGATCGCATGTCAGAAAAAGTTTCTTAGAAATATTATTTGCTTGAACTGCATATCTAAGACGTCTTCAGTGGTTGGTGTATCTTTACTAAAATCTCTTTCTACTCTGTTTGAAATCAAACTGTCGACTGAATTATTGGTTAAAAACGCCAAATTTTACCAATATGACAATTGCAAAAATCTGACAATTCAAGGAGTACCCGATTCTGTGAACTTTATTAATGTTTTTCGTGTATACAACAACAATATAGAAGGTAACCTATATTCAAAAATAGTCTCAATGACAGTTTATACCTTATAGTTCTTAGCGATTAAAAAAACCGTTATATGACCTTAAAAGCCTAACACACTTTTAAATCACAAGGATTAATTTCCTTACCATAGTAGAATTTTATTCAAATAAATAAAAGTTCTTTGGTGGCATCGGTTACAAATTTTTATTTAAAGAGCACTTCATATGGTTTTTCCATCTTCTACAAATAGAAAATCAGTGGTGTTCTAAATAAACGTAGATGGTTGATTTGGCAAGGGCTATCAATTTTCCATTCGAAGATATTTGCTCAATTTGCTAGTTATTCTACCAGAAGAGCCATGTAGAAGACCATGGCTTTGCTTTTTTTCTATCTAAAAGGCACTATCTCCATCTCTAACTTGTGGGATAACAAATCAGCGGTTTTCTCACCAAGTATGATCCATATAATGCAAGCTGCTGCCATGGATTTTTGATCAATTTCCCATTTCCATACCGACTTTTCGGCGAGTCACTTCTTCCTACGTATAGAAGTGCTAATTTTTTAACCATATCCGGATCCAAAGCTACATTACCTTCATTTCTTGGTCGGCCTTCTACTCTGGGTCTCGTCCATAGGCCACCACGGGACACAAATATCATATGGAACTGGAACCTCAATTACCACATCATAAATACACTCACTATGTCCATCTCCTTGGATCTCACAGAGATCAGCAACTATTTTCCTTGTTACTTTAAGTATTTTCTGTAGCCTTCAACTTTTTAATACCATAATTTTTAACTCTACAATACTATAACGTTTTTTACAATATAGATCCATGTTACTTATTACATAAAAATTATTAACAATTTAATTAATCGCCCGAAGATGGCCCCGTCAGGCCGAAACTCGTCGCACATGTATTTAATATTACAATAAAATTTGATGTGGTACTGATTTTGAGCTTTTATTCTTTGAGTAAACTTACCACATTTAAGATATGGATAATTTATCATAAATTATATAATTAAAAAGGGTTACATACCTATTATTTCATGTTTAGCATATTTTAATATAATATAAAAACTGATTCTTCGGTTCTCATTTGAGGTTAAGTCTAAAGTCACATAAATTACTGTAATCCTAAGAACTAATTTTTTGTTTTCCGAAGCTGTTCGAGTAAAAACGAGTTTCTACGAAGGACCTTTAATTCGGTGTGGTAGTAGTATGGCCATTCTTTTCTTTTTTTTTTTTTTATTTATCAACTTTTTTATCTGATGTGGGTAATCTGTGTTTGAGATGCATAGGCAACACAATTTTAATCAACATTACCCTTTCGGTTATTTTCTAATATTAAATTTGGTAAATAAAAGCTACTAAACAACTCCTGTCGAAAAAACACATTCACTATTGATTTTTTTTTTGAGCTGAATACCGTATTTCTGGGTATGTTGATTGCCGAATCCAATCCTCATATCGATATTGATTTGCATTCCAGTAATTAAGCATGCATCCAAGTGTATGATTCGAACCAGCAGACCGATGACGACAGCTGACTGGATAGAAATAATTTAGTAGCTGTTATAACTCTGTAATTAATTCCTGTAATGGTCAGGTGTGTCCGACCGGTAGTCACATTTTTCCAAAACATTTTCGAGGAAAATTCTGAACGCAAATGGACAGTATTGAAGTTGGTGATTGTCTGAGAATAGAAAATAAATAACCATAAATTCTGACGTATACTCAAAATGAACTTTTTTTTGTTAAGCGTTGGGTAACTGGAAATCCACCATAAATATCACCGAAAAAAATTTCTATTAATGTTAAAAACTTTTTTTATTTCTGGATCGTCGCATCAAAGAAAAATATTGCTATTATTAAATTAATAACAAATATTATTAGGACAGAATTTAAACACAATAGACAGGTTCTATAAAACAATAATTAGGTACATAACAAAGTGTGTATTATTCAATAAATCTATTAATTAATTTTTATTAACACTATTTAAATTTACTGGTGCTTATTAATTAATTTCTAACAATAATTGTAACAACAAAGTTCTATTAATTACTGAATAAAATTAATTTTGTAGATTGTCAGACCAATATATTTTTTAGTCAAGTTGGACATGCTAATTTTATAGTAACATCTTGCAATAGTTTTAATTAGGGTCGGCGTATGGCCGCGGTTGACTTTAAACGTAGCTTTCGGGAAAAATATACTTCCTGGCATTAATTTTAATACAGAAAATAGTTCATGAAGTGTTCCTAGGGGATATAAAGACGTCTTAAGAAACGGAGTTGTTTTAAAGTACTACAACAATTCGAATTGCTGAAAAACAATCAAAGCATTGGCTGAGGTATGTAGATGACACATTTTGTAATCGGCAGCCACGGAAGAAAAGACCTCCAGAATTTTCTAAACCATCTGAAAAATTTTCATCCTAAAGTCCAATTCACCATGGAAATAGAAGAAAATCGACAAATTCCTTTCTTAGATGTGTTAGTCAGTCGAGAAGACAATAAACTAGGCCACAGAATATATAGAAAAGACACACTGACCGATACCTCCAATATGGATCCAATCATCATCCAAAACAAGCTCACAGTTATCAGAACCAATAAACAGAGCGTTAATGAAATATGTACCTAAAAACAGTGTTACAAGGAAACGGATACAGCAAAAAAGACATAACCCGTGCTACGCGCCCAAGGGAGAATAAGACCAAGTCTAGTGAAGAAGAAAACCAAGGAACTGTCTATCTAACGTACGTAGAAGGTGTTACTGACCGTATTGGAAAAACCCAAAGAAAAATAAAATCGGCACTGTCTACAAGCCAACAAAGAAAATAAGGAAATACCTTAAAACAGCAGAAGACCGTAGATACCCCCCTCACATCAGCAAGAGTCTACAGAATTCTATTCACTTGTGGAAAAGTATACATAGGAAAAACAAAGAGATGCTTAGTACACGACTAACAGAACACAAACGAGGTTGTCGTTTAGGACAAACGGAAAACTCTGCAGTCACCGAACACACATTATCCGATAGAGAACAAAAGATCCTTTTCGAAAACACCGACCTACTAGCAACATCAAGAGATTACTCGGCCAGACTGCATTTGGAGGCTGTAGAAATACACAAACATGAAAAGAACTTAAATAGAAAAAACTATATTACCTAGGATCTGGCACACATCATTAAACGCGCGAAAATAAAACCGCCTAATATCAGTACCGCCAAAAAAGAGCGCGCAGACACACAAATAAATACCACATTCGGAACAAAGGAGGATTCAGTTTTAGTTGATACATCGAGAAGAGTACTTCATTCACGCCACTGAAGATGGCTGCCGCAGTTGCAGCTGAAACGTTTGGTAGTAATAACCAAGAAAGACCACAGCATAACAGCCGGGAAACAAACAATTACATTGACGCCGGACGTGAAAGCCTACATAAAGAGACAAGTTCGCCCAGTGAAACCAGCTTTTCGTCGTCTGATTCAGATAGGATATAACTTTATATAATTGACTTTTTCGCGTCACTTGCGTCAAACCCTTGTCACCTTTGACAGTCTTAGACAAAGGCAAAGATTAAGCTCACATCGTTTAAAACCTAACAATCTTAGTTACCAGGAACACCTTGTTGACATTTATAATTTTATCATTAATTACTTTACTTAAATAAAATTGAAAGGGCCCCAATTGATACATACTACAGGACTAAATTGTCCACATAAATGGTAAAGGACCTTAATTAAATATTTTCTATCTATAAAATGTATTGGTAGAAATAAATAATTGCTAAAACGGTATAAATGATAGTATTTTTAATAAGAAAGAACATATTGGAGACCTAGCAATTACTAATACTAACAAAATTAAACCCCTTACAAAACACTGACCCCTTACCAATCACACTCAAAAGAAAATACAAAAACGAAACACGAAAAATAAATTGAGGTGGAGTGGAAAAAGTACTTCAGTGTGTAAAAAAGTTGAAATTTGGAAACAATACCTATAGCTATAATCAAAAAAAAACATGAGAAAAACACCATTGATCATGTTATGCTACTTTTAAATTTTTGCTTAACACTTCTTTTTATTTGACAACACACTTTACAGACAACCAAATGGTCTTGCAATGGACCACCCCCTTACGAGTGACCTCTTTCTAGATAAGTTAGTAGTTTCCAACAATAATAATAAATTTATCAACATCCTACACAGCGTCCTCTTTCCAGAGAGAGACGTATAGAGCAGAGGGGAAAAACCCTCTCTCAGGCAGACTATGCGTTGTACACGGACGGCTGCAAAACCGAATAAGGAGTAGGAGCGGGAGATCAATAAACCTAGGCTCTTTGGTCACGATCTTCCAAGCAGAAATGATTGCTATAGAATTGGAACGAGAGAGTTGATCAATTTTCTCCCTATAAAGATCTTTTCAGATAGCCAGGCAGCCCTTAAGGCCCTGAGCTCCAATCGAGTTGACTCAAAGCTGGTTTGGAACTGTATAAATACCCTTGAATGTCTAGGTGTCCGGAACAAACTTTGATCTGGGTTCCGAGATACAATGGTGTGGAGGGCAACGTAAAAGCCGACGCACTTGCTAAAAGAGGAACCGAATCTGTTTTCATAGGACCAGAACCATTCCTGGGCATTGCAAAGAGCACAGCCAAAGTAATTATCTCAAAGTGGACGGAGGGTGCAATGCTCACGAACTGGAGAGATACTCCAGGGCTAACTCATTCGAAGGCGTTTATGACCAACCCTTCTATGAATGCCTCTGCTCAGATCCGAGAATGGAGTAGGAAAGATCTACGCATTTTCATGGGACTGATGATAGGACACTGCCGTCTGGGCAACCATATGAGAAGGATAGGTCTGCAACAAACATCGGGCTGTCGATTCTGCAGCGTGGAGGACGAGTCTGCAAAGCACATTCTATGTACCTGCTCCGCTCTGAAAAGAACCAGGTTCCAGATTTACCCGACTGGAGCCTACCGACTTTAAATAAGTCTCACCCAATTTAACCATGGCCTTTATCAAAAGGTGTGGCTTGTACGGTGAACTATAAGTTAGTCATGAGCCACAATAGACCCATCTGGGTCGCAGTGGAAGGCGATAAGATCATCCCATTCATTTTCAACCTAACCTACACTGATTCCGTTATGTTCATGATATACTAGCCTTTATGTCAGGCAATGCTAACGAAGCATAACTTTTACTATCTGAGCTTAATAACTTACACCATTAACTTCACGCTAGAGATGGGAGTCTAATAATTATTCTAAAAATAATAACTTTCAATATTCAGTAAATCAACTCGAACTGTCTAAGGGGGTTGCGACATAGCCTTCCATCTTGAACGCTGTTTTTATTCAAAATAGTAATCGCCAAGCCTGCCAATTTAGAAAAAATGTATAAGCGGTTTTTTAAAAATAATATTTTCATTGTTTTTGATATAATAGCTATTTATGCAACCAGTTACAAGTGAATATTTGCGGGACGATCAGAGCGAAGTCTCGCAACAGGGGTACAGAACCATTTTAAATTTGCATATATGTAGTAGGTATTTTTTGACAGGTTCAGAACGGTTCTGTACTGCTGGTGGAAAACCTATTAAGTTAACAGAAAAAATAATTACATTCGTATTTCTCAATTATTGTAAAGGAAACCTCACTCAAATCAATTTATTTTGTAGGTACACATCCAACTTTTGTTATGCATTGAATGGTTCCGAATATTTACTGTATTGCAATATTCCAAAATATTTCTCACCAGTCATTTAACATTGGAAAAAAAAATAGAATAAATTCTATATAATTTAAAAACAAAATAATAATTATAGTTTCCTGTGGTTACGCAATTCGCCTTTTATGGAACAATTCTCACCAATTTACACTGATTAATAATTGGTGTTTTTTTTACTCCTACAAAGACAGGCCGTTCAAATTTGAAATACAAACACTCTTGACTTTAAGCAGTCTTATGCTAATTTGCATAAGACGACAAGCTTTGTCACATAAAAAAAAACCCAACTGACCATGTTACGTAACCACGTGAAGCATTAACGCAAATGTTGACAGAGAAAACAAAATAAAGTGAAAAATAACCGGTTGGCGCCATATGATGTTCTCGCGGAGCAATAAAAAAAAATATAAAATAAATGTTACTTAAATATTGTCTATTTTAGTTGAAAGATCATAAAATATCAATGAAGTAAAAGAATACAGCGCACAAACCTTTCGATCTTTGTTATTTTTAATAATAGCTATATCACGAAAAGTTCAAATAAAAATCTAAAATAATATAATTATTAGAAAGAGGCGTATAATGTTTTCTAGGAAGAAATACCACACCATGCTAATTAATCATCCATATCAATTTTTATCTAAAGTTGATAAAAATAAAAATACCGCACTCTGACCATACAGGATAGGATTCATTTAGTGGTAATGTTTTATCTGCCATTTAGATATGTTTATTAAAATAATTAGAATAATAATAATAATAATAATAATAATAATAATAATAATAATAATAATAATAATAATAATAATAATAATAATAATAATAATAATAATAATAATAATAATAATAATAATAATAATAATAACAATAAACAAGATACTAACAGCTATGAAGGCAGTACTATTGCAGTAAAAATTGTAGAAAACTTTTGTTGTTTTGATTTAGTCTTTTTTCTTCTAATATATTAATAGTAAATGGCGCCCGTTATTTTAAGTTCTTGTAACTATTCTTGGCCCCATACACACCATCTTAAAAAGGAAATAAAAAGTGTTACAATTCTTAATGGTTTTAATTAATTTTCTCAGCCCCTCCTAGAGGGACTTTTCGTATCTACTCCAATTTATGGAACACGGAATTGAAGAGTGGGTACCCGGTCCGACTTCATGTCAAATCTGAGATATGTCTGTGGTCGGAGCATGAGGGTGGATACCTTCCAGTTCACAATATTGGCACTCAAGAACAGCGTACTGATTGGTACTTCCACACCATTTTTCGTCACGAAAGTTGGTTCCGAGCCTACGTTGTAGAAAATAAGCCCTTCACCGCATATTGATATAGGTAATTTCCCAGTCCCTATGGTGAGCGTTAGCATCGTACCCAATGATTAGCTGTTTGTTGTTCCTCTTGCAATAGACAACTAGTTCTCGCACTATCGCTGGAGGAGATGGTTGGTCTTGACCTGTGTCTCTCAGGAAATGAGCAGACGATGACATTCTTACTCTTGTTTCCCGCCGGGATTAAGACCTGGACTGCAACCCGAGAATACCGATCAAGGAGAAGCGACAACTTGGTGTTTTCAGTGTACCGTTCTGTAACGCGCATGTGCGAAAATAAGTTGTGTATCACTCAAAAGGTCTGTTCGGGTTCTTCAAAAATACATTGAGAACTATCAGATGACTAGTTGACCAGTGGACAGTTTAATAGTTGTATGTGACGAATAATTTGGAATTGAACTGTTCCACTGGTTCTCAGACTGTTTGCATCGAGTTTTAAAGAAACCCGAACAAACCTAAAATGATGTTATCAGTCAAGTCAGTCCAAGTTGTGTTTAGTACGTGAGCAATGTTAAGTGATATTTTTTGGTGTTTGTTTTGTGTAGTAATAAGATGAAGATTTTTTACACTCTTAGGTGTTCTAATACAGATATAAAATGTGCCAAAAAAGTTATTAGGAAACTAAGAATTTTATCACATGTATAAATATTAAGTATAATGATTTAATCATTTTTGACATTTTATTTTTCATATGTAGGTATTGGATTTTCTGAAATACATGTTTGTCTTCATTTCAATAAATTTAATAAACAATGAACCACATATTTTGTTTTTATTTTATTTTGAAATTATATTTAAAAAAATATAATAAATCCGCGTGTTTCAATTAGGATTGGTCAAAGTGGGCGAAATCCCTTTATTATGGCTAAATTGTAAGTTACAATTATGTCAATATAAAGATGTTTTGCCAATTCATATTTATATTTATTGAATGAATCATACTGGAGCTGATTTTGGAAATATTGGTACATACTTAAATAAGTACTATTTCTAAAAATTCGTCTATGCCTAGACAGCACACATAGTCCAATGGACATACATTTTAGATCCATTTGAGGGTTAGGACGTCCATATCCGGGCATTCAGTGTACGTCCGTTTATACTAATTAATTTGACAGCTGAATATCGATACCCAGAGAACGTCTGTTTTTGGACTTAATTTTAAGTTTAGTAGTATTTTGACATCCAGTGGACGTCCATCTTAGCATCTTATTAAGCATACCAGATAATTCCCATCTATATACACTTCCTTTTTTAAATATACTTGGTCATTAAAAATTGACAAATTGAACCTATTTCATTTCATTCTATCAGCGGAAGTTTGAAATCTTATTCCATTATAACTATATCTAGTAAAAAGTTTTCAAGTGATTCCTTGGTCGAGCTCGTCTAGCGATTGAAAGCGTAAAACGACAATGGATGTGTCGTGAGTTCGATGCCTGCTCAGGTCAAGCGGTCTTTAATAAAAAAAAAAAAAAATAAATGGTGTATAGCGGTTTGCGAAAATAATAAACAAATTGTTAATAATATAAAATAGTGTGTGTGGTGAGTTGCGGCTCTGTAAAAAAAGTGGGGATGTGGTTTCAATAAAAATATATTCCTGGACGTTTTTTTAATGTCCAGTATTCGACGTCCAAATATATTTCAGAATTGGACGTCCTCTGAATGGTCAAAAGTGTGCCATTTTTATACTTCACTGGACGTCCATTGGATGTCGGAAGTCCAGAAAAAACTCATTTTTGGACGTCTAGACATCCAAAATTGTATATCGAATAATCGTCCATTGGACATATTTGTATTGTCTGGGTGATAGCCAGGGCAGGTTATTAACTCTAAATACATAAACCTTAAATGACATCTGGCTTATCTTTGCGAGAAAACACTTGTTTCTACAGAAATGAGTAATAAACTTGAAAGTCCTTTTAATATATAAATCCAGAAATTCTAAAAAATATATAAGTACTTTTTAAACCTAAAAGCCTTGAAAAGATATGCACATTGGAAATATTTAGTTAAACCTCTCAAACTTAATGTCTTTTTAATTGTTACCTAATTTTTTTTGGGTACCCTTAATTTTATTCACCTTATTTTTACTTAAGAAAAAGGTAATTTAATTTAAATATGGGGCTTCTATTACATTTTTAACAATAAATAAACCAAATATTGAACAAATTTTATAGGTAAATTATAAAATAATCAACGTCTTTTACTTTTATAACAAATAATTAATTATTACATAATGAATTATATTTTGGTGCCGAAATTTCACCATTGCTATTAACCCTAACTACTTCAATGTAATTAAATCACATTACATTTGCGCATGGACTATAACAATGGTTTCAGATAATTTGCCAAACTATTTCCCTCAGTGTAGAAAATAAGCATGTTTTCTCAGCGTATTAAGTTGTGTATTAATCAAAGTCATGTTGTGAAAAAGGTCCATCCAATATCAAAGGCACCGACAGCTACTGTCGCTTCTCCTTGATCGGTATTCTCGGCTGCAACCATATCAGGTACCCTCGAACTCATGAGTGCTCCTACACTCACCTACTTGACTGCTTCATCACCAGTATTGCCACACGACAAAATTCAAATTGTTGCCCTATGGTACCCCATTGTCGATAAGTTTTTCCGTGCTTATTGTATCACTAGCTTTTACGACTTGGGATCTATTATTTAAATAGTTTAATAATAAAAGTAAACGACAATGTTTTTAAAATGATCTAGGAGTTGTTAATGACTTACTGTGCCAAAGGCCTTCACGAAATCAATGAAGAAGACCATATAAACGTTTTAAAATAGAAAAGAATGAAAATTATGCGCTTTTACAATCAATATGAAATAATGAGTCTTGGTAATTAAGAAGTTCACAATTCATTAATATTTTTATGCGTTCCCAATTAACAACCACTTCTAATTAATCTCGAAAAAACACCCATTCAGCGTACGTTGGAACCAATTAAAAATTTATCTGCATGTCAACGAAGCATTAATCAAGCCGAAAATAAAAACTTAACTTTAATGACTAGAATATGGTTGGTTGTTAAGGACGATAATAGTAGTTATATATTAAACAGTTCTTGTAAAAATATAAAATATTTATATTGTTTTGTTACGTTACAAGACTGATTATTTTATTTATGAACACCAACAACTATAAAGAATGTTCCACATGACATTATAAATTAAATCAATATTTGTATAATATAATAAAATATTCAACACACAAAAGAATTATAATGAAATCAAAAGTGCGAAACCTAAACCAATTGATAACTACGAATGATGACAGTTTGACAGATAATATCACGCCAATCAAATTAGAAATTTCAAATGAATAGTAGTCGACCAAATTATGCCCTTTGCACCATAATTTTTTTTGAGTATACTTAGTGTTAAATCGGTCATCATAACAACATATTTTATTGATGAAAAGACAGATAGTAAACATCGGTGTCCTATATTTTACCTATATTTTACGAATAATAGATAATAATTCTACACAAAAAGTATGCGTTTTATAATTTCTTACATTGATCAATCACCCCAGTGTAGTTATATCGAAAATTACTGAGTAGTTGATTGCATATCATTAATTAATTATCAAAAGTTGGGGTGGTTAGTTTACAGAAAATGAATTGTAGAAGAAATCAAGTAAAAAGGGAGTCATGAGGATGTTTGGGATGATAAATTTTTGTATTTTGAAACTGAAACAAAAAGTCAGAGGGCAGAATATAGTTAGATACAGATTTGTGAAAGAAAGTAGTAGAATGTTTGAAATATTAAAAAGGTTTAAAATGTTTAAAACGTAAAATATTTAAAATCAGTAACGCTGCGAGACGCGAGATTCTCGTCTCTTGTCTCGACGAGACGAGAGACATTTTCTCTCGAAAAGAGATTCGAGATGAGACGAGAGTGTCTTCACTAGATGAAAATTTGGTGTAGGCGAAGGATTTTCGCAGGCGCTCAAAAAAATTCATTTATAGTTTATTTTCAAATAAAATAAACATTATTTATTAAGTTTTATTTACAATACTTCAGTTTGCAATGCAATGCAATTTTGTTACTGAAAAAGGTTTAGATTGACGTAGGCGGGGCAAATTGGTAAAGGGACAAAGGGCCAAGAAAACGACAATGTCGGGCCGTATATTGTGCAGGCCTGAGGTAGTAGGTAAAATTTTCCACATTTATTACAAAATACATTTAGATTAAACAAAAAAATAATTTAAATTTATTAATTTGTAGACACTGTAATGTGAATTAAAAAACAGATTTGGAAGGCAAATTTAACTACTTTTAGCCCCATGGGAAATTTTACAGATTGAATCGCTTTCTTACGTGGTCAGTAATATGGGTAAAGTTATTTTTTGCTATTTTTATCATTTTATTAAATATAAAAAAAGCGTGTTCTAAAAATTGAATTTTTAAAAATATTAAAAATGAATACATGTATACAACCATTTCTTATATTTAATCTATTCTGTTTCCCTGAGGTTACTTTTGGAGATACGTTGGAAATACCGTCAAAGAAAACGAACAAACGTATTATACAGAGTGAGGACGTAATTATCTCCCCTTTAACTTCTAAATGGAAGAATATAGAGACATGAAACAAAAAGGAGGTAAAACTAGAGAAATATTATATTTCTGTTATAACGAGATGTACTTTACTTGAGACGTAAGATAGAGGGTGTTACTATCTTTAAATTTTATAAGAGAAAGTAGGGTCATGATTGTAAAGATATTTTCATTATCTTTACGTCCTTTCAAACAGTTTTAGGTTTTTTAATGTTTTTCCAGAAATTGCAATAATACATTAATAAAATAAGTTACATTCTTGATAACCCTCCTATTTACCATTATTGTTTATTACTTAGGAAACGTTTTTTACGAATTAAACAAATACAATATTTACTAAGATAAATAAATTAAGAATATCAAAGGGGATCTAAAAACCACTTTAGGTATTAAATGTTCAAAATGTTCGCTTATAACTTCTTGGCAATAAAAAAAGTCTATTAGAAAATGTTCTTCTAACAATTACCACATAATTTAATTTTTAATTGGCTACTAGTTTCGGCTTCTATGGGTCATCATCAGGACTAAAATTGTAAAGTAAGTTTATAAACCATTTATAAAAAAAGTTGTAACTTTACAATTTTAGGCCTTATAATGGCCCATAGAAGCCGAAACTAGTAGCCAATTAAAAATAAAATTCTGTGGTAAATAACTTAAAGTTTTCTTTCCTTATAAAGGACTGCCCATTGGTGAAAATGAATTATTCTTCTAAAATTGTCTAGTATTTCTAAGGTTATTGCGGCACACGAGGGTTATCAAGAATGTAATTTTTGTAAAAAAAAAAACCTAAACCTGTTTGAATGGACCTAAAGATAAGAAAATATCTTTAAAATGAGGTATCATATGACCCTACTTTCTATTAGAAAGATAGTAACGCCATTTATCTTACGTCTCAAGTAAAGTGTATCTCGTTATAAAAATATCAATATCTCTCTAATTTCACCTAGTTTTTGTTTCTTCCATTTTGAAGTTAAAAGATGACCCAATTGACGTCCTCACTTTTGAAAACATTCTTCAAAATGCTTTTATTTGATATCACACGTTGGCATAGCTAAATTATAACTTCCAATTAAACCCCCTCCATCCACGATTCACTTCCAAGTCTAAGGAGACAAATTCTTCAAAATTTTTTTCATGTTTCGTTCCAAGTATGTCGTTTCCAAATTTAAATTTGATATGTTTTTACCACGAGAGAAAGGCTCTCTCGAGCGAGAGAAGCGCTTTCTTGTCGAGACGAGAGAACAGTTTTCTCTCGCCCTACGAGACAAGAGAGGTCTCTCCCTCGTCTCGCGTCATTACTATTTAAACTGTTCAAAATGATTAAAATTTTTAAAATATTTTTTTAAAAAGCGTAAAAAAATTAAAATGTTTAAAATGCTTAAAAGGTTTGAAATGTTTCTAACGCTTAAACTGTTCAAAATATTTAAAAAATTTAAATTGTTTAAAATATTCATAATGTATAAAAATGTTTGTTTAAAACGGTTAAAACGTTTAAAATGTTCAAAATGTTTATAAAGTGTAAAATATGTATTTAAAATGTTTGTTTAAAATGCTTAAAAGGTTTAAAATGTTTAAAAGGTTTAAAATGCGTATAAAATGTTTTAAATACGTCTAAAATATGAACTGGAAAAGTGAAATGAAATTATAAAAAAAGTTATATATTTTATCAATATTTTAACAACAGTACGTAGATCATCAGAATAAGTAGAGGTATTTAAAACAGAATATGTAGGTTAGTAGCCAAAGACATAGAAGGGGTGCATATAAAAGTAGTGTTGGAAGAAATTTATATATTTTTTGTAATATAAATTGAATCGGGCCCAGATTTGATATTTTGTTTTGGTATTTGGAAAACCCAAAAGGGATTTCTTATTAATAGATTGGTGTACAATTTAATATAGATAGAATAAACAATAAAGGAAAAAGAGAAAACTCAAAGTCCTTGTCACAGAAACAACGAGTGACCATTTGCCTCCTGAAAACAACTACTCCTTTAGCTAATACCGCAACAGGTATTGCATTATATCAAAAGGTAAATAGCAGATATGGAAAATAATTTTTAACACTCTAACTTTTATCTTGCTTTCTAAGGAGAATGTCATTCTTGGACCAGTTTCGTCTTTATTAAGTCTTAAGCATCTTAAGCAAAAAATAGATAATCTTGACTCCAGTCTTTAATGAAGTCTGCCGCATAGATAAAATAAGTAAGAGAGTTAATTTTGGGAAACGTTTAGTGCTGTGAATTAATATGGAATGGATTTTTTTGAATTACATACGTCTGATTGATCTGACAGTTTGAGGCTGAATAAGAAACAAAAGAATAAAAAAAACCGAGGTTTATTCAAATATCCTTACATTTTTTGCATTCATTACTATAAAGAGTCTAAAAAAAAACAACTAATATTTACATTAAAATATTGTATTTAACAAAAATGTTAGTTATTTTAAATAAAAAAATCCAGAAAATTAAACAAAAATATTCACATTAAAATAAAATATTTTAAACATAATATATTTTAATCATTTATTAAAAGTAAAGTGCATTAAAACATTTATTACATACATAATAAATAATTGCCATGCGTTTCGATAATGGTGGGTGGGGCTTTCCTCACCTGTAAGTCAAATGGCTCCATCAAACATCTTTAAGTCGCCTCGGAGCGCCGGTGTCGTCTTATTTTGTGACGTCCCGTTTTGTGACGCGACCTTTTTCAGGTAAAATGTTTCCCGTTTTGTGACGAGACAAATTTTTACCTACAATAAAGTCCCGTTTTGTGACGAGCATAAAACTATTTATTTGTTTCGTAATATTATATATCAGTAAGTACCTTACCTACCTGATACGAATTTAAAATATAATAGATATATTATTGTTTATAAAATAACGGAGCCCATTTTATTGAATCGTTTTTGTAAATAAAATTTCAGATATTTTTGTAAATGACTGTTTCAGTTTTCGAAGTAATTTCACTATTCTCATATAATATTATTTGAAAACTAAATCAAAATAATAGATTTTGGTTTATATGGTTGGATTGCATTTTTTAAGTTTTAAGGTAGGGATTGTTTAGACAAGGCAAGAAAGAGAGCTCGAGAGGAAAAAACAGCAATGTCCAAAATTTTTACTGAGAAGATAGCGCCATTAATGGATGCTGGGCTTGAATTTGTTACTGAAATACCAATTTCAGAAACAAAAAGAACTCACTTTACACCGCCAGACGCTAGGTGTTAAGAGTCGTCTCTTTAAAGACTAGAAAAGAGGTTGTATTGCCTGGACATATTGCAAACGACTTCTTGTTGTTTGAAGATGGCGAGGAGGCTAAAATATTGGTGTTCGCTTCGCTAAAAGCACGACAAACCCTGACAGAATACGATGATTTTTTTGGTGATGGGACATTTAAAAGCTGTTGTTCACAATTTCAGCAGCTGTATACAATTCACGTCGACGTAGGCAGCACAGAGATTGAAACCAATATCGTTCCTGTTGTATTTGCTCTACTGCCAGACAAGAAGGAAACAACGTATACCAGGCTTTTTTCTTTAATTCAGAAGAATATACCGTTATGGAAGCCAAAGAATTTTAAAATTGATTACGAAGTCGCTACCTACTAGGCTCCATTTTCGAATATTAATATTACTGGATGCAATTTTCAATTTCAACCAATGTTTATGGCGAAAAGTACAAGAAATTGGTCTGGCACCCGAATATAGGGAGAATGAAAAAGTACGAACGCACATAAGACAGTGTGCTGCATTACCGCACCTTCCTCCTGATAAAGTGGACGACGGTTGGATGTGGATAATGGAGAAATTCGAAGATCATCCACTGTTGCAAAAATTCAACGATTATTTCGTGGAACAGTGGCTTGATAACGATATTTTCGGTATGATGTGGGTGTGCTATAACCAAAGGCACCGAACTACCAATTCCTTGGAAGGTTGGCAGAACAGACTAAATTGAAAAATTGCAAGGGTGAATCCGAATATTTTTCAACTTACAGAAGCTCTCAAAGAAGAAGCATCATATTAGGATACTCTTAAACTTAGGGTTGCGTTGCATATGACGCTAAAACGGAGGAAAACCGAGTATGTGCAACTCGATGAAAGAATTCGCTGTACAGTTGCAGACTTTCTTAAAGAAAAAATAGACATTGGCCATTGCCTAACAAATTTAGCATTCATTGTAAAAATGCAGTGAATCAAAATTTTGCATTACATTATATTTTACATACTTTACAAGCTTTTATTTTAGATTTGAAAATAATTATAAATATTATTTTGACTTTTTTTTTATATTAAATTTTTTTTTATTCAAAGATGGTTTACTTTTTATCACCAGCATTCGTCCTCATCATTCCTTTAATAATTTAAAATAAATACATTTTATATTTATTTTTACATTTAAAATTCGTTAAAAATTATACATTAAAAAAAGCTATTAAAATTAATAAAAAAAATTGTAACAGTGTCATAATATAGTGTACAAAATTATTACCTTTATTCCGTATTTACTCCAACAAAATACTATTTTCCTGTGATTTTAATGTTAAACAGAAAGAGTTTGTTTGCCGTCCTCAACCCAATAAATTTGGTGAAGGTATAAAATGTATTTTAGTTAAAAAAAAATCGCAAAAACTTATTACATTTTGTTAAAAAGCACACGACTTTTTTCATTTAAATATATTTCATATTTTTATGACTACTATGAGATTGACAATAGGCGAAATGATGAAATCGACCTGTGAAACAAAATTGTTAATAAAGGTGAAAGGATTATATCAGGTAGGTAAGGTACTACTTACTGATATAATATTACGGAACAAATAAGTGGTTTTATGCTCGTCACAAAATGGGAATTTTTATAAGGTAAAAATTCGTCTAGTCACAAAACGAGAAACATTTTATCTGAAAAAGGTCGCGTCACAAAACGGGACGGTACAAAATAGGAATATACCGGAGCGCCACGGCAAATAATAATAATAGCCGTCCCTTCCCCGGACAAGCTCAGCTTTTAGGGTTAAAATTCACTGGTAAGGGGCTAAATTAGGAAGAGTAATATTATTATAATTCCCCATTATTAATAAATAACCTTTCCAAGTGAAATTAATAGTAGTCCCCCTCATTCTTGAAAAATGGACCAAATTTGGACGCAGTTGTCAGGTGTTTTCTATAAATACAAAAAAGCTTAATTTTATTTTTGGAAACACTAAGAGCTCGTAATATTAATTTTTTTAATATCTATTAATAAAATAAAGCTTTTCTTTTTTAGGACATTTTTAACTCCATTTTAATTTATTTGTCGCAAAAGTATTCTTCCTTTAAGGAGTTGTTTACAGAAATAGAATTTGTACGTAAAATCAATGAATGGTGGTCATCAAAAACATTAATATCATGATTCAATAATTGTTACAATAATTTCTAATCATAGATCAATAAATTAGTGCATTGAAATAATAATACTGCCAAGATAATGCCAAAAATTTATTGATTCAATGATTGATAATTATTAATCTATGTTATTCATTTTTAAAACAATAAATTGTTGTCATAGCTTCATGAAAACCTAACATAAAAATTGTTTTTATTTGCTTGTAGTGCCTGAAGAGAAGGAAATGTACCACGTAAAATGCCTTCGACTAAGCGGACTAATATGTAACGGCAGGCCAAGAACGATAGCCGTAACGAATGCAAATTCAAGAATTACATGATTTGGACTACTGCCATCGGTTAAAAATTAATGTTTTTGATCTATTATTCAATTTACATTTTTATTTATATTTCGCAATTTCATATTTTTCATTGAGGATTGACAAATCTATCTTATGTTGCTGTGGTTGTGCTTCAGCCTAAATATATTCTAAAATCTGACTCTCGGGTTGTGTATTTGAAATGTTTGTAGGTATCTACTATTATCTAATGCGATTGGTATATAATTTAGGTTTTGGGGCAATTTTAGTAACAAAAAGACAAACAAAAAATGATCTTCACAGAGATATTATAATATAAAGTTAAATTTAAATTCTTAAACCATTACTCGTGAATTTTAACAAAGGATGGAAACTGAAAGTTTTATTTGAATAACCAGCTTGCTAATTATTAGAATATGTATTTAAACAATTAGGAGCTGAACAAGAATACTTAACTTTACCCGGGCCAGACATTTTTTGTGTAACAACAAAAAATTGTTAATACTTAATAATTTTTTTATCTTTTTGACCTAAAAATATTTTGCCATCACGCTTTTTATTTTTTACGAGGCTGTCATTTTATTTTTAAATATTAGTATGGACATTGTATTGTGTGTATGTAGAGCTTGATAAAAACAATGTACAGTTGATGTATTTAAATTAACTCTCATTTCATGAGAGTTTATAAAAACTGGCAGCATCGCTTTCATACTATTGCGATGGTGGCGGCAACTAATAGTATGATTGGAACTACAACTTGTTGTCAGTGGCGTGTATTTAAAAAATGCATCTTCTTTTATTAATTTATCTATGGCCTGCCGACTACACAAAATGTGCTCGCACACATTAACAGAGGTTGAGAGTAGATATTCAAAGAGCCAAAATGGTAACGCCATCTGAACTTAGGAAGCTAAATCAAAGCTCGCGCGGGTGTGATACAAGGGGAGGCAAGATTAGGTGCTTACAGATTAGGGAATACACTGGGAAATCTTGACATTAGGCCAGGTCACATGAGTATCTCAAGGTTAGTGACAGGAGACGTGCTAGACATGAGATCAGACCACATAACCAAGAGGTACTCTTTTAATACTCCCTTTGAGGTTTTAATACAGGAAAGAGCGGAGATCATCATAAGGGAGCCCAATGCCCAACGACAGGAACAAACCTGGTATACAGACGGGTCTAAGACTACGGAAGGCACTGGGGCAGGAGTATTCTCCAAAAACCCTGATACTAACCATAGCTATGCTATAGGAATACATTCCTCGGTATTTCAGGCCGAGGTATACGCAATTTTGCAATGTGCAAAAACGAACAATGAAAGAGCTGTCGAAAATCAGCATATTCAAATAATGTCAGACAGCCAAGCGGCACTTAAGGCCATATCGAGTCAGAAAGTTACGTTGAGGCTGGTATGGGAATGCATCGAAGAACTAAGAACACTGGCAGACCGAAATAGAGTAAAACTGTAAAACTATTTTGGGTGCCAGGTCACAAAGGGATCGAAGGCAACGAAAAGGCTGACGAACTTGCAAAAAGAGGGTCAGAAGAAACACCGGAACCAGACACAAACCCAGGAGTACCATAAAGTACAGTCCGGGGTTTTATAAATGACTGGATTCGGGAACAACATATCAACTATTGGGGAAGCACCCCAAAACAGGCACATGGAAAAGCCTTCATAGGCAGACCATGTCCCAAAAGAACTGGAGAACTACTCTTAATGAATAGGAACCAGTTGAAAGTGATAACAGGGTTCATGACTGGGCATGCCCCAGTAAAGGGACACTTGAACAAAATTGGCATGTACAATGGGGAACTCATGTGCCGACTATGTCACAAGAAACCAGAAACGGCCAAACATATACTGTGCGAATGCGAAGCTCTAGATCGCAAAAGACAGGTTCTTTTTGTACAACCCCAGGTTGATCCAACAACGTATAGAACCCACTCACCCAAGGATCTGTACAAACTTGTACAAGGTACAAAGGTGATAGAGTGGGTGCTATGAACTAACATGGGGTAAAACACAATAAGCCAATAGGCTTCAGTGTTATTCGGAGACACATAGTCAGACGAGCCCAGGAAAAAAAAAAAAGCTCGCGCGGTACATAGTTCTGTAGACCAAAGCGAAATAATAACCAGACGGGTAATTAATTATAGATAAAATAATTACATTAAAATAAATAAATGAGATATTAATATTGAATAATGTTTAAAGAATCTATATCAAATTTAAATTCGAGTAGAGAATATACATTTGTTTCTAAAAACAAAAAAAATGTATTCAACATTTTTACAAACTGTTGGTACTAATCAATCAAAAGTTTACAAATTGTGAGTCAATGAAGGGTAAGGAGGAATATTCCCTATGGCCCCTAACTGTGTATGCCACTGAAGGAAATAATTTTGCCGAGTCGAAAATTTCTGCGCGTCTGCTTTGTTTAAAGTATGAAAATTACCATAATCGGTCTATTAAAAATGCATCCATCGTTTTTAATAGGCAATAACATTGGGTAATAACAGGCGTGCATGTTTCAATGACGTATGATTTGTTAACATAAGTGTTTTTCAGGCAGGTACAACCGGCACAAGAGAACTGCGCGCTAATAAGACGGTTTCAGGTTTGTCGCATTATTTCAAAATTATTTTAATCGTTTCTGTAACAAAGTTTATTTTATTTTATTCGGATTGGTTTGAGTAATTTTGTAAGAGAAAATTAGGATAATTAAAGAATCCACAGTAGCTTTAGTTATTTTGTGGAGAAATTAAATCAAAGAAAATGCGGTAGATCCAGATTTATTGGTTATTGTTCTGGTATCATTATTTCGTTAAGATTGAAAACCAAAGTCACATTTTGCATATCATTTTTGTTTTATTTCCATTATTATTGTAATTTATTTAACAGCATTATTAACAGCAATCAATACCACAGTAAAGGCAAACCCAATGGCTTACGAAATTATGGTTATGGTCTAAGTTCATGGAAATTGATCCAGTGTGTTTTTTTAGTTTTTTTAAGCTATATTTATTTTTTACTTTTTAGTTCGATTAATTATTAAAAAAAAATATCGCGACGAATTGAGAACCTCCCCTTTTTTTGAAGTCGGTTAAAAAAATTGCTGAAAAAAAAATATTTTTTTTTTCAGCCGTGGAGAGTAGAACCAACGATCGGTGAGTCTGGCAATCGAAAACCCGCGCCTTAGACCGCTCGGCCAACGAACGAACTTGAGTGGGATATACTGACAGTAATAAGCCACTTACTTTTAGTCCAAAGGAGAGTTACAAACATACATACATACATACATACATACATACAGGTGAAGCTAATATAAGCATGTTAAAAAAAGGAAATAGGTAACTTTTGTACATTTTAAGTGCGTATTTGAGCTCTGTCACGAAATAGCGCGTATCAAAAGAGCGCCAGTCTTTTGAAATAATGAGTACTGAAACAGCATCAGTCCCAAATGACTCTGCCACAAAACATGAAATAACTATTGATTTTAGATAACTTAATTAAGAAAAAATAATAATTTACTTTACATGTGCAGGTTGTTTTGCAAAAAAAAAATTACATACAAAAAAGAAAAAATAAAAACTTTACTACTTTACCTAACCTGTGCGGCCTAGAGCCAATTAAATTTAAACAATCGCTAATGCACAGGTTAGGTAAATTTGTTTTTTAAATTTTCTCATTTTATGTATATTTTTTGCAAATGAACCCGCGATGAGTTTTTTTATTCATTTTATGATAAATTTTTTTGGCTCTATTTTGACTGACGCTATTTTAAAAAGCGCTTTTTCGGGCGCTGTTTTAATCGACGCTCTGCTATTTCGTGACAGCGCCGTGTATTTAATTTAGTCAACAAAGAAACAGGAACTCAAACGGCTAAAAATTATCGAAAAACTACGAAAGCTACTGAAAATGATATTAGATGCCAATGCAAAGGCGCGTAACTACAGACGCATTTTATATAAAAAAAAAAACAGAGACACATGGTGATTCAATCTCTCTATCCCTGTTGAATCTAGTAACAGAAAGTATCCTAAGAAGAACAAAACTAACAACAAGAAAACATCATTACAGACGACATTCAAATAGCTGAGTACACAGTTGAGCTAACAATAGTGGCAAACACGACAGCGATAGTAAGAATAGAAGAAGAAGAAGAAGAAAGCTAGACATTTGGAATGAAAACAAATTAGAACCACACAAAATATATAAAAGTAGGAAGAGAATAACAAAGACACAAATTCGAAACAAGGAAGGGAACGAATAAAAGTCAGGATTCTTATAGGAACGCAAATATACATTAAGCTTTCATTCTTGTTTTTTTCTACTCCTGAAGACGTCTCTGTAAGCGGCACTGCCTTGGCCGATAAGAAAGGTCTGCCAACAAATAACTACGTCACAGGGATCATTTACTTCTTGTCCACTTCTCACTGGTTGCCACCATTCGCAGCAACCACTTTCATTGGAGTGCGCCATAGGCGTTATACACTTCTAATTGGTCAACGTCAAGCGTAACTCTTAGGCTTCAGTACCTCTCAAAGAAACCACATCACAGCGTTTTGCGGTATTAAAACGGAGACGCTTCGTCCGCCATCATGTTGTTACATTAATTCCTCGCTGGAGGTGATTTCCAGTGGGAATCTATTACCAGAAAGTTACGGGATGCTATTAAAACAATAATTATCTGATTGCACAGCTGTAAAGGATTTTTATTGCTGAGGTGATAGAATAAATAAAAAAAAGTATAATTGATATAAAATGCCAAATCCTTTTACAAGGCCAGTGCAAGTGGCTGATAACTAACAAAGTTTAGATTATAGAAGGGGTAGGGATTTTCTCAGTCCAGTGTATTTTACATCTATGATTTATTATTTTTGTAATATATTAGGATTAGAAGAATTAATAGGTTATGTTCAATCGAGTGTTTAATTATTAAATTAAAATGTGCTTTTTGGAAGAACTTTGGAAATGTTAATATTATTTACCAATAAAATATACTGCATGGCGATTAAATTATGTACACTAAATATTGTTACCTTTTTACAGTTTTCCTGGACCTGGTACCGGAAGCAAATTATTGCTTAAATCAGAGTGAATCAACCAAATTAATACATGAAAAGAAGTTACTTTACTTGTGTTGTCCCTTTATCTGTTTGATCCAAATCCAGGGAACAAAGTCGTGGTTAAAAAATTGTTCGGAAACCTTGAATATGACTACAGAAATATATAACCTATTATCCCTAAGTTTATTATTAATAGCAAAATAGACACGAATCTGTAATTATGAGAGGCATGCAAGCTTATCTGTGTGTGTTTGGCCCTAGAAGTTCTGCAGTTACTTGGCCAGAGTAGGTCCCAGGTCGAAGCAGGTAGGTAGTAGCTTCGTATTCATGCAGGAGTATCCTTTAGGATCTTAAAGTGTTGGGTTCTGCGGGATGGGTATATGAAAACAGGTGTACATGCAGGAGTCCAAAATACCTTTTGCTATAGGCTTAAAGCCGAGTAGATATTTTTAGCAAGTAAAGGTACAAATCGTAACTAAAAAGGTATACAAAGAGAAAATACATTATTAGCACTCTAGTATAAGGAATATTAAATGAAGAAAACAGCAGAAACTGTTAGTTTGACCTATTTTGGATGGTGAATGACCTTAAAAAGGTGAGACATATTATGTATTATCTTTTAAATTTTTTAAACAAATATCCTTACAAAGAGATTATTCGTTTGTATAACAAACCGAAGTGAAACATATTTAAAAATTTAAAGATTTTTGGAAATATCCGCAAATTGCGACAATGTGACCATTTACATCAAAAACTTTAAAGATAAGAGAATCATTTTTGTGCCTCTCTCAATTTCCCACCAAAATCTAGTGATTTTGAATTTTAAAAATATTGTAGTTACTGGTAAGCAGATTTTTGGTGTTGCTAAGATGGACCAGAGTCTACCAACTTCTGTGAAGGGGAGCCCGAAAATAAGAATTGTGACAGGGTAATTCGAACGAAGTTGAAATATTCAAAAGAGGATCAAAATAAACATAACCCCTTCTTGTATGATAACAGAACTCCTTTATAAATAAAATGCTTCAATTGTAAAACCGTAAGGTCTGATATTTGATTTTATATAATTATTTAAGTTATATAAGACTGATAAAATCACATCCCTAATATATTTCTGTGGCAAAATAAAACCGTTACAACGTAACATAACTCTTATACATTAAAAATGGCTTAATCAACAAATTTCCTAGTGAAATTCTGTAAATAATGTAAAAAGTATTAAATCTTAAGTGCACCATGTAGTTAAAAATAAAATAATTCCATTAGTGTGTAAAATACAGTTTTAAATCAGAAGGAAGTCTTTTAATCCAAGTCCTACATCTCCCAGGCCTCTGGATCGCACAGGTATTTTCAAAGATTATTACTTAATACAGTTCATCATTTCACTAAGGTCCGAATGTCAGTCCTATCCCGTTTATTGGAGCGAAAACACCGATAGAAAACTGTATATCGGTCAAACCGGTTACACAACTCTATAGCAGAAACAGAAATCTTTTAAAAAGTAAAGTCATTACCAAAAAACTGAGATAAAGATATAGAAGACACTAGACACTAATAATATAAACAAATACGCACGCTCTCGAAACAGCAACAATAAATAAAAAAAAAGAAAGACCCAAAAAACAGCAGATAGGAAAATAATGAAATATACTAGGCCCAAATTTAACTGAAAATGTAGTAATGAGACTAAAAATCAATAAAGTAATTAAAGATGAACTCGAAGTCAAACCATCATAAGATACATGAAAGCACTGCGTCTGAAGTGGGCAGGACATGTAGTGAGGAGAAATCCGACACAATTATTAAAAAGAAAGCTACGTTTAAAGTATTCTGTTTAAAATAATATATCCAAAAACATGGTTAGAAAATTATTTTTGGTAACGATAACGGTTTTCAACTACCTATAGCTATAGAACGTTCCTTTACTTCCACAAATTTAAACCGAATTACCACAATTTCTCTTTGTCGTCTCCGATTCTGTCAGTTCCTTCTCTGGTACATGAATTATTAAATCTAATAATTTTAAGAAGTATCACTTTTCGGATAACGTTTCTTACCTTCATTAATTAGACACTGTACAATGTCACATATCCAATTAGCGTCACAAAGCGGCCCGGATAATTAGGATAATTATCCGAGACCTCCAGGTTTCAAGTTTATTATGCCATGAAATTTGGCAATATGGCATTAATAAATTTAATGCTTATATATTTCGGAGGAGTTTTGAATAGATTATTTCGTTATTTTGTAATTTAAAATGACTTCTTTTTAAGGAAATCATATTATGTTGTGTTTACTGAATTTAGAAGAGGAAAAAGTTTGACAGTTCAAGATATACGTTCTGTCACAATTTTAACCGAAAAGGCTAGTAATTATTAAAAAACTGGTTGTATCCACCTAACACTAGAAGCAAAATTCAATCATCCGCATGATTATTATTACAAGCTTATAGTTTTTTATTGAGTGTTTGAACTCTACTGACTAAACAGTTTGACGGTGGTCTTTCATATTAATGGGCATCTTTAGTATAAACGAATTTAACGAATTTAATGTTATTAACTGTTTGAGCACAAAAAAACTTTCTGTTTCATGCAATAAATACTTTAAATAAATAATAAAGTTATAGTAATTTAAAAAGTTCACTTTTAAATGACTTATTTAAAACACTATTTTTGCGCCTTTTTGTCGCCGCGTCATAATGAAGCGCCTATTCCTATTGGTCCCTAAAGAATCTGTGATACAATAACACATCTTGTTCTACTAATAATGGAGCGTTCGGATCGTATCTTTTTCTAAAACAGGCATGTTGACATTTTTCTAACCTCAACTTCGATGGTGGGAAACATTTGAAATTGTTTTTAAACAGTAAGATAAAATAAACATTTGTTTTATTTTTGTTTATGAAAGTTTTTCAAAATCTAGATATGCAAAACACAAACTACCATCGTGCTTTCATATTTATTTTGATTTAAATTTATTCAACATAGTTAACCAACTTGGTCCCAGGGTACTAATAAATTGTACTATTTAATTTTCATTACTTTTTAGGTGGAAGAAGATACAGAAACTGGATTCAGTTCAAAATTGTGGGTAAAAATTTGAAAATAATTCAAGATGTACCTTATAAATGTATGTCTATATATGTACCTTATAAATGTCTGTTATTTATTGTATTCTTAATAAATAACCTACATAATAAGTACAAAAACTTCATGTCCAGATTATGTTTCTATTTTAAAATAAAATTCCTTTAAAATATGCAAATCATTTAAGTGTTGATTTTAAAATCTGATATTTTTGTAAAATTTATACAAACTGCACAAAAGTAGATGCCTGGACTATTTCCAGTAAACTATTTGAGATACTGATTCCAAAAGGCAACCATTTATATTGTAGATTATTTGTTCTATGGGACTTCTGTTACGACTGAAGACCATTCGATGGCATTTTTTAACATCAAGTTCCATTCCTTTGATTTCAGTTCAGTTGCTGAGACGATCTAAATCAGCTTGCAGTTATATGTAATCAGATTCGTTCTTTATTCTCATACATTTTAAATCATCTGCAAACATTAGGAATAGGGCAAAGACAAAACAGGATGCGATATCAGTAAGTACCAAGTGAATTTATTTGCATGATTATAGGATTTGATGGATGCCGTATTAGCAGAAATTTCTGTTGATATGATATCCAGATTATAAAAATCGCCATGCGTTATTGTTGCTAAGATGGTGTAATTCAAATGGCATTATCAATCATCTTTAAGTCGCCCCGGAGCGCCACGGCAAATAATAATAGTCGTCCCTTCCCCGGACAAGCACAGCTTTTAAGGTTAAAATTCACTCGTAAGGGGGTGAATTATGGAGAATATTATTATTATTAAATGCACCAACTAAATATTCTACACCCACAAGGATATTATACATATATTCCAATCACAGACTACATAACCTAAAAGTAGGCCATTACATTCTACAGAATGCATATAAAATTTAATATTCATTCTAGAAAGATCGGACTACTATTATTTTTTAAAATTTTAAATAAGTGACAATTCTGCCAAACTAATTGTCACTATATTTTTTAGTTATTGAGAATAAATATATTTTAAAATATGAATTTTTGTGAAGAAACGATAAAAAAAATAATAGCATTCCACAAGATATTCGTCTATATTTACAAACAAATCGTAAATTTTATTGACACTAAATCAATCTAATTATCAACATTAAAAAAAGTTGTTTCTCTCGTTATTGCAAAGATAGTGTAGTGAGTTTTCCTGCGAAAGGTCCGGGGTTCTAATCCAGGACGAGAGCTAATTAAAATATTTTTAAAATATTTATTTTATCTTAACCTTTAAATTAATTTTTAGGTTTTCGTTTGTGGGTCGTAGAAAAAATTTACCACACAATTGAGTTCCTATAGCATCGTGCTCAAACTTTGTCTTCATATACGTTCTTGTTACACAAATTACTGTTTTTTTTTGAGTTGTTTTAAATTAGTGACAATTTTGTCAAACTAATTATCTTATTCTTTTTATTAGGATAATAATATAATTAAAAACGAGTGATTCTTATAACGAATCGATAAATAATAATAATAATTCCTTACATATTCATCGTTAATAGTTAAAGAAACCGACTATTTTGGTAAAATTATAACAAAATGACCTAAAACAATTATATATAAATAAAAATTCTCCTTGGTTTTATCGGTCAAATGTTTTTATTTTTATTGTTTAGCACACTAATATGTTTCGGAAAGTAAAATTTTTCCATCTTCAGGTGCTGTCAATTTTTAAAATTAAAGGGACGAATACAAACAGTTTAAAATTGTTTAAAATAAAAGAACACCATCTTTCTAGTTCACATCGTTTGCAGGTGTATTCGAAATAATAATTTGGTTTAACACGATAAAGTAGGGAAATAAAAAGATGGGTTTTTACAAAGTTAAAAAGTTACCAGTGGCGTTACAGTTAAGGATTAAACTCGGGATTAAATTATGTTTATATGTAAATGTTAAAGAGAAATAAATGATAAGGTATCGTGAAAGTCTAAGGGATGAGTTTTCGTACTAAAGGTCTGAGGTTCAAATTCGCGTTGAATTCAAGCAAATTTGTTTTTTTTTCAAGTATATTTTATAATTTGACACAATCCAGAAATTCAAATCTTTGTGTTAATTATTTTTAAAATAGTAATTTTATGTTAATAACCTCTAAATTACTTTTTAAAACTTTGTAGATTTTCTTTAGTGATTCGTAGAAATATACTATACAATTCGAGCGGTTTGCTTGTATTGCACTGAATACTTTATTACATTTTTGTAGATCGTATGTTGTGTGCAGCTCAGAGAACACTAGGAAAAATAATTATAAGTGGTCAGTTAAATAGTTTTGAATGTTAAAAATATTGTCATGGCTAAAAAAATTAGAAAGATCCGTTTTAATAACTGAAGAAATTCAGTTAAATCAAGTAAATATATTACCTACCTAAAACACAAAAGGATAATAATTCACCATCTTATAAAAAGAAACAAAACACATTTACCTAAACAAGCATTTTTTACGAAACACAAATATCATTGTATAAAATAACTTCAAGGTTATAACGATACATCCAGAACGGTAGTAACTCTAGTAGGTAGATATATACTCGTCTGGCATTTAAATAATATATTGTGCGAAAAGAGACCTCCACAGAGTAACGTATATCAGATTTCAAGAGGCAATTTCATCCATTTTCCGTTAAGGAATCGCTTAAATTATGCAACGATAAGACGTCGCAGAAAAGCGAGCGTGTAACGTAGCAGATACATAGCTTGGAAATCGAATTGCAGCCAGATGAACGCTATTTGTCGACAAAAATGTTCCGAACGATTCTGTCAGCATCAGCATTATTGTCAATGGCAGAACTGATATTCGTAAATTTACGTAAAAACCGTTATTTAACTAACATGTATGTAACAATAATATCAGTACATAATTAATTCGAAATAAACCCCAGTTAATGCTAATTTCGATTGAAAGGATAATTTGACGCTTTTTGTCGTAAATATGTCGTTAAAAAAAATAGTTTGTCGCTCATCCCCTTTTTGAACTAAACACCAGGGGGGTTATTTGTCGCTTTTTCGCAGTAAATTTAAAAAAAAAAATCCGCTTCTCTTTTTTGAAATAAACCATAATTAATGCTAATTTTGGAGGAAAGTTAACACTATCAATCACGAAAACGAACATAAATCATAATTTTTTTAATTGGACAATTCAATGTTTATATTTACCACATAATGTCTGCTTCCACTGTTAATGTTTTCCCCCTATATACCGTGGTATTTACTGTATTGTAACAACACTGTCTTGTAATATATAAATATTCTCTTAAGCTTTCTTTAATTTTACACATGTATTAGGCCTGAGGATAGCCATAATGGCCGAAACTATTTGCTTCACTTATTAAAAATGTATCAATAATCCTACTCCTACTAATATATAAATGCGAAAGTTTGGATGGATGGGTGAATGTTTGTTGCTCAATAACGCAAGAACGGCTGAACGGATCTGGATAAAATTTGGCCCAAATATACAGGGTGTCCCGAAATTAGACAGTCATATTTTAACAGCGTAATCTACATCATAAAATAGGAATAAAAGTTCATACAAACATTTCCGAGATACAGGGTGTTAAAAGTGAAGTCCTGATGACACACTTTTGTAAATATTTTCTAAACGTTTAAAGATAACTAAGTGAAATTTGGTAATTTACGCTCTATTTAATGGACTAAACCCCAGTTTTTGATAATCTTCATAGGTGGGTAAATTAGGGGAGTGGCTTAGGGTAAAATTGCCCTAAGTTTTTTTGTTGGCAGTTTTTACCATTTTTGACTATAAAATTTGAAAAACCCATGATTTCTTTACAATAAAGTTACTTTTGTTGCATCTCGCTAGGACGCACCATTTTCAAGAAAAAAACATTTGACAGTTTCATGATAAGTTATTCGAAAATGTAAACAATAATTAGTATGTCTGTGAAATCAGAAATTTTATTTTTTTTACTTTGGAAAAACCGGTGACTAAAGAAATTTTAAAAAATATTTACAAAAATATGCCATCAGGACTTCACTTGTAACACCCTGTATCTCGAGAACGAAACGTTTTCGGACCTATGTTTATATGAACTTTTACTCCTATTTTAGGATGTTAAAATATAACCGTCTAATTTCGGGACACCCTGTAGATTATAGTCTGGAATAGCACATATGCTACTTTTTATCCCGGAAAAATATACGGTTCCCGTAAGATAGATTTGTTTTCGTTTTTGACAGACATGATTTTTTGCATAGTGGTAGTCAAACATGAAAATTTTAAATACAAATAAATAAATAATAACGTTTTTCACGGTTTTTGGATTTTCACATTTTAAGGGTGAGAAACGGGGGTTAAAAGTTTGTATGGAAGTATGGATTTCTTTAAAGGTAGGAACTTGAAAATTTTAATTATAGCTAGTCATCACAAATAAATATTGGTGTGTTTCAGAGATTTTGGATTTTCAAATTTTAAGGGGTAAAGGGGAGAAGGGAAAGAAAGGGGAGAAATGGGTGAAAGGGGGGAAAGTTTATAAGGGGGTATCGTTTTTTTAGAGGTAGAAAATTGAAAATTAGAATTGTAACTACTTATATAAATAATAAAATAAAATAATAAATAAAAATAAATAAAATTTAATAAAAATTATTAGGTAATAATTAATAAAAATTATTAAAAAATAATAAAAAAATAAAAAATAATAAAAAAATTAATAAAAAATTAATAATAATTATAAAAATTAATAAAAAGTAATAAAAATTAATAAAAAATAATAAAAATTAATAAAAAAATTATAAAAATTAATAAAAATTAATAAAAAAATTATAAAATTAATAAAAGAAATTTGCCAGGTAACGCATGAAAAAATTTCTTTCGAATAACGAACTGTTCACTTTTAATAATTGAGACTTGAGAAATTCCAGCGAAGCAGAATTGGGCCAGTTAGTTTTGTTCATATATTAACGATTTAAAAAAATTATTTCACCTAATTATACCCTATAGTAAATTTTACTTTTAGGGTATGTTACTTTCTCTTCAGGGCAAATTACTAGCTTACTACGATTTAAAATAAACAGCAATATTAAAGAAGTTGTATTGAGGACAAGCGCGTAGCAAGGTTGTTATTTTGGGGGGGGGGGGATAACACTACATTATTGATGAATGCGCAGCGTGTTATCTTACAATATGGCAATAATGCAACGTCTATCCTACTAATAAAAAAATGCGAAAGTTTGGATGTATGGATGGATGTTTGTTGCTCAATAACGTCAGAACGGCTGAACGGATCTGGATGAAATTTAGCACAAATAGAGAAAATGTACGGTTCCCGTGGAATATATTTGTTTTGGTTTTTCTCAGAGCAAGGGATCAGACATGATTTTGTGCATAGTGGTAGTGAAACATGAACATTTGAAATACAGCTACTGAGCATAAATAAATAATGACATGTTTCAGGGTTTTTGAATTTTTATCTTTTAATGTAGGAAAGGGAGGAGGGGGGGTCATAAAAGTTTGTATGGGGTATCGATTTTTTTTAAGGTAGGAACTTGAAAATTGGAATTGTAGTTACTTATCATAAATAAATAGATGTTTCAAGGTTTTTGGATTTTTACATATTAAGGGGTGGAACAGGAGGTGAAAGTTTGTATGAGATTTTCGGTTTTTTAAAGGCAGGAACTTGAAAATTGGAATTATAGCTACTGATCATACAAGGCATACAAATCCCCGGGACCGGATGGAATATATCCAATTCTGCTCCAGAAGGGAAAAGATGTGTTAATGCCACATTTATGCAAAATCTTCAGAGCATGTATTGCCTGGAGATATATCCCAGCAATATGGCAAAAGGCGAAAGTAGTCTACCTTGCCAAAGTAGGTAGGGTCACAGACCAAACGCCAAAGTCATATCGCCCCATAAGCCTATCCTCCTTCCTACTTAAAACACTAGAAAGATTAATAGATAGGTATATCAGGGACGATATACTAAAAATAAATCCGCTCCGTCCCAACCAATATGCATACCAGCCAGGAAAGTCAACTGACCTAGCGCTGGACGATCTAAACAGGCTGCTTTCAAAGTCAATAGATGACAAAGAAATCGCAATAGCCACTTTCTTAGATATTGAAGGAGCTTTCAACAATGCCTCAACCAGGTCAATAACCAAGGCTCTAGAAGGGAGAAACGTCCCAGTAACAATATGCCAATGGATCACTGCCTGTCTAGAGAACAGGATTATTTTATCCACTCTAGGAAAGGCAACCATACAGGCAAAAGTTACACGGGGCTGCCCACAAGGAGGAATACTATCTCCAATGCTGTGGTCAGTTCTCGTGGACGACTTACTCAAAATATTGTCCAAAGAAGGCTACCAGTGCCTAGGATACGCAGACGACCTAGCAATCATCGTCAGGGGGCGATTTGCAGGTACAGTTTCGGAGCGATCTCAAACAGCTCTAAACATAGTGAACAACTGGTGCAAAAAGGAACAATTGTCCATCAACGCACAAAAAACAACAGTTGTACCATTCACAAAAAACGGGTACTCACAGGTCTAAGACCACTAGTACTAAACAGCACAGTTATCCCATTCGTCACAGAAGCCAAATACCTCGGAGTCATATTTGACCAAAGGCTGACATGGAATCAACATCTCAAAAAACTCACACATAAAGCTACAATAGCTCTCGTAAGCTGTAGAAGAATATGTGGGAAAAACTGGGGTCTAAACCCCAAAATGACCATATGGTTATACACAAGGGTAATAAGACCCATGATAACCTATGGCGCAGTGGCGTGGGTAACCAAAACTGCGCAGGCAAGTGCAATAGGCCAACTCACTAGCATTCAGCGGCTTGCCTGTCTAAGTGCTACTGGGGCCATGCGCACTACGCCGACCGCAGCAATGGAGGTATTACTAAATCTCACGCCATTGCACATCTTCATACAAGGAGAAACCAGGTCAGCTATTCACAGGCTAATGCAGGGACAAAACCCAATAAGCCAACTACATAGCGCCGACCACACAAGGCTATATCAGCAAGTACAAAGGGATAATATTCTAGCTATGCCTACTGATAGAGCCATAACCACATACAAATTTGAAAGAAATTTTCAAATTCAAATACCAGCCCGAGAATCCTGGAAACAGGGACCTCCCGTACAGGCTGAACTCGTCTGGTACACAGACGGTTCAAAAACCAAGGAAGGAGCCGGTGCTGGAATCTATGGACCTAAGTCGAAATCAACGATTTCACTAAGCTTAGGAAAATATGCAACAGTGTGCCAGGCTGAGCTAATAGCCATACAACACTGTGCAAGAGAAATATTAAATCAGCAAGTATCAGGCAAAACTATTGCCATATACTCTGATAGCCAAGCAGCTCTAAAGGCAATTCTCTCACCAGAAATCAAATCACGACTGGTGAAAGACTGTCTAGAAGACCTGACAGAGCTAAGTAGTCAAAATAAGGTGACCTTAGCCTGGGTTCCAGGCCATGAGGGATATCAGGGCAACGAAAAGGCCGACGAATTAGCCCGAGAAGGCTCAGATAAGGCCATGACAGGCCCTGAACCCTTTTGTGGAGTCGCTAAGGCATTGTGCAAGGCATCCATTAAACAATGGATGCAAAAAGAGTCTCAGGAATGGTGGAACAACTATCCAAGACTGAGACAGGCCAAACAGTTCATCAAGGAACCATCGGCCAAGTTTACGAAAGACCTACTGGATCAAAAACGTCAAATCGTTAGGATAACAGTAGGCCTTCTTACTGGACACTGTCGCCTCAAAAGGCACATGAGTGTCATAAATCCAGCAGAAGAAGCAACTTTGTGCAGGTTCTGTGAAGAAGAAGAGGAAACATCATTCCACGTCCTGTGCCAATGTGAAGGCTTGGCTGGAATGAGGTTTCTAACATTGGGCGAAGAAAAGCCAATTGCATGCAACTACATGCGGGAGCCACTGTCAAAGCTACTAAGTCTAATAAAAAAGACCAGGCTAGACGACATACTCTAAAACAAACGGAGTCCCACAATAGATCTGAAAAGGTCGCGGTGGACAAGGACAAATAACGTCCAACTCCTAATCTAATCTAATCTAATCTACTGATCATAAGTAAATAATGACGTATTTCAAGGTTTTGGATTTTCACATTTTTAAGAGGGAGAGGAATGGGAAGTATCGTAAAAATAAATAATAAACAAAAAATAAATAAATAAAAATATATAAAAATAAATACTAATAAATAATATAAAATAATAATAAATAAAAATAAATAACAATAAATAAAAGTAGATAAAAATAAATAAAAATAGATAAAAATTATTAAACATAAATGAAAATAAATAAAAAAAATAAAATTAAATAAAAATAAATAAAACTAAATAAAAATAAACAAAAAACAATAATTATTAATAAAAATTAGTAAATATTAATGAACATTAAATTAATAAAAATTAATATGTGGTTTGAGAAATTCCAGCGAAACGGGATCGGGTCAGCTAGTATTTCATATGTGTATTACCAGAAAGTAATATAACCTTTAAAGAAAAGATGGGGGGTAATTACTTCCATTACCCGTCTTATCTATGCCCTTGATTAGGGATTTAGCGATTTTAAACAATTTTTTTTGTTAAAATTTTTGATAAAAATCCCTAATATGGCTTCTTTAACATTGCTAGCAGTTTACCATGAAGGGAAAGTAACGTACCATAAAAATACAATATAGTGAGGGTATATTATGGTTAAAAAAAATTTAAATGGATAGTTTATAAACAAAATACTGGGGTGGTAAAGTCTAAAATGAGACACATTTTTTTAACAACTTTTATTTTTTATTAAATACAGAATTTGTTAGTATATAAAATTTTGTTTTTATTTTAAAATTAGTGACAAATAAGCCATATAAAAAAGTTAGTTTTCAAGGGTTCTAAATTGCCACCCTTAGCTGAATGATCGGCAAACGGTGCAATTGTATTACTTTATTTTCAAAGGAATCACTGATTCAAATTTTCACGTTTGTAAGATCTAAGGAATAGGAGATATTGGGTTTGGTCATTAAAAAAATAAATCCTCCCCCTTGATGATCAAAAAACGGTAAAACAATGATAAAATTGGCTTTTATAGAATTATTGGTAATCGTCAAGTAAGCATGCAAGGGTTATTTTAGAACAGGAGCGCTACAATTTTTTTTTTCAACACAGATTTATGACGAAAAAGTAAATTATCCAATATTCAAAAATAGAGTCTTAAAAAAAGTATGATGTTGAAATCTCTCATTTCTATTCGTTTTATTTGTAGGATTGCCTACAAGTATCATAGTCGCAAAAGTCTAGATCCTTAAACCTAAACATAAAATGGAATGTGAACGAAAGTGCCAGTATAGTTCAAACCGAGCTCCCGGGAATTCTTATAGCAGTAAAAGAAATATCACCAGAAATATTATCACTGGAAGCGACATGTTCAGGGTTAGTACTCGAATGACAAGAAGCTTTGGCCGAAGTATCCATCAACAATGTGGTCAAATTAAGATGGATCGAAGGTCACGCTACATCGAAAGGTCTTGCTGATTCATTAGCCAAGAAGGCAGCCAATCAAATACTTTTTGGATCACGCCCTTCTATCGAACTGACAGCATCGGTAGTGACAAACTTAATTAAATAACATTCCCTTGTGACTTGTTAAAGAGCTTTTAAGTTATCCTGACAATACTACAGCAAACAAATACTTGACTATGTCTGGTATGCGATAATATTTGGCAATACAGTTTGGTGTACCACGTGCTCTTTTATATGGATGCAGTGTTGCTAAATTAAGAAAAATATTATTTTATTAATTTAAGGGTATTTCTTAAAAACTTGGATGGTATGTGGCAATCTAAGATGGCCGCCATAGGAAATAATAAAATGTTACGGTAGGTAACTTGAAAACCAAAGACAATTTAAAATTTTATTTTCTACAAAAATATTTTTCAATAAAAATTTGTAAGAATGATTTTCTGTACAAATTTAATAAGTTTTATTTTACAAAACACTCGGTTTTTAAACGCACGAAATATTTGTCTTCCAAAACAGTCACAGACTATGTTTATGTTAACACTATTAAGATATGGAGGTATCGGTTTACGAATATGGGAACTAAGGGTAAAATATCAAGCAGGCATAAAATACAGATCATTTTAAATTTGGGTTAGTTGCTCTACGGAACAAAATTAAAGTAAAGATAAAGATTTTTTTGTCAAGTATTGAGAAAACCTTATATCCTAAATTAACGGGGTTATATTAAATAATTAAAACTTATTTGACTATTTACTTATATTTTGTTTTCCTCTACGAGGTGTAATCAAAAGTAAAGTGAGTTAGATTGTCTGTTCTGGCGTAGTACATTGCGATCAGTGTGCTAGTAATTGCTTGTTTTATATATCGATCGCTGTTTGGGCATTGCGGTCAGTGCCAACAGAATTGAGAATATAACTTTTTGTCCATTATGGAAAATTAAAAGTTGTGTCAATTATATTTTTTTTATAATGAATATTTTGACATAAAGAGTTATTAGTATAATTTTCTTGTTAATTAAAAGGATAAGTATTTTGTTCATGGATATCACCTTTTCATGACTTTTTTTAATATAAAACTGCTTTTAGTAAACTTAATTGCTTATACTTGTTTATCTTTTATTTCAGGTACGCCATCTCATACGTGCATTAATTATTTTATCTATTTTATTTTACTATTATTTTATTTACGTTTTATTGTTTTTAATCATTTAATATTTATTTCTCTCTAATTTTATTTTGTTCTAAATTTTACCTTTCAATTTAAAGTTATTAAATCGTTTATTGAATTAATTTCTAGTTTTTCCTGACGTTGATTAAGTAACTAAATATTACCGCCCAAGCTTATAATAGATATTGATAAATTACAAATATCGTCCTATAAATTGTCTCAAGAATGTAAGTCTATGTCAAATTAACGTTTAAGGTGACCCAAAAAAAATCGGCCCTTTTTTTAAGTAACTCAAAAACTACATAATTTTTAAAAATTAATCGGAGATCAAATTCTTTAAAACAATCCATATTTATCTCTTAAATGAAGCGATCCTAAAAACATGAATTTTAGACACAACGGAAGTACAAGGATATACAACCAGGAGAAGAAAACAAATTATTTCACTTAATATTTAGTTTTTATTCTTTTTTCGAAATCATTCACTCATTTACTTTGGCCAATTTATTAAAAGATATATGCAAAAGTTTCATTGACACGACAACTTGTGTATCTGGTCATTTATTTATTAATAGAGTGTCATCTTTTTCGAGGTCATCAAGATTAATTATGGTACGGTGCCTTTGAAACCATATTACATTAGTGAGGATTATACGGAGAGATTAAAATTAATTATGTCACATTTTTCTTCGTGCAAATGTCATCGTAAAGTATGTGTGGATTTAAATTAGACGGAACTGTCGGATATGTTACATAAAGATTGAATTAATCAGGATAAAAAAGTTGAAAAGATAAATTAGATGGGACGAAAATATAACAAAGTTTTTATATGTTAAAAGATGTACGATATTATGTTAAATATTTTTTAAAAAAGAAACCATATTTATTAGAGAATAATTTTTTTTTTACTCATTTTTAATTAAAATCTCATGTACGATATTGTGTTAAATATTTTTTAAAAAAGAAACTATATTAGAGAATGATTATTTTACTGATTTTTAATTAAAATTTCTTAATCAATTAATTAGTAGTACATTTGTACCTCTTTGGCGATTTGTAGAAAGTAATCATGTTCAATGTGTTTTCTTTTGTTTAATTCGCTATGTGGACTGTATAATTTTTAAATGAAAGTAATCTATAGTGACTAGCATATCTTGATTAAAATAGGAAAGAAAAATAAAGTTTAATTATCCCACACAAGCTTTGAGAGTACCTGCATGAAACTGAGTGCTTTTAAGGTAGGCTGAATGTCTCATCTTATGAGTTAATACCGTTTTTTGCGCAGTGATGTATAGCTGTCTGCATGTGACAAATCTGGCTTCACCTTAAACGAGTAGTGGTGCACTAGAATACATTCTAAGATACTTCATTCGTTTGCAAGCTGGACTTGGCATCCTTTTACACGATATTGCAAGGGTGGCTGTACGAAGAATTGACAGAGCCAAGGGTGGGGATAGAATGTGTGCCTGCATCGAAGAGTGAAAATCTAATTGTCGTAGCTGTTTCATTGGTCCAATTGGTAAAGGCGTCCACGCCACAAGTTGGAGGTTATTTATAAGCTTTTCCAATTTTTCTTTGATTTGTTTTCACTTTGGGGATGTGGGGATACATTTTTCAATTTTGTAGAGTGAATATGGGATTATACCTATTTTCACATTTCCAAATAATGCATATTTCTAGTTTTCGGATCAAAACCTAATTGATCACATTTCTTTGTCATTATTATTAATGTTTGACATCCAAAATGGCTAATTAAGAACACATTTTCCTCATGGTTACAAATTTATTAACAAAAAATCATACAAAAACGCCTTTTTATTCCGACTTTGACATAAGGTCGCGTCATTCTTCGCATGAGCCAATACAAAATCAAGAACGACAGACACATTCGCTATCAAGTTTTCAAGGTGTGGCATCGACCGATCTAATTCGGACTCTGCCTTCCATTTTGTTGACAGTTGGGATAATTATTAACAGTAACGTGGTCTCTGCCGCATTTCCGATAGAAAAGTCGTCTTTTCTGAGGACATTTCTTAAATCTGTGGCCTGACTGTTTGCAATTCCAACACAGCGGTGTTCTAGTTGCATTCGTAGATTCATCTACTAGAGCTGGATTAAAATCCAAAGGCACAGACTGAACTTGTGAAGGTAGAGGTTCGATGGTAGTTACTACTTGGACAGGAGGTCGATTATTCTCCAGGAACCTACGAAATGCTAGATCTGGTTCAAGTAGTTATTGCATATTAGAGGGTGGGCGAGCAAAGTTCTGTACACGAAGAGAGGTTTCCTCAGTCCTAGTGAGCTTGGTTAATTCCGTCAGAGTCATGATATTAGGATACAAAGCCATCTGGCTCTGGAGCTGACCGCAGTAACTGACCAGATGAGAAACCACGAGAACTTCTCAATTCGCTCCAAGAAGTTGGTTAAACTTGACTCCACGTCAAAAGTGACTCTCCACCTAGACCCTTCATTAAAAGAACTACATAAATCGGAAAACCTTGGCTGACACAAATCCAAGTTCCTTAACCTTGTCTCTAACCCATTTGAATTTACTGCACCTACAACATTTGAACTATTACCGACTGAATTTGGGGGGTGGCACAAAATTGATTGAAAAAATTTGATCGAATACATTTGATCTAATGCATTTGATCGAAAAAACACTTTATCGAATAACAAATGATTGAGAAGAAAAATGATCGAACAGAAAAATGATCGAAAAGAAAATTGATCGAAAATAGATTTGATAGAAAAAGCAATTGATCGAAAAACCAAATATACATAAAATAATTAAAAAATAAGAAAAATTAAAAGAAAAATTTTAACCAATTTAGAATCATCATTGGTTGCTTCGCAAAAACAAATATACAACAAAAGAAAAAAAAATTAACTAACGTACCTAACTTTTTATAATTTTTTTGCGAGGCAAACCGCGACTCCTCCAATCCGCACAGGTTAGGTAAATTAGTTAGGTTTTTTATTTTTCCCTTTTTTATATAATTTTTTTGCGAAGCAACCTTCGAGGGCTCCAGGCTGCACAGGTTAGGTAAATTACAATTTTTGATTTTATTATTCTTATTTTTTTATATTTTTTTTTGCAAGGCAAACCGCGACGGCTCCAAAATAAAAAAAAACTTAACCAAATTACCTAACTAAGCAATCAGTTAAAATTAAATTGCTGTAGGCCGTACAGGTTAGGTATATTTTTTATTTTTCTCATTTTTCTATAATTTTTTTGGGAGGTAAACTGCGACGGCTCCAGGTCGCACAGGTTAGTTAAATTAATTTTTTTATAAAAAAAACCTAAGTTAATTTACCTAAATTGTCCCATCGGGAAAAAACCCAACCTTATTGAAATACATATTTTGTGCGAATTAATCACAGTTTTTTAATCTCAATGAAGATAAATAACCGTTTAGCGCTAAAATATTAATTTTTAAATTAACAGTATTGTAAGGATAAAAATTTGTTAAACGAGGTAGCTATCGTGTGATGTTATCGAAAAATCTGCCATTAGTACCTAATTTTGATAGCCGCTGAGTTTAGTTTCTCCGGTAGTAGGGATTAGACGGACGGTTGCATGGTATCGTTTGATTTTTTGATATTTTACTATTTTTAATGTTGATTTTCGATATATTGTAATTTCGATATAATAAATTTTCGATCTATTTTTCAGAGTCTCCATAACATCTGTTCTGAGCGGGAAAATTGGAAAAATTAACTCTACCTGACCGATGATAACCGACTGGGTCATTAGTACAATACCTTTCAACTATAGGATCTTGTCTTGGAATGGTAAGTTTAAGTAAGTTTGAAAATTAGGATTGCCTTGTCTTGAAGAAACTAAAAATTCATTACTTTCAGATACCCTAGATGGTAAAGTTATAGAGACGTAAGCTTCCCCATAGCTTCCCCTACAGATTCCGTTGAAATAATTGGTACTCCACAAAAGGCCCAAGCGTACAAGAAAAACTTGGCAAGACCTCTCTTGGACGTGATATTTTGTACAATAACAGATCAGGATGTTTTCATTAACCTTTTGATTTAATTAGAGGTTACATTGAAAAGCAAAATACACACTCTCAGCAAGATAAAAACATTAAATAGAACAATTGATATTGGCAATTAAAATTATTTTGATTATGTATTTCGAATGAGCAGGTGCTGAGCTTATAAATTGTTGTATATTGCTGCATATTATTGTAAAAATAGGTAATTATAAAAATACTCTGCAGATCTTAAATATAGTGATACACCTAAAAGCTTGCATTATTGAAACATATGAGCTGAAAAATTAAACAATGTTATTATATTTTTTTAAATGGGGAGCACTTACTGAAAATATTATTGCGTATGTAAGCGAAGTAAAAACGTAACTTTTTGTAATATAATGAATAAATGTGTGACACTATATCAAAAAACTACAAAGATCTCTATAAGTTTTCGTACAAAACATGAAAAAGGATGGCTTTGCGTAAATATAAATATGATTTTTCTTAAGTTAGACATATTAAAATTTAACACCCCGTATACAAGTAAACGACAGTTTTGTAACAATAAATATCGCATATTCAAGGGAATATTATTGGACACTGATAATTATAAATTTATACGTTGTTTCCGTATATGGTATAACAGTAATTTTAGCCCGATCTACTGTTATAATTTAAATCAGGAAGATAGTGAAAAAAAGAAACGTGGAATCCAATGTTTCCAAAAAAGTATCACTATCTATCCCTGAACTAATTTCTCTCAGGTAAATGGGTACAATAAAAAAATACAATGAATATATCATGAATTTAATTTTATAGATTGGGTCGTTATCTAGTTGGTGTTGGTCTAAGTTCCAATGAATGAAGAATGACTTTGACAAAAAAGACAAATTAACTAAATTAAAGGTTATGATTAATTAAAAATGCTCGTGAATCTAATACCTAGTAAAAATAGCTATAAATTGTATATAATTCAAATAATTTGAGTAAGTTATATGTTATGCGATATATGGAAATATTTACCACTCTCAAATACGCATATCTAGAGTTTACATTTCGTAAATTCGCTGACGGAAAATATTACAGGTACTTCTAATTCCAAACTTTAAAGTTCATTACTATATACCATAATAAAAGAATATGTAATTATCTAGTAATGTCGAATATTTAAACTATATATTTCCTTGTAGTCTCAAGAAATAGACGTGGTATATTTCTTCGTGTATATACCGGACCTCTAGTAAGAGATATGTCGCCTGGGGTATGAACTTAACTAAAGTTACCTTGTATTGATGGTTAAGGAGTCCTGGAATTAACTAAATACTTGGAGTGTCCGTTTGTGCCCCCTTGGATAGTACAATGTGATCTCTGGATAGTACAATGTGATCTCTGGATAGTACAATGTGATCTCTTGGTAAATGTGATTCAATCAATCCTAACTAGATAGTGCGGAGTATATGCAGGATAATATACAGGAGTATGTTCAGAAGGATTTACAAAATTAGATACAGAGGTATACAGTATGTCGCTAATGTATGGAATAAATTCATTATTTCTAAAATAATCGACTTTTGAAAAAAATCCAAAAACAGGTCAATTTTAATTTTTGAATCGTCATCACATGATGTAGATGTAACGAACATTACGTCACCAATATTACCGTGGTGACGTAATCGGCAATTTTTTTAAATGCAACCATGTGTCTCAAAACACCTCATTGGAAAGGTCTTCTAATCGTCTTTACAACGATGTAATTATTTGAATATTTATTTCTACAGGGTCGACCAAAACTTTGGTTTAGATTAGAAGACCTTTCCAATGAGGTGTTTTGAGACACATGGTTGCATTTAAAAAAATTGCCGATTACGTCACCACGGTAATATTGGTGACGTAATGTTCGTTACAGCTACATCATGTGATGACGATTCAAAAATTAAAATTGACCTGTTTTTGGATTTTTTTCAATAGTCGATTATTTTAGAAATAATGAATTTATTCCATACATTAGCGACATACTGAATACAAGGGTATATACAGAGGTAAAAACCAAAGATATCTTAAGGAATACGGCCTAAAAAGAAGTAAGTCTTCATGAGTATTTAATGTTTAACGTTGATTATAACTTATAATGCTTACCAGGTATGCAATGGAGCCCTTTGGTGAATGTACTTGTTTCTAAGCAGGGAATACTTGAGTATGAATCGAAGTAAACTGTAACTATGATTCCTTTCAAATCCAATTAATCGGAAGAGTTTCCAACTGGAACAACTCTTAGTAGGAATCAATAGCTTAGCTTATGAATACAAAAACTGTAACAAATTACAAATCTGCCATGCGGATCTCATGAACCCCTTAAGAAGAATGTCAGATTTAACATTACTAAGGTACTTCCTGTTTCAAAACTTAGTTTAATCGATCTACTCCTTAAATTACCTTTTATTTAATTAATTAAGTAAGAAGTGAGATAGATATCTCTTTGTATAGAGAGAAAAAGAAAGATAGAAGGTTCTCATTACATACCTCTGTTACTTTTAAGTTACTCCAAGAATCATTTCATAAAAGTTTTATTGCACAAGAATGATTGACACATCTCAAATGTCATCCTTGTCATATATCTAATAATGTAAACAAAACCATATTTAAAATAATAAATATGAAATTAATTTCTAACTTAGTTAGGTAATAAAAATATATACATCTTGAAGGCTTACGTCATACTTCTGTATTGTATTCATAATTTTAGGAGTCATTTTTGGAATGTACACTTACTAAAGAAAATCGACTACCTTAGGAAAAAGAAAATAATAGACAAGAAGAATGGAATATCAAAGAGATATCAACTCCGAAAGTACAACTAGGTTCAAGTAAGATAAGTTTATCTACATGAAAATTTTCTTTTCCTAAATATTAAATAATTATTAAGATAAAAATTATGGTACTTGGTACATAAATTCTTTTAATCAGGATATTTATTTTAAGAGTGCTATAATCCTGTAACAATGGAACTACCAATGTTAATTAAAGTCTCTCTTAAATCATAATACATAGAATGTTGTCGAGAATCTCAAGTAATACCTAAACAAAGTGACAAGACTATTGCTAAATCCGTAATACTTGTGTAATAAATATATAATAGTCGATATTCACAAAGGCCTTTGCCATATCTGTATACAAAACGTCAACCTGTCCTCTATTATCGAGTGCAATGGATGTAATCTCGGTAAGATTTGAGATCATTAACCGTTTTCTATATAAAACGGTGCTGTCTAAAACTAGATACATATTTGAAATACCTTTGCAAAATTGCATCGAATTCAAATAGCTCTATAATTTTCTATTAGAAATGGATTTCTATTAGTACCAACTCTTGGGAATGCAGATTTTAATGATCTTGATATTTATTTTGGTGTATTTAATAGAACAATTATAACTGTTCTACTTGTTAGGAAAGTACTTTAGCAAAATTTTGGCGTTCAGATGTCACATGAGGCCGAAGAAATATGGGGTCATCATAAAGTAAAGGGGAATCTTTTAAAGTTTTTTAAGAAATCAGGCTATAGTCTAGAGAAAAAAGGAGGGCAGTAATTTAATTTGCAGAACGTAGTACAGGTTTAAGAGGTAGACATTATATGTATACCTTATCCTTCAATGCTTATTTGTAGTTAAAACATAAAAAATTTATATATAAAAGTTTTCGTTTAGATTTAATCATTTTTCCATGGGTTTTACTGTAATAAACATTATATTTTGACAGATACATATATATTTTACAGATATATTTTACAGATATTACAGATATATTTTACAGATATATTTTAGTTGATTCGGAATTTTGTATTAGTATTGTCGCGCAAAGCCGACTCTGTCCTTTGTTTACTACTTTACCCGCGATATGAAATCTAACTCTGGCCATATAGACAAACGCACTACTTCGAGAAGCTACCAGAGACATCGCGGCACGGTGGCCGAGTCATAGAGGAGTTCCCGGACGTTCTAGGTCGCCGAGAAACTACTAGTGCAGAGCTGGCTTTATATAAATAGCGCGAGTTTCAATTTAAGTGCTGTATAGAAACGATAAATTGTAATAAACAAATTAGAATTGTGAGTTATATATAACCTGTTTTTATTAAATAAACTATTTTTAAATTAAACAATCATTACAGTATATATTATAATTTTACAGTTATATAAGAATAGCGAATGCAATAGCAAATATTGCAAGCACAAGTACGCTCAAACGACCTAGTGGACATGAAGCATTATCTTTAAAAGAAAAAATATCGTAATTAATTTCTGTGGATGAAATAGCCACTAAATATGATATCTATACTGGATTATCTAAGCGGACAATGTATAACATTATTAAAGAAGATACAGTTATTGGAAAAGTCTCACATCCGAAAAAGCCTCAAGAAGAATTTATATTCATATTCATTTATTGTATCTTTACAAGTTTACAATTATTATCATCTCTAATAATATTATAAAACTTACAGACTAGTCCCAATAAAAATTATAGTAAAAAAATTAAAATTTTTAAAAATTGACATCCACACCTCCATGCACACCTAGACACAATCTACCTACTTCCATCCACCTATTTATCAATGTAACACAGTACAACATGAACAGTTTTAAAATTGTTATAAAAAAGTTACACGGGGCTACCCACAAGGAGGAATATTATCTCCAATGCTGTGGACAGTTCTTATGGACGACTTACTCAAAATATTGTCCAAAGAAGGCTACCAGTGCCTAGGATACGCAGACGACCTAACAATTATCGTCAGGGGGCGATTTTCAGGTACAGTTTCGGAGCGATCTCAAACAGCTCTAAAGATAGTGAACAACTGGTGCAAAAAGGAACAACTGGTGCAAAAAGGAACAATTGTCCATTAAAGCACAAAAAACAACAGTTGTACCATTCACAAAAAACGGGTACTTACAGGTCTAAGACCACTAGTACTAAACAACACAGTTATCCCATTCGTCATAGAAGCCAAATACCTCGAAGTCATATTTGACCAAAGGCTGACGTGGAATCAACATCTCAAAAACTCACACATAAAGCTACAAGAGCTCTCGTAAGCCATAGAAGAATATGTGGGAAAAACTGGGGTTTAAACCCCAAAATGACCATATGGTTATACACAAGGGTTATAAGACCCATGATAACCTATGGCGCAGTGGCGTGGGTAACCAAAACTGCGCAGGCAAGTGCAATAGGCCAACTCACTAGCATTCAGCGGCTTGCCTGTCTAAGTGCTACTGGAGCCATGCGCACTACGCCGACCGCAGCAATGTAGGTATTAAATCTCACGCTACTGCACATCTTCATACAAGGAGAAACCAAGTCAGCTATTCACAGGCTAATGCAGGGACAAAACCCAATAAGCCAACTACATAGCGACGACCACACAAGGCTATATCAGCAAGTAAAAAAGGATAATATTCTAGCTATGCCTACTGATATCCACATACAAATTTGAAAGAAATTTTCAAATTCAAATACCAGCCCGAGAATCCTGGAGACAGGGACCTCCCGTACAGGCTGAACTCGTCTGGTACACAGACGGTTCAAAAACCAAGGAAGGAGCCGGTGCTGTAATCTATGGACCCAAGTCGAAATCAACGATTTCGCGGAGTTTAGGAAAATATGCAACAGTGTTCCAGGCTGAGCTAATATCCATACAATACTGTGCAAGAGAAATATTAAATTAGCAAGTATCAGGCAAAACTATTGCCATATACTCTGATAACCAAGCAGCTCTAAAGGCAATTCTCTCACCAGAAATCAAATCACGACTGGTGAAAGACTGTCTAGAAGACCTGACAGAGCTAAGTAATCAAAATAAGGTGACCTTAGCCTGGGTTCCAGGCCATGAAGGATATCAGGGCAACGAAAAGGCCGACGAATTAGCCCGAGAAGGCTCAGATAAGGCCATGGCAGGCCCGAACCCTTTTGTGGAGTTGCTAAGGCATTGTGCAAGGCATCCATTAAACTATGGATGCAAAAATAATATCAGGAATGGTGGAACAACTATCCAAGACTGAGACAGGCCAAACAGTTCATCAAGGAACCATCGGCCAAGTTCACGAAAGACCTACTGGATCAAAAGCGTCAAATCGTTAGGATAACAGTAGGCCTTCTTACTGGACACTATCGCCTCAAAAGGCACATGAGTATCATAAATCCAGCAGAAGAAGCAACTTTGTGCAGGTTCTGTGAAGAAGAAGAGGAAACATCAAAGCTACTAAGTCTAATAAAAAAGTCCAGGCTAGACGACATACTCTAAAACAAACGGAGTCCCACAATAGATCTGAAAAGGTCGCGGTGGACAAGGACAAATAACGTCCAACTCCTAATCTAATCTACCATAGTTGACTCTTAAGAATAAAAACAAATCACATTACTATGTAGAAATGACCGTGGGCGACAAAAAAGGTGAACGTACTATCGACAAAATATTTGAATACGTCAGAGCATTTGTGTGATTTTAGCAAATTCCAATTCCGGGCACAAACATTCAATTTTCTCTTAGGAGGTCAATTTGCAAGGAAAATAAACTGAATCAATTTCTCTTGAACTTGAACTCGATCGCGCAGACCTTTTTATCCCACGTCAATTCAAAGATATACAGCAGAGCGACGATAATAAGTCTTCGTGATATATAAAGGATTTTTTGTTATGTTTATTCGTCTCGTATAAACATATTTGAGACAGTTTTATTTGATTTATACCATATTATTACTAACGTAGAATGTCATTAAACATTTTTACCTGTTTACTGGTTCTTTATAAAGGAGCCGAGATAATCAATTTCCATTTAAGTGCAGCCGTACAAAACAATCGGCAGGTTCATGGTAATTCAAAATACTATCTAGGCTTCACTGCTTCAAATATAAAAAAATATATTGGATACTGACTTTTATTTATTATTTACTGTGAACCATTTTGTTATTTTTAATTGCTACAGTATTTAAGATCGATATGTTAAATACTGATAACAATTAGAAAAGGAAGAAGTCCACAAAATAAATCAACGTGATCCAACACTTTTATAAAGGCGGTTTTTTTTATTCTGTTCCACTATTGCTATATTACAAACTGCAAGAGATACGAATACATTTCACTATTTTGGATGTAAGGTGATTCTATGACGTTATTAAAGCAGCACCACTATAGTTAAATACCGAGATAATGTAATTTAATGCTAAGAATATGTAAATACTGACATACAGGGTGTTTCAGATTTAAACGGACACAGCTTAATGGGAGTTAGAGTAAGTACACTTACCCGAGTTCAAAACACCCCCATACTTAGTCTTTAATCTTACCGTGTTTTATGATTTTTTGCCAAAATTAAAATGGGCCATTTTGTTTGAAAGTCTAGAGAAATTTTGATAAAATTGTGTACAAAAGTTACACTCTCTTAGGTTAATCAAAACCATAATTTAATTTTAAAAAATTCCAGGACCAGACTCTTTTTTTATATTGCTCTTCTTAGCTAGAATATCACCCTCTATATCGGATTTTAATAAATTTTACTGCACATTTAAATAGTACGTGGATTAATAAATAAAATAATGTAATAATATTTAATGGCACCATCTTAATTTTCTTACAGTAAATTTTTATAATGGCGACTACAATATTATAAATCAGTATTTACAATATTAAAATTAAATATTTTACTCTGTACTTTTGAAACTCTGCACAAATTAGGTACCGTCCTCATTTTTTTTAACTACAGCATTTTCCTTTAGGAAATTGAACATCTACACAGGACCGGTCTCACTTTATTTAATAAAGTAATAGAAGAAACTAACAGAAATAAATAATTAATTAAAACTAAAGTAGATTTTCAAAATGAACACCGTGAATGTTAATACACCTCTGCGAACGTTTTAACAGGTTTTTCACTGATTTGTCAATTATTTTCGATTTATTTTTAATGTTGTTACATACTTTGTTAATTTTTTTCAATAACTGTGTTTGGGTATTAAGTGATTTTTTATAAATTCCACACAAAACATTAAGTTCTCCATACACTTGTTTCTGGTACCTAGGTACTGCTTATTCATTACTAATTCTTACACTAACAGAAAGATGATTTCTAACTACATCATTCATTCCTCTCTCCACGTTCATTTTTAGGTAAGTAATTATATTTGAAAATTAAAATGAACTAAAACTTAAACGAACTAAAACTCTGATAAAATCAAATTTAAAAGTTTAAAAAACTAAGTATTTTATAAACGAGCTGAAAACTCAATTTAATCAACTGCCAATATGCGCCAAATTACACCATCGCTCATTCCGTCCTAAACATGATAAATGTAAAATTCTAAAATACCAGTAGACTTGTGTCAAATAATATCATTTATGTTATGTACAGTATTTTGAGCTAAATTACTTTTGTTCATAAGTTTAAGTTTCTAATGGTATGAAAATAAGTATTTCAGGATGCCGTTTCAATTTAATAATGAAGAATATGCAGACATTATTTTTGTGTTTGGTTTTTATAAAGGAAACGGTGAACAGCAGAGGCTTTCCTAATCGCTGTTTACCATATTCTAAGACATTTTCGCAGGTTTTCGAATTCAGTAAGCAACATGGAAATTTTCCAACTACAGTTAAACATGAACATGCTCCGAGACATAATCTTCGACAAGAAGAGAAGATACTACAGATAGAACAAAATAATCCTTCTATCAGTATAAGAAGAATTAGTAGTACCGATAACAAGATTATAGAAAACATTTCATGTACAAAAAAGTACAGCGACTTGAACACGGAGACGACTACCCCGCTTATCCACAAAAGGGCAATATCGATAATTGTATTTACTGATGAACCCCAATGTACACGTGATGGGATCAATAAAATTAGGAATGGTCATATTTGGGCAACTGAAAATCCTCAGACTGTATCACAAAAACATTCCCAATATAGATTTTCTAAAAAATGTATGGTGTGGTATTTATAAAAATCATTTAATAGGCCCTTATATTTTTGAAGGCAGATTAACAGCTGAAGTTTATTTAAATTTCCTTAGAGACATCCTGCCATCACCACGATGGTGCTGGACCTCATTCCCAAATAGATGGATAGGTCGAGGCGGTCCCGTCAATTGGCCACCAAGATCTACAAATTTAACACCTCTGGATTATTTTTTATGGGGCTACCTTAAATCAGAGGTGTAAAACGAAGAAATGAATACGCGAGCATAGTTATTGAAAAAATTAATAATGAATGTAACAACTTTAAAAATAAATCGGAAATAATTGACAAATTAGTAAAAACCTGTTAAAACGTTCGCAGAGGTGTATTGACGTTCACGGTGTTCATTTTTAAAAATATACTTTAGTTTTAATTAATTATGTGTTTCTGTTAGTTTGTTCTGTTATTTTATCAAATAAAGTGAGCCCGGTCCTGTGTACATGTTCAATTTCTTATTGGAAAATGCAGTAGTTAAAAACAAATGAAGATGGTACCTAATTTTAAAGTTTTAAAAATACAGAGAAAAATATTTGATTTCAATTTTGTAAATACTGATTTATAATATTGTAGTCGCAATTATAAAAATTTACTGTAATAAAATCCAGATGGTGCCATTAAATATTATTACATTATTTTATATATTGATCCATGTAATATTTAAATGTGCTAAGAACAATATAAAAAAAGAGAGTCCGGTCCGTGAATTTTTTAAAATTAAATTATGGTTTTGATTAACTTAACAGAGTGTAACTTTTGTACAAAATTTTATCAAAATATCTCTAGCCATTTAAACAAAAAGGCCGATTTTAGTTTTGGCAAAAAATAATAAAACACCCTATATCTCAGAAACGATTAAGATTAAAGGTTAAGTATGGGGGTGTTTTGAACCCAGCTAAGTGTACTCTACCTCCCATTAAGCTGTGTCCGTTTAAATCTGAAACACTCTATATATGAAATTGTAATATAAGCCAGCCACTGAAAAAAAAAAAAAAAACCCTTGACCCGTAACGTTCAAAAATTACTCCAAACTTTGATGCAATGACATATGACAGCATTCTTCAAACATTAAATTACTGCCATATATTGCGTATTATTTTGGTATACAACTATTATATCGCCATATTGACACTAGACGTTTCTTAATTGTTAATTTTTTTCTATTGTTTCTATTATTTTGATAATAAAAACATGGTCCCGTGTACTCTACGTGTTTGATACAGCTGAGCCGGTGTGGATAACGAGAAAACATCAGAAATAACTTTCCACAGGTGAGCATAACAATGGGCAAGGCCGTACTTAAGAAATGTTGCCAATTTTGCCAAAGTTAAATAACTTTTTTATTAGCATAGTTTGTTGTGGTTTTCATAAGGGAAGTTGTTCTTTTTCTTTTAGGTATTACGACATAAAAATGGGCTCTTTATAGTGGTATTAACACAGGAATATAAAAAAAAACTTTTCCAGAAAGATGTAATTAAAGACAAAAAGAGCTATTATTTGTATTTGACAAATAAAGTATTTAAGACCTTGTTCAGAGTAGGAGAGTCTCGCTTCGCGAGGCTATAGCGTTGCGTCGAGCGACGCGTCGTCAGTAAAACAACCTAGTGTTACCAACCGCAAACGTTCAGAGTGCGACTTAGCGATGCCAGAATTATCCTATTTTAGAGAAAATTATGGCACAAATTTGTAGTAAGTAGTAAGTATACGCCAGCACAAATAAAACAATAATTTGAACATTTTTAAAGCGCTTGCTATTGCGTTCTTGTTCTTCCGAGTCTGCTCCAGACGATTCGAATGCATTTTGCGATGAACTTGCCGCCATTACATTAACACTAAATAATAAATTTAAAATGCAAGGAAAAGGCAAACTTTTACAACCACTGTATCAAAAGTGACCGCAAACAAAATAATTACTGTGGGAAACTTTGCATGAGATGCATATTTTTTATTCGAATAGACATTTAAAAACCCATTTTACTGGACTACTGCGAGAAAATGCAGTTTTGCTTTTTATTTTTAATGTAAAATGTACCTATACCTGAACTTAAAAAGTATAAATCTGCTGTATAACGTCAAAGAGTCTAGTACGTTTACTAAAGGCGAATTTCAAGCATTCACGTTGTTGCCAAATTATTACGGGAGAGCATAATGATTTTTTGTGGTTATATTTCGGAATTTACTAAACAAAAGGCTCTAAAACGCACAAAAGGCTTATAAAATTACATTAAGGAAGTATATGTGCATTAAATCTGTAAGCTGGCTCACGAGCTAGGAGGTGCTTATCGTCTTAGGAGGATGCACAATGGGCCTAGTGAGGCCTAAGTGCCGTGGGGGTAACCCACCCTGCACACGATATACGAGGCCTGCCTAAAAAGTATCCGACCTTAATTTTTTTCGAGCAAAGCAATGTTTCTAAGGCGGCGCCACTGTGCACGGTGGCAGGAGGAACCTTAATGCGCATGCTTGAATTTTTTCACCGCGTTCGCTTGTGAAAATCGCTGGCTAGTGGTCGCCAAGCAAGGTGCTGTTCTTAGTGTTCGTCGGATTTAGTTTTCTCGCAAGATGACTGAACGAATTGAGCAAAGATACAGCATCAAATTCTGTCAAAAGCTTGGTAATTCTCAAAGCCAAACAATTCGTAAGATTCAGCAGGTGTTTGGAGAAGATGCGATGGGTGTAATACAAATTAAGGAGTGGTTCAATCGATTCAAAGATAGCCGCACATCAGCGGAGAGTGAGCAGCGTTGTGACAGACCCCAAACTGCTCGGAGTGCAGCTAATGTTGAGAGGATGCGAAGTTTGATAATGGCAGATCGTCGTTTGATAGTGCGGGAGATTGCAGAAGAGGTTGGAGTAAGTAAAGATTCTGCACATGCAATTTTAAGTGAAGATTTGAACATGTACCGGGTGGCTGCGAAATTCGTACCCAAATTGTTGTCGCCGGAACAAAAAGATCTTCGTTTTGACATCGCACAAGACCTTCTGAACACCGCCAACACTGGTCCTGGGTTTCTGAACGCCGTGATAACTGGATATGAGTCATGGGTGTCGCAATGGAAGCATTTCGATTCTCCAAGGCTGAAGAAAGCGCGTCAGATGCGAATGATGTTGACTGTTTTTTTGATGTCCGTGGAATTATGCATCACGAATACGCGCCGGAAAGACAAACAGTGACAAAGGTATACTATCAAGATGTTCTCTGGCGACTCCGTGACGCAGTTCGGTGCAAAAGACCAGATATGTGGACGGCGAACAACTGACACTTGCATCATGACAACGCCCCTGCACATTCATCCCAATTGATCAACACTTTCTTAGCCAAACATGAAATTACAACCATTCGCCAACCTCCCTACTCTCCAGACCTGGCTCCTTGCGACTTCTGGTTGTTTCCAAAATTGAAGACGCCACTGAAAGGATCCCGTTTTGAGAGTAGAGAAGAGATAATGCGGAACGCGACGACGGAGCTGAACACCATTCCAAAAGAAGACTTCCAGAGGTGTTTCCAGCAGTGGAAGGATCGGTGGTAAGTGTGTGCAAGCACAAGGGGCCTACTTTGGAGAGGATTAGGGTCCCAACTCTGTCAGATATTTGAAATATTTTTTCTGGCCAAAGGTCGGATACTTTTTAGACAGGCCTCGTAGATATTTCATTCCTTATAATAACAGTTTAGATTAAAAAATTTTGACATAACATTTGTCTCTAATTCACAAAACAATGACTTTGGACTATAAGTATTCCATACATTTTTGTAATCGTCTATTATTGGGCATTCAAAAATGAAGAGAAAAATATGGCCTGTTTCCAAAAACTAACTGCAGTAATTATTTATTTTCGATCTAATAACATTCTACCTAAGTGTCCATATCATTATTATTGTATGTTGAATAGAATGATTATATTCTATTTATTTTGTTATAAATAATTGTTGTTCAGATAGTATATTGGGCTTCAAATAGTTTTAAATACAACTCGGACAATTCCGTCATATTGGTATTACAATAAGCTCCGCCCAGTGACTCATACTACCTCAATGATGGGAATTTAAAATTATTGGTTTTTTGTGCTCCAAGAAAACTTATTTAAAAAATAGAAAAACGAAAGTTTATTTGGTACGAAACACCATACCATTAAATCTTCGATATGACGTTTAGTGTCTTCAAATTATTTTTTTGAAAAAGGACCACTGCAATGTTCCTCTAAAGTTCTAAAGAATCAACTGTTTCTCCATTTAATCGACTTCGTTATATTTTCAAATATAGCAATGCAGGCACATGATGAAAGAAACTGTCTGCCTGTACCTATAGGTTTTATATAATCTAAATAATTATTTTGTATATTTTTGGAATTAAAGTTATTTTCACTGATTTAAAAAATTCATCGTGGATGTTGTTTCAAAAATACACGACAATTCATCACCTTGACAACGTAATCTATGTAAATCTAATAATAAATTATTAAGGACAGAAACTCTGACAATGAAATGTGTAAAAGTTAATCGCCTAAAAATTGGCAACATTTATTGATTGAATAATTTTGTACAACAAATAAAAATATTAAATGTGACAAATTGTGTCAAAAATGTTTACGAAATTATGTAAACATTTACAAAATTAGAACATAGAAGTGAATTTATAATATTTTTAAATGATTTTATGACAGGATAATAGCTATAAGCATTAGTCACTTTAATTTGGATTATAGACTAAGTATACGGGGAGAAAGAATGTACCTATATTGTAGATTAAAAAAAATGGGATGTAATAGGTACATGCGCTTTGTTTTTGAAATTGAAATTACTTATCTATGACAGCAAATAAGCTAATAAAAAATCCATTCAGAAAGGTTATCAAAATAAAAACATCACCAATTTTAAAATTAAAAGTAAGACTGGGTTATAATTTAATTCTGTCTATATGATAATTCGTATAATAATAACCTCGACATCTATAATTTTACATTATTTACATTTTTCGAGGTCATTTCTATATTAACTAGACATAACGTCGGTCATAGTTATTTTGTTGTCTTTTTGTTACAATTTATACATAATGTTTTAAATACATTGACTGAGTAAGTCAAGGGCAGGCGGGTATCTCAAAGTGTGAGAGCCAACAGTCATTCTAAGTAACGTGTTGACACAAGGCTAAAAACTTGTAAATTTATAATTTAATATCAGATGAATAAGGAAATAATAATATGGTAGGTATATCGCGGTTGCGAGATCTACCTTTAAATTTTTGAAGTTTAATAATGCCTCTTTTGTTAAATCAACAATATCATTTTTATTTGAATGTATCATAATACGTCGTTTTTCGGACAGAAAACATAATCGAAGAACTTTTAAATATACTACAAATGAACTGCTGAAAAGTATCTAAACATTTTATTTTTTAGTTTACCTTTTTTTAATAATCCTGGCGATATTTTAATTAAATAAGAAAAAACTAAATAAACTATAATTAAATCGATTTGACAGAAGCCCATTGACATGAAAGCAATTATTTTTCTAGTTATTCTTATCAATCACATCCATCTCAGTTATAAGAAAAATTGGAAATACTATAATTTCGGATTTAATTTTATATATTTTTTAATATCTATAAGCACATTTGAATAAAACATAATGTATGAAACACGGACAAAAAGTTTATTTTCAGACTCCTTAGAGTTGTTCGCAAAAATCTCAACTTTTCGTCCTTATAACATAAACTACTATTTTAACTCTCATCTAGGCATTTGGAAATTACCTCTGACAGTCAGTACACAATAGCATATGCAGATGACCTGGTCATTCTGCAAACAGGGAATTTTGAGAACATACTCTGCGAACGACTGCAAGTAGCTCTAAAATTTATTGAACAGTGGTGCAAGGACCATTCACTGTCTATCACTCCTAAGAAGACAGAAATGGTCCTTTTCACAAGGAAGAGCATGGAAATGGAATTAAAACCTCCAGAAATCCTAAACACAAAACTAAACTTTGCAACCGAGGTGACGTACCTAGGTCTCACCTTTGACAGCAAGTTAACATGGAACACGCATTTAGAAAACAGAGTTAAAAGAGCATACACTGCTTATAAACAATGCCGCCGAACCGTGGGACGCACCTGGGGTTTCTCCCCCAGAGTCGTCGCATGGACTTACACGGCTATCATAAGACCTATGCTAACAGACGGTGCAGTTGTCTGGGTAGCAAAAACCCAAACATTAACAACTATCCGTAAACTAGAACAAATTTAAAGAACAGCATGTCTCAACATAACCGGAGCCATGAAAACAACACCGACTAGGGCCATGGAAGTCATTCTTAGTCTCACTCCCCTTGATATTTACATCAAGGAGGTTGCTCTAACGACAATGACACGCCTCCGCACGGTTGGAATAGAACCTGATGTAAGATCTGGTGAGGCAAGACGTCGATTTTGGCAGGAGGCGCTCTATACGCTCCTACTGCTTGAAGCTAACATGGACTCAATCTCACTGAGATATATCTTTAATAGAGTCAGAAGTGTAGTTCAAACAGAGCTAACGGGAATTCTCATAGCAGCAAAATAAATAACCAGAAACAATATCACTGGAAGGAACATGCTCATCTATACAAGGGCCCTATTCTCCAAGTTGAACGATGTGAACATTCCACTGTAGAATGTAAAGTGTCCTATCACCAATTTGTTCTCTTGGTCATCGTATTCGGTATTCTTGAATCATTCACATCTTATAGGTTCACGGAGCACCGCTGCCAAATTTAAGTTGTGCGTTAGAACTATTTTAGAAGACACTTTACTTAAATTTTTTATTATTTTTTGACAATTGCAATAACATATATTTTCCAGTATTTTCTATTAAATCCCGTGCCAAAGGTTACTTAGATGAACATTTTTTATGAATATTCGGTCACTAAAATCAGAAGGATCCCCTTTTCTTAAAAAAAGTATATTTGGTCGATTGGCATCTTCTTCCGCTTCAGCTGGATCATTCAAAATATTAATATAAATAAGAGCTTCGTCTAAATCCATTTTAATTAAAAAAAGTGACGTTTTGATAGCGCACGACAATGACAATTCTCCCAATGTTCTCCCGAAATGATGCTCTTCTACTGGTTTTGACTAAGAGAAGTATGTTCTTTCGATTTTCATGCGAAGTGATCATTCACTTCAATTCAAGAATACCACTCACACACTTTTTAGGAGAACGGCTGTCCAGTTCGCATGAAATGATCATTCTCTCAACTGGAGAATAGGCCCCCAGATAGCAGACAAGTACTACTCACCCTGAACAGACCACGAATTTACTCAGGGTTAGTACTAGAATGTCATGAAGCTTTGGCCGAAGTATCCATCAACAATGTCGTCACCTTAAGATGGATCAATGGTGACGCCACATCGAAAGGTAACCGTGTCTTGCTGATTCACTAGCCAAGAAAGCAGCCAACCAAATACTTTTTGGACCGGGCCCTTCTATTGGCCTGACAACATCGGTAGTGACAGACCTAATCAAAGAACATTGCCTTGTGAAATTCAAGGAAAGATGGGATGAAACAAGAAACTGCAGAGTAGCCAGGGAGCTCTTAAGTTATCCTGACAACACTGCAGCAAACACACTTGACTATGACTAGACAGAATCTGCGCCTAGTCACAGGCATACTGAGTGGGCATTGCCAAGTACGAAAGCATCTCCATATCATGGGGCTGTCAGAATCCGCACTCTGCAGAGGGTGCGAACAAGAAGATGAGATCATCGAGCATATCCTTTACGATTGCCCGACGCTCTCATTTATTAGATGATTTGTGTTCGGCGGTTATCGGCTAACACCGGCCGATATAAGAGAAGCACCTCTTGGCGACGTTGTCAACTACATTAAATCTGTAGGCTGGCTCACGAGCTAGGAGGTGCTTATCATCTCAGGAGGATGCACAATGGGCCTAATGTGGCCTAAGTGCCGTGGGGGTAACCCACCCTCCACACGCTACAAATACAGATACCTCTGGCCAATGGAAAAAAGAGTAGTTTTACTTATATAGGAAAATTGAGTTTTAACATTAAATACAGGCGAGTTCATTATTATAAAACTATTTTCTAAAATGTACAAATCATATTCTTTTAAAATTTTAATACTTTCAGAAATAAATTTTGTTACAGGGTTTAATAAAATTACATTCTTTCCATGGTACAATAAAGTTGGTAGGCCGTTTTTTATTTTTTTTTAGCTATCAATTTTTATTTTTCAATATTTTAATTTACCGAGTGATATAAATCTATTATCCAAAAATATTTATTTTGAGTAGCTGTAATAAATGTGTTTTGAATTAATAAATACCATGATAATATATTGTTACAATTTTAAATAAAGCTCAAAAATACAGGTTTTTTTCTTGATTTAGATTATATATTCAATAAAATAAAGTCTTCGGATCTGGACATTATTTCACTGATGATCCCTAATCGGTTCGAAATAAGGAATCAAACACCCTTAACATCAAATGTTTTCGAACTTTTCTTTTTAATTCTCATTGCTGGATGTTCCGTCTAAAATGTAACTCTAGCGATCACACTGTGTATAATTGATATGACAAAAGTAAGTATTATCATGATTAACTTTTACTTTAAAACTTTTTTTACATAACAGTAGTTTATTAAGTATATACAATAGTTCTACTTTTCGACTATGTTTTCTATCCGAAAAACGACGTTTTTTGACACATAATAAATAAAAAAAAAATATATCCAAAGTGAAGCACATAAAAATTGCAGTTTTGTTGAAGCATGATTATTTTTTATAAAAACGAATGGTTTCTAACCACAATTTAAATCTGAACAGAAATCACTTATTTAATAATATATGAATCATTTTTATGTTGTTTGCCATTGAAAACAATTAGAGCCAGATACTCAACGTCGTGGAACTAAATTTGACCTTTCTAGTTTATAGACCCATTAATTAAGGCGAAAAATATAAATAGGGGGCCCGCGAATGGTAAATTATTTTCAGAAGTAATTAGTAAATGTAGGTATAATTTGAACAACAATAAACAAACGGAAATGCTAGATCGTTATTAAGTGTGAAACGATTTCATTTGCATAACTGAAAACAAAATTTTAATAATAACAAATGGAATGGTATAAAAAATAAAAGGTATGATATCAACTGTGTTAAAAATATGACGGGAACGCGCATGACGTAACGCGTAGAGTTTGTATAGGCGGGAATTTAAAAATACTGACGAAGTGTTATTTACAGAAATTTCACGAATATTAAAGGGTAGTATTTTATGAATTAGTTAAAATATCTAAGGATATTATTATGGGAAAGAACTATGAAGGAAAATAAATGCAAATAGATACGTAAAAGAAATATTTATTTTAATAACAGTTTTTTCCTTTTTCTTTTTCTTGATTTATTTTTGCTATACAAATTCGAATGCAGGTTTTTAATTTTAGAGAACATTCAACTTCTAAGGAATGGTTTTTTATAATCAGGATAATGAGAAAGGTATATTCACAACTCGAAACGGCGGAAATATTTAGCTAATTAGGATTCGCAACAGTTGACTCATTTACCTGCATTATATTTCCCAATTGAATACACTTAACTACTTATTTTTTGGAAAAGATGGGATTTAAGTATAAGAACGATACCAAAAATAGTTTTTTATACATGTAACGCAGATTTTAAAAATAATGTAACAAATACAAATAACTGCTACATGGTGGATGAATATACAAAATTAAAATAAAGCGTCACAGTGGTTTTCCTAGACATAGCCACTGACAGGTTTTTAATTCTTCAATCAAGTACAACATAACAACATGTGGAAATTTTCTTTTTTTGTGACATTACAATTTCACCTTTGCTGTATTTTGAGAAATTTTCATGCAAAGGGAAGAGTCTCTAGTTAAGAAGTCCTGAGACGTGTTAGATGATAATGAACATATTGAAACAAAAATATATAATAGTTTTAAAGATTATTTTCAGAAGAGAGTTAATGATGACAGCGGCTTAGGTTTAGGAGTAATTCATTTTAATATTAGAATTATAAGAAAACATTTTGATGAATTACAGATATATATTCAAATGGCAGAAGAGTATTTAGATATAATTATACTATCAGAAACAGGAATAATTGATTGTTTAAATAATTTCTCAATTCCAAATTACACTCAATACTATAATAAATCAATAATAAATAATTGCGATGGCGTTGTCGTTTACGTAAAAAACAACATCTCAGCGGAGGTTGTGGTTACTCCAATTAATCAATTTAAATTTTTGAGAATAATTCTCACGACAAACAATTTAAAAAATAATAATAAAGTGGGACTGACGGCCTACTATAGATCCCCCTCAACTAAAATATCTTTTTACTTAAATGATTTAGAAATTTACTATTAGATCAATTAAAGAAACAAAACTTAGAAATATACCTGGGTGATATAAATATTAATTTGTTAAATAGTGACTGTAATGATACAAATAATTACTTAAACACCTTAGGATATAATGGATTCATATCATATATAAACAAACCAACCAGAGTCACAAATGACTCAAAATCAGCCATTGATCATATTTTTATAAGTACGGAAGGTTGTTTAAAAAATCAAATAAAAACTGAAGCCATTATTTTCTGTACAGATATGACAGACCATTTCACACCATATGTATATTTCACTTAAAAAAAAATAAATCAATCAGGCAAGTAATAAAAAAAAAACTATTTAAAAAATTAATCACAATAAATTAAATCAACTATTAAAAAATGACCCCCCCACCGAAGCTATCATTACCTCTCTGAAAAAATCACAATTCAAAATGTCTTTATACATGAAACATAGATATAAAACACTACATAATACCCTTAAATACTGTAAACAGAGCGCCTCATAAAATTGCTTCACACAGGACAGGCAACCATGCCTAGAGTGGTAGCCATTTTATGAGACGCTAACTAATTGTAAAGTAATTGTATATAAATGTATATTAAAAAATGTTAATAAATTGAATTGAATTTAGCACCCTCAAAACCAGATACACCAAAGATAATACTTAGTAATGTTGTTATCACACCTCCAGATTACCTGTGTTACATTCTAATAATATAGATCAAAATTTCAAAGACGGTCAGTCATCAATTGAATTTGAATCTTACAACAACGTTTCGATAATGGATTTAATAGAAAACAGAAAAGTAAAATTTGCAAATTAAAAAATGTCCTGTAATTAATTCCTAATGTGACGTTTAAACTGCAGTCAAAATTTCAGAATTAAAGATATTTAAACAATTTAATTATATTATAATGTAGGTTTGTTCAAGTTTCTTTAAAACTCGATGCAAACTATCCGAGAACCAGTGAAACAGTTTAATTCCAAATTATTTGTCGCATACAACTATTAAACTGTCCACTGGTCAACTAGTCTTCTGATAGTTCTCAATGTATTTTTAAAAAACCCGGACAGACCTAGTATGAGAGCTGTGGCAATATTTTAAAGACCAAAAAGATAAACAAAATGATTGAAGTTACTGCATTTAATTTTTTTTCTGTTTCAGTTTATATGGATGGTTGCCTTTTAACTTATTTCCCAAGATTTAACAAGAATATTTTTGCTATTTAGAAAATTTATTAGTCATTAGTTTTTTCAAATCAAATACATGAATTATTTGTTTTGCAATTACTGATTTTCATTATTTTAACCGAAGATAGTTAACGTACACCTAAATAATAATGTGATATTTGTGATATTAGAGTAACTTTCTTAAAGATAATAAATATTTGGAGATAATTTATAATACTAGACTTTTTTTAAGTCAAACTCATTAGATAATCTTTAGAGAATAACATTTTCGTAAAATTAGGAGTATTTTTTATAGAAACTAGTAAACATTTGTAAAAATAAATTGTACTTTGTATGGAAATAAACTAATTAATATATACAAATAATGATGGTAAGCCGGGTTATCCGGGTTTTCCTCACCTGCAAATAAAATGGCACCATCGGTTATCTTTAAGTCAGCCCAGAGTGCCATAGCAAATAATAATAATAACTATTCTTGCCACTCACAAGCTCTTCTTGGGGTTTAACTCATGTAGGGTGAAGTGTAGAAAAATCTATTATTATTGTTGTATTGCCATTAATTTAAATAATATAAAACTTTGTATGGTATTTATTTTACCCCTCATAGTTATTTGTCATAGAATTTTACATTTTTATTGGCATTTCATAATTGTTACAAACAGCAAATAAAAAAGCAAAATTTTAAATATAATTAAGAGGAGAAAAATTTACTTTAGCAATTATCTTTTTCTAACCAATACGAAATAGAGCTATGAACATTTCTAGTTTATTTTTAATTTTTAGTGAATGAAAAAGTGAACTATTTGTCTCTCTGGAGCCACTATTCCGAAATCTGATTTTATTTTCTCAAAAATATTGAGAAAATCTTTATGAAACACAATTTTGCGATTTTTGCCATCAAAATTGATCAAATTTTAAAAAAGTGGCTCCAGTCTATATTTCGTATTAGATGGAAAATAATAATTGTTAAAATAAATGCTCCTCTTAGTGGAAGTAAAATAAGCCCGCCAATTTTCAAATTAAATATGGTATTACGGGCAACTGCATTACCAACAGAGTAATGATTGAACAGTTAATATTACCGACAGATTAGGATTAGTTGGACCACCCACCCACCCACCTTGTGCCAATTATGTCAGAAAGAAATAACTAGTACACGTATTGTGATACTGCGAAGATCTATCAAGATTGACATTTCTTACTCTTGGAGAAGAAGAATAAAAAGAAATGACAAATTACCTATACCGGAGAGCTCTTTCCTAGTCTATATAGTCTACTATAGTCTACAGAAGAAAGGAGAGGAGTTATTTAATTTGCAGAACGTCGTACAGGTTCAAGAGGAAGACCTTTTATTTATACCTCATCTTTCAATGCTTATTTGTACTTTAAATGAAAATTTTAATATAGATGATCGGCTTAACAAAAGTTTTCGTTTGTTTTCATAGTTTTTACTGTAATAAACCTTTTCTTTTGACATAGTCGTATCGTATGAATTTTAATTGATTCGGCATTTTGTATTAGTATATATTACAAATGTTACAGTTATATAAGAATGGCGAGTGCATTAGAAAATATTGCAAGCACAAGTACGCGTAAACGAGCTAGTGGACACAAAGCATTATCTTTAGAACAAAAAAATATCGTACTTAATGCATTTAATAATCTTAGAAAATACCATGTTTCACTTTCTGTGGATGACATAGCCACTAAATGTGAAACCTATACTGGAGTATCTAAGCGGAGAATGTATAACATTATTAAATAAGATAAAGTTATTGGAAAAGTCTCACTCCAAAAAAGCCCCCATGAAGAAACAAGATCTTTATTGAAACTTGGGTAAAGAATGTAATAAGGCAAATAGTACATTCCTTTTTTCTTTTAAAATGAAATTCCTACACTCAGAAATAGAAAATAGTCCCACTCTTCCAAATATATCATATTTTCATATGCAATAAATATGTTTTAAATTTTCATTACAAGAAACTTGACAGAAAAAGCTTTTTAACAGAGAAAGACGAAATCATTGCGTGGAGACATGATTATTTAACGCAAATAGCGGACACAAGGAACCAGCATAAACAATTATTTTATTTAGATGAAGCATGTTAATGCTGGACATATAGTAACAAAAATTTGGCAAGATACCTCTATCGAAACTAAAAAACACTACTTCATGGAAGGAGCCTCTTGTGGATTAAAAAAATCCAACAGTAAAGGAAATCGTTTAATAATAACTCACATTGGAAGCAAACACGGATGTTTACCAGATGGTTTATTAATGTTTATTAGTCAAAGAAAACAAAAGACTACCATGAAGAAATGGATAGCCCTATGTTTGAAAATAGGTTTCAGAACATTATAAAGAAAATTCCAGCCACCTCCGTTATTGTTTTGGATAATGCATCCTATCACAGTTGATTAAAGGAGTCACTACCTACAACAAGATGAAAAAAATATTTCAAAATGGCGTCATTCCAAAAATATTATCAGTCTTCCTAAATCCTTGAAGGCAGAATTACTCGTAATATCAAGGCAACATAAAAACAAATTCCAAAAATATATTATAGACTAGATGGCCCACAGTGTTTCACCAAGCTAAGTAGCTTGGCATGTTTACCAAGCTTTATCAAGCTTTCAAGCTTTTTCCCCACCTTGCCGATCACGTGTTAGGTCTACTAACCTTTCCCTCGCCGCCCTTTTTTTAATGTTCATTGCTAGCCTTTCGAAGCAAGTATTTACAAATATGAGAGCCGAGCCACCCATATATCAGATATCGAGGAACCCTTTCAAGATAGCGGATCTGAATATGTGGTAGAGGAAGCGGAAGGATTGTCTTTTAGCAGTCCTCGCGAAGAACATATTCGAATTAAGTCCCGAAAAACAAAAACATAAAGGTCTCTAATTTATTTAAAATTAGTCAAAAACAAAGCAAAACAGCAGTATGCAGTTTGTGTACAAGAAAATTAGCAATAATTAAAATGCTAAATGGGGCTACTAAGTCTTTTATAAAGTAAACATAAGGATTCTTATGAAAAAGCCTTTCCGCAGGAGAAAAAATTTAATCCAAATCCAAATAGTGCTAGCTCTGTTATAAGCTTGTACTGATTCAGAAATATATGTTTAAATATTATTTTGTTTATAGTGTTAAGAAGTTTGATTTATTGATAGTCGGTATTTCAATAAGATAAGTTGTAAACTTCTACCTAATTTTTTTAAGTGATGAATGAACAAAAATGATACACACTTACCATTCATAGTGAGGGGCAGGAGCCAGCAGGATGTTGATAGAAAATAAGGAATAAGAACAGAGATTAGAGAAGTGTGATCGATCGGGCGATGGTACGCTGGCTCCGGATCGCTAGTATCATTTCTTTAATTGATTAATAATTGATGTCGTATTATTATCCGTATTTCTTTAATAATTATTTGTGTAACGTCGTTTAAAGTGTTGTCAACATTGTTTATTGTTCTATATTGCATTAACAAGTTTTACAAGTGTTAAATTTAGTGTTTTGTCATAACAATGTCTGATGGTGACGGCCTAAATATCCGAATAAATGAAGATCGATAATGATAAGATTTTATACCTAAATTACCTCTTCTCTTTAGAAGTCTCTTTCTATTCAACGCACATCCTAAGAATTTCCTTATAGAATATTATATGGATTATCTAGTAGTTACTTTAAATAAATTTTGTAGATTATTGTAAACAGTTACTGTAAATACTTCCTTCAAAAGCTTGAAAGCTTGACTTGAAAAAAAATGTTGGGCTTGGCTTGGTATTTTTAAAGGCTTGGCTTGATTTTAAGACAAGCTAAAGCCAAGCTTTTAAAAAACAAGTCAAGTCTGTGAATCTCTGATGGCCCAAGAAAAAGGAATTTAAATTCTCATATTTCCTCCTTACCATTGAACTGATCTGGTCACAGTTAAAAGGTTGTTTCTCGAAACAATATAACATTTAAATTACCTGATGTGCGAAAATTGTTTTTAAAGGCAGTTTCAGATGTAAATGGAGATCAATGAAGGAAATGCATTGATCATGTTAAAAAGGTGGAAAATTAATTTTGGAAAGTGGATAAAGCAATGGAAAACTTAAACTTTATAATAATAAACCTCAGAGAAGACAATAATACCAGTAGTTATAGTAAATACATTGATTTTTAAAGATAGTTCTTTTTTAAGTTTGGATTTTAGGTACATAACAACATATTATAATCCTCCTTGTTATTTATTAGTTGAATTTAATTCGTTCAATGTTAAAGGGCAACAATTTTATCGGAAACATAAAGTTTATTTTAATTTTTTGTAAATAATATAACTTTTTTCATTTAAAATATTATCTACGAAATGCGTATATAACATTTTATATGCAGCAACCTTATATATATATACTATAGAAACTTATTTTGCAAAGTACGCCTACGGAATGTGATGTTACATCCCCACTTTTATTGCACTCCTCTTTTATTCCAACTATAAAAACTAGACAAAATATCCTAACCAATGACCAAAAGGATTTCCACACTAGATTTGAAAAGGTCGAGGTGACAAGGAAGCTAAGATATAGAATGATCAGACAGGACCAAAGTTACGCCACAGGACAAAATGAGAAAGAAGTTCTGTTTGTAAAAAACTTCAAAACCGCAGGGGTCAGATGGAAGAAAAAGTAGAGCCAAGAAACAATCGTGTTTGCAACCATTCAGTAGTCTACGCATAGTTTAAAAACCACAGAAAGTAGAATATGGATGTATGAGCCTAGAAGCAAGTAATCTGAAAGTTTGGGTACATACCCAAATATCTTTGAGGCGGAAATTCACGTTATTGAGCAGTGAATCCAATTAAACATAAATAAAAACTATCGTAGACAAGAGATTATCAACAGAGCTAAGCGAGAAAAATACAGTTACCCTCACTTGGGTCTTGGGACATAACGAGTAAAGGGTAACGAGATTGCAGATAGTCTCGCAAGAAAAGGGATTCAAATAGCCTTTGTGGGACCTGATTCGTTTTACATTATTAGCAGTAACACAATATTAGGAGAGATTAACAAAGAATTAGCAGTAGAAGAACCGGTAATTGGAACGATTTCTAGGAGATGAGACAGGCCAAATTACTATAACCAAAAAAGCTTTCATCTGTCTGGGCAAGAACATTGCCGACTTAAAGGACACCTTAGTAAACTAAGACTACTAGAAGATAGAGAGTGAAGATGATGTGAGGATGAAATCTCGAGCTTGGAGCCACTTTAAATCTTACATTTCTTTGGGAAGATAGGATTGGAAAGGTCGTTTAGGCATCGATATTATTTCCTTGCTGCCTTAGTGACAGAATGGGGAACAATACATCTTATAGGTAGCAGTGTATTAACACTCCAAGTAAGGTCGAGGTGGGGAGGCTACAAGCCGCACATTCCTAACCAAATCTATTCTAATCAAAGCAAAGCTCTTTTAAATGAACACTTTATATCCTATATTGTTCCCATTTTGACTATATCTTTTATATACCGCTCATAAAAACTAATTCAATTATTGTTTTTAATTATTACACACAATGGCCGAATAAGTAGATTTTATCAATTTTATAATTCTTTAACTTTATATAATTATGATACAAATACTTTAAAATTTAAACGGGAGTAAAAAGAGATTTCTCAATAAACTGTACCTATATTTTTCATAAATCTACTCGTATATATTATGCAGATTACGTGTTTTTTTGTAATAAAATTATTTAATCTCTCATTAATTAAATATTGGATTACCAGATAAGGTGAGTTTCTCAGTATTGGCGTGTTTTTATTCTATTTTGGTTTTAATGGTGAGTGTATATGAGTTTCTTTTGCGTTGCTTTGTCCGATTTTGCCGTATTTAATTTATTATAATTATTGATCTTTAGTAGAAACATGTCACTTCTTCTACAGAATAGTGACAATATTAAAAACAATATAATTTTGAGTTTAATTTAAAATGCAACCCAAAACAGCATAAACTTTAACAGGAATGTCACAAAATCCAAAAGATTGCGTAATTATTCTCATAAAATTTTTTAATTTTAACCCAAAAAACGCAACCAACATTACATAAAACAGGTGTAATCCCTGTAATTTTAGGTTCAGGCAATCTTATATAGATGACGCCACCTGAAAATATCAAATTTATATCGAGCAACGTTGTCATATTGTTATGAAGTATCGGAAGCAAGGAAGTTCGTTATTTTATTACAAAAATTAGGTAAATTGTGTCTGGTTTTGGAGAAACATTTAAAACGTGTAGAGATTTTGTAAAATGTTTCATTTTTATATTACAAAATATAAGAACGTAATTTGTCAGATATTAAATATAATGTTGAGTTTTGTTTTTTCTGGCTGGATTTACGTGAAAATTGGAACAAGATGCATGTGAAAACATCGATCCTGGCCTTTCAAATGCATTTGTGGGTTCACAAATTAGTTGAGAAGAGTTAAAAGTAAGAGCAAACTTTTAAGCCAATTTATATTCTTAAAATCAACTGAAAAAGTACTTAAAATATTTATTGAAAATACAATAAATTTATCACACTGATTATTGCAGCATAGTTTAAATTTTATTATTATTATTATTATTATTATCTCTTCTGTATTTTTGTTTACATTGTATGTTTTTTTACTTTCCTATCTGTATACAGATAAGGAAAGTATAGTAATCATGATTTTTTTCGACATCGATTTTTTGACGAATTTTTACATTTTGGGATCCCTGAATCCGTTTTGACTATTTTAAATTAAGTCTTATTCCGGCCTGCGGTGAACTGATTAGATTTTGAGCACAGTTGGCACCTGGGGGTACTTTATAGGGGGTCATTTTTATATTTTATGGAATATATTTGTTATTTACGGTTGTTGAAGAAAATTCTTTGAATAAAAGTTAATTCAAATAATATTTTCTACAATTTTTGTTGTATACAAAATTTTGCTAAAATGGTTCGTATTCCAGAAATTTGACAAAATGTAAAAAATTCAAATTTTTATGAAAATTATTTATATAAAAGTTGTTTGTGATACAATTTTCTATAATTCTTGTCTTATACATAATTTCTCTAAAGTGGACCGAATTCGAGATATTTGATAATTAGTGTAAATTTAGAATTTTGAAGAAAACTCGAAAGCGGATAAAGAAAAAACATTATTTGTTAAATTGAAGCGTTATTCCGACCTGTGGTGAATTGATTAGATTTTGGACAAAGTCGGAACATCTGGGGACGGGGTTACTTTATGGGAGGTCGTTTTATATTTTATTGAATATATCTGTTATTTATGTTTGGCGAAGAAAATTCTTTAAATAAAAGTTACTTTTAGTATTATTCTCTATAATTCTCACTTTTTACAATTTTTTCCATAAATGGACCGTATTCGAGAAATTTCATAAAAGGTGCAAATTCTGATTTTTAAGAAAATTGGTAAACTAAAAGTTGTTTGCAATATCGATCTCTATCATTTTTATTTTTTACATTATTTCTCTAAAATGGACCGTAATAGAAAAACTGGAGGAAAAGTGTAAAATTAAATTTTTTCAGTGTTTTCATTTGCAGTGAATATATATCGAAAAATGTTTCGAGTTAGATGTATGTAAATGTATATATTTAGTTTATCCTTTAAACATTTACAGAGTTGCTGCAATAGGTTGTACAAAATAATCGGGAAAAGCCTGTAATAACTAGATAGAAAAGTCATGTGTTGGACACATCAGATTTTTTCGTAAATGGTTAATTTAAGGTCAATAAAATGAATTATTACTATCACTTATTATTGACCGTCTTCACCGTCGTCAAACATGTTTTGCTTACAACTGTCAACAGTATCAATCGCTTCACTGCTTTTTAAATCATGATGGATAAATAATGGAGCGAATAGATTATGCTTTTATCCTTAAGGCCTACTTAAGCATAAAAGCATAATCTATTTGCGCCACCACAAACAAGAACAAAATGAAATTTAATAAACAAACTCAGTTGATCAACTGCTGGGTAACGTGTAACTACCTATAAAAACACTAAAAAAAACAAAACAAAACAATGATAACTAACAAATAAGCTCAGACTGGATGAACAAAGAACTACTTAATAATATACGAACCAAAATAGATTCAAATGTTTATATTACATTGTCCTAAAAGTTTTATTCTGGTTTATAATAGTATATTATTAAACGAGCAATTTATGGTAGCCATTATTCACGCAGGATGACGTTTGCGTCCCGAGCCGTAGACGAGGGGCGCAAGTCACCCGAGTGAATAATGGCCATAAATTGCGAGTCTAATACTATACTTTGTCCACGACCATTATGGTTTCTTTATTAAATAAAAGTTAAGTGTAGAATGGAAAGTTTTTATTAAACATAGATAACTAACTATTGTTTTTTCCACTTTTCAATTTTCGATTTCGATTTTCGATTTTTCAATTTTTAGATTTTTCGATTTTTCGATTTTTTGATTTTTCGATCTAGAAAATATCGTTATGAAAAGTATCGCCTATCTTTAGTTATCTACCGGAATGTGCCAGAATTACAAAAGCGTGAATTATCATAATTCACTCCGTGATATATGGGTACTATATGCTTTTAGTTAGGAGGTAGAATATTGATTTATTATTAAGTGGTCGTGGACAAAATTATTTAAATACGGTCCCTATAGGTTTGATATTTTAATGTTACGTAGTGTTTGTCTCGTCCGGCGGTACAATAAAATGTTACGAGCACTTTAGATTTGGGAGGGAGGGGACGCTTGTCGGGTCGCCGGAAAGTAGTTTACACAACTTGGCAAACAGGCAGGTATAATTCAACATTTGAATTATTTCGCAGAAGTGCATCTAATCGCCATCTATTGACAACTTAGTTAATTTGTAGTTTTTGTTATGAATTTCCTGGCGTGCAAATTCCGTCTTAATATTATTTTATAAATAATGACATAATTGTAACATTTTTTTTTTTAAATAAATAAAAATTTTAATATAAAAGGCTTGTAAAATAAAAGATGTGATTAAAACTTGAATACTAATATTGTTTCTCGATAAAAACATTAAAATCGCTCTCCTGAAAAATATTGTGTGTTTTTATTGTGCCACTATTCCGGAGAAAAAGCGATGTTTGTTTCTTAAATAAATAAACAAGTAAATACTAAAGAAAATAAAAAAGAAATAAAAGATTGGTTGACATATTTTTTTACGATAACACCATTACAACGAGTTTAGCGCACAGCTAATAAAAACGTTAAAAGAAATACGATACTTAACAGTGAACCTTATTTCTTATTTAAGCCGTAAAAATATCTCCATCGATACATTCACCTTCTTGGACGTAAAAAATGAACATCGGTCGCTAGTCTAGGAAGATGTTAACTCACTAAAATTTACGATTTTGCTCTTGGCATGTAGAAGGAAATGATATTTTGTTGATGTCCGCAACATGATACTTTTTCAGCACGGCCAACTGGATATAGAGGATAGATCAACGGAGCTCGATTAATGCCCTTATGCTGTCGTACGGTCGCTATCAATTAATTACACCGGTGCAGGGGCGTAACTCAAAGGGGATGCACGTTTAAAAAGTTCCTATTAACTAAAAAGTGCATACCAAAAAAATTGCAGCCATTAGGGGAGGGGATCAAGCTAAATCTTTTTAAATCTCACTTGGAGGAGAGGAGTGTCTTTGCAAATCTGACGTAATTTTTTTTCTAGTAGAAAACAGGGTAAAATTGCTTGAAAGTAAAGTTAAAGTAAAGAATGTTTCTAGAAATTTTATATTACGGCAATATTCTCAAATACTAGTCTTTGCTAGTCTTAAATAAAAGTAATAGAACATATTGTTTTTTTTAATAATCCAACGCATTTACACCCAAAACACAAATTTTCAAAAATCTCATTAGGGGAGGGGGGAAGGAGTTGAGGAAAATCTTACGATATCTCACCAAGGGGGGAGGGGGGTCAAAAAATCCTCAAAAATACCTCAAGTAATTAATGGACGCACCCTTAAGTTTTCTTTCTTATGCCGCAACTTTTTGAACTTAAGAGTGTTTTCTTTCTTATACCGCTAGTTTTTGGAGCGTTGATATGTAATAGTGAAGCCAAAAGACAATGGGAATAAATATATGGAAAATCGCCACATCCCCAAAATAACTCCCTGAATTAATAAAGACGGTTTAAAAAACATGTAATTCGTCCGCCACATGTAGTATGACATAACTGAACGAACAGTTAAAAACAAATGTTCCCTTTGAAGATATCTTTATTTTGGAGTATCTTTTACTGCTAGGAGGGTGGGGTATTCTTATTTCACTTATTATATTTTTACACTTTAACATAATAAATTCGGGTGATATCATTTTCAAGATTTTTTGTTTTAAACGCTACATAATGAACTTTTATTTATTTAATTTGATTACAAGTTGATCACTTAAGATGAAAACACTTTTGTAAAATATTTTTAAGCCTATTTGAGTACCTACCCATATTTTTTATAAGGATTTTAAGAAATTTAAAAAAAATGGCAAACCTGTCAAATTTTTATTTTGTTGGATTTGGATCCTCTAGTATAGAGTTATCCTCCTATACAAGGTGGTTTTCCCTGATGCAATAACTTAGCTAGCTAAAGTTAATTTTCTAAGAATTTCAACAATAAACTTTTATGATGTTCTACTCTTTACTGACATTGTTGCCAGTTTTTTAAATTTGTCTAAATTCTACGTAAAATATATTAAAAGAAATTACAAATGTTATAACTTTCTTGTTAATAAATATTTTTAACGAGATTTTTACAGCCGTATGCATAGTCGATCGCCAGCGACTCGTCAGAGATTCATTTCGGCGTCTCGCCAGCGATTCGCTTGCGATCCGCCGGCGAAAGCCCAAAAAGCTGGCGACTCGCCAAAGATTGTCAACGGAATGTCATTTCACGCAAGTTTTTATTTTCTTTTAAAGGGATTATCACCGGTATCTCTCGCATTTTATTCATGATTAATTTCTTAAAACTCAAAAAATAATGAACGAATATCAAATTTTTTCCCTATAAAAGAACATGAAAACTTGCGTGAAATGACATTCCGGTGACAATCTCCGGCGAGTCGCCAGCTTTTTGGGCTTTCGCCGGCGGATCGCCAGCGAATCCCTGGCGATACGCCGAAATGAATCTCTGGCGAGTCGCTGGAGATCGACTATGCATACGGCTGTGAGTGTTTTCATTTAGAAGTTTTGTAACTCCTGAGGGGTAATTAAATTGAAAAAAATGCGTAACAAACATTAGTCGTCTTGACAACAAAAATCATAGTAAGCCCTCAAAATTAATGTCAATGCACAAATTTGGGCAATTTGGACGAGAGCATATTTTTTAATGAAAATAAAAAAGAATTTTGAAAACAGGTTAAAAATTTGTAATTTAGAGAGTGAGCCACTTTGTATATGTAATTAATTATTATTAATTAGATGTTTGATGTTTAATTAAAAATGGTAATAAACCAATATACAGTGTGTCTACTTAAGTTGGAACCATATGGAAAAACATTTTTATTATTGATTTTAGGAAAAAAAGTTATTCTTGATAAAAAGTCCTGCATGACCCAAAACCTAAAATACAGTCAGCACATATCAAATATTGGATAGTATATTTACAAATTTATTCATTGCAGATTCTGGATCATCCGTGGTGTACACCCAATCCCATGAAACGGTTTTTACCATATCAAGTATTTTATTATAATTTCTATGTTTTATATAATTTTTGTGATCATGCTGTAGATTATTTACTTGTATAATTATTTGTAAAATAGTAATATAATGATCTGTTATGTCATTTTGTAATACTAGTGGTAAAATATTCTCATAATAATTATTATATCTAGTTTTAAAAAAAATGTGATCCAAACAAGTTTTACTATTATTTCGAACTCTTGTAGGAATATTTATAGTAGAAATGTAACCCTGTTCATTTAAAATGTTTAAATATTCACATAAGATTTGGGTTTCGACTAATAAATTAATGTTAATATCTCCAGTAAATAAGTGATATACTTCATTATTATCAGTTATTTGATCAAAATATTCCTGGAGAGATAATACAAAATCGTTCGCTTCTGATCCACAGGGTCTATAGCATGCCGTAATGGCGACAGATTTAGACCCTAATTTGGTACGTGTTAAAATAAATTTGAAATTATTTATATTTATTATTTCATAATCATAATTGTAAGTTTCCCCTATGTATACCAAGACTCCATCATTCTGATTATAATTACCCCCGTTATAAACATGATGATAACCTGGAATTTTAAAAATATTGGGGTCTGGCAGTTGCCAAGTTTCGGTAAGTACTATGCAGTCAACGTTACAGTCGAGATTTTGTAGAAATATCTTAAACTCATCTAGATTTTTTCCTACACTAGAAATGTTAGTGTTTATTAGTGAAAAATGTTTGCTTTTATCGTTTACTTTCAGTATCTCTTTACATTCATGCGTAGTTGTAAGATTAAAAGTTTCAATCTTTGCTACGTCAAAGTCCCTTATATATTTATCCATCCTTCACTCCTATTTGATGATAGTATAAAATAATCTAATAGTACCCTAATTTTATTTATTTATTTATTTGAAACTAAACTAAAAAACTATAAATTCCAAAATTATTTTTAATTTATATTAAACCAAATTAAACATAATTTAATATATCAAACCGAATTTAACCTAAATGTAATGAATCGCAATTTCATATACCTATAGCTTGAAAGTATAAAACAGAAATAAATAGTACGTGGGCCGAGATCAAAATAACAAATAAGAATTACCTATATATTCGGCAACTAATAATTTAACACATAAAAAGAAAAGTTTATAAATCGAATTTATTTAGGATTAGGATGTTGTGATCTAAGAACTCTATTTGTATTTCTCGAAGAAGAACTGCCAATTGATGATGTGCTATTTTGTCTGCTACGAAGAGATTCTCCAAGGCTACTAGGATTAGAAGCCTCTAGTAAATTATCAACTTTATAGGTAACTCCCTCAATAATCAGTGTTTCCTTTTATTTGTGCCGAGCGGCCTTGTGAGCGTACTAATTGCTGGTGCTTGAAGATCATTTTCTTCGTTTCATAGTCCTCCTTAGTATAATCCAAAGATATAAAAATACCAGTGCCTTTTAACAGTTTCGCTTTAGATGTCAAACATTCAATAACAACAGGTTTAGGTTTATTAGTATTTCCTCCGGAGTTTAGTCTAAACGCATCACGTAGATCCCTTTCATCACAGTTGATATTCAGCTTTTCGCGAAATAGACTGACAACAGACTTCAGAATATCATCTCCATCTAAGTTATATATTATCAAGTTGTACTTTTTAGCTTTTTTCTCGCTAGCTATTAAGCGATTTTTTAAATTTGTGATTTCCGATTGGAGCTCGTTGTTTTCTTTCTTTAGATCATCTAGTTTTTGTTGTATTGTTAGTTTAAATGCACAAAACTCACTGCTTAAACTATCTACTTTTGTACTCAACTGCTGGTTTTGTTTTTTAATTTCATTAAACATTTGTAGAATATCTTCCTTTGTTATTTCAGGCATTACTAAATATGTAAGCCCATGGACTAAATAAAATTATTGGTCAAATGGTTTTTGCTTCTTGATTGTCAAGATATGTTCAGTGGTTTTTTGGATTTATCGTTGTAAAATTTGTAAGATTAACGATTAGTGATATTGTATAATAACTTGTATACTTATTGACTATTACGTTCGAGACTAGATTTTTTTCTGAATCTATTGATATAAATATATTTGCAGTACTCACAGTTTGTCTCTTATAAAATTCACAATTTGACGGAGCACAATTAACACGTGTATACCAGAACAATCGACCTTTTTCAAACTGTATATAATATAAGTATCGTAAAATGAATGTTTTGACAAAAATTAATTGGGAAAACGCTGGCTTAAGAAAATAATTTATAAGGATTCTTTGTTGTAAGTAAACTACAAATCCTTTAAGAGACGCATACTATTTAGTGATGGTTAGACCTATCGTTCAAATATTTTCACGCGCTAATTTTCCATTCGGTAATTTATACCAGGTACGCATATGACGATAAATGAGAAAGAGAAACAGAGAAAGGAAGAGCGATATGCAAGCGCTAGTCCTGATTTCCAACGACTGCATCCTAGTTATTATCTGTGACATAAATCTGAGTCGGATGATTTGGTACGGTTATTAAGTGAGACCTCGTCTGTTTATTGAAAGCTTTTGAATTTCGCGATTTCAAAGAAATGCTGGTTATCGGGAAATCTGATATGTCATGAATCATTTCAGCTCTAAGTAGATAGCGGGAAAAGTGAGCCTATTCTTAGAACAATGGGTTTATGTAAGTGGGCAGCATAGGCACTAATCAAACAGAATTTAGAGAAATCTTATTTGAGGTATTACTAATTGCACTAAAACTAACTAAAATAAAAATATATTGCAATGATTTTATATTCGCGCATAAAGTAGGTTATACTCATTTAGATGTCGAAAAAATATCTCACAAACAATTTTTTTTGTTGCTAAGAAAATGTATCTGTATACCTGGAATTTATGTGAAATAAACTTTAATGTATTTTCAATTATTTTTTAACTATAAATGCATATTATCAATCTTAAGCAAAACAATCTGATGATGTTTCGAACACACTACTTTCCTGACTAGTTATTATAGGCTTTTTCCGGTTATTTTGTACAACCTATTGTATCATCCCTGTAAATGTTTAGAGAAGGAACTAAATACATACATTTTCCACACACGTATTACTCGAAACATATTTTTATATATATTTATTGCCAATGAAAATAGTGAAAAATTAAAATTTTATACTTTTTCTCAAATTTTTTCTATTACGGCCCTTTTTAGAGAAATCATGTACCTACATAACAAAAATTATAGACAATTATATGGCAAACAACTATTATTTGAACAATTCTCTTAAAAATTCGAATTTTACATTTTGTCAATTTTCTCGAATACGGAACATTTTAGGAAAATTATGTATAGAACAAAAATTGTAGAGAATAACACAAATAGCAACTTTTAGTTCAGAAATGATAATTCCTATATACTTTCCTTATCTGTATACAGCCAGGAAAGTAAAAAAGAAAATGGTAAGATAAGGAAGGAATAGCAAGGGAAAACAATCTTTTTATCTAGGGGACCATCAAGAATTTTTTTTAGACACAAAACTAGGCCACGGTACGGTATGTAGGTACAGTTCAATTGGGTTAAAACATAATTTACAAGACTAATTTAATTTAAAAACATAATTTACTTTTATTCACAAATCATATTAAAAGATCGTAAATTTTTTTTTCTACACCCCATGGATATTAGCTCATCTACGCACAAACTACAATAGGAAAACGTATGCTATTTCGTTCAACTGAACGAATGTGTTTCATATCCATTCTAGGTAGTGAGAACACTCCAAAGAAAATTAAATGCACCAATCACAGTTCATATGGACACCCAACTACTATTATTTTTAAAATTTTAAATAAATGACTATTCTGTCAATCTAATTGTCAGTATATTTTTTACTTATTGAGATTAAATATACAGGGTAGCTGTTAAAGATGGAACCAAACCTATAGTGCTTAAACGGTTCAACATACAAAATGCAAAATTTCAGAATTTCAACTAAATATATTTGCGCATATTTTAGCCCAAAAATTATTTTTTTTATAATTACACAATTTAAAGCATGACCGCCATCTTGATTTTTTTAAATAGCAACATAAGTCATGTGATATACTATTTGACACATGGGGTCTAAACACAACAAAACGGATATTATTAATAGGGAGCGTAGGAGGCTGTGCATTTGACACAAGACGTCAAATATATACATTTTTGTAATCAGGTTGTTAAACCCTTTCAAATGGTATATCACATGACCTATGTTGCTATTTAAAAAAATCAAGATGGCGGCCATGCTTAAAATTTAGTAATTATAAAAAAAATATTTTTTGGGCTAAAATATGCGCAAATATACTTAGTTGAAATTCTGAAATTTTGGGTTTTGTATATTGAACCGTTTAAGGACTATACGTTTGGTTCTATCTTTAACAGCTACCCTGTATATTAAAATTAGTTATTTTTGTGTAGAATCGATAAATAATAGTATTTTTAAATTTATTTGGTTCACACATTTTAATTTTTTTCAAACTATATGAAACTAATTTAATTACGAGTATTAAAACTAAAATCGTAAAAGCGGCCGTGGAGCTGTGGACAGAGATTCTGTCTTCCACGCGAAATGTCCGGGTTCGAATCTGGGCGGGGACTAATTAAACTAATCTTTCTTTTCTTGTTTATTTTATTTTATAAATTAGTAAAAGTCATATATTATTTTAAAATTAATTATTTTGTCTGAATAATCTAAAATATTTTTTTTGAATTTGTAGATTTTTGTTACTGGGTCGTAGAAAAAATATACTGTACAACTCAAGTGGATTGTCTATATCCACTCTTGTTGCACAAACTACTATCTTTTGTGGGGGAATATACAGTAAGGACTTAGATGTTGGAATAATTCGATATTTTAGAAAATGCATTTCGCAGCTCAATTTATATTTTCAACTGCCTCTTACGCTGCAATTGGATGTACGTGTACATAACGTCATTGATTTTTTCTAAATAGAACAACATAATTTTCTCTTCAGTTTTAAATTTCCCAATAATAGACGATTACAAAAATGTATGGAATACTTATTTATAGTCCAAAGAAATTTTGAATCTAAAATTTTATTGAAAGGACTGGACTAATAAATTATAAATTTTTATTAGTTTAAATAATTAACAAAATACATTTAAAAATTAAATTAAATATTTAAAGTTCAAAGTTGACTTCCTGGCAATAATAACCAAGACGGTTTCTAAATTCCTCCAACACTAGTCAATGTTTAAGGGCGAATGAGTCTTACCTTTCGATATGGTTAGGTCTATTGAAGTACAATTTAGATTTCAAATAACCCGAAAAGAAAAATCAAGGGGAGCTAGATCAGGAGATCTTGGTGGCCACTTAATAATTAAATTTTTCTAATCATCTATTATTGGGGATTTAAAAACAAAGAGAAAATATGTTGTTCTATTTAAAAAAAATCGATGACGTTATGTACATGAAAGTGATTACGTGATTAGTAAAACCAATTGTAGCGTAAGACGCGTAGTTGAGAATAAAAATTGACCTGTGAAGCATTTTGTTAAAATATCAAATTTATTCCACGTATACGTCCTCACTATATTATTTCTGATTGGGATTGTTGGTAAAGTTTAAACAACTGAAAAATTTGTACATATCTCCAAATTTAAAACATGGATTTTGTATAAATGTAATGGATAACAAGCATGTACCAATTTCAATGTACTGATGTTGATATATTATTATTTCCGTGGAACTGAATTCTATTCAGAATTTTTCGTTGTCTTTTTTAATATTTTCATTATTTGAATATTTATGCTGATTTTCGACAGCTCTTTAATTGTTCGTTTTTGCACCTTGCAAAATTGCGAATACCTCGGCCTGAAATACCGAGGAATGTATTCCTATAGCATAGCTATGGTTAGTATCAGGGTTTTTGGAGAATACTACCCCTCCAGTGCCTTCCGCACTCTTAGACCCGTCTGTATACCTGGAGTATTAAAAGAGTACCTCTTGGTTATGTGGTCTGATCTCATGTCTAGCACGATAGCCTACTTTAAATTTAACAGGATACACGATAGCTCACACCCCCGGGATATAGTACATGTTGTTCACCACCCTCCCTTGCACCCAACTACATATAGCAAACAAAAAAAGACGTGTCACTTTTTGCAGTCATATAAGGGACTATAGTGATCCATACCAGGTTTTGGATATTAATTTCAAAACACCTTATTGTACCTATTTAGCACACAGTCGATATCTAGTTTTCATGTCAATTTCTTATCCAGAATTATCCCTAAATCAGATTTACTAAGGTTACATTATAAGTCAGTTACTTATAAACCAATTAGTATTAATTAATTTTTTTCAAAGAGGCGTCATATCTTTTAGATTAGGAATACTACTATATAAAATAATCGTCAGCGTACTGTATTATTTTGAAGGATACATTTTTAATACAGATGTCGTGAAAATCGGCTATATAAAGATTGAACAGTAAGGGACACAATACCGAACCTTGTGGAAGGCCAGATCTATTATAATTTTATTACTGTGTTTTTAATTTACAATTTTCTCTATAAATAAATAAAAATTAATAATTATTGCTTGTAAATATTTGTTATTAAAAAAGGTATGTTGAATATCAGTGACAAGAGTATTTATCCTTTCCTAAAGCCAAATTGGGACTTTGGAAAAAGGTTTTTCCTAGAGAACCAATCCACCGTTTATCATTCGTTCCAGAGTTTTAAGAACACAAGTCATTTAGGTGAAATAGACCAATAAGATTGTGCGAGATTTGGATCTTCATCTAGTTTAAAAATTGGGATGACAACTTCCTTAAATTTATTTTTTGTTGATTTCGAAAGGATACCATTGAAAATGTCCAATACTGGGAAGATGTTGAATCATATATATTTTAGTTAGACTCTTTTAGAATTTAAATTAAGTATTGTGGTTTCTTTTTTATGCACTATTTTCAAAATTCTGGTGTTCAATTTTTTGTAAGACAGTTTAATAATTTATTTATATATAAGAATTTTGAGATTTATTATAAGATTGTCATAGTTAATTGCTCGTATTATTTTATACACAACACTTTTAAATTTGATTAATGTTGGTATTTTTAATTTTTGAATTATTCATCATTAAAATATATAATCGATATTACTCTTAAATCTCGTAAATTTGAATAATATTGGTATTTTTAAAGTTATTTTTTATATTTGAATTATTTATATCATTAAAATATATGATCGATATTACAGAAGTCCCTGATGCTACTTGTTGTTCTGTCTTACCTGACAAGAATCGTTGTTGATGGCAGATAAAACTGGAAACTTACCTGCAAAAAAAATTGAAAAATTAGTATTTATTAACAAGCTTATATATCATTAATAATAAATTAATATTCAACGGTAAGAGGCGTTGATATCGTGAAGCGAGAGAGGACTTCACTAATAACAATTTCTTATAGTAATATTAAAAGCGAACTTCTTAGAGGGATTATGCACAGTTTTTTTTTGTCTTTCAACGACTTTTTCAGTATTTATGTCGGTAATAATTACTGCAAACCAGCTAAAAGCAACTACTCATTAAACGCACATTTTTCGTCTCGCAAAACCCCATGCCCTACCACTTAAATACTCGAGTCAATGAAGCCAAAATATCGTCAAAACCTTCAAGAATAAAACTAATTTTACCAATCTAATAGACAATTCTCAGGTGAGACAAATCTATAATATTCCTTATCCTATTGTAGATGTAAATCAATTGTTATTGCCAAATATTTTATATTGCCAACTTATTGTGTATTATAAGAGAGTCGCTACTTATTTTTAATGTTCTGAAAAAAGGTAGATTATTTTTTAGAATATATATAGGGTTTGTCAAAAATATAGGAATTAGGACAGGTAGGTTGAAAATGAGTGGGATGATCTTATCGCCTTCCATTGCGACTTAGATGGATCTATTGTGGCTCATGTCTAAGTTAAAGTTCACGGTACAAACCACACCTTTTGATGAAGGCCATGGTTAAATTGAGAGAGACTTGTTTAAAGTCAATAGGCTCTGAAGATCTGAAACGTCGTGGTTACCTCCAAAGCGAAACAAGTACATAAAATGTGATTACCCAGACGACAATGTCCTGTCATGTCCTGTGAAAATGGGTAGATCTTTCCTACACCATTCCCGGATTTGAGCAAAGGCTTTCATGAAAGGGTTGGTAAAATAATAATGAGTGAGTCCTTGGGTATGTCTCCAGTTCGTGAGTGTTGCACCCCCAGTCCATTTTGAGATAATTTCTTTGGCAGTGCTCTTTGCAATGGCCAGGAATAGTTCTGGCCCTATGCACTTAGATTCGGTTCCTCTTTTAACGAACCCCGGAACCCAGATCAAAGTAACTTTATTCCGGAAACCGAGACACTCAAGGGTATTTATTTAGCTTTGAGTCAATTCGATAGGAGATCAGGGCCTTAAGGGCTGCCTGGCTATCCGAAAAGATCTTTATAGTCTTGTTGGCGGTGAGAAAATTAATACACTCTCTCTCCCAATTCTATAGCAATCATTTCTGCTTGGAAGATCGTGGCCAGAGAACCTACGTTTATTGATATGTCAACTCTTGGCTTCTGGCCTAAAACTCCCGCTTCTACTCCTTTTTCAGTTTTAAAGCCGACCGTGTACAGCGCATAGTCCGCCGGGGTGAGGGTTTTATCCCTCCTGTTCTATACGTCTCTCTCTGGAATGAGGACGCTGGATGACTTTTCTATGTGCTGTCGGAGAACCATCCCTTTCCAGCAAAATGTGAAGAGGGGTTAAGTCCAGCATGGTCTCCATGGCTCCTGTCGGTGTGGTTGACATTGCCCCAGTGATGACGAGGCACTTAAGCAGCTGAATTCCAGTTAGATTTGCTTTAGACGACAGATCCGTACGTAACTGTGGGTTTTACCACTGTTTGGTAAATCCAGTACATCAGTTTGAGAACTGATCTCCCATGTTTTTATATTTTATATGAAACAAAAGCCACCTAAGTATCGTCAGATTTTATCATTTCTTACTCTAAGAATAACAAACTTACCATATGCTTTGAAAGGCATTTGTAATGGATTTACCAATAAATAAATTTGTTAAACTATGCTAAACTTTTAGATAGTCTGTAGACTTTTTCCAAGAAGGATCTAATGGAGACTTTTAAGTCTGATAGATTAGGTTAGATTTGAAAGGAGTTGCACATTATTTTCAGATCTATTTATTGTGGGACACCGTTTTTTAAAGTATGTCGTCTAGCTTGGTCTTTTTTATTAGACTTATTAGCTTTGACACAGTATTTCCACAAGCTTCTCCTCGATTATTCGCTGACAGATTCACTAGAGATTCTCCGCTGCGCTCAAGTCAGTGACTAGAAGCGTTTATAATTCGTTCCCCATTCAGTGTGGAGCAAAAAAACCTATTGAAATCTAGTTCTTATGCTAGATCAGCTAGATACTAATGCGCATGCGCAGTCTGTGGGGGATATTTTCAAAGATTGCTACAATACCAAAAAATAGTTTTAACCCTTGACAAAACACTGTTCTATACCTCTGATCAACGTGAAAAGTGCCGATAACACACGAGATTCTCCACTGACAAAAATTCACAAGTCAACTGTCAACACCAAGCGGGCAAATTCTCTGTAAAATTTTATTCTTCGCCAAATTCCCCGAACCTTCTCGAATTCTCCGGAAAGCGGAGATTTCTCCGCCCATTGGCAACACTGCTTTGAAAGTGGCTCAAGCATGTAGTTGCATGAGTTTGTTTTTTCTTCGCTTAATGTTAGAAACCTCAATCTAGCAAAGCCTTCGCACAGGACGTGGATTGATGTTTCCCCTTCTGCACAAAGTTGCTTCTTCTGCTGGATTGATTACACTTCTTAGGCGACAGTGTCCGGTAAGAAGACCTACTGTTATCCTAACGATTTGACGTTTTCGTGAACTGTTTGGCCTGTCTCAGTCAGGATAGTTGTTCCAACATTCCTGAGACTCTTTTTGCATCCATTGTTTGATGCATACCATCTTTCAAATTTATATGTGGTTATGGCTATATTAGTAGGTATTCCCAGAATCTTATCCTTTCTTACTTTCTATAATATAGCCTTGTATGGTCGGCGCCATGTAGTTGGCTTATTGGGTTTTGTCTCTGCATTAACCTGTTAATAACAGACCTGGTTTCTCCTTGTATGAAGATGTGGAGTGATGTTTAATAGTACCTTCAGTGCTGAAGTTGGGGCAGTGCCCATGGCCCCAGTGGCACTCAGACAAGCGAGCCGCTGAATGCCGCGAGTTGGCCTATTGCCCTTGGCTGCGCCGTTTTGGTTATCCATGCCACTGCGCCATAGGTTTTCATGGGTCTTATCACCCTTGTGTATGGCCATGTGGTATTTTGGGGCTTAGATCCTAGTTTTTTCCACATATTCTTCTACAGCTTACGAGAGCTATTGTAGCGAGTGTTTTAAGATGTTGATTAAACGTCAGCTTTTGGTCGAATATGACTCCGAGGTATTTGGCTTCTGTGACAAATGGAATAACCATGTTGTTTAGTACTAGTGGTCTTAGTTTATTTGTGAATTATATAACTGTTTTTCTGCGTTAATTGACACGCTCCTTTTTGCAAATGTTGTTCACTATGTTTAGAGCTGTTTGAGATCGCTTCGAGACTGTGCCTGCAAATCGCCCCTTGACAAAAACTGCTAGGTCGCCTGCGTATCCTAGGCACTGGTAGCCTTCTTTTGACCATGTTTTGAGTAGGTCGTCCTCTACGGTTGCCTTTCCTAGAGTGGATACTCTTCTTTAGGCTGGCATTAATACATTGGCATATATATTCGAACTGGCACGTTTCTTTGTTCTAGAGCCTTCGTTATTGACCTTCTTGAGGCATTGAAAACTCTTTCGATATCTAAGAAAGTGGCTATTCCGATTTCTTTGTCATCTATTGACTATTGTAGATATGTTTATTTTTTTTATATTCAGCGTATTTCTCTCATTAATAGAATTTACTATCCCTTGTGTTATCCATTTCTTTCGTTTAATATTCTTTAGGTTTATTTGGGTGTATTTGTGTTTATTCCAAATAAATATCTGTTAAATAAGTGGTTTTAACATCCAAATCATTTGCGATTTCAGTAGATGTTTTCATAATAAAGGTTATCATAAAAATGTTAGGTGTTTTTTTCGGAATTTAAACTATGTTCAAAATGAAGAATTACCATAGCTATCTTATCAGTCACAAAGATAGAGATATGAGTCACATTCGTGATTAATACGCAAGTCTATGGATTAAATCAAAACGCTTAACTTAAAAAAAAGGAGGATACACTCCGACATATGCCATTTGTTCCAAATCCTACTTTAGAAACATTTTTTGTGGGCCACTCAATACATTGGTAATTGGGACTTCATTGACTCGACTAAAACCGACCAGCCACATACGTACATGCATTATAATAATATCGACTCGGCGATTTTTTCCGAATAATTTGCCGGCCGGGCAATTTTCGATTCCAACGTGGCAATTTAAATTTCGCGCGGGGCGTCACGCTAAATCTTTGATTGCCGCAATCGGGTAGACTTAAACGTCTCTTTCCCGTCTTTAAAGAGCATCCGAACTTGCAATTAAGTTCAAAATGGCATTCTTGACAGTTTCACGGACGCATTACGACCGGGCGTTACAAGGAAATTGGTACAAGATCGGAGGAAGGGATCGCTTGCGAAGTAACTGGACAAATTAGGCCGGTGGTTATTGGATAGTTCGGTGTAATTGAGAATTGAGACGAGTCCGAAGACAAATTGAATTTTCCTAAGAAAAATACTCTCAAGGGGAAGTAGTTGTTCGTGACTCTTAGCAAAATGTCCTAGTTAACGCTGTCAATCTTCTGTAAAGGTCACAGTTTCTGGGTTTTCCAATAGGAATGAAATTTTTTACTGGTTATTAAAACATATATTATCGACTGTAACTATTCAAAATCTAATTGAAAATGAATGTTAAAGGTTTGGCAATTAATGTTTAAAAACAATATCTGACAAATAATGGCCTCCTCTTTCTGCCGTAGAGATAGCCATTCATTTATCGTCGTTTTTACATAAATGTGGTTCTATCTCACCAGTAACTGAACTTATTTCAGCTTTTAAATAAAAAATCGTTTGTGGATTGTTTCTGTAGACCTGGCTTTTTCTCTAGAGTCTCAAAGGAAGAAGTACAAAAGTGTCAAATCACATGATTTTGGTGGCCAATTACCACCACCGTTTCGGGAGATTACACGTCCAGGAAATTTATTTGGTAATAACTCCACTGTGGTAGTGGATGTGTGGCATGTTGCATGGAAAATTCTTTATAATCCCAAGGGGCATTTACTATGTTCCTCAGTAGTAAAATATTTTGCTCTATTATTTATGCTAACAAGAATATTGGGTTTACTTTAACTTGTAAAATTTATATGTATGTACAGATTTTATTTAAATTAATTCGCCAACATTCTGTTCTATCACTGATTTTACTAAAACAGCTGAATCTTCATGAGCTTCTAGTACTGCTAGAATAGCAGTGTCATCAAAAGTATTTTCTAGTTCCGGAATATCACTGGTATATTAAATAATAACGGGTATTTATTTGCACAGAAGAGTAACATTTTTGTACAATTAGCATGGGCGAGGTTTAGTGTGTGGCTATTTTTACACCTAAACCTAACAAATAAATTTTAATAACTATACAGTTAAGTCTATGCATACAATTTGGTATTAGTAGCTCATTATACCTAACAGTTAACAATTGACTAACAAAGAGTTGCCTTTTTAAAACAGTTTTAAAAATAGAGATTGTGTGTAAAGTGTTGTACAAAAGAACACGAAAAACTACGATTATAAATAGCACTAAAGTGACGAGTTATTGATAAATTAAAATTGTTTCCTATGGTTACATTGTGCGTAGACGATGTAAAAGTTAATTTGCTCATGAAATATAATGGTGACACAGTAGAAAGTATTTTAAAAAGAAAAGAAAGGAACACATATTTATATAAATTATTAACAGTTAGCCAGCCAGTTTGGGAGAAGGCATGGGAAATATGATCGAATTTGCCAATCTGCAGCATGTAATCTGCATATTCCATATATTTTTTTAAATTACAAGGTTTTATCAAAGTTTTAGTTATATATATTGGTTCTGTAGAATGTGTTTATTAGACTAAAGCAAGCGAAGACCACTGTAACACTTTTGTAACACATAGTTGACATGTTGGCTGAACCTCATTTGATCGTCAAAGTATAACTCTACATTTATAGACTCAGTTTCATGTGGAATAGATATTATCAGGGTTGTATTGTTCTTTATATATTGTCTAATATTGTTACTAAAGAATAATCATAGTTTTTATTTTGAAGCTCAATGTGAAGGTTATGATCAGATGAATTTTTTTAAGATCTTGAATAATCTTATCAACTGCAGTAATGACTTCATTCGGCGAAAAGTCGAGGAACAGCTGAGTGTCATCGGCAAAAAATTGGACTGCATAACTATTTACGTGTTTGTAGAAGTCCGAGGTATAGAGTAAGAAAAGCAGGGGCCCTAGGACTAAACCTTATGGTACACAAGAAGCCGATGATTAATAGTGTTAAACGCTCTACTAATCCAGAAGAAAAAAGACAGCTGCTTTTTCTTATTAATACTGTTAAAAATATTGTCATTTAAATGGGCCAAAGCTTTTAAAGTACTGAAATCCTTTTGAAAACCGGACTGCTGCAAAGGGATTATTTTGTTTTTACAAAAATATTCGTAAATTTGATAAAGGATTCAGCGTCCCTCAATAATTTATCTGTCAGAAAAACATTAGCACCAAATAAATCATCGACATCGATGCAAAATCATCAAACTTCGGTTTAGAAATATCGATGATAAAATGGTTAATGTTAATTTATGTATTTAATTTTATCATTATTCAGAGTAAGTTTACTTAATTGAAACCATTTTTAATAGTTTTAAAGTTATCCTGAACTTCTATTTTTGACGATGTATAAGTTATGACAGTGTTACTTCTTTTTGTTTTTAATTGCATTAAACTATTTATGTACAAAGTAAACAGAAGCGATCTAAGTAGAGTTCCTTGTGGGACCCCATAAGTAACAGTTTTTGAGCCACTAAATGTTGGATCAATATTGATTTCTGTTGTCGAGGTAGCATATTATTTCTAATATTTTTCCACTAATATTTAATACCGCTTATGACCAACTGTAGCAAACGCTTTAGAGAGATCGACAAAGAAGGAAATTGCAGGTGTTTCTGAATCTAAAGCCAGGTATAATTTCGAAGTTATTTGTCTGTATCTTATCCTCTGTAGACCTTTTTTCTCTAGTCATATATTGTTTATCGGACAAAAGTAAAATAAAAATTTTTCAATTTCAATTTTGGTATATATTTTTGAAAACACTAAAAATAAAGAAATATGCTGCTAGTTTTGAACTCTAGAGTCTCGATTTTTATAGAGAGGCTCAATTAGTTCAATTTTTAGACAATCTTGAAAACGTTCACTATCAAAACTTCTGATTATGAGGTAAGTAAGCGGTTGTATAATTTATTTTACTATTTCTGCTTTGCGTGTAGATATTATTTTGTTTGTGTAATTTTTACCTAATTAAAGTATGAGAGGAGAAATAAGTTTTTAAGAGTGACCATTTTCAATTTTTCATTCATTTTCGTAACAATACAAACCAAATATCTATTTATCATTTTAAAGCATTCTACTAGAATTGCGATCAAAATCAAACAAATATAGCAACACACCACAAAAACACTATAGTTTTGCTGACCTAATTTGGCTCAGAATTAGAAAATGCATCTCAGACTGGCCTGTGGAATAAAAACCATCTTGGCTAAACGGCTGTTTTCTGCAATTACTAGAGATGAACGGTTCGAGTTGCTCTCTCGAATACAAGTTGTCGATTACAAATTCGAAGTGCGATTTGTTTCCAATTGCCGAAAAAGACTTCGTAAACAATGAGTCAGTCAGTCAGTCAGTCAGTCAGTCAGTCAGTTCGATGATGTGGTGGTACATATCGATATGAAAAGTCAAGGAAAAAATTTATCAAAATTTGTCAAAATTAAACGATGCTTGTGTGATGAAGTTATTGAAAATTGAAATTTTAAGCAAATAATCAGGATGTCGAGGGTTTTGTGGAGTTGTTCGTTTTAGGAAAATTGTCAAAGCGAGAAATATAAAAGGTTGATTTGAAATAGAATAGATAGAAAAAGAATAAATAAAACGAAAAAAAGGTAAAATTAATTTTTTATTGCAAAGATTGGAAGACAGGGTGAGCAGTGAGACAAGCCAGAGGAGTGAGCAAATAAAAGAGAAAAAATTTAAATGAATTTTTTTTATAAATTTTGTTTTTATCTTTTGAAATTTTTAGAAACCGCTTTTGAGACTTTTTTATTCTGAGAAAAAACGATTTGGGAAAAATTAAATTGGTATTTCCATATTAACGCTTTCGATGCCCAAGCTTTAATGACAACTACACGCTCTGGCCCATCGGTATACGAACATTTAGAAGTTTGGACGTTCTTTAACGTCATGGGCCATACACAAGAAGTTAATACAAAAAGAGAAAAGAATATAGACCTCTATAGGATGTCAAGTACTGATGTCAAAGAAGTATATTACCGGGCCGCTGGCTGACGGTGTACAGTTCATCAAATTTCTAGAGGTGTTCGACGCCCAGACAGAGAACGCGCTACGTGTGACTAAGATAGCTATTGTACAGTCTGCTAAACAAGTTATTTTAAATAGTTTTTAATATTTTTAGGTAATTAAATTTTAAAAGTGTGGAATAGTTTAGGGATTAAATTGGTCTGATTGGACTTTCTTAGAACGTTTTTAAAAGCAGCTAAAGATAGTATGTAGAATTGAAAATAATTATTATGCCATAAAAGGTGTTTTGGAATTCCTTCAACCTTTTGAAATTGAGTCAGAAAATATAAATTTTATAGGATAGCGGAAAATACCTATAATTTTTTTGTAGGCCTTTGTAAATCGTGGAAATAGTTTATATTTTATTTCTACCTTATTAAGGAAAATGGTACCTATTATTAATAACGGTTGTTTCTGAAACATTACTAAAATTTTCGAAATTTTGTTTTTCTACAAAATAATAAACTATACTATTTAGAAAAAAATTTATTTCTCTTATAATTTTATAAAAAATAACAGGGGAATATTTACATTTCTTGATCTATTAAACAAAACGATAAATTATCTCAACGAATGACACCATGTTCTAGTACGGAAGCTAGCTTTACATTTTTGTTGGTGGTTTCATGGGTTTCATATCAATTTTTTGTAATTGTAGTTTACACGTACATATACCTCTTAACACTTGTTTGCTTTAGTAAAAAAGTGTGTTGTTGTGATTTACGTCGAAATAAGTCAAAAACAACTTGAAACCCCATATAAAATCAAAAAGGAGAAACGGAAAAAAATTGAGCCTGTAAATGAACACAACTCAGAAACAGAAATAGCTATCTAATAATAAAAAAATAAAATTTGATTCTTGTGCAGCTTCATCTATATCATTAACTGTTTTTGGTTTTTTAATGGTTTTTCTTGGTGATGAAAATTCCGATATCTCACGGTTATCGATTCTTTTTTTCTCTCCAGAAATGCGGACGACAGTGTTTTTAGATACTCCTGTGGCTGCAGCAACACGATCATTTACATTTTTAAATGGTATTGAAGGTGAATTAAAGTTTCCTTCTCTTCTCATAAACTCTATAACATTGGCTATTATTTCGCGAGATTGACTGTTAATCACGCGGCCTCTTAATTTGCTATTAAACTCCATACTTCTATTAAACTGTAATGAGCAAAAAACACAAACGAAAATAAAAGAAATGTTTTAGCGAAATTTACATCTGACATTTACGTCTGAATGAAATAGTGAAATACTTGATGCGCAGAGTGTACTTTCATTGCGTAAATCCGTCGGGATGCCTGTCAGTAGTGCTTTCTCTGTCTAGCCGTCGAAAGCCTCTAGAAATTTGATGAACTGTACCTATAAATTCATTTACCGATCAAGGTAGTCAAGCACTTGATGAATGGTTGACCCGAGACTATAAGTTCTCGGAAGGTTATCTAGGAAGAGGAATAAATGAGGAATTAATAAATCGAAAGAAGTAGGGTGTCCAAATGGTGGTACAATTAGTCAATGAAGCTGCAGCAAAATCTTGTGGGGAAGGTTGGACCATTCAAGGCGGGGAGTCAAAAACAAGCAGGAATAGTTTAAAAGGAAGTTTGAAAGGAAGAAAAAAAGACGTAAACTCTCGTCGTAGTTCTATACAGGCTGTCCCATTGGTGCAAAACTGCTTGATATTTCAATTTGTATTATAGACAAATGTTTTGAATAAAAGTTATGAATATTTAAAAAAAATATAATTTAAAAACGCTTTTGCTTGGAAAGTAAAAACATGTGTAACACACTATATCCAACAATATTTTTATATTATGTGTTTTTCAAATCCATATAACTTTTATTAAAGACTTGTTTGCGTGTCTATGCCACAAATTAAACTATCGAGCAATTAGGTACATTATGTAAGTAGAAACTGTTAAAGCCTTGCTATGTTAAATTCAAAAACATAATATCAAAACCAAATTTGTAATACACTAATTTAAGAACGTTTTCACATGCCTACAGGGTTATAAAGACAATTCACTGCATAGCGGCTTGTCTATATTCATCGAAGCATACATCTTCAAATGACGTTACAAAACGTCATGGGCATGGGGGAAACAACTATCATGACGTTAATGAACATCATGGGCAACGAAAGTGTTAATGTATTGAATAAGATAAATATGTAACATATGTATGTTAATGAAGATTTTTAAGACGATTTCATAACTATTTTAACAATCGATTTTAAAAAGTAGAAATTAACTTGATCGTTTCTGATTTGTCTTGTACCGTCTAGTGTATCACAAGGATCGGTCATAAACCCATTAGATTATATAATGTATGTAATTTATATTAATAATAAACAAAATAAAATAAGGTCAATAATAACAAGATACTACTAATATAATAACCTGTTGAATATAGTTAGACTATACATTAAATAATTCACTTAATGTATCTATTTGTTTTTATTTTGAATAATAAGCTCCGTGTTCCGTCACTAAAAATATATGAGATGGTTACGCATAGTTTATTGACCTGGTTACGTAAATATTCTGAGGTTGATGTTGGTCAAAAAACGATCGAAAAATAAAACTTTATTGTTACGGTAATTAAGTCTAGTTTTTGTTGCCTATTTGATAGGAAAGATACTATCCACTTTCATTCCTAACAATCGAATTTAAATACTTATAATACATCATAGTTTATTAAATCGTACTGTCTTTTGATAAGTATAAAAATAAAACCACAGGAATGTGTCCTTCTTACAACGTTAATAATATTTAACTACAGTAAATTGAAAAAACAGTCGTTAAGGTTAATTTATGTTTCCAATTATTCTTTATAAAAAGTACTGTATTACCTATTTCATCTCAGTGGCAGCTCGCTAGTTGACGCGCTGCTTCACCAAAATTTCAGAGGAAATTAATAAAAAATCAACTGAATAGCTAAATATTTCTTTTTCCGTAACAAAATGCCCTGCATTTTTGTATCTATACAAATTACAAAACAGAAACCTCCAAAACTGTACCTAATTTCGGGGTATCTGGACCACCGCATGAAACAAACGAGGCGCTTGATAAAAAAATCCGACCGTCCGGGTTGGCTTGTTTTTGGAAATATAATACAATAGAAAGTAGAAAGATTTTCTAATCCGAGCCAACGGAGCGCTTGAAGCACTATGCATAAAACCGCCAAACACGCGTCTCTTCTGTCGACGCGTTTATGATGGTTGCCATGGTAATGGCACGTTTCGATCTAGCAGATTAATGCACTTGACGCGTTGATTCAGTTTGCTTCTTCCCCTCGGGACTATTTTTATACAATGGTTGGACTAGTTGGTCAGTTGCGACTATTGCGAGTTTTTTCCGATTTTTCTAACAATGTTTCCAGTAGTGGTAATTTTAAGGAATTTTTTATTACTACATTTCATTCAGTTCTAGAGAAATTTAAGAATAATATAAAAAAAATTTCGCTTGTATTTGCCGAAAATTCTAAAATAATTCAAAATAAATTAATAAACTGTATTTCTCAATATATTGACAAATATATTGAAATGGAATTAAATGACTGCATTTTTTTTCCATTCAAGTAGACGACAACAGATATTGCTCAAATATTTCAATGTAGCATAATAATTAGGTATGTTAATTCTCAAGGAAAGTCAATTGAAAGATTTTGAGGAATCCATGATGTAAGTTCTGATCGAACAGCTCAAGCATTGTTTACCCTAGTTCCAAGTTGTCTAGAAAAATACGACTACAAATTAAAACTTGCTGGACAATGTTATGACGGCGCTAGTGTTATGTCAGGGCAATTAAATGGTTTATAAGCGAAGATTAAGGAAGTAGCACCAGAAGCGGTGTTCGTTCATTGTTTGGTGCACCATCTGAATTTAGTCCTGTCTCAAAGCTGTAACAGCATTTCGAAATGCCGTATATTTTTTGCTAATGTGAATCGTCTGCCTACTTTTTTCTTCAATCAGCAAAAATAACTCACGCAGCCGATGTAATCCTCAATAAGCGAATACCCACTTCAGTAGTTACAAGATAGTCATTCCATTCTAAGATTTTGAGTCTTATTCATAATAATTTGAATTCTCTAAAACAAGTTTTTAATGACATTTTAAACGACCCAAATTCTGATCAGGCTTCAATAAGACAGAGCCAGTTCTACTTAAATATGTTTAATGACTTTGAATTTGTTCTTCTAGTTATAATTTTTAACGAAATTTGTTCCATCCCTAAGAACAGAACTGTCCACTGAGCACCGTGATGGGCGCATAAGACAAGTCTTGACAAGAGATCAAGTAGTTCAAACATATAAAATTCTGTATTATGAAATCCTGGATGAAATTAACACTCACTTTCAGGATACTGATAAGCTTCAGTTGGAAACATTAATAGACACTTCCAAATTTTCTGTATAGTCGGAGAGCTTTCCTACAGAAGCACTAAATAATTTAGTTCTAGTAAATTAAATGACTTACAAAGGGTAAAAATGAGTTACAGTTAATTTACAGTGATAAAAAAGTTATAACTATTGACATCGATAAATTGTTGGAAAAACAATTTGAGAATCGTGATATTTTCAAAGAAGCTTATAAGGTATATTGCTTAATCTTAACTATTTAATCCACTAGTGTTTCAGTCGAACGTAGATTTTCTTGTTTAAAACGAATTAAAACATATCTATGAAATACAATAACAGAAGATCGACTTACCAATTTAGCAAAAATTTCAATTGAAAAGACATTCTTAAATTAACTTGTATAAACTTATATACAAAAATAAAAAAGTCAAACCCACGAGCCGCCACTGTTCCATCTATAAATGCAGAAGTTTTTATTGGATTTTTTTTGAAATATATAGATATTTTTCTATATAGAAAGCGTGAATTTAAATTTGAATTTCAAACATTTAAATTTAAAAGTATAAGTATAAAACAATATTTTTTATTTTTCCTGAATGCTACTAAATATTTTAAAAGGGCTTTTTATAACGAATATTTTTTTTTTGTTAATTAACAATAATCAAGTTTTCTATTTGTAGACATACTGTGTACAAAGTAAACCAGTTTTCATTTTTAGTTCGTTTATTAAGGATAACGTAATTCTTGGACAGGTTTCGTTCTTATTAGGACTCATCAGCAAGAAATCTCGACTCCAGTCCCTAATGGAGGTTGAGAGAGTGTAGGAAATCACAGGGTAAAAATGGTAATGCCATATCTGCACCAAGTAAGCAAAATCAGGGTCTAGGGACTTGTTTTTCGATTTTATTTTTTTTATTTTATAAATGATTATTAATTTTGCCGCAGTTTTTAAATTTTCCATAATTAGGTAGGTATGTGATTTTTGTAAAAAATTATAAGTTCACTTTTATATGTAGGTACCTACCTAAAGTGAATTTTACGTTTATTTAAACAATTTTTTTTTTTAATTTTGTGATTTTGTTTTTTATTTTATAAATATGTTTTTGAAGTATTTTGATCCAGTTAATTTTTTTTTTAATTTTCCATAGTAATAGTTACGGCCTGAAAAAACGCCTTGCTTTTGAAAACATGTGTTTCATCGTTTATCCCATTTGGATAAATAGGCTGAGTATAGGGACAATATAGCCCAAGAGCCCACTGCAAATTTTTACCGTCATCTGATAACGAAATGAAATATACCCCAAAAGCATGGAAAACCATTGTACTTTACCAAATGGTACCTGTGCCAATCCCAATCCTGAGCAAAGTGGCTTGAAAAACTTATTTTATATTAAAAAAATCACATAAGGCATGACAGCGCTAATTTTGTTTGACCCTAAAGTTTTCCAGAAAATAACACTCAAATATATCTTGATATATATCGTAAAAGGGAAACATTTTCTTCCTCTTAACATCGCACAAAAACATCTATTTACGATTAGTAGGTAAAAATCATTAAAAATATGAATCAATGTTTGCTGATTTAAAAATTTATTTGTTTGTCTATTGTTGTGATTCATTTTTACAGGTTGCCATTGAAACGACAAAAAAACTACTATGATTATGGTTTAAAATAATTGTCTGACAAGAGTTTATAATTATTATTCACTATCTCTGCAAATAGTTTATACAATGCCATCCTTCTTCCTTTCATACATAAACATGGTTTAAAAGGTAGGTAAAAATATTAATAATTTAGGTTTAAAAGATAGGTTCACAATGAATTAGGATTGTAATTTTCAGGGAAACACAATTGTCGCTCTCATGTTTTTTGTGATTTTTTGAATATAAAATATTTTTTTTAACCACTTTGCTCAGGATAGGGATTAGCACAGGTGTAATTTGGTAAAGTACAATGTTGTTACATGCCTTTGGAGCATATTTCATTTCGTTATCAGATGACGGTCGAAATTTGCAGTGGGCTCTCATACTAATAGAGGCTGACCAGAGATAACGAGATGTAACTACTACACTATACTTACGCGGGTTTCGGATTAAAATTTTTTGAGTATTTCCAGGTAAGTACCCGAAAGTTTGACCTGTTCTTTGGGGAAATATCAACTGGTTAAATGAAATGAAAAATAATGTACAACTTTTTAATGAAATAAAAATGGAGAATCTTTTGTATAATTGAGAGCAGAATTAAACTTCTTCATTAATGGAGTCTAATGTGGCTATTATAAACCTAATAATAATTTTATATTACACTTCACACAGAAAATATGGTCTATATTTAATAAGATAAAATATTTTCTAACATAAAAATTTGTTCCATGTAGAGAATTTCAAATGAAAAATAAAAAAATTGAACTTGCCAACAAAAATGAAAATCATAAATCAAAATATCATAATTGTCATTATCATCACTGCCATCACCATTAATTGTTATTATGATTGGATTTCGTTTATTTTATTTTCACGAGTCCACCAATCTTCAATTAGTTTCTCGCACTTGGATATACAGTTCCCCACACTTCTGGAGTTGCAATTGAAAGTGCTTTTCGCCAAGTTTCCCGAACTGCTTCGTCACTATAACCATTAGGCCCAATATGGTTGTCATAATATTGTTTTGCTATTCCCCATATACATTCGATGGGATTAAACTGGCAATGATACGGTGGCAGACGTAAAACTTGATCAACGTAACTTTCAATAATCTGATCCATAACAAAGGTTTTTGTAATACTCCTCTTAATTTGGTTTCACTAATTCCTAGAGCATCGCATACGCGTTGTTGTACAGACATTACCGATTTTAAAGGACCGCCATTTTCTTTTTCATCCGTAAAATACTTATGTACACTACAGATTAGACTATCTACATCTAACACACGTCTAGGCATTTTTAAAATTTCTACTAAATTTACAATATACATACAATGTCAACACTTGCAAAGAATCAATTCAACTGCAATATTTGTAACAAATTTAGTACCTACCCTAATGTTATTTTAATTTAAATCTGACCATTAGGGCAATTTTACCCAATTTCTTGGGAAGAGGCTTATTGGAACTGGTTGTCAATGACTGATTTGCATAATTTTGTTAATCCGAAACCCGCGTAAGTATAGGGAACAGACTATAACAAATATCGTGCGCTCCTGAATAAGACATATTTTAAGGGACACAGACGGGTATAATATCCAGTGTTGTCATGTGCCTATTTCATTATTCTCGTTTTGTTTACAAAATTATTTACATATATTTGAAAAACTAAAATAATTCAACCTATTTTATTGCAACTGAACCCAAAAAATTTTGAATATTAGTTATATTAAATTTAATCAAATTAGATGTAATTTCACTAAATTAGATGTAATAATTTTCAATAAATTCCAAAACCTAGTGATGTTAGATTGGAAGTGGCAACAGGGCTTACACCGGCATGGAAACTTACGTTGTGTATTACAAGCGAACAGCGTCTTACACAGTTATTCATTGATAAAAATAAGTTGTTTCAGTGTAAAATTCTTCTCTTTCTCCCTTCTCTTACTTCTCAGCTTTCGTCGCCTCGCCCCGCGTCTAGAAATAGAATGTATCGATTGTCGAATTAATGTTGGCATCGTGAATTATTTTATCAATGACTGCTTATATGTCTGTTATCTTTGAGGCTGACATTAAATTCTTAACGGCTGACTATAGGTACTTTGGTATATTTTTAATAAAAACCTTTATAACAATATTATTATTTTAATAACCTATTTCATTATTCGAAATATCAATCAATTTTCTTTGGCCAAAAAAATAGTACAACCTGTTTTCAAAAGAAATACTATTTTTTTAGGACTATACTATAACAAAAAAATCATTAAGTGACTGACTACTAGCGGATCTACCCTATACTGTTCAGCTTCTAGAAAGTTAAACAGTTTTATGTTCTTATAAATTACATAAATTTACGAATTCCTAATATTTTAGAAGTCTAGATAGTCTCTAGTAGGAAATTAAAAAACTTTAAATCACTATATAATTCGTAAATCAACAAAAAAGTTTTCCCTGTCGATTTGAATAATTAATTAATGATAAACGATTGAAATTAATGATTAATTATATCTATCAAATTGTACGCTCAGACAAATAATAAGCATTCTACAAGATATAAAAGTCCGATATGTCATGTTATTTTTTTTTTTTGTTTGATTACCGGTGTGTAAACGGAATTCGAGGAGTAAGCATGTTATACAATCAGTTCCTTCACATCGTATTCGTACACATGCCTATCGGTTGTCAGTTAGTTGTACATTTTTACCTTCCATATTTGGTATACTAATAACAAAGCTTTGGCGCCGTCTCATTACGGATTTCAGAACACAGCAGTATTGCGTAACCAGTAGCAAAACTGGCACAGTTAAGTATAATTAGTCAGTCTTATTCAGAAAGTAATAAATAATAAAATTGAAGAAAGTTATCCAACTCCTCGAATTTTAAATATTAAGACAGTTGAACTCAAAATCAGTCCTACTTAAAAAATATGTTTATTACTGATAACTAAATGGTAACCGATTTCGGTTCTAGGAAGGACCATCATCAGACATAAAACAGGAGAGAAAACGGTTCTAATAATATGCAATGTGTTAGTTGAGATATTACAAACCTATACTGGAACAATTGACTAGTTTACTGAGTAATATGACAAACGTCTCAATAAAAACTAATTACTTTGAATTATTCATCGGTAGGACATGGAAAAAAGTCAATAAATGAAGTAGAAATGGTAAAAATATGATGTGTTCAGCACATGACTTTCATTTAAGTTATTAAAAATATTGAGAATCAAAAAGTATTTAAAATATAAATTAAAGATATAAACTATGCAAAACATTTTTGCATAGTTTATATATTGTATCTTTATGTCAGGTCGCGGGATTTTGTTCGAAATTTTTTGTTCGAATGTTTTTATTCGAATGAATTTTGTTCGAAAACATTTTGTTCGAAAAATTATTTCATTCGAAAGTTATTTAGTTCGAACACATTTTGTTCGAAAGTAATTTTCTTCGAATTTTTTTTTCTAATCGAAATTATTTTGTTCGAATGTCTAATTGTTTCAAAAAATTTAATGCGGACTTTTGATTGAAAATTTTTTTATAAAAAACATATCTAAAATATTTCATGACCTCAAATGGTTGAATCTAAATGTAGAATATATACGAGGATGGGATGAAAAGTTTCCGGCCTAACCTATAGTAGGCCCGATTTGCTTTCCTGTTCCAACGGGTCTGTGTAGCCTTGCTTGTCGTCAGTATACGGTCGAAGTTTAAAGTGAGTGCGTCAAGTAGTTTGTGTCCTGGGTATTTTAAAAGCTTATAAAGTGTGCCACTTTCAAAAGATGAAAAAAAAAAACGAGATAAGAGCGGTATAAAATATTTACATATCAAAGGATTATCGCCGACGGAAATAAAAGGAACTAGATGCTACACTGGGGAATCTGCTCCTTCATTTACCACAATTAAAACCTGGGTAGCGGACTTTAAACGTGGTCGTACTAGCACTGATGATGCTCCGCGTTCTGGCAGGCCAAAAACGGCAACTAAAGAAATGGTGTAAACCGTTCACAAACTAATTCTAAAAGATCGCAGATTAAAATTGGAAGAGGTAGCTGAGGCTGTGAGCATATCAAAAGAGCGAGTTCACTATATTTTGTGTGAAGTTTTAGGTATGAGAAAGCTATCCGCCCGATGAGTGTCGCGTTTGCTCACGTCAGATCAGAAGCTCACGCGGCTAACCATTTCAGAGGAGAATTTGGCACTGTTTAGACGTGATCCAGGGGACATTTTGCGTAGATTTATTACGGTTGATGAAACATGGGTTTATTCATTATACCCCTGAAACTAAACAATAGTCCAAACAGTGGACGGCAAAGGACGAAACAGTCCCAAAGAAAGCAAAGGCAGTACCGTCTGCTGGAAAGGTCATGGCAACGGTCTTTTGGGATGCTAAAGGGATACTCCTAATAGATTATGTCGAAAAGGGAAGAACAATAAATTCAGAGTACTACAGCGACGTACTGGACCAGCTTAAGAAGAATATAAGCGAAAAACGCCCTGGTTTCACAAAAAAGAAAATTCTGTTTGATCAGGAAAATGCACCTTGCCACAAGTCCGTTCTTGTAATGGCTAAAATTCATCAGCTAGGCTTTGAACCGTTAAACCATCCTCCGTATTCGCCAGACCTAGCCCCGTCAGACTTTTATTTGTTTCCAAACCTAAAAAAAATGCTTGCTGACAAAAATTTTCCCACGGATTTAGAAGTAATTGCAGCCACAAACGCCTATTTTGACGAGGTGGATAAATCAGACTACAGTGACGGTATTAAATCGCTTGAACATCGTTGGGTCAAATGTATTACCCTACAAGGGGACTATGTAGAAAAATAAATTCTTATTCAGTCACTATTGTGTTGCGTTCTATGTTAGGCCGGAAACTTTTCATCCCATCCTCGTATATTAATAAAAATAAAAATATTTTCCTAGTATTGTGATTAAAGTAATAAAAAAAACCTAACTACTTTACCTAACCTGTACGGCCTGGAGCTATCGCGGGTAGCTTCGCAATTTTTTTACATAAAACGAGGAGACAAAACTTAACCATTTTACCTAACCTACATGGCCTGGAAATAAGGCAAGTAACTTGGCAAACATTCTTTACAAAAAAATGAGAATAATTTAAAAAAATAACTAATTTACCTAACCTGTACGTCCTGGAGCCATCGCGAGTAGCTTCGCAATAATGTTTTACATAAAATAAGAAAAATTAAAAAAACATAATTTACCTAACCTCTGCGGCCTGGAACCATTAAAACTTTTTTTAAACCAACTTTGAGAAAAATTAAATTTGATCTAATAAAAAATAATATTCATTTAACATATCAAACAAAGCAATTTTGTAAGTACATACATTATTTCAAAAGCCCACCAGGTGGTGAATTAAAAATTTTCAAATATTTCGAAAAGGTTAATATTTTAAAGATCAAAGAAGTATAACTTTTTTATACAAAAAAATTTAATACGTAAATTGTTAATTAATGAGGGACAAAAAGTTTTAAGCTGTCTTCTTGTCTTCAATATGGCGTATGTGGCGACATCTACGAGATAATTCAAATCTAATAACATAATCTTGTTTGTCCCTATAAAAAATAGAATTACCCCGATTTTCAAACCTGTATCTCAAAAAATGGCTTCTTTATTAACAAAAATATTTTTTTTTTTCAACTTTAACAGCCTGTAGATCAGAAAGGAGCGATCTCAGACCCATTGTTGTTAAGTAAAATATTTTTATTTTTGCCTTCAAAATCTACAGTTACAATTTCAATTTCTCAAGTTGGCATTTTTCTTGACAACTTCATTGTCAAATGTCAATTGTCACTCATTCTGTTTTGGCACATTGTTAAGATGGTCACTGGTTTAAAAAACCCTGTGTGTATTTTTTGTACTCCAACTTGCCTTCGCCTCACGAAAGCAATTGGCAAAATCTTGCTGCCTTCATGTGGGAGACTAGCAGTTTCTTATTCTCCGTAGTATCAGAAGTGTTTAGTTCTACATGGTCGGATGAACCTCCACTTCTTTTGTTAAAATCTAACCACATTTTACACTGGGTCAGTTACGGAATTTCGGTTTGGTTTTTCAATTTTCAATTATCTAAGCTGCAAGCTATGGTGGAGAGTTTACTTTTCATGTGTCTTCTAAAGCTTTTTTGACGAGTAAGTGTACAAAGTTTTGTATTCTATTTTTTAGTAATGACAAGAGTTTATTGTATTCTAACAGCTCCGTTTTTCTTTTATAGAGTCTGATGATGGCTTAAGAGGCCGAAAGCGCTCAGACGAATTATTTTATGGAGTTTTATTACCCAGTGTGTACACACCACTCAACCTCTTCAAGAATTTTTCCTTTAAGCCTGCCATGTAAAAATAATATTTGAGCCATTTTCTTTTTTGATCCAAATATAAAGTCAGATACGAATTCCATTCTGGAGTTCGTTAAAGGTAGTGCCAGAATTATCGTTAGTTATTCGCGTAAGATTCACATTTATTTAATAACTTAAAACTATTATTTTTAATTATCCACTTTCACTTACAATAAATTACTAAAATAAAATGGACGTACAATTTTAATGATTTGACATTTAAGAGTGACAGCAATATAGAAAAAAGGTCCTTTTACAGTTGACAACCCATATAGTGAAATCAATAGCCTTGTTGGAGTGCATAAAATAAGCCCCATAAGAAATGTATTGCATTTTAACCCTTTCGCGGACAAGACTGCTGTGACCGTCACTAATTAAATCCTTTTTTGGGACATGATGGTCACAGCCGTCCACATTATTCTGAACGTTAGAACTAAGACGGTCGCGACCGACGTTAAATGTACCTATTTACCGCTTCATATGAATACGGTGTCACATTATATTTGTGGGAATCACCAGTAAGAGAAAGAAGGAGGGGCCAAATACGAGGATAATCGAGCGAAGTGACGAACGTTATGCTTCACATGATCTCTACGTTTTATTGCTAGTTTTTTTTGAAAAGCCAATGTATAGAGTTGCTTTTATTGGAATTAGGTACTATTTGCATAAAATTGTATAATGGAATCCTCTGAAGAAATGCGTTTGAATGAAGTCGAGACAGATGAGGTAGAAATATCTGAAAGTGGCGGTAGTTCAGATGAATTTGTTCCAGAGGAAAATAATAGCGATAATTTAGATGAAATATCAGATGAAAATACAAGTAAATCTCCAGAAGACAATGAAAATATTGAAAGTAGCGATGACGAAGTTGAAGAAAATTGGCTTGAAAATACGAGAGATATTCCTGAATTTAATTTTGATATAAATTCAACTGACATGAAAGTTGATATACCAGTAAATGCTACTCCCACTGAAATATTTGAAATGCTGTGGACCGAACATGTAACAAATCTAAAACTACAGTCTAGCAATAGTTATGGAAGGAATCTCACAAGAGAAACAAGACCACATGGGAAATACAATAGAAAAAGTTCTTGGAAAATTTTGAATGCAGAATAACTTAAAACATTTCTATGGCTTTGTATGTTACAAGGACAAGTACATTTTCCATCTGTAAAAAATGTTTTCCTCTGATTCACTTTTTTTACCATTCAATATTTAGTGCAACAATGAGTGGAAAACGGTTTGAGCAAATTTTGCGATGTTTGAGCTGCAAAATAGGAAACAGAAACGAAGGTCGTTTACATAAAGTGGAACAATTAGTCAGTTGCTTGGTTTCAAATTTTCAAAGATCCTTCTATCCTGAAGAAAATATATGCTTAGATGAATCGCTGTTATTGTTGAAAGGTAGATTGGTATTTCGACAATATATGAAAAGTAAGAGGGCTAAATACGGCATAAAGTTTTACGAACTATATAACTCTGACGGTTATATGCTAAATGTTGAAATATTTCAGGGTAAAACCGTTGTAGATGAAGATGCTCATGTTCCTCCAAAATTACACTCGTTAGTCCATCGCCTACTGGATCCATATTTGAATAAAGGTCATCACGTATTTATGGACAATTATTACAACAGTATAGCATTATTACAAATTACTAGAAAAAAATACACATTCCACTGGAACCCTTCGGGCGAACAGGAGAGATAATCCAAAAAATGTTATAGGAGCGACACTTAGAAGAATACAGCACATTTGGAGAAGAAAAGGAAATGTTTATGTATCTAATTGGAAGAATAATAGAAATATATGTAACATATCGACTCGATACCATCCGGCATTAGTTGAAACATGAAACAGGTTTGGAATAGCTAAAATCAAACCAAAATCTATTATCGAATATAACGATAATATTTTTGGTGTTGATCGTACTGATCAACTCATATCGTATTACTCATGCCCCAGACGAACTATTCGCTGGTACAAGAAAATAATATTTCATTTATTGGACATAACAGTTATCAAAGTTGGAATATCAAGAGAACTGTATGACTTTGCTGGATTTTAGAAACTACCTAATAAAAAGTTATGTTGGTGTACCTCTACATGACAGTGATGGTGTAGACGTTTTGTAAAAGTTGGTTCTAGACATGGAGGTCAAAGGAAAAGAATTGTTGATCAAGGCATTATACGAGAACCTAACTATCAAGAACAAATTCAGTGCCTGAAGGATATAGGCGAAAAATATACCACCTACGATGTAGACAATGCTCTAAGGATAACGTGAGAAAGGAAACATCCTGGCGTAGGGGGCTAGCTCAGTGTAATTTTTTTGTGTAACAGTGATATTGATATAAAGGTCTGGTCCATCTGTATCTATTATTGACAAATGGGGGACAGTGGGTTTGCCCACAGCACTTAGGCATCACTAGACCCATTGTGCATATACCCGAATCAGTGAACCATCTCTCAACTCGTCAGCAAGCCTAAACCATGTAGTTCATGACGTCACCAAGAGATTTTCACTCTAGACCGTCTCCAGCCTACACCATATAGTAGATGACTTCACTAAGAGGTGTCTGTGGGCCGTCTTTAATCTATAATATGTAGTTGATGACGTCTCCAATAGATGCCACCCCTATATTTGCAAAGCCAGTATCCAAAAAACTGTATTGGTATTTAGCACAGACACAACAGGGGTCAGGCCCGGACCATATTGTCGGATGCAGAAGCAATCTTTTTTTTATAAATTACAATAAAATGGAGTATTACAGCTAATTTTATTTATCATCAAATCTAAATTATTACATTAAAGTGAATTTTAATAGTGCGTTTTTGAGCAGACCAACAAATTTTCAGGTTTTCGCGAAAGGGTTAAAAACAATGATATTAAAAGCACTAAAGTTAAACCGAAAATTATACGAAAAAATAAAAATCACAAACCGATATGCGCTCTCATTCTAGAAGAGTACACACGAATTTTTTTGCCTTTTTTTGGGTTTAGAATGATCAGAAACGTTAAAGAGTAGATGTACGAAAATATTTTCGTTGATAGGAATGCAATACTGGTGCCCCTCGCAGTAAACAGGAATGCAATACTCAGTAATATGGCAGTTTTCAAAACATCTTTACAGGATCATAAAGTGTGTGGTTTAAAATTTAGTTATTTTTTAACTGATTAATCTTATTATCTTGAGTCATGTTTGCGGACTTTGTCACAGATCTAAATAATTTTTTAAATATTAGATTAAAAATACTCATGTAAATTTTTATAGGATTCTGCCTTTTATTTTTAAAGCAGATTTATAGCAACCCTAAAGCAATCCCGCGAATTCAAAAGTATTACCATCAACTTAAAGAACGTTTTATCTCGAATGCTTTGATAAATTTATAAATGTTACTTGGGATTACATCACTTGCAAAATATTCCAAATTCGTAGACAATTTTGTATTAGAAATAATTCCACTTGCAGCTATTAAAATTACGAAATTTATTTATTTTTCTATTTACATAATAAACTTATATTATTATTGTATTATCTAAGCAATAATTATTACACAATTATTCATTTTTAATTGGTCCATAGTAATTTATGGCCGAAGATTTTTGACCTCACTAAATTGTTTTAAAGAAAAGGACTAATTTTTTATTTAGAAGCTAAGGCAATTAAAATTTTAAAGGTATTTCGTACGTTTTAGGCCCTCGGGCTCGGTTAAATGGAGGTCGCAATATTTATACGCCCACGCTTTGTGTTACATCCGACGAATGGAATTCTTCGAATTAAAGCCTGGCTCGACACCGGTAATTTTCAAAAAAATTGTTAGCAAGAAAAAAAAAACAATTTATTAAATCATTTATTTATAGAGTGTAATTTTAAATTAGTGATTTGATTAATATATTACACAGATACCTTTTTCTTTTTTGCAGTAGTAAAAATGGCTCCTAAAATTAAAAAAAAAAACTAAAAATATTAATCAAAAATAAAAACGCTTTGCTTATTCACCAACTAAAGCCCTATGCTTTGCTTATTCACCAACTAAAGCCCTATAAGCCCTTCAAAATGGTATGCCTGTTCTAAGAGCAAGTAAATAATATAATATTTCTCAAACAACCGTGAGGAATAAACTTTTTAGGAATATCTTACAGGGATTGTTAATATGATAACACAAAAACAGAATTATTTATTTTCATTAACAGTTTTAATTAATTAATATTAAAACATTTTTATGCAGTCAGTATGTGAGATCACTTCTGAAATTTTATATAAAGGCGAAGGCCAATTTTTATCTCTACCTACTTGTCATTTCCGCAGATTGGATAAGCATAACCATCACCTACTGTTATTGCTTGACATTGATAGATTATTTTTCAAATTATATTTATATATTTGTTCAAAATATTGGTTTTGCTATTATATCAGATAAAATTCATGCATTCATTCATTTCATATATTGGTACAAATATATGCGTGGTTCGGTAATAGCGCATAAATATCAATGATGCTATCATATTATTAATCGCAATTAATAGCAAACTGAATCTAGCAGTCTAAAATCGCAAACTGTTAAGTCATCCTACCATCAAGTATGAAAAACAAAAAAAGAATAGAAGTTCAAACAATGTATAAAATAAATGCAGAAAACAAAATGGTCTGGTGTGTCTAATTTTCGAAAAACAGGAATTTTTTTTAAAATTACAAAAAGTTATAAATTAAATTTTTTCTACATCCTCATGGATATTAGTTCATCTATGCATAGACTACAAAACGAAAAAGTAAGCTATTGCGTTCAACTGAACGAATATAATTCATATCCATTTTAGGTAGTGAAAACATTGTAAAAAAATGAAGTCTACTAATCACAGTTCATATTTTGGAAAACCAACTACTTGCCATTATTTTAAGATTTTATATAAGTGCAAATTTTGTTAAACTATTTGTCAGTGTATTTTTTAATGATTGAGATTAAATATACATTAAAATTAATAATTTTTGTGTAAATCATAGCATTTTTATTTAAGGTAGTTCACTCGCGACAGTCGTACATAAAAATATCGCGTAATGGTGAATACCAAAAGTTCGAGATTCTCAATGCTAATCAGTTTTATTTTTATAAGAGACTGTACAAAACACATGTATATAAACACATATGGACATGTTATAATTTCAACCAAATTCATTCGGCAATTTCGCAAATATTTAAACGATATGGTATAGAAATTTGTGACTTCCTCATACTAATTTTAAGGGTTTGTTTTGGTTCAAACAGAACCGCTGATTCCAGTTCTCAAACACAGTGGACGAATTAATTTTTCAAGAATACAATGTTGCCAAGTTGTAATACTTTTACGAAACTACTCGTCAACTGCTTTAAAAATATTTTTATTTTAAAAATCTATATCTTTTTACTAAGACGGTCAAAAAATTCAGCGATTATTTATAAAATTTTATAACTTCTTGATTTATTTAACATTAGTTTTTAAAAAATATGGTAAAAACCGTTTTCGAGATATCTTGAAATAAATGCATTGCTTGTGTACATGATAGGTTCAAGAGTGTTAAATATGCACATTTTAAATGTTAATATCTTGTTTCACAGACGGTCAAAAAATCGAATTTTGTTTAGTTACGTAACAACACTTTCATAAACCTTATATTTCAATTTTATCGAATTCCTTAGAAAAGCCGTTTTACGAGTGAACTACCTTAAATCCAACTATATGAAACTAATTTAATTACGAGTATTAAAACTAAATTCGTAAAAGCGGCGGTGGAGCTGAGGAGGGTGCTTTTGCCTTCAACGAAAAATGCCCGTGTCCGAATCTGGTCTAGGGACAAATTAAACTAATCTTTTTTTTTTTAATTAGTTAGTTGACACAATATTACTAGTTTGAAACTTCGGGAAATTCAGCCAACTCTGCACCATTTCGAAATGTCCTCTCTGCCAAATAAAGAAAATACCATCATTAGAAGACTGAAAATTGGACACACGAGATTGACCCATAAATATTTACTGTCTGCCGAAGCCCAACCACTTTGTTTGTTACTGTAACAGGACTTTAACGGTCAAACATTTATTAGAGGAAGATTGCGTTTACTTTAAAACTCAACGGGCTAAGAATGGCATCAGTATTCCCAGTGAATTTGAAAAACTGTTTAATTTTTTAAAAGATGTGAATTTATTCAATCAAATTTAAATAAGCATAAGTTAAGTTTTCTTTACCCTATAGTTTTGTGAATTAGGTTTTTCTTCTGTCTATAGGTAGTGTATGTATTTAGTAAAACCTAATATAATTGTACCTGTGTCAATGGCCCCTGATGCCGAGACACGTAAATTTCATTGAAAAAAATAATATAAACAGTCTTTTCAATCCCCTGTAAACTTTTAGTCGTGTGATACGTTCTATTAGAAGTAGAGTATAAAAACGCAAAACACGAACATGAACTCGAAATTTGCTAATAATGTTTGTTTAAAACATGACCCGCATTATCTCCACTAAAACGACATACTTCGCATCTATATCAAATAGGTATTCCCATAACATCCAAATTAATTTCATTTCTAATAAATACTGTAGGTATAAGGGTGGATTAATGAAAAGTGGACCACACTATAAATATAAGAAGCGACAGTGACCCCATGTTAAACACTGAGGTATACCGATAGTTGCAAATTAGAACTATCAATTTATGTTAAATAATGTAATACATTTGTACTAAGAGCTAGTGAGAACTTGCAGAAACTTTTATTCCTTGTCAGTGCATAGACTCTGTAAGCACCTAGAAACGAGTGAAGAGGAGCAAAGAAATATCCTGCGTCGGATTTAAATATTTGTATTCTAATATCTAATTTTGGTTTAGATTTGATCATAACTTTTATTAGTCTTGATGAACATAAAAACTCATTTCTATAAATTTATATTATTATGAGAACAAATAAAACAAAATAAAATGGACCTGTGAAAAGCTGAGAAAAGAATCCAAAAAAAAACTACTTAATAAGAAAACTGGTACTATGATATAAAAATAATTAAACAAAAGACTTTTACAAGAAAATTAAACAAAACAAACAAAATCTACAAAGGCAAAACCAAGGGAATATAAAAATAAAAAAGGAGAAGTAGTACTCGAAGATGAAGAAAATAGATATAAACATAAGGGATGTATCATTCCTAATAAAAATGTCTTAACTGCTTTTTCAATGGTTTAATTCACAGTCAAGTATTCTCAATTACAATGTTGCTGTGGTATTGCCACTGTCTATTGGCGTACTGCCCACTGCGCTGGTCTGCCTTCTCCCGCTCGTCCATCCTGACACATGTGTATGGACTTCAAGAATGTGTGGTGGGGAGCAAAGACACACCGCTAACATAGATTACTTAGACTTAGACACATACCTACTGATAAAACTTTAAAAAGGACATAATATCGATTCCTTATACCTAGCTGTTATACACAAAATAAGATCAGATATTGGAAATAATTATTTATATTGTGCATAGATGAAACTACGGATTCTGGGATCGATACATAGCTAAGCAATAGTTTCTCTGTCCCACTTAAAAGGGTCGAAACAATTAGGAAAAACGAATTCAATGACAGACAATAACACATTTCCTTCAATAAGAGTTGTCTACATTTTTCCCACCTGATGCTGTACCACACAAGAAGCTTTTAATTTTCTTATCCTGCACCCGATTTGATTAAGGCAGGGAAAAATTTACAGAAATTTTACCCTAACTTAATTCATGTGACATGTTTATCCGATGGTAGCAATAGGGTTGGCGAGGAAAACAGAAAAAAGTTTCATCTTGTCAACGATTTGGTATTCAATATGAAAAAAGTATTTCATAAAGCAGCATTATGAATAAAATTGTATAAAGAATGGTTGCCCAATATTTTACTTCATCCTCCATTTTGCTGTGTTTAAGTTTAATCGATCCGGAGTTGGAGGAAGATGAGATGATAGAGGAAGAGAAAAAAGAAGAAAGGGACATACTCGTATATAATAGCTGATCCAAAAAGAGAAGAGATGGAAAAGGTCATTGGAAAAAAGCAAATGGAAGGTCATTGGGAAGATATGGAATTAACATCGAACTCATTAAATATGGAGGCAACGAATATGAAAGAATACTATTATCTAAAATTCATAAAATCTGGAAAGAAGAAAAATCTCGAAAGAGTGGGTAATATGAGAGGGGGTAACGATCCATAAAAAACTAGACCCATAAATATGTCAAAATTACAAAGGAATAACACTTCTTAATACTGCATACCAAGTACTATCAGCAGTAATACAAAGGTGGCTAGCGAAACAAAAAAGGTGATAGCAGGGGCGGCTTCTCACCAAAATATTTGGGGTTCACAATGATAGAATATAGATCTCAGTACATAATAAGTAAAAAAATGTTTTAGTAAGGTATACTATAACTTTCTAAATAAAAAAGAATAAAACACGGGCGTTTTTTAGGCCATTTTATATATTATTATTACCCACAGAATAAAGAAATAAATCAAAATTTACGATTTCAATTGTATTGGTTAGTATAGATATCACAGATATTTATACAGGTCAACCCAAAGTACATGCAGGAATTGTAGTACAAATCATAAACAACAGTTGCTTATGAAAATGAAGTGACATTAATATACAGCATTTCACATTTATTGGTTTACTCTTGCTTTTTAATTTTATTTTTAGATTTAACTACATCAATTATACCTCTAAATTAATACCGTTAAGGATAAGCGACAGTCACAGTCATAAAATTAATTTATTCAATTCTGTCACCTACTTTTAAACGAAAACTTTTTTTAATATCAGTAACGAGACAGAATCCATTATTATATAAATTATTCCTACTCTAAAGATCGTTATCGAACAGTACCTAACAAATTACGATCACGACATGGATTTAGTATCAATGAACACATAATAAAGTCTACAACGTATTTTATCTGGCCCCGTTCGTTTGCGTTGGTTATTGTTGTTTACATTATTTTTTTATTAGGTAATGTAGCGATATCGATTTTTTGCCAAAGGTTTATGAAACATGATTGATTGATTTGTGTGTAAAACGAGGAGCGTCGACCGACAAAATAGTTATAGCAAAACAATGTGCAATACACGGAAGCGTATAAAAGTTTATTCAAAAAAAATATAGATGCTTTTTTTATAAAGATTAAACTAACTAAACTGTTTCGTAGATCGGGTAAAGAATAAAACCTCAAAATTTGTTCACATTTGAGATATGGATAATTAATCATTATTTTTCGTAGATGTTCGTTACAATCATTTGTGGTCGTGCACGTGCTTGCTACAATCAAACATATTTATTTACAGAAATTACAATAAGGTACAAAGCAGCTGTGGCTCGTGCCTTGACGCACAAGTGATGTCGGAGGAAAAAAAAATTGGTTGCCGCACTCAAATTTTGATAGTCTCCAAACAAAACACAGGCAAAACAAAACAAATGTATTTTTTGATCGCAAATCTAGTTATTTTTTAAATAAATATTCTGATTAAACTTCTTTAAACGTCTCTGTAGTTATACCAAGTCTTCTCTTGCAATTTTCGAATTTGATTCTGCTTTGGGACTTTGTAAAAATATCAGCAACCATTTTATCTGTAGGCATATACTGTATTTGAACTTCTCCTTCAGAAACAACTTCTCGGACATAATGATGCCTAATATGAATATGTTTAGTCCGTGAGTGATATACAGAGTTATTTACCAATTTAATAGCACTTTGACTATCACAGTAAATAATGGTGGATTCATTTACTTTATATAGTTCTGTTAGAACCCATTGAAGGTTCCTTTTAATCCTTCTGATAACGCAACATACTCTGCTTGACTACTAGATGTGGCAAGAGAAGACTGCTTTTTGCTTCCCCAAGATATCGAGCTACCAGCAAACATGAACACGTAACCAGTTAAAGATTTCCTATCTTCGATGTCAGATCCCCAATCTGCATCTATGAAGCCTGTAAGATCACAACCACTAGATGTGTAAACTAATCCTTGGTCCGCTAAACCTTTTAGATAGCGCAGGATTCTTTTTGCATGATTCCAATGTTCTATACTGAAATTGTTATTAAACCTGCTTAAATAATTTACAGCGAATGAAATATCTGGTCTAGTACATAAGACTTCCAATAAGACATTGATAAGGGACAATAGGTAATTCTCCATCAAATTTTACCAATTTTATGTTTGATTCCATTGGGGATCAAATGGGTTTACACTCGTCCATTTGAAATTTTATACTTTTACCTGAATCTGAATCATTGTAGATAATTCTGATACCTAAACAGTATTCAGCTCTACCAAGATCTTTCATTTGTAAAAGTGATATTAGCTTTGACTTAATAGTTAGCTTTTCTTTCTAGTTATTGCAAAATATAAAGAAATCATCCACATACAGCGCGAGAAAAAATATAGTCTTTTCAGAAATTTTGTAGTAAACGCAAGGCTCGTAATAACTTTGTTTTAAACCTAACTCTAGTAATATATTATGTGCTTTAATATTCCACATTCTGGAAGCCTGTTTTAAGCTATATATAGCTTTCTTTAAAAAACCTACTTTATGTTCTGAATTAGGTTGTATAAAAGCTTCAGGCTGTTGCATATAAACGGTTTCGGTAAGTTCGCCATTTAGAAAGGCCGTTTGTACATCCATTTGGTCTATTCGCTGTGCGCGACAGCAGCGCCAATTCGTTTTGGTACTAATGAACTATTTCGGTGTACAAATACAATTTTTAATAGAATTCGTATTTAAAAAGTATATATGTTAGTTTTATTAAAAGTATATGGATTTGTAAAACAAGTAAAACATTAATTTATTATTATATATTTTTATCGCTTAAATTAAAGAAAATTATGTATAATCAATAAAAATCAATAATAAAATATAGGCAGGCAACAGTATTTACTGGAAAATGTATGAGAAGTTGCCTAAGTCTAATAAGTTGTCATTGAAGAATTAGCCTATTCTGTCAAAATGTATAAAAAAGGATCGTTATTTATATTTTCATTTTTGTTCGAAAGAAAACATAGAATGAAAGATTAAAACCGGTTTCCCATCAGTAAGTCACAAAATTGCATTCCAGCGGAAATCTTGAAATCTAGTCCTTGCTGAATGAACATTTAAGAATAAAGGGATATTAAAGAACATTGTAAAATGATAATTTATTGTGTATTTAAAACCTTTCAAGTTTCTGATGTCTACTATTTCCAGCATTACTGTTATTATTACAAAAATAAAGGTAATTTTTCTTCTTATTGTACACCTATCCATTTATTTATTTCTTTGATTTAATTTCCACTTTGCTACTGAATTTATTTATATAAGTTTCACTGTTTTTTTTGGGCTATTATTTGTACAATTTTCAACACAGCAACTCCGGTTGCTTATTGTATTGTTTTTACCTACTTTTTGACAAAAAGTAAAATGTATACGTGTATTTGATATGCCAAAATTACAAAATATCGCCCTAAAATGCACGAATTATCCGCAGCTAGCGCTAGTATCGCTTTTGCTTTCCTTTCCATGACTTCGCACGGAGCGAATACCCAGATTCAACTTTGTTGCAAGACCTATAAGCATTCTTAGTACTACATGTCTTACTACGGGTGCAAAAGTTTCCTCATAGTCTATGCCATATCTTTGTACAAATCCTTTAGCAACTAACCTGGCCTTAAACCTTAAAGTTTTGCCTTCGGGATTCCTTTTTTGTTTAAATACCCATTTACATGGCACTATATTTACATTTTTAGGGTTATCTACTAATGTAAAAACTTCTTCAGCAATCAAGGAGTTATATTCTTCTGACATTGCCTGTAACCATTTGTCCTTCTCGGGCCCTGTTAAATATGCAGGAGAACAAATCTTATGAGTGACGTTAAAATAAAAACATTTATTGACAAATCACAATAGTTAGTATATATAACATATAGACATAGTATGTAAAGAATGGACACTGGATTGCATACAGGCATATGAACAACACGATGGACGATCAGAGAAGAGAATTTTACAAAGGGCCCAACAAATCAACTACATTTGACCCTTGCTAATTTAACACTTCACGAGACAAGGACAGCTAACAAATATATGTATATGACAATCGACAAATCACACCAATCCTTGTGAAGCTTGAAATTTGGGTATTTACATTATAAATAAACAAGAAAAAATGACAAGTGTCAGTGTCAAGTCTGTAAGTGACATTTTAATTTGACGTTAGGATTGCCAATGCTAGGAGATCAGTGTCACCACTACTCGTGGCTGTGCTCGTGACCATATTGTTTAATTATTCTATACAAGGACGGAAGTATAACTAGAACGGTACTGAATGATCGTACTCAATGGGACTGTTACTTACATCCAGAATGGGCCTGTCATATCTACTAATTTTAATTAAAGAGCCTAGCCAATTATTATTTTTGACTATTTATTTTACATTTTAAATTTAATATTCACTTTGGAATTTTCTATATTTATATAAAAGTAGTCTTATTTGACTGTATTACTAAGAATATTCATCTGTTTTAGATGAGATTTCATGGTTTTGAGAAATCTATGTAACTTTGACCTTGTGAGTTTTATATGTAAAATAAAAGTAAAATGTAGGTTATTTTAACCGTTACACAACATAGAATTGTTATTATATCAATAACAAATTACTTTATAAGGTGTTAAAAGTAGTCTTATTTGACTGTATTACTAAGAATATTCATCTGTTTTAGATGAGATTTCATGGTTTTGAGAAATCTATGTAACTTTGACCTTGTGAGTTTTATATGTAAAATAAAAGTAAAATGTAGGTTATTTTAACCGTTACACAACATAGAATTGTTATTATATCAATAACAAATTACTTTATAAGGTGTTAAAACTGGCCTATTGGTTTCCATACAATAATAAAATCTATCTTCAAATGCTTTTAGCACATTACGTAACATTTCTGGACTTACTTGCCGATATTCTTAAACAATACGCTGTCGTGAATCATCTACAGATTGTTGCAGTGTTGCATATATTTTGGTTTTAAGATGTCCTGTAGCTAGTATAAATCTGGTGACTTACCCAACGAGCAGGAAATATTTGGTCCAAAAACTGTGGTACTTCAATAGCGTAATGTGGAGGTGTCCCAAATTGTTAAAACAGCTGCAAAGCCTTAGATATATTTCAGTATTCGAGTTATTTCGGGATAAAGAGCTTCTCTAAGTAATTATAGATAACGACAATATGATCACCTAGAATACCACCAGACGTTCAAAACTTTTGTGGTGTTTGAGTATGAAACTTAGTTAACCATTTCAATTTTTTCATCTTCTACTGGGTTCGGGTATAAGATACGTTATAAATAGTTCGCAAATAGTTCGCAACTTCTTGTCCACATCCCATTTTCTGTTCGTATTGAGAAAATATGATGGAATTGTATGTTTATTTTCTTGACAGTCTTTCATTATGAGTAATCGGTGATTTCTGGTGAAATTTTACATAACATACATAACAAAGTTGTATTTTGGTAATGTTATTCTCCAAAGGGTAAAAAAATCTCAGAGAGAAATGAGCATATAACAAACTTTAATTTAAGTACTAATAATTAATAAGAACAAATCGTGATAGCTGATTGAATTAGTTCGAAAAAGATCAATTGACATTTAAACTGCACTAAATCAATTTCAAAATACACATAAATTATTCAACGATCAACAACCGAATTGACCTATGGAACCAATCTCGAAATTCGTTGACTTAACTTCATTCGTATATTCGACAGTCAGTGGTATGGATGTGTATGCAAGCGTATTACGATTTCGAATTCCGGCTTCGATATGAATTATTCGAAATCATTGACATATATCATAAATCATAAATAATTCATAAAGACAGCGGCTGGGAATATCTCTCAATTACGAATTAAAAATAATAACATTAAAAAAATCCATTATGTTATAGAGTGTGTGGCGAAGAAGAATTCGACGATAGGATCTCGCGTGGTTTTTCAATTAACTAAAAGTAAAAATAGAAGATTAAAAATAATCCAGTTCGGTTTATTCGAGACTTCTTGAAATCTTTATAAAATGTCCCTGAATTGTCAGAAAACATTCGGAAAATATTTTTAACATCAAATGTAAATATTGCAAACAAACCAATTAAAGTTTTACAATATTTGAACCATAAAATGAAAATATAAAAAAAAACATTTAAAATCTATAATTCGAGGGAAGCTAAATTGGTGGTTCTTTCCTTATCTAAAGTTAGACTCCACGGGCCAACTTGTGACATAAAAGAAGCCAGAAACCATTTGATTTTGAACGAATGGCCAAAGACGATAAGAAGTATTATTGAAACGTTGAATTTTCAGGTATGTAAATCATTGGCTAGACGGTGCAGTGGTAAATTATGGTCCTGACATTTGCGTTAAAGAGGTTTTTGTAGTATTTGCGGCAGGACCTGGGTTCTGAGAATTGTTGGAGTGAATAAGGGTGCTGGGTGGGTAACACAATGACAATAGTTGCCTAATGATTATAAAAATATTTAATAATTGTATGTTTTTTGATCAAATTTAGATACAAGTTCCATTTTGTAAATCGTTAAAGCTCCTGCAAATATCACCCTAATTTGACCATCATGTGTGTCATTTATGTAAGATTCACTTCTATTTCAAATTAAAACAATTATTTTTACTTAATATCATTTAAGGTTAGGTGGAAAATGAGTAGGATGATTTCATCGCCTTCCACTGCGACCCAGATGGATCAATTGTGGTTCATGACTAACTTATAGTCCACCGTACAATCCACACCTTTTGATGAGGGCTTTGGTCGAATTGGGTGATACTTGTTTAAATTCGGTAGGCTCCAGTCGGATAAATACGAAGATCTGGAACCTGGATCTTTTCAAAGCGGAGCAAGTACGCAGATTCGTCTTCCACTTACAATAAAATCCTTTAAAAGACATTTAAAAACTAACTAACCTATTTGACATTTAAATGACAGCAATATAGAAAAAAAATAAGGTACTGTGGTTTCAAAGTTGACAAGCATGGCAACCCCTAGCTAAAGTAGCTTTAAGACTAGTATATATTCTTAAAAATATTGCTGTTTCTGGAATGATAATTTGTTTTACTAAAATTGCAGCAACCACTATTTTGTTCTCTATAACTAAATGCCATGTACTGAGGCCAAAGTGATCTGGGTGGAACTCACCCTCCCCTCCTTACTAGGGTTGCCAGATGTGTTACAAAAAATACCGGACATCTGGACAAACACAAAAAATTATATTATATTATGTTTTATTAAAATATATAATAATATGAGGTCAGATCCAGAACACAAAAAACATAAAAAAAACAACAAAGACTAATTTTTAACATATTTGGCATTAGATGCCGCTGCTTTTAACAAGTCTCTGTTGCCTGATATGTTATCTTTAAATTCAGTGCAACTGCTATTGATGTTAAAGAAAACGCAAAGTTCGCTTTTTACACTTTCTAGGGACAGAGGATTTTTTTCGTCTGTCCAAATACTTCCCATAATGCTAAATATTCTTTCAACAAAGGCATTGGATATAGGAATGCTGCAAACATATTGAACTAGTTTGAGCAAATTTGGTGCTGCTTCATTCCTGAAAAATGTACACCACATATCCACTGTTGTTCCTTCAAGTGCAGGAAAAACAATTTGTAATGTAGCCAGTTCTTCATACATGTTTTCAGGTGGGGGTTCCTCTTTCCAGGGACAAATTAACTACAAATCAATCAGTTGTTCCAGCGTAGGCCATATTCCAATTTCTAGGTCTAAACAACTGAAAGTCTTGAAATTATTATTCTCAAAGGGATATTACTTCTTTACATAAACCAGAACTCTTTGGTAAACATTTAATAGTATATTACATTACGAGTGTGGAAAATGTAATTTTTCACACGAGTGGGAAATATTGTCGCACGAGGCACAAGCCGAGTGCGACTATTACACGAGTGTGGAATATCACTTTTCACACAAGTGATGTACAATATTTTTCCTACGACTACAAAATAATTTCATCAAAAAATATAAAATCAGGTTATTATTATAATAATTAAAATGTATTTAAAAAAATAATCAACAATAATTGTATTTATTCAATTTTCATATTTTCTAAACAAAAAAAAGTAAAAAACAAAAAAACAAAAAAATTCTGTCCCCCGCAAGGATTTGAACGCGGTCGCTCGCCAGGTCTCAAATGGCAAAGTTGATAAAGTTTGATACTCTACCATCCGAGCTACTAGGCCTTGCGTCAATTGAATGATCTAATCATTACATAGATCAAAATAGAAATGATGCGTTTGACATTTTGTGATAGCTGATGCGGAAAGTAGCATATTCGTACACGGGTGGAAAGTAAATTCTTATTCATACGTGTGTGATATAGGGCACTTTCCATAGGACTATATAGTGTGATAGGTGTTACTTTCCTAAGTGGTCGTAGGAAAAACATTTTTCGTAAATTGTTTTAACTGATAGTCTGAAAGATAGCCTTTCCTCAATGCCATATGTATTTCTAACATTTTAATTTTTTTCTCAAATTACATGAATTTTTATGAATTCACAAAAACCGGACTTTCTATTGTCCGGTTTACCAAGTTTTTTTCAACCGGACGTGCAACAGAAAAACTGGACTGGACTGGCAACTCTACTCCTTACAGATGCAGAACGCAAGCAAGAAATAGTAGGCTCACTTCATTCCTAGAAAAAACCATTAGACCTATTTAGTTCTAATAAATTTCTATTATCTTAACAAACGTACTTTCAATTAATTTTTTAATCTAAAAAATATGTATTATCCAAGGGTCCATCTTTCTTTCTCAGCAACTAGTTGTTACGCTTACCCACCAAAAATATTTGTAATCCACTTTTGCAACCACCAGTTTTTGTTAAAACAATTATGCTTTTCTCAAATTGGATAATATGAAAACTGAGCTTGGTCTAACTAAACAACTTGCTCGGTAGCAACTGTACGATACAAAATAAAACCCTTAGTCGTTAGTGACTTTTTTGTTGCTTGAAGCACTCTAAATTTACTGTTCGTAGTAATATTGTTCTTCGTTCTCTAAACGATTTCTTTTCAGTTACTAAAGTATTGACCTCAAGTCGACAAATACTTGGAATCCATGTACTGCCTTGAAACTCAGCAAGTTGAATCTTCAACTCATCAATTTGCATCAATTGGAAATCATTTAATACTATAGGAATTGCGATTTTTTGGCTGCTAATCGCTTTTAAGTTAACCTAGTGCGTTTTGGCAGCTTTTAGCCGATTACCGTCTGCAAACAATGCGTGTCACTTAAAATGTCTGGAGGTGACATCATCATTGTCCTATACTGTACTCAACTTCCATACGTCACATTTCTTTTATTATATCTATATTTCTTGTTCTACTTTTTCTTTAATCACCTCACTTCAAGTTTTTCTTGACTTTCCCTTTGTATTAAGCTTTTATATTTTAAATTAATGACAATTGTTCATTTCTCCTTTTTTTATTCTTATTTTTGGTTTTTCCACAACAAAGAGGTTACAAAATTCTTTGGACTGAGCCATACCCGATCATATCCTGTATCTGAGTACCTATTGAACTGCCTTAATGGGCCCGTTCACTTTCATTTTTGAATGTGAATTAATTATATATTTATAAAGATATTAAACTCTTTTGTCTGGTGGTACTTTTCCCGTTAACATATTTTTGCTAGAAGTAAGGGAAATCCCATAAAATTCTTTCAGTGACTCATTGCGTCAGAAAATCCCTAATTCCGTTCACGTCTCGTATCGGTTATGCTTAAAGACGGCGGTGTTGTCGGAAGTATCCCTAATATAGCATTTCTGCATTTATATATGTAATTTAAATAGTAAAATTTCCATTATTTTTCTAAAAATCATGAACTTATATTTTCAGATTTAAAGCTGGGAGCTTATTTTTTACTTTTTAATTAAAACAATTATTATTACTTAGGCTGAAAATTAACCAGACCATAATCAAAAAGTAGAAATTTGATTTGCAATATTTATCTGGTAAACGTGGCAACGTTGCATTTATTTCTAGAAGTGTGTGTAGACAACACTATTTAGAAGTACTTACAACGTTGTCACGTTTACCAGATACATTTTCTCAAATAAAATTTCGATCTGGTAATATTCAGCTTGAGTAATACTAATTGTTTTTATTAAAATTTAAAAAAGGTAAGGCTTCCAGCTTTATCTGAAAATATAAACACATTATTTTTAAAAAATAATATATTTTTATCATGTAAATTTCTTTAATAAATGCAGAAGAGGAATGGTGGTGCAATGATACATCCGACAACCGCGCTCTTTTAACTATTAACCGATACGAGACCTGAAGGGAATTAGGGGTTTTCTGACGCAATGAGTCACTGAAAGAATTTTATGGGAATTCCCTTACTTCTAGCAAAAAAGTGTTAACGGAAATATAATATTTCCTACATGAAAAACATTCTTAAAATTCCAAAGGGAAAATAATACTCAATATTTATTCATTATTTACATAATATTTAAAATGTCTTATTACGCAGTTAACGTAATACAAAGTAGCGACTACATGTTTAATGTTCAATTTTCGAGAGCCACCTACCTACGCACCACTTAAAATAACACACATACCATAAATAAAAAACACCTTATAATTTTCATTTAATTAATCATAAAAATAAGCGGATGAAAGGAGCCGCGCACGGAAAACCGTGTTGTTTTTTCCTTTTGGCGCTAATAACACTATTTAGACGGCATCTTTCGATTTACATTAGCTACTGCTGCCGCGTAATCATAGTAATCAGTTTTCCTTAAAAGGGAATCCACCGAAAAAGAACTAGTCTTAGATGCGGTGGTAATATCATCTCTTAAAAACCTATTAGTTTCAATTAAGACGATAAATTTGTAAAATAAACGTGTTGGAATTCGACACTGACTGTTACATTTTTATTTCATCAAAAAACTTGAAGCAGTGCATATATTTGAAAGGGATTGCAGTCTATTTCGTACCGTCGTAAGAAATTCTGATAGAAGAGAGAGAAAAGAAATGTTAATATGTTAAAGGCCCAATTTTTTAAATTGTTTTAAAAAAAATGTATACATCTTATTTTTTTGTCAATTTAATTCTTGTGTGTAATGATTAAACAATAAATTTGACTTTTATAAAATGAAATAATTTGTATTTACTTATAAAATAAAACAGTTCAGTTTTAACGGCAGTTTCTTTTACATTGTTTTCTTCTGGGCTTATTTGACAAACAGCTTTTACATCTTGATTCAAACACAAATATGCTTGCGATTATTCGTTTGATGTCGATACGTCATAAACTAGAGGCATCTGAACTAATGAAATAACAATAATGCGATCCCTTAAATTCAAACAAAATATTCTTAGAAGATACCTCTCAGAGGTCATAGAAATACAATGTCATAAAAATAATAGCTACCTAAAAAACAAAATTAAAAATTATAAACCATGGGGCTGACAGACCACAGACCCATCCATATGCGACTAACGAAGGATGATTCTGTTTCGTAAAATTTAGATTCATTATCTTCAAAGAAACAACAAAATGTTTTTAAAAAGTTATCACCTCTTGTTGTGTTACCCTTGAAAATCCGGCATTTGGGAGTTGACTAGGTAATCAAGAAGTTGAAAGACATGGGGAAATTAGCAAAAGTAAGATATAAGTAGATAATAATTAATAGAAACGTTTTTGGTAGATTTTGCACTATATGCAATATAATGTGGTAAGTTTCAATTAAATGTTTATAAATTAGCATAAAATAAATATAAAATTATTTAGTGAGGTATGACTAATACATTTTTATATTAATTTTCAACTGAGAAACTTGGTTGACAATATTCCGAATTATTGAAACACGCATATCAAATGGTTTCGTTATTCGGAGGTACTTATATTTGTGAAAAAAAATTTTCAGTTTTCCACTTAAATAAGAAAAAATTAAGATATAATATAAATATAAGCAGTTTCATACATCTCACTCCAGAACGTCTTAATTTCTAAAAAAAATTTGTTTAGATGTTAAAAACCAAAGAGATATTTTTAATTGTTTTTTTTTTTTGGGTGGTTCTTGGCATTGGATGGATTCCATTTGCCACAGATGTGTAGTAGAAAATAAATAGGGAATAAAATAATGAAATTTGGAGTTGTAGGTCTAATTTAATTGAACGTAAAAAATTAACCAATAAGTCAAAGATGTCTTTATTACCATTGCTTAATAAGAATGTTAAATTAATGGGGGTAGGGCAATTTTTATTTCTTATAGCTTCTAGTAATTCGATACTTTTTTGGTGGTGATTTTTGCATGAAAAAAAGATATGATTTAAATCAGCAGTAGAATTATTGTCGCAAGAACAAACGTCAGTATTTAAGATACATATTTTATGTAGGTGAGCTGGAAATTTACCGTGATTTAACTTAAGGCGTGTGATAGTTACTGAATAAGCTCTATTTACATTAAATTCGCTAATATGAGAGATTTTTTAAATTGTATTATATATAATTTTGTTTTGTTTTGTATTGTATTAAAAAGTTTGTATTTTAATAATTATCTTACCCATTGTGTTACATATTGTGGACAAAACAAAATTGCATAATAATATGTATATTAGGTTGTACCTATTATAAAAATAAACATATAACTAGCTACATTTTTTTTATAATGTGCCAACCCATTCTTTTTTAAATCATTAGGAAATTTGGCCCGCGTATCAAAAAGTTTGGAAACCCCTGATGTAGATGTTTCCTGAAAATACTAAGAGTGTTAAAGTTTCTGAGAGATAAGAGTAATTAATTAAATTTTAATGCCGTTTAATTTAATTCTTTGACCAAGGTAGATAGTAGATATTTAGGTATATTTAACGCCAAATCTGTAGAAAATCTAAAATATCCATTATTATTTGCATAAGCATCACACAACCAAACTTATACGGAATCATCTATTATTTTTAATAATTTTTGAGACGTATACATTTTTTTTTATGAATAAAACTTAGTCCTTACCAAAGATTTTTAATGAAAAGTAACCCACATAGCAATAAAAAATTAATTAGTTGACAAAATAACTACAGCGGTATTTTTTTTGGTTTCTGAAACGAAATGAGATTTAAGTTTTTAATGGCCAAAAAGCAAACACAAAAGGAAGATCGGGAATTTTAATAATTCGTGTTGCCACCTCTAGCCCTTATGCAAGCTTCTATTCCCAATTGGGATGCTTCTTATTAAATTGTCAACATTGTCTTGGGGTATGTTTTCCCATTCTCCTTATGCTGCATCAATAAGCTGTGCGACATTTCCTGCATTATTTCGACGAGCTCTAACCATTCTTTTGAGCTGATGTTCGATAGGATTTAGGTCTGGTGAACATGCAGACCAGCCTAAAACTGTGACACCTTCCGTTTCAAGACATTTTCTAGCCACTCTGCTGGTACGAGGAGGAGCATTATCGTGCGTGAAGATAACATTATCCTTGATATCTTGTTCATCTTCCTGGAGCTCTGGCAACCCGAATTCGATGGTCATCTGATCTTAGGCAAATTCTGGTCTCATCCGAAAAAAGAACATTTTGCCAATTCTCAATTGTCCAGTTTTGGTGTAGAAGGCACCAATCTACTGTACAACCCTTGAGCGCGAATTCTTTTTCTTATGGTCTCAACTGAAACGTTCTCACCTGTAGCTTCCAGAAGTTGTCGTTGCAACTATGGGTGAGAAATACTAGGATTTTTTCTAGCATACAAAGCATACAAAGCTGTTGTTCAGTTGTGACTCTTTGACGGCTTTATCTGGGCCTGTTGTTAAGAGTTCCTAGTTCCTTGCATGTTTTCGATACAACAACCTGGGTAACGCCCACTATCTCTACTACGTCTCTTTGGGGCATAATTTTTCCCCCCTGCTCATCTGGTAGACAATTTGTTTGCCTTTTTTTTTTTACCGAAATAAAATTACCGGAGAATTGTGATTTTACTACTAGACACAAAATTCACAAGATAATAAATCGCATCAGTCGTTTCTTCTTTATTATCATGTTTGTTTGGAACAGAAAGCCTTTATCTTAAAGTTGGATACCAATTTTTTTCTTTACAAAATTTTATTCAGAAATACAGAGTGATTCCTTATAAGTTTGGTTGTGTGTATTAAACTATCAGTTTCTAAAAAAAAGTAAATACAAACGTATTATGGAACAGTTCTTTGCTGCATATTCCCCAAAACTGTATTGCATACTTTAGATTAGATTCAATCAACCCAAAGATCTTGGTAGATCTAATCCCAAAACAATCACAAGCTAAGTTTTTACTCAATTCATCCACATGGTATTTAAACTTCAAATGTCAGTATATTCTTAAACCTAAAGATGTTAAGTTAATAAGACAATTATATCGAATCCAACTTTAAATTTGGTAATATATTTTTAAAATCGAAATGTTTCGATATTCAGTGTCAAAAAATTTGCCTTACACAACTCACTAACTTTTAAAAGCTCAAGCGATAGCATACCAGGAAGTTTATTTAAACCTTTAGTATGCTATACGAGTTTTCTGTCGTCAGCAAATACTGTCAAGTCGATTTAAATATCAAGACATTCTGGATCATGTACATAAATTAAAAACAGTAACGGCCCAAGAACTGACCCTTGAGGAACACCCCACTTAATATCCAGTAAACATGAATTTGTAGTCGTTTTAACGAACTGTTTCCATCCGGACAAGTAAGATTCCATCTAATTTAGAGCAATATCTTTAATACCATAATGATGAGGAGTGGCACACGCATTCAAATGCTTTTGTTAGAGATTTTTTCACGGTGTTCTTTTTAGACCATACAAATATGTTAATATTACGGACATCGTAGTGGAGGAATTGGAAGACTTACTGGTTTAAATTAATTAAAATGTAGCATATATTATATTAAAACTTCTATTTCCTACATACTTTTTTAATATGTTATGTTAATATTATGAATTGCGTCTCGGTATTTACATAGATCTTTGAAATTGCCATTTTAATAAAATATATGTATATAAATCAAACTGTGTATTAGCTTACGACTAGTTTTTACGACATACTGACTACTAAAAAAATATGTTACTAGCGAAGATTTTTAATTTATAACAGACGAGATTCGTACATACTTACCACGACCAGTTTGTAATTGAATTCAAATTAAATACAGGTCGTCCAACTCGTTTTAAATCAAATTATAATAGTCGAACATCTCCAACCCACGCTCGAACTTATTAGGTAGACATTCGTTTGGATGTAGTGCAAAAAATGTCAGATGCGTTTGAACTTTCACCTTTTCTCTATAGGAATGTCGCAAACGATATAATATACATACAAACGCCGTAAAATGCTTTTGTTAAGAGTGTTTTAAATTAGTGCTTTGAGAGTACTTTCTCTTTAACTGGAACAGTTATGTCGTTCTACGAGTGAAATATTGATAGTTTGCTGAAAATATAACCCAGAGATCCGACTGCATTTTAAGAGAAAAATCGAGGGGTAAATTTATTAAAGAAATTGTGTGTACAGGAATTCCAATTTTAGGAATTCTGAAAGACTTCCGGGACTTTCGAAGGAATTACGTAGACCTGCTAAAGAATTAGGGGACTACCGAAAACATTTTTAACATTTCCTGAAAATGAAAAATGATAATTCGCATTTCATTCTAAATTTAGATTTTTAAATCAACACAAAAAATATAGACAATCGATAAGTTTTTTTTAAAATGAATGAACTACGTAATTGTACAATAAAATTAATATATTATGGATTAAATTTGAATTTAATAGTGTGAGTTAAGAAATGTAGTAGAGGCTGTTTCAAATAGAAAGATCTTTTAACTATACCTACAAAAACTGTGTAGTTTTTAAAAATAAGTGAAACAATTTTGTGCAAATTTGAAGTTTACTCATGAAAGCCAACAAACAAACCTATTCCAACAAAGAACAGTTGCGTATTGTCGAATTACACAATTGAAATATTGTGAGTTTGTATTTTAATGGTTACTAATACCGAAAATACTGATAGTGAAACGACGATAAAAAAAGTGTTTTAAAGTTTTTTTTTCTTTATTTGAAAGACAAAAAACTTTTAAGACATCACAGGTAATAACATAATTGCCTGATTAAGCGTACATTTGGTTATTCCGCTTCATTTACTGCCCCTTTTTGGTTAAGGATTTATTTCTTTACTATACTTCAACTGCTTCAACAACCTCAAAATTATTATGCCAATTTTAGTATGGCTTCTTTTAATTTAAATATATATATTTTTTCTATTCTATAATAAATCCCTTTGATTTTATAGGGCAGGCGATATTTTCCTTTACATTTTCTCCCCGAATTTATCAGAGATCTAACAATACCGAAAGCTTTGTTAAGGTCAAGGTCTATAATACTGATTTCGTTGAGTAACTGAATGGAATTCTTACAAACCTTTGGACACTAAAAAAAAGTCAAATTAGACTCCCAGTCGACCAGAATGACAGTGTCAGATTGTTAGCGAAAGCGAAAAGAATTGCCGTGAGCACTTGTTGCACAATCTAGGTAATATAATTTATTTTGCCGTTTGTTTGGTGATTTATTTAAGCATTTAGTGGCTTTTAATCATATACCCAAAATTAAACTTGTTCTGACCAATTTTCGCAAGCACAAAACTGCTAGAGAACTTCTAAAGCAAGTTTTTATTATAATCACTAGCAATTCTGACTTTGATAAAATCAAAAATAAAATGATGTCTCAAAAGGTAAGAATGGAGTTGGATGCGCAGTAACCACAAGCATTTCTACAATACCATTGAACCATTTACCAATTACTTTCAGTATAGCCACAGGAGAGTTGTTTGAAATTCCACAAGCTCTTTAATCCATAAAAGATCATAAACGTATTAAAATTTGCACTGATTCACTTGCATCTATACACTGTATTAATTATTTGTATATCTAGCATACCCTAGCTTCAATTTGTTCATCAAACCTACAATCAGCTCTATTCTGAAGGCGTGATTGTAACCTTTATTTGGGTTCCCTTTCACATGACTGACTGAGTGAAAAACAATGTATCAAAAGGGAGATAAAACTACTTTTTCTTAGGTTCGTATTGGTTGCTTTGCGCTTGATCGTTTTGATGACTGTTACTTTGTACAATATGTTGGCTTCTAAAGTTAGTTGAATTTTTAAACGTAGTTTCAAGACTAGTTATTTATTTTATAGATTTACTTAACAGGCCGGTATTTGTTATAGAAATCATAAGTATTTGAACAAGGGCGGTTTCTCCATTGGTTCATTTGTGCAGTGAACACCCAGTTAAATTTCAATAAAATTCATTATTTTAAAGTCACATAACATAAAATATAAATTCAATTTTAATATTTTTACATGTATGAAAATAAATACATGTTAGTCTCTATTTTTCTATTTTTTTGGATGCCACCCTGCTCTGTATCGTCGCGTTTCTATTGGTTTACAATGCTGATTGAGCACCAGAGTGACCAGACGTTTCCAAAAATGCCTGTAGTTAAAAAGAGAGAACAACAGATCCGTGAAACCAAGTGAAACAAACCAGGCTATCTTGTGCATCCCACATAATCAAAACGTGACATCACAAAGTAGGGCGAGGCATAATTAATATAATGTAATATGGAACACAAAAAGTGTACAAACAAAACTTTAATATAATCATTCTTTTCTTGTGCCTATTTTTTTAGTCTATTATGTTGGTCTGATCTTATAAAATCAACATTTTACTTCAATTGTTTTATTTTCCAATAAAAGGTATTTAAAAAATATATTATTTGATATGTGTGACAAATTGTGAAATGATTAAATTTACAATAATAAACTAAAAAACGGTAAGTAAAATTATAATATTATATAAAAATCAATGAAGCTTTCTGCATAATTTGATAAATATTCAAAAATAATATCAAAATAAGAAGAAAAGTCAGCTGACTATAATAATAATGTTTATAGATGTTTTTTAATGCATTAAAACAAAACAAATATTACAATAATTAATTAATTCTCTTTTTAACATAACAAAACATCAATTATCTATCCTATCTCCTTTAATGTAAATCATATGTTTGTGTCCATACTCGCCACACTCCCCTAATCTATGGAGTACTCTGAATTTGATCCAACATTGATATTTAGTAGAATTTACTTTTTTGTAAATTTCAGCTTTTTTGATTATTTTTTTTGTAAATTTTAGTAGATTTACAATAATTAATAAAAAATTTAATTACTCAAATAAAACTTCCTATTTAAAGAATTGTGTTACTAAAAATAATTGCTAAAAACGTTAGGATATAACTAGGGTTAGGCGATTATCAAAATAATCGATTACCTAAAAATAATTATTTTCGATTAATCGATTTTTTTATTAATCGATTATATATCATTAGAGTACAGCAAGTTAGTTAATAATTATAACGTTTATTTAGGAGTAGAATAATTTACATTTTTTTATCATATATAAAACAAACAGTAATACAACTAAATAAACAGAACATATTGTTCAAATACATGACACTAATTTAAAATGTTTCATCTGTGTAGCCCATTAAGACCATAAAGGTTGAGCATGGGGTACACCGATGATTTAAAAATATTTTACATAATGTTCTCTACACTAGACCTATAAATATAGATAATGTTCACTACTCTAATTTGGTTTATTGCATTTATTTTATTTTGATATTAACATTTTAAGTAACTTTATCTTTAACTAAATATCATATCTAATGATTAAAAACAAAAGTAATAGTATATTTTACGATTGCAGTTTATATCATTTTCATTTTTTAGACAGAATATACTGTTCAAATACACAATACATAACAATCAATTTAAGAATTTTTATCAGTGTAATCCATTAAGACCATAAAGGTTGAGCATGGAGTACACGGATGACTTAAAAATATAATATAATACAATATACAATTTTTTCTACACTAGACTTAAAACTAGTATACATAATTCTCTATGAGTCTTTAGTTTGTTACATTTATTTTATTTTGATCTTAGTTTTTTTTTTTTTAAATATTTATTTTGGTTTTTTTTACTCATTTTCAATTATTTTATCTATTTCTTTAGATCCTAATGTTTTTATATAAGTTTTAAAAATCGATTTTAAGAGGAGTTTAGTTTTCTTACATAAATTTTATACATATCAGGTAGGAAGTTGAACAAGCGGGGTGCTACAAAATCGAAATATCTCGTACCTATGGTTTTTTTAGCAGTATTTGTTTGTATATAATCTTTTGTTTTAAAATAAATGAATGATTAAACTAAAAAGATATAGCTGCCTCAAAGACATTACATTTGCTTCTTTAAAAAGAAGAATAGTGTAAAATCTTATATTTTTACAATATATAATTTTTAAAATTTTTCGCTGTAGGGTTTCGACCTGTTCTAGATGACTTGGCAATGTACCTCCCCAACTTATGATGGCATATCTGAGACGCGATTCCACAAGTGCATGGTAAATCGTTTTTAGATGTGGTAAGTTTAGTATTGTTCTTATATATTTAAATTTATATAATAAAAACCTTAATGTTTTAGCTACGTCCGATAAGTGTGAGGTCCATCTTAAATGTGAATCTATTTTTACACCAAGATATTTAATTTCAGATTTTAAAGAAATTTCAGTAATCATATTGTTGTCCGTAATAATAATTTTATTATAAAGTGGTAATTTGTATTTATAACTGGTAAACGGAACAATATAGGTTTTGTTGTAGTTTACCGTAAGCATTTTGTATCTAAATATATCAAATATTTTTTTTACATCAGTTTCTATTTTATTTTTTAAATTTTCCTACGTTTTGTCATTTTATATTACAGCAGTGTCGTCTGCAAAACCAATTACCTTCCCCGAAGAGTTAAAAGAAAATATATCATTAATGTACAAATTGAAGAGAATTGGTCCCAGTACGATACCTTGAGGAACTCCAAACGATACAACTTTTTCTCTACTAAGTTCTCCATTTATTCTAACATGTTGTTTTCGGTTAGTTAAGTAGTCTTCGAAAAATTTGTATGGGAGTCTCCATATCCCTGCATCATCCAAGACGTCTAACAACTGCGAATGACTCACAGCATCAAACGCCTTAGCTAAGTCAAGGAACAGTACTGAGGTTGGTTCGGTTTTATCAATGGAGTTATATATTAAGGAAACCAAGGTCTTAATTGCATCATTTGTTGATAATCCTTTCTGAAATCCATATTGTGGCTCTGACAATAATTTATGTTTGTCTATGAAGTCCATTAATCTTTTCTTTACAGTTTTCTCCATTATTTTAGCCAACGTAGTAATTAGGGATATGGGTCTATAATTGGACATTTGATCTTTTTTATCTTTTTTATGAATTGGAGTGACTATAGCTGTTTTAAATATGGAAGGACAGACCCCACTAGCAAATATCAAATTTATGAGATCAGCAATGGGTCTGACTAGCTCATTATGCAGTTTTTTAAATAACTCGGCTTTCAAGTTATCTACTCCCGGTGCTTTATTTATTTTAAGTGACAATATTATTTCTCTAATCTCTTCGTCAGTCACTGGTAACCAATAAAAAGTGTTACAATTCTTTTTCCGGGTTGGAGGAGGATTTGTTGGTCTTGATATTTTTCGTGCTAGGTTTTCTCCTACCGAAGCAAAATAATTGTTAAATTTCTCCGCAATATCTTTTTTATCATTGACTCTTTCGTCCGAATTTGTGAGTATTTCATTAATATTATTGTTTTTTTTTATTTTTTTTTGTTGACCAGATTCCATAAATATTTTGTTTAATAGTTGTAGTGTTTGAAAACAGTATGATATTGATGATAATACTAATTACACTTAGTACAAATGCAAATAAAAAAATATTGGACCGAACTTTGTTAAACTTATTGGAAACAATTGAAAACCCATTTTAAATTAATACAAACCGCCACTGCGTTTGAATATGATTCAAACAGTCCTTATTTTGTAATAATATATTATTGTAGATAAGAAAATTTCAATAAAATATTATTAATAAAAATTCTTCTTTACATAATTCAAAATTTGAGGTTTATTACACGTCGCATGTCAAGTCAAAACATGGGACTGCGTGTTTGATATCGCGTTAATTAGAAAGGTTCGAGAGCTAACCACTGTAGCCACCCTCCTAATCTAGTTAACAATTATATAAAAATTACTGTCAAAAGATATTCTTCGCACAAATCTAACATCAGGGTTCGTTCCGAAACCCGCAATTATTTTCCTTCTCGCCTCAAATCATTTTCATTTCAAAATTATTCGCGCGAATTCGTTTAATTCGTCGAATACTAATGCCAAATTAAATAATCAACTTGACACTTCATCCGGAATATCGGGGCGAGCTGAAAATTTATTCCCGACACGACGCGTTCGGACTTAATTGATCCACTTTTTTCGTGCCGGATCGCAATAAAAAATTACAATTACAAATGAAACCACAGCAACTGTCAGGAATACATTTATGTTAATCAAACAATTATTTATCGGCGGCAAAAAGCTGCCGGGGAACGTCCGATCGGAGATTTATCGGTTAATTTTTTACTTACTTAGTGTGGAGGTGAATTGTTTTCCGTCTGTAGTGTAGGAGACATTCCAATCATTGAGACAATAACTGTGTGGTGACCTTCGACAGAATGGGTTTTGAACAATTTTATTAATAAATAAAAAGACTGTTGTACAAAATAAACATTAGTCCCTCACGAGGGGTAAAAGATTCCAAACAGTTGTATTAACAAGAATACCTAACATTAAAAAAGTCAAAGCGGGGTCTATTCTGTAACAATTCCTTTATATTTAACGGTCTTTAAAAATATTGGCGGCCTTTAAAAGTATATTTGTATTCGTTAATTTACATCTGTTATTATTTAAACAGATTTCTTTAAGATAGTCCTGTAATGTATTTTAAAGATCCGTTTAAATAATGACAGAAGTAAAGAAGAAAATATTTTTAAAGGCTGTTAAATATAAAGGAATTGTTACAGAATAGACCCCAATGACGGTTTGGCTCATTGAAGAGCAAAAAAAGGAAAATTAAGTGCTTCTTCCGTCACCAATAAAATTGTATTTTCAGGCGGCATTTTAACCTAGAGAATACCTGAAAATAGCTGAGAAAATTCAGATAATACCTGGGAATAATACATGAGAGTACCTGGAATGCCGAGAGAATACAAGGGAATAGCCAGATTTATTATTTTTACCTCCAATTAAGATTATTTTTTAGTTTTTTTTTTAATGTAAGAAATAAAAATATTAGATATAATTGGAGACTAAGAGTCAGAGCCAGATTCATAATAAAGTAAACTAAACGAGAATCGTGGAGAAAATTTGTATCGGACCTAAATTCATCAACTTCTATTAGCACAGCTTGGAATATGATATGAAAAATTAATAAAAAAAAAACTCCACCATAAACTACATTGAGGATAATAGTCCAGTTTTGACATCGAAGCAAGATATTAGAGAATCTTTAGCATAGAACTTTACCTATCTTACTTTACCTAGCTATAGTCCACTAGGACAAGACTTGCGGACAATGAAAGACAATGAAGAAAATAAAAGAATACCATTTGAAGCAGCCACCGACTCAGAGCTTCCAACTACCATAAATTAATTGAAATCGACCATCCTACTAATATACGGAGTGGCCCAAAAGTCTGGAAACGGCCAATTATCTCGTAAATTGCTAATCCTAATCGTACAAAATTTGGGGTACACCTATTTTGGGATACGGATATCCCCATTTAATATTTGCAATGTTGCCAGATTTGCCGATTTTCTTATATTATTAGTCACTTTGGTTTTTCAAATTAATCACCCTGAATATTCAGTCATTATTGGAATCTCCTATTCAATACGAGTTCAACAATATGTAACACTTATGACTTTATGTAGTCTGGAAGGTCTTAAATAAATAAAACAATCATGGAAAAATGTGGTAAACGCATTCTACCATCGATTAGGGTACTGTCAACTCACAAATGGAGCACATTTTGAACACTTGATGAAGCAACCATTATGTTAAAAATGTTATAATCTCTCAATTGTTACGTTTTAATGTAGTTGAAAATGATTTGTATTAAAAAAATTATTGAGATAATTAGGCGTTGCCAGACTTATTTTATTTATTTATTTATGACCTTCCAGACTACATAAAATCATAAGTGTTACATATGGTAGAACTCGTATTGAATAGGAGATTCCAATAATGACTGAATATACTGGGCGATGAATTTGAAAAACCAAAGTGACTAATAATTTAAGAGAAACGGCAAATCTGGCAACATTGCTAATATCAAATCTGGAATCACCGTATCCCATAATAGGTGTACCCCAAATTTTGTACAATTAGGACTAGCAATTTACGAAATAATTGGCCGTTTCCAGACTTTTGTATATAGCTACTCTGTATATAAATTCGAAAATTTGGATGGATGTATGCATGGATGTTGCTCAATCACGCCAGAACGGCTGAACACATTCGGATGAAATTTGGCTATAAGATAGATTATAGTCTTGAATAGCACATAGGCTACTTTTAACCTCGGAAAAATTTACTGTTTCCATATGATAGATTTGTTTTGTTTTTCACAAAGCAAAGGATCAGACATTTTTTGCACAGTGGTAGTGAAACATGAAAATTTTAAATACACTACTAAGCATAAATAAATAATGATGTGTATCAGGGTTTTTGGAATTTCACATTTTAAGGGGGGAGGGAACAGGGGGTCACAAATAAATAATGACGTGTTTCAGTGTTTTTAAATTTTCATATGTTAAGGGGAGAAAGGGGGAAATGGGTGGGGAGGATACAGTTTGGGGGGGGGGATGAAAGTTTATATGGGGGTATCGATTTTTTAAAGGTAGGAACTAGAAAATTGGAATTGTAGCTACTCATCATTAGTAAATTATGACGTATTTCATGAGTTTTTTAATATTTTAGGGAGGGGGCTAATGGAGTATCGTAAAAATAAAAAATAAATAAATATAAAAGAAAGTAAATGAAAATCAATGAAAGTAAATACGAATAAATACGAATAAATACGAATAAATACCAATAAATACCAATAAATACCAATAAATACCAATAAATACCAATAAATACGAATAAAAACGTATACATACGAATATTCATGCATTTTTTATATTAAAAACACGATTCTACTCGTGCAAAGCCGCGGGCAAGAGCTAGTAAATGATGTCAAAGTCCTATGCGTAAACGCGTTCGGATGATAGAAAGGTAGAAAAGTAGGGCGGTGGGACTTTGAGTGTCGGGACGGGAGAGCGTTCGGATGGTAGGTTGTCGAGACGTAGAATATCGCGATGTAGGAGTGTCGATAGGAGGTATGGTATGAACGGCGTCTGTTTAGGAAAGGTACTGAATACTGACCTTGAAATAAACAATTTTCTACCCAAATTAGAAAGTACACAAGGAATAAAACAAATAACATGTTTAATATATACTTAACGTACGGAAACAAAAGCATTCTGAATCAGATAATTCAAATATGTTGTGCTTGGCATGCATGTTCTTTATATGACGTCCTATTAATTCTTTGTTGCATTTTAAATAAAAACATAATGATTATCTTGAGGTTTTTTTATGGAGCAAACCTACAATAGTGGCTGCTTATTACGCTGCTTTTACTTCAGCAAATTAACTAGAGAAAATATTCTTCAACCATTTGCTGAAGAATGAGGCAAACTTAATAAATTAAGAACAAAATTTTCTAAGTTGGCGAAAAGAGTACATTTCATACCTAAAACAAGAGAACAGAGACAAAAACAGTGGATCTACTTAAAAACAGTAGGTCTGGCAACACTGATCGTTCCCTCGCATAGTTGTCTGCACTTGTAGCGTCGCCGGTCTCCTTGCTTCCCAAATGTGTGAAGCGTAACGTAAATGCATCGGCCTCCTTTGTCGTCGCTTCTGTTGTCGTCTGTCGCGCGTTGGTACCCTTAAATATAATCTGTGAGAACTTAAAGACTCGTTGTTTCATTTTCTTTTAAAGTAGGTAAAGTAGGTACAGTTTGAATGTCAACAGAATCCATACTGATTTAGGTAATGAGAATTAGGATACATATTATAATTAGGAATTTTAACAAAAAATATTAAATGATATACCGACTATTCACTTTTATTCAAGTACCTATATTTACGAATTGTTTGATTTTTCTTGGTATTAAAAATAAAAAATAACCATTAAACTTTTCATTTTCACCTACTAATTGTTTCTTTCAAAACAAAAACCATTAAACAGAATACTATTCCCTTAGCATTCAAGAATGTACTTATACTTTATTAAATGATGCTATTAGATCCAGAACATTTAGTATCATCTTGATCTTTACAAAAAACTTTTTATATATAACATAAAATTAATATTATTTTTTATAAATAAGTCTTAATTAAACACCTATAAAATGTATAATATCCTGACGGTGAATCGGCTACGACAAATCAGCTGACGGCGAGTTGGCCCTACGGCGAGTCGGCGACGGCGAATTGCCCTAGACCCAAATGTCAAAACACCTTAATTTTTAGTGAATGTAATTTTTTGTCTAGAAATTTAATGTACTTAATTCAAAGAAAACGCATAGTAGTACCATCCGGTATGAAGTTAATATGCATTTCACTGGTCAGTCTAGTGCAAAAAGGAAATTATAAATCGCCACGTGACAGCTTGATACGAAGTTGTTACGGATGAAAGATTAACTTTTAAACAGATTAATTAGGTATATAAACAACTGCTAGACAAAGTGACAGTAACGGGTGGTAACGAATATGTAATGACTTTGAATAGATTACTAATATAAAATATTCGAAAATGCAGCGATTTGAACGATTTTGCTTTTATTTTGTAGTTTAAATATGAGCCAACGGTGTCTAGGGTTTTAAACGCATTTACTTTTTTGATATAAGTTGACCTATTAAATGATAAAATTTAAACAGGCCTTTAAAATAACCTTCTTCGAAATTTTTTTGACAAAAATAATTTAATAAAACCGGCCAAGTGCGAGTCCGACTAGCACATGAACGGATCCACACCATCGTACAAGATTTAATACTATGTAGGTGCTTTTTACTTTCCTATATGTATACAGATATAAGGAAAGTATAGGAATCATGATTTTTTTCGACCTTCGGTTTTCAAAGGATTTTTACGTATTGGGGTCCCCTGAATCCGTTCTGACCATTTTCGGGATGGTGTGTGTCAGTGTGTGTGTCTGTATCCACCATAACTCATGAACCGATACAAAGAAAAACACCAAATTTTAAACTTGAGAGCAATCCAGTCCCTTCTGACGTCACACCGCACGAATCTCACCACCTCCCTTTAAAGTATTTGGAACCTTGTTCGCTACATAAATTTGGCAATGTTGCGTGTCGTACCCTGAAGGGTCCGATTACAATTCAGGTATAATTCGTTGGCTATCGCCGCCTACTGGGGGTTAGTGGCTTGTTAATATACGAATGTAGGAATACTATTTTTAAACCAAACATCTCAAATATTTTTTATTTATTGATAGTTATAGATGATATACAGGGTGTCCCGAAATTAGACGGTCATATTTTAACAGCGTAATCTACATCCTAAAATAGTAGTAAAAGTTCATATAAACAGGTCCGAAAACTTTTCTTTTCCGAGATACAGGGTGTTAAAGGTGAAGTCCTGATACCACACTTTTGTAAATATTTTCTAAACGTTTAAAGATAATTAGGTAAAATTTGTTACAAATACTTACCTTTTTACGCTTCATTTATTGGACTAAACCCCAGTTATTGATCATCTTCTTAGGTGGGTATATTAGGAGGAGCTTAGGGTAAAACTGCCGTGTGTGTCTGTGTGTCTATATCCAGCATAACTCATGAACCGATACACAGAAAAACACTAAATTTTAAACTTAAGATTTATTTCGGCCTGACGTGAAATAAGTAGATTTTGGACAAAGTCGGAACATCTGGGGGAGTACTTTATGGGAGGCCGTTTTTATATTTTATTGAATATATCTGTTATTTATGTTTGGAGAAGAAAATTATTCAAATAAAAATTACTTCTAATATTATTATCTATAATTTTTGCTTTATGTCAAAATTTCCTGAAATAGTCCGTATTCGAGAAATTTGACAAAATGTGCAAAATTCTAAACTAAACTAAAAGTTGTTTGCGATATCGATCTCTATAATTTTTGTTCATACATGATTTTTCTAAAATGGACCGTAATGGAAAAATTGTAGGAAAATTGCTAAATTTAAATTTTTCAGTATTTTCGTTTTCAATGAATAACTATAGAAAAATGTTTCGAGGTAGATAGATGTATATGGAAAATGTATATATTTAGTTTATCCTCTAAACATTTATAGATGTACTGCAATAAGTTATACAAAATAACCAGAAAAAGCCTATAATAACTAGATAGGAAAGAAAGTCATGTGTTGGACACATCAGATTTTTTGACTATAAAATTTGGAAAACCAATATTTTCTGTATAATAAAGCTACATTTGTTGCATCTCGCTAGGACGCGCCATTTTCAAGAGAAAAGCATGTTACCTTATTCGAAAGTGTAAACAATAATTAGTAGGTCTGTAGAATTAGAAATTTTATTTTTTTTTTAACTTTGAAAAACCGGTAACTAAAGAAATTTTAGAAAATATTTCATCTGGACTTCACTTGTAACACCCTGTATCTCGAAAACGAAACGTTTTCGGACCTATGTTTATATAAACTTTTACTCCTATTTTTAACCGACTTCATAAAAGTAGAAGGGAGGTTCTCAATTCGTCGCAATATTTTTTTTATGTATGTTCAGCGATAATTCTTTAACACGATGTCCGATTTTAATGATTCTTTGTTTGTTAGAAAGGGGGTACTTCAGGGGTGGTCCCATATAAATTTGGTTAAGATGTGATGACGGCATCTGCACATTTTTGAAGTCGGTTTTTTTAAATTTTTAATTTCTAATACTTGTTTTTTTTTATTTATTATAGATACAAACTAGCTACAGCATTAAATATTTTATAAATAATTATCATATACATAAATAATTGGATAATTGCAAATAAGTAAAGTTCTTTTTAGCTAAATGATTTTAGATTTTAGTTATATTTAAATTAATAAAATCTTAAAATATTTATCCATGTTTAGTTAATATCCATTATTGCAATTTAGATCTATAAAGACCTATCGAATTTAGGTTTTGAAATTCCACCGGAAGTGCGTTAAATATTTTAGGACCGAGGTATAAAACAGTATTAGTTACGAAAGCAAATATAATTATTATCACAGTATAACACTGATTCGTGATTCGTATCCGTGATCCGAAAAAAAGGATTCGAACATTGGATCCGTAATTCGAATCACATCTCGTGATTCGGATTCGTGATTCGAATCTATTTTTTCGAGGATTCGTCCCAGCTCTGGGTGACGGCATCTGCACGTTTTTGAATTTGGTTTTTTTTAATTTTTAATTTCTAATACTTGTAGGATGTAGATTACGCTGTTAAAATATAACCGTCTAATTTTGTATATTGGAAATTCGAAATAATAGTTATGACGTAGCGGTGTTTTTCTAATTGTAATCGGACCCTAGGTATATGGATATGGAAAATGATGAATTGGAGATAGGTAAATTGTATTTATTGTATTAAAGGAACAACAAATATAAGTACAATTAAATAAATATATTAATATAACAATTTTTTAAAGTCTGTATTAAAAAAATTTTTTTTTTCACATAGATTATTAAATTAAAAAAATAACTATTAAAACACGAAATGTTAATTTTTTCTCTTTTACAACACAAAATATACAATACTGTTGAATCAAAATTTTCTCTTGGCAGCAGGTGGTTTTTGTGACGCGACAATTATGATGCTTTGCATCACATGAATTAAAGTTAATTCTCTTTCAATCTTAAGGTGTTCATACCCCTTATAATTATCGGACAAGAATATCTCAAAATATTTAAATTTTGGCAAAATAAATTAGGCAATAATATCTAAAATATGCATATATTTTAACGTTTTAATTCCTTCCGGTTTCCCAAAAAAACTAAAAGGGCTTTAATTTTGAAATATCATAATGAAAATAAATGCATTCCTCGACAGCACTATTTTTAATATAATCCCCAAATTTAAGCCCTCAATGTCTTGTTAATGATTTCTTAAAATTCGCCAAAATTAGTGGCTAAAACGCTTCGTTAAGTGCTATCTTCTGGTGTAAACTGGTGTAAATTATTGCAAGAAACGAATAATGACAGAGTGTACGATACGATAGTTACAAGCCCGTTACACTGTTTTCCACTCAATTTATTAAAAAAAAAATAATAATAAATTAGGGTGTTAATTTTTTTTTCTCTGAAGCTATTGGTTTTAGGAAAAAAATTCAAGAATAAAAAAATTAAATAAATCAAGGATTTCATAAAAGTTGATCTCGAAAAAAAGTTTTGATATAAAATAAAGTAAGTGTTGCTAATTTCATCCCCCTATAATGTAACAGAAATATTGAAAAAATACCCGTGGTTAGTCCTTTGCGATTACAGAATTTCAAGTTTCTAGCTTTACTAAAATTTTAGAAAAAAAATTAAAACTCAATTTTAGTCACCACTTTTTAAGGGTGATATCTCGAAAAGGGGTGGGCTGAGGAAATGTTGTTATAGAAAAGACCCATCTTAATTTCATACGAGCACTCAGTTCCTGAATTTTGACGCATGTATTTAGAAACACCCTGTATATTACACATTTTTTTAAGCGTGAAAAATTCTTGACAATCTCTTTTCCTTAATTGGCACATGTCGTATTTTTCTAGGATTTACTAACTCTGGCAGCAAACAAATAAAATAGAAATTTGTCAGCTGTGCATTTTTGCCTTTCAGAATTTTTCATTTCATAAATTAACTAAAAACTAAATTAAACAAAAACCTAACAACGCCTCAACAACAAACTAAGACGATCACAATAATTTCGCACCTCTTCAAAAACAACTACCTATTTTTCGACACAGGAATTAACAAATTTAACTAAACGGCAGCTACCCTTTTAACCACGGGCTTCAAAGACTAGCAGCGTTGCCATATTCACTGGTATCATTGTTTTAATAGAATTAGTATCGGAATGAAAACTACGTTAATCTTCGGTCCTGTTTAAAATTGGTAATCTTTTTGAAAAAAAGTTATTTAGAAAATAGTTAAGATATTTGTTATAGAATGCCGGTAAAGAGCCAAAAAATTAAATTTATTAAAAAGTTGAAATTTTTGTTGTTTTTCTTTAGCGGTTTAGCGAAATTCTTGGTTCATTTTTACAACGATTGGCCTGAATCATTTTTTTTTACAATTTTTTTTAACTGCCACAAATGTAAAATTGATTTTTGGTGGAGGAGCGCCCGTCATGTTTGCTCTTAAGCTTTATTCCGGCCTGCGGTGAACTGATTAGATTTTGGACAGAGTCGGAACATTTGAGGGGTACTTTATTGGTGGTCACTTTTATATTTTATGGAATATATTCGTTATTTACGTTTGGAGAAGAAAATTCTTCAAATAAAAGTTACAATATTATTATCTATAATTTTTGTTCTATATAAAATTTAGCTAAAATGGTCCGTATTCGAGAAATTGGACAAAATGTAAAAAAATTAATGTTTCATAAAAATTGTTCAAATAAAAGTTGTTTGTAATATTTAATGTATAATGTAATATATAATTTTTATCACATACATAATTTCTCTTAAATGGACTGTATTCGAGATATTTGAGAAAATGTGTAAATTTCGAATTTTGAAGAAAACTCAAAAACCCAAAAAAGAAAAAACTTACGTTTTATTTCGACCTGAGGTGAAATGATTAGATTTTGGACGAAAATGGAACATCTGGGGGGGGGGGTACTTTATAGGAAGCCGTTTTTATATTTTATGGAATATATATTATAGAATATGTCGAGTTAGATGTATGTGGAAAATGTTTATATTTAGTTTATCCTCTAAATATTTATAGAGGTGCTGCAATAGGTTGTATAAAATAATAACTTGTTAAAAATGTGTTTTATTTTTAACCTTTATTTATTTTTTTTTTTTTTTCATTTCAAACATGTGACATTTTTCTTTTTTCAAATTTACCTACAACAAAAATTTACTAAACTTATTGTTTGTTTAGTAGTTGTAAGTAAAAGTTGTCAAATAGGAAAATGTTACTTTGAATTGCTTCAAATATCTAAATTATAAAGCCCGCCACTTTTTAAATCACTTTACTTAGTAGTGTCCTACTTTATCGACTGAAACTGACAGGTGTAGTTCAACCGTAAGCGCTTAGCGCGCTACTGTCGAGGTCAAGTAAACTTATTACCAACTATTTACATGGAATCCAACCCCGTGTGGGAACTATTCTGGGACCTTTTTGCCTCTCTATGTAACAAGTTATTTTATTTAGGCATATTAGTAACACTGGTGGGTAGCAGTAACCAATTCTTTTTTCTTTATCTTCATCGGTTGTAAGTAGGTAGGGTTAGGTTTGGCCCAGAACACTGCGGCCTCTTGGGCCTATTCTGTTACCATGCTTTTCTCGTATTCAGGTACTATCTTTGGAATAGTCCTGTGTCTTTGGTTAGTTTTATTAGGTTCCCTACCAATTGTTCCTGGGGCGTTCTTTCCGGTTCTAGGTCGAAAAGGATGAAACGTCACCCAATAAGAGCTTCGCATTCGAAGATCACATGGTATGATGTTTCTTCCTCTTCCATGCAAAGTCTACACGTAGTGGGATCATTGTGTAATCACAACATGAAGGTGTTTCAGCAAGCAGTACCCTGTTAGTAATCCCACAATGTTGGATATCTGAGGCCTTGCGAGTTGTAGTGCCTCAGTAGCCATGCGTGGGTTTGGTCCCCTTAGTATGAGCTTACTGATTCTGTGCCCTCTTATCTGTTTCCAGTGAATTTGGTGTTTTGTGGTTATCCACCTGTTCACTGCCTGTCGAGCAGAGGTATTGTTAATCCCAAATACAGGTTCGGGTACTGTGAATGGTAGATCTGATCCCTCTTTGGCGAGTTCATCAGCCTTTTCATTTCCTTGGATTCCTTTGTGCCCTGGGACACACGCTAGTTTTACCTTGTTGTGGGTTGCCAGATCATTTAGTATTCCAAGGCAGTTCCAGACAAGCTTTGACTTAATTCTGTTTGAATCAAGAGCCTTTAAAGCTGCCTGGCTATCTGAGAGAATTAGGATGGTTTGTTTTTTTGTACTTCCTTCTTAAATTCTCTCGTACACACAATTCGATTGCATGTATTTCAGCCTGAAATACAGTGGCATGTCTTCCCAGTGAGACGATGATGTCGCATTTGGGTTTAACTCCATGTACGCCAGAGCCTGTTCCCTTGTTAGTTTTAGATCCATCCGTATACCATACGAGACCGCTAAGCAAGTATTTATCTATCTCCTTATTTACCTCGTTCCAGTTACAATTGGCCTGGAAGAGTCTGTTAAAGGTTAGAAGGGGTGTCATGTGATCTGATCCCATATTTAATATAGAATCATTTATTTTATGTGTTATTCTGGTATGTTTTATGTGTCTCAGTGGGTTCCAGTTGTTGGAGATTTCCAGTCTGGATACACTCATTCTGGCCACCCCCTTTATGACTAAGTCAAGGGGTGGGAGGTTTAGAATGATTTCAATAGAGGCTGTCGGTGTACTTCTCAGTGCTTCTGTAATACAAAGGCATGCCAGCCTCTGTACTCCTGAGGGGGTATTGAGGGCTGTTTTCTGGTTTACTTCTGGCCACCAAACAACCGCTCCATAAGTTATCATGGGTCTTGTTATTGCCAAATATAGCCAGTGGACCATTTTTGGTATTAATCCCCATGTTTTTTCAAATGTCCGTCTCCCTACAATGAGAGACATTTTACATTTGTTGGTCACTTTTTGTAAGTGTTGGTTCCAAGTAAGTTTGCTGTCTAGGATTAGACCCAGATATTTTACTTGGTTCGTTTTGTTTATCCTTCCTCCAAACATTGTCGGAGTTTCTAAAACCTCCAATTTTGTTTTTCGAGTAAAGGTCATGAGTTGTGCCTTCTCAGGGTTTACCAAGAGGTTTTCCCTAACGCACCACATTTCTGTCAGCCTAAGAGCTGTTTGCATGAGTTCAAAGAGTGTGGTTTGGTGTTTCCCTCGGATAAGGATGAATATATCATCGGCATATCCTTGGGCGTAGAGCCCTTGATTGTTTAGTGTTTTCAGCAGTTCATCTGCCACGAGGTTCCACAGTAGAGGAGAAAGGACTCCACCCTGTGGGCATCCCCTGTGGATATTCACCTGTATGGTTTCACTGAACATTTGTGTCTGTACTTGACGTCTTCTACCCACCAGCAGATGGTGTCTTCTATTCAATGTTTGCGAGCGGCAGCTACTATTGATTTAAAGGAGGTATTATCAAAAGCTCCTTCTATGTCAAGAAATGCTCCTAGGATTATTTCTTGGCTACTGAGTCCTTCCTCTATCTTGGTTACAAGATGATGCAGATCAGACTCACAAGACTTCCTGATTGATAGGCATGTTGGTTTGTATGAAATGGCCTCTATATCTGAGTGCTGATCAATCAGTTTTTCCAATCCTTTCAATAGAAATGACGTCAGAGTTATTGGTCTATAGGCCTTTGCCACGGCATACGTTGAACGCCCCGGTTTAGGTATGAAGACAACTCTGCTTTGTTTCCAGATATTTGGTACATGTTTATGCACCAAACTTGCCCTGTAAAGTCTACAAATATGCGGGGCCATCGTTTCTATTGCCTGTTGCAAAAGCACAGGCAGTACCCCATCTGGTCTCGGTGATTTGTATGGATTGAAGGTGCGTATTGCCCATGTTACTTTCTCTGTTGTAACTACCCGTTTAGCAGTCCCTTTTTTGAGAGTTCCAGTTCGTGTGGGTTTGGTTTGCTGCATTCGAGTTTGTTGTGCAATCAGGGAAATGAGTTTTAAGAAGTAGTTCTAATGTTTCCATTCCAGTTTTAGTGTATTCCCCTGTTTGGGTTTTTAAAGTTCCCACATGGTTTATTGGATCTTTTACTAGAATGCGGTGGAGTCTGCATCCTTCAGTTGTATTTTCAATTTTCTACAGAATGTTCTCTATGAACCCCTCTTAGATTTCCTAAGAATACTGTTATACTCTGTGAGTGTTTCGGTTTATTCCCCCCACTCATAACCAACTCACTAGTACTATATAATTTTCTCCACTCTTATATGTTTTACAGTTGACGTTTTAAATGATGAAGGAAAATGTCCTGTCTAATGATTTATTTACTATAATCGTTAATGGATATGCAATATATGCAGATACATGTTTAATCGTTTCAACTTTCATTCCATTCCAACCCAGTGCTTTCATATTTTTTTAGTTCACAAATTATATATTTTATCTCAGAAGTACTTGGGGGGTGTAAAAAGATGGAATCAATTTACAGATTTGTTTTCTTTGTAATTTCTTGGTTTTCGTTTAGAATTTGCTAGAGTTTATTCTATACTTATTAACGTTTTAAAGAATTATTCACATATGGATTCATCTCCATTGATTAATTATCGTATTTAATATTATTAATTTCTAAGTTTAATTTTTTATATTGAATTTACTACGATTTATATTTTTTGATGCAATTTGTTCCTTTTCTATAAGTTTATTAAAATAGTTTTGGAAATCGTAATTAATTTACTTAGTTGCTTATAATATATATTTCTTTTCTAAAGTATTATCTAAAATATTTACTTTCAATTTCCTAAACGTTTAATTTTTTGGTTTATTTGTATTATGAGTGCGGTGAATCCAATTTTTACATCTTTTTAAGGTACTTTTAATCTTTATATAATTTGTTGATTCATTAACACTATATTTATTGATTTCAATAAATGAATTTGTTACAGATTCCACCCTTGATTTAGAAGAATGTCACCCCAAGCTATATATTGAACTTGGAGGAATTGATTTTTATCTATATTTGGGCCAAAATAATCTATTATTATCTTTATAAAAAAAAATAAACAAATTAAAATAACATTTTCTAGTAATAAATAAAAAAATAACTATTGTTTAATAAAAACACAACATAATCATTAAACTAGTGTAAATGTTTATTATTTATTGAAAATTAACACTCCACCTCCAATATAAAATAAAAACAGCTGTTAGCAATTTGTTGTTTCACCATAAATAGAACAGGTGAATGGAACTTTAACATATTTGATTTGACAGTAAACATTGGAAATCAACTTGTTTTTTAAGCGTTATTTTATATGTATTGTATATGGTAATAACCAAAGTGGACGAGTTTTACATAATAAATATACGGACAAAAAAGTATGAGATAACTTAAATTTAGTAGTTGTTTTAGCATTACATATTCGAAATTTTTTGCAAATACACGAATGTTTAAGGCTGGGAAATGGACTAAAAATGGCGGCCGTTTCTATCATTTTACAACGTGTTACTAAATCATGCTTTTTAGATTAAGAGGAGTATTTACTTGGCTGTAGAGCGGAGCATGCAAGGGTTTCGTAGTACCCCACTTTTAAAGTTTATTTTTGACTTATTCTGAAAGAAAAAAATATGTACGTGTAGGTAAAGGATAAATCTATGCTCTTCTGGAAACACTTTTTTAAAATTTGAAACTGTTTTTTCTAAAAAAAAATACAAATCTCGACTTTTTTTACCCATTTTCTCAATTTTTTTTAGAAAAAACTAAATTGAATTTTGAAAAAGTGGTGCCAGAGGAGCATAGATTTAACCTTTACCTACACATATATATTTTTTTATTTTAAAAATAGTCAAAAATAAACTTTAAAAGTGGGGTACTACGAAACCCTTACACTGCAAGATTTTTCGTCTGGAAAGTGGCGCCTCTGTTAGATTTTTAAGAAATTAATATTTGTGAATGAAAACAATTTATAATATATTTTACTGATATTTTACGAGGGATAAATAAATTTTACGTATTTGTACACCTTACGTTTTACGTAATTTATTTCTGTAATACTAAGATTAGCATATATATATTATATGCAAGGGTTTCATAGTACACCAATTTTACGGATTATTTTTTAATTTTACTAAAAGAAATTTTATGTAAGTACAGGTAAAGGCTTAATCCATACCTCTCCGGATTTACTTTAAAAATATGTCTCTTTTGAAAAATCTAAGAAAAGAAATGGAAATGTTAAAAAATGCTAGAAGAGAAAAATATATTTAATTTTTGCCTACAGGAGCATTTATTTTTATTACAATAAAAATAGATATACGTTAAAAGCTTTTTCGTCTAGAAGGTAATACCAACAAAATATATATCTTTTTCTACTCTTTAGTGATAAACAATACGTAAGTGATTTGAATTCATGTTGTTATTTTTTACACATAGTAATTTCGCTCAATTATATTAAATTAATTTTATCATTTATTTATTAAAAAATATATATATATACGAAATTGGAAGGTATACACTGAGATGTGAATTATAGGTTTTTGTTTAATGAATACTTCTTCGAGTCAACAATAATTATTAATTCCAGCATGTTAATATCTCTTCAATCCGTTAAAGTAATGTAAATATTTTTTTTTGCTTTCGCGCATGGCTTTGATCTGTCGCACCCTTTGAGGCGCATTGCAAGAGAAAATTTTCTAAAAAGTTAGCCTATGTCTATAAATGAGAGAAAAACGATTGTAACAAGCTGATTGTGCATTGTGGTACAATAAAAGACTCGTTTCCACTGCTTTAAAATTTGGAAAAATTTGTAAAAAATCTCCTAAAATCTTTTATTTATTTCTAAAGCCACCCGATATGGCATGGACCATAAATTCAGAGCAAAATAAGATTTGGAAATTTATTTGCAAGTAAAAGTTTTTAAATGTGGACATTTTATTGAATTCGAATTTGATTATGTTGCTGCCAGTCTGGATGGAATTAAAAAAAAACAAAACTCTATGATAGAGTTAAAATGTCCATATAGAGCTGAAGGGCTGACTGTAGCAGAAGAAATATGCAGTAGAGAAATAACTTTTTGGAAAAAGAATAATTCCATTAAGGACAACCACTATTGGTATTTTCAAATTCAGGGCTAGCTGCACATAACACAAATGGATTTTTGCATTTTGTGCTTTTGTGCTTTTGGACTTCTGGAGGAATAAAAGTGGAGAAAATATCTCATATTGACAGCTTTTGAGAAGAAAAGATACAAAATAAAATTAAAATTTTTTATATGCAATATGTCTTGCCGGAACTTGTTGACAGCGAAGCAATAGAGACATGGAAGTACGGGACAAAATATTAAATAATTCGTGAGAAATTTTGTTTAATGTTTATTAACATAACGCAAGGAATCTTATATTATTTTGAATATTTTTATTAATTTAAGAATTAAATTTTATTTATTTCTAAAACATGGTAGTAGGCGATCCATTTAAGATATGATTAATGTCTTATTATTATAATACACTATTTTAAATTTAAGATTTTACCAGTGGCAGTGGTAATTGATGATATATAATTATTATTATTATACCAAATGTTTTAAAAGGCTACACCAAGTAGTGGACCACGATTTTAAGTCCCCAAATAATAGTTTCAAGATTTTGATTCGGATTAGAAGTTTTACTATACAGGGTTTTGTGTCAAAGCCAAGTCATGTAGGTATTGTTATTGTAATACGTAGATGAGTAACTATTATTTAAAATCCAAACATAAATCTTTGTAACGACGTTATTTATAACTTTATTAACTTCATAACGGTCAAAAATGTTAGTTAACTTATTTAATTTTAAATATAAATTGATTTTCATTTAGAAATTTTCGAAAAGTTCACTATATTGTTTAGTTGTTGCAACTTTACTGTGCTTAAGTAGCGTTCAGATTAAAATATGAATTTATGGAGCTTAACTGAAAAACAGAAACTAATGCTTTCATTCCAAAAAAAGTTTTATGGCCAATAAAAAAAATTTCGAATTGTGATATCTGCAAGTCCTTATTTAAAACCTTTAAATTTAATATTATCATTATACAAGAGGTATTTTTACAAATTGTTACAAATATCGAACATAAGTTTGTCGACATAAACATTTCCATAATACAAATAAATATATCTCTGTTAAAGAATACTCATAATTATCGAGACATTGTGAGATAAAAAACAGACAATTAATTAAAAGCGTACTCACAATTTTTCAGGTATAGAAGTTTCAATGCTATACTGTTTCCCAAATTATGAAAATACTAAAGAATATTAAAAAAAAATAATAAAAAGCCAACAGAAGAAAAGTCACCGAATACCGATTTCAAAAAGGTCTATTAGTTTTTATAGGAAATGGAAAGAGAAAGAACGCTTTTTAAACAAGTTAAAATTCTTTACTAATTTCGATAACTATAAACGGATTAAGGTATTTTGTACCGTGTTAAAAAATTTAAGAAAAATTTTGAAGAATATTTCTTTTTTTTTAAATTAGTAAACTTTGACAAACATATAAAATATTCTAAAAGATAAATCACATTTATGTGTTTATACAAAAATTTTATTTATTTTTCTAAAATAATATGGATTGTCCTCTAAAATATATATAGTGGCTCGCAAAAAGTCTGCTTTTTATGTTACTTTTTTCAGAAAATGTTATTCCTGATAAAACTTGGTGTTTAATTAAACCTAAAACTTTATTTATTCAAAAAATTCTGTACCATAAATATAAATTTGGCTGCACAGTGAACTTAGGTACTCTTCTAGGAATCGAACCCAAATTTTTACATATAAGATTAATTTAAGAAGATGTATATAACTCCACATAGTAGTTTTTTAGTTAATACAAATAATATAGATTATTATATCCCTTTTAACCTACTTCAAAAAGGAGGAGGTTCAGCGATAATTCTTTAACACAATGTCCGATTTAAATGATTCTTTTTTGCTGGAAAGGGGGTACTTCCGGGATGGTCCCTTCAAAATTTGGTCAAAATCTAATAATTGGGTCAATGGGAAAATCCTCAAACTTTTCATTTTTTATGTATGTTTAGCGATAATTCTTTACCACCATATAAATTTGGTTCAGATGTGGTGATGGCATCTGCACGATTTTAAAGTCGGTTTTTTAAAATTACTTTTAATACATCTTACGTAAATTAAAAGTTTAATAATTTGGTGCTTTCTTGATGCGTCGTTTTATGATTTCTCTTTGCATATGTTTAAGTACACATAATTATTATTACTGGCAGTTTATTTTAAATCATTTAAATATTATTTTGTTGATCCAAAAAAGGCAAACAAAAAAGCCATATTACATTCAGTGTAATAATAAAAGTTAGATATATAAATATAGTATATATATATATATATATATATATATATATATATATATATATATATATATATATAACAGACTAAACTTTCACTTTCAATCTCACCTTTTGTCGTAAAAGACTTTTAAATTTTTACCAGTGACGTCCGTACCGGGTTTGAACTGAATATTTTTGAACAAAAATATGGTGCGCCACTGCTTTTTCTAAAAACCAAATTATCTTTAAAATCCTTATTTATTTTGGAGCAAATTTGGTTTATGACGTACTTTCGTACAAAGCACCCTTTTCGGGTAAGAAAATAAAAACCAGTATATTGAAACTGCTTTTGATATTTTGTTGAAATTTGGTAGGAACCCACCATGAGTGGAAACACTTTTTTTGGGCAAAATTTCATAAAAATATCTAAAGTGATAAGAAACTTATGATAAAATAGTTTTTTTTTTTCTTAAAACTTTAACACCCAAAGGATTCGCACCTCTAAGTATCGGCACTCAATTAATAAATACCCTGTATTAATTGATATTACCTTATTCGAACCAATCGTCTATTTTTTCGTTATTTGTATTTATATTTCACAACTCTATACTCTTAAATGTAATTTAATCTAACTAAACCTATTCACTAAATTAAAATATAAAAATAATGTAAAACCCTCTAAAAATCGAACTGCGTTATAACAATATCTCGCAATGCACCGAGAAAAACAAATACGATTCTGGTTCCCCTAATTTAGGTAACTCTGACTCACTCGGCAGCCGTGTTAGGTGTTTTCGGTTCTTTTTTCTTAATTTCGCGCGTTAGAGTTTGGAATACGTATCCCTCGTATCTACAGGCAATTGTTAAAATTATGAATGAATCCGGATTTTGTTTAGTCTCGGAAGTAATTTTGTAGTATTTAGGCTCCACCCTAAAGTTGTAATTTTTATACCTACTAAACTACCGTTGCCCCGCAGGTCTTTCAGTTTGTAATGTAAATTTTCCTCTTAATAAAGAAAAATTACAAGGAAATTGAGTTATAATTATAAACAGCAATGTTGTAAGAATGAATTGAATATAAACATATTCGATAATAACTAATCATAATTTCACATTATCATTAAAAACTTTAAAGATTTTATTGCAAGGATTATTAAGCAAATTGTTTTCAATGAATTCTCTATGATTTTTTATTAACTATGCTACAATATGACGGTTGACGGTCTAATAATTATTACAAAAAGCATGATTTCAATTAGCAAATTTTGACACAATTTTTAAAATTGACGCGTTAATTATCATGTCATTTTAGTACATCGTGTTCACCACCAATGCGACATGCAAGGCTGAGTTAACATATGCATTGGAACTTGGGCGACAACTAATGGTTGCCAATCAGAAAAGTAAACGTCATATGTCAAAATAATGGTTGACCAATTAGAAATGCAAACGACATGTCAAAAATTATTTCAAAGTACAATACGAACCGACGTTCAAATATACTTGCATATGATAATACGACGTTGCCGTTCTATGTATGTTTACAATGGTTTTAAAGATATTTATTTAGTGACAAAATTTCCCTCCATGGATAAAATCGGGAAGCTTTTAAGGCACAAACACTTTTGTTATTTGACAAGAATTAAAAAAAAAATAGTTTTGTACGTTCTCAAACCTGCTTCATACAGTGAATGCCAATAAGTTGGATCTATATGTGATTTTTTTTTTATTACGATTGGAAAAAACATCGCATACCAATCATCTCTGGTCAATTAAAAACTTAAACTAACCCATATCAAATTTGACTACTGGAATTAGTTCTGTCAGTCTCGTTAAAAAAAGGATTTTTGAGCGATTTTTCAAAATTAAATTTAAGAACTGAAGCCAAATGGATATTGTTCTGTAAGATTAATTTTGAGTTTGTTTGGAGTAGTTATTATAATCAGTTTTATTAATGTTAATTGTATTGGTTTATGAGCAATTTTAATAAAAACTAATTCAAAAATACCTAAATATTTTTGTTTATTGCAAAAATAATTTTTGATAGGACCTGGGTGGAGGAAATATAAAAAATAATTAGACATAAAACAATTAAAAAGTAGTTTATTAGAAAAAAAAAATTATAGTACATTACAATAAAAACAACCTAAAATATAATACAGATGTCAAAAATATTGGAAATTAATCCTTTATATATCTTTCAACATTAAATTTTTGTTACACTTTTTTTATTCCTTGAGGAACTTTGGAATCAAACGAATTTTGGGAACACATGACTTTCCAATTGCACTTCTTATTTCTCTTCCTCTTTCTTCTCGGGACATTTGTATGATGCCCCATATTTTATGAGCTAAAAGTTTATACACTAACTACTAAAACGTACTATCACTAAATTTATCCTTATAACTAATAGAAGTCTTATAAAAGTAACAAAATCACAATTAACGAAAAAGCACAAAAAATAACAACGCCCACTCAAAAATCTGCCAAAATTCAAACACGAAAAACGAACTGTTTACGTTTTGTCGTTTAGACTCACATACTTTGATTACTATACGAGGCAAGAGAGAGGTCCGACACGCCCAACATAGGGCGCGGCCATTTTGAACCCTGTGACACAGTTTACAGCTAAAAAATCAGATCGCTCACTCTGCGTCGGCACTTTTGATCTCAATGTTTCAGTTTATACACTGTGCAACTCGGATAATACAATATATGACAACCGCCTATAATAAAATAGCAGTCTTCTGCGTATCCTGAATTTGTATCCCTGGAGTGGATGTTATTTTGGAACTTTCAACTGGTCCGAGTGAGCTAACTGATTCTTTAGCAATAAACTGTGACTTCAAAAATAATATTCACTGACACTGACAACAGCAAGCAACATATCAGGTGCATTTTAATCATCCGCTTCTGCTTCCGGAATTGTCGGTTTAGTCGTTTTAACCTGTCAGATTAAAACAAGAAAACCGACAATTCCGAAGCAGAAGCGGATGATTAAAACGCACCTGTTAAAAATATTGCGCCAAAATGTAGGCAACACGTAATAAGGGTTCAAAATGGCGGACTTTTCTATCTCCTTTTAAAAGGCACCCAGAAAGCTGCGCAGTGCGACCATTCTCCGTATAGTAAAAGAAAATCAAAGTATGTGTTTAGACTTCAATCCTTCAATATTTGAGTTTTTGGCTTGTCAGTTGCCAACTACCAGTTGCTTAGTTCCGAAATTTACATAATCGATCCAATCGATTGTTAATTTTCGCAATTTCTGTTTAATCAACAAAAGCATGAGCGATCACGTTATTGTCAAATTATAATTTTACTTAAGTAATATCATGATGCATTTTAGAGGTACCATTACCTAATAAGTAGGCATAAAAAAATAAAAATTATTATTTTATTATCGAAACGAATCGAGGAATCATTCAAATTATAAAATAATCGATTTATATTTATAGAAGTTTTGCAAATTTTTAGGTAAAATATAAACAAAACCCTTCGAATTAGGAAAAACCATAAAGTAATAAAATTTCTACCCAGCCATAAAATACCTTTCACTCCAACCCAAAAATTGCGATGTGGAAAAGTTCAATTGACCCGGTTCTTTAGGATTAAAATTATTATTATGACCGTCAAATATAGTTTACAAGTGAATACAATATACCAGTAATTTGAATAAAAGTAAAATTTAATGTTTCTTTTTCTTCTTATCATATTTAACCTACTTACTACTTACCAACTGGGTACAAGTTTTGACAGATTAATTTTTCATGTAACAGTGCAATTATTAAATTGAAACTGGATATCGCAAAATATATTTATTCCTCAAAAAATTTATCGGTATCTGTTTACCTAGATTTGGCAACCTGGATATAAAAACAAGTACGCTTGAAAATAAAATTGTAATTAATACGTACAGGTATTGCCATCTATGTACAATGTATTGAATACTTGCTTTGTTGCAAAACCGCTGGCTCAAATGTCGCAGCCTTAATTGTTACTGCGATTTCGAAAGTACTACTAACGCCATCGATTAGCTAAAGAGGGTACTACCACTACCAGCAGATTTCGTCAAGTGTCACGGTCGTAACACTACACAATAGTAAATAAACTAGTGAATTTAGCAAAATTAAAACGGTTTTGGCCCTTGAAATTTACTGGGGTAATCAGGTATGGTCCTAAGGCTGGAAAATTTAGAGACCCCTGACCGAGACAATGATACAAAAAAAAATGGTGGCTAATTTTGCTGTTTCTTACATAATATTACCAAAATAAAAAGTTTTAGCATTCAACCATGTAATGAAATAAACTGGCAAAACGTACTAACGTATCAAATGATTTGAATGTCGGTGACTTATATCCTGATAGCTCATTTGGTCAAAGCTGTGTGCGTAGAACACGGATAGGTGAGTTCAAATCCTCCCGTCGACAGATTTTTTTTCAATTTTTCATTAAATTTTTTTCACTTTGGGTATCCAAAAATAATTTTCGTTATTTAGTAGGGGTAAAGGTCGATTTATAAACTTGCAGTTCCGTGGCTGTTACCGTTTGTTTGTCGTTACAGTCGCCGTGAACTTTATTTTGTTTAAATGTACAACAGCGAACGGTGACAGCAACGGGTGACAGCAACAGAGTGTGACGAAGTCACTAAATTTTATTTTTAATTGTTTATTTTGTATATTTTAAGGACATGTCGAAGATCCCCGGTATTTGTGTTTCCCAGGAATTCCCGTTCTTAAACAATTGCGAGAACCTCCGTAGGTTAAAATATTTCCATATTTGCCGAAATCCGAATGGGCATTTGTAGATTCAATTTCATGTGAATTATCTATTTGTATTTGTCAAGGTGCTAGTAGGGCTTTTTTTCATTTTGAAATATAGTCCGTCAGGTTTAGGTGCCCCATTTTCGCATACAAGCCTCGAAGAGGGTTGAAAAGTACATCGATTTTAAGTGGAATGAAAGGAAATTTACGATTGACTGCTGGAAAATTCGATTTTCACCAACAAAAACGGAAGATTATTTGTTGTCCATTTTTCCACGCAAGCCGTTTTCACTATATGATTAATTAATAAAACTAGGCTTTAATGTTGCAAGTGGCTAAAAGGTTGAAATAAGGGCGTAATATTCTAAGGAAAAATCGAGATTTTGCCCGATTTTTCCACACAAGCCCATCGAATGTATGAAAACGTACGTCGTCACTAGTCCGAAAAACATATTTTCTTGAATGACCCGAATGTATTAGTACATTTTGGGGTCGGAAAATTTTTCTGATAAGGAAAATCGAATTTTCCATGTGTTATCCCCAAGAGTAACTCGTAAATTTTCTTTTATTCTACTTAACATCGATGTACTTTTCAACCCTCTTCGAGACTTGTATGCGAAGATGATGCACCTAAATCGGTCACTATCTGACGAATAGAAAACAGTCGGTATCTCCCATTCCGAATTACCGGGCTTCGAGCTTGCCTGCTGAAAAGGCATAAATAAGATAAGAAGTAAAATTTGACCCTCTTTGATTCCTGACCACCGTAGTCTTCTACAGTGTTTGCCGCCGTGCCATTAAAAGTTTTTAGTTTTCCCCAGCGTAAAAGTGACTGTGTTATTCCCGTTTTCCAAGGTAGGAAATTTTCTAATTTTCGTTTTACAGTTAGTTAGTTTGGGACATCCGTTTAATTAGCCGGAGAATTTTGATTCATATGAGTGTTTTAATTTTACCCCTTAGTGGGAAACCGTTGGCAATTTTTACTTGAGGCTGGATTGAAGCTTGATTTATGAGTTTCTCAATTTCATCGACTCTATCCAATCTTCTTTAAAAAACGCCCTAGTTAACGCTAGAGTGAGAGGTTCAACCCGATTTTGTCATTTTTTCTATTATTGGGGAAGCCGCCCATTTTCATAATTTCCGGATTGATTAGCCTCCTGTGCTAACGAACCGCTATATTCAATTAATTTGATTTGATGAAAACTCATTTTCTGTATACAGGGACGTTCATAATTTCCGGATTGATTAGCACCCTGCTATCGAACTGCTATATTTACTTTAACTTAATTTATAGAAAGAATTTAATTTTATTCATTGATAAATTTGTTTTTCGTATACAGGGGGAACCATAATTATTTTCCTGTAGCTTTCAGCTGTAGTAATTAATTTTATTTATTTTCCGTATACAGGGGAACCATAAGTATTCTCCTGTAACTTTCAACTGTGGTATTTTTATAATTTTATTTATTTTCCGTTTACACGGGGAACCCAAATTATTTTCCTTTAACTTTCAGCTGTTGTATTAAATTAATTTTGTTCACTAAAAATTTATTTTCTGTATACAAATGTGCCGATACCGCGCACTAGCTGTTGTATTTTTTTTTTTGTAAATATATTTTACTTATTCCTGTGTTTCTCTTATTGCCGGTACTTAACAGTTTTCTTTCAGGGTACCGTAGGGTACGAGGTATAAAGGAGATAAGTGTTTTAATTCTAGTTCAGTAACTACCTCGTTAGCAGTGACCGCCTGGAAATATTTTTAACTCCACTGAGTTTATCTTGAGTACACCCTGGTGTACTACAGGGTCGCAGAGCAAACTGTGTTACCAAAACTGGCGTCCGAGCAACCCCTATTCTGAATTCACCATCTTAGCGCCACACAGACTTCCTGATTCACTGTGGGTGAACCAGAAGCCTGTCACAAGAGAATCTAAGTGCGCAAATGTGAAAGTAGGTTTTTAACTTGCAACGGGAACTGCAAGTTTATAAATCGGCCTTAATTTTGGGATTTTCAACGAATTTAATATCGCAGACCTCGGATCTATAATCGATGAGTTTCTGGAGCTTTTAAATCGATTATTTACTTAATTTTATTTTCCTTCTAATAAAAAAGGGAAATTAACTACAATTAACATAACAATTTTTGTCCGTTTGTTGACCTCCACAAGACCAATGTGCATACTATAAAAATCGCTAAGTAGGAAGCTTATATTTTTTATATGCAAACTAGATGGGTTATCGAATCATTAAGTATAAAATTATAGACGGCAATAAAGAAATTATAATAGGGATTACATTTCTGTAGTTCTTTGAAATTTATGTCGATTTTACGATACAAATAAATTAAATTCAGCTTATACTACTAATTAACTTTAATACTATAAAAAGGTTAAATTAAAATTTAGAAACTATTGATTAAAATAATAGATAATTTGAAAAAAATTACCATGATGTTTATCGCCAGGTATTAAATTATCTGGCTTTCAGAGGTCAAAGACGACTCTAGTTTCCAGACCATGTGATTTTGTAGGATTTGATTTGAATTTCTGTTGATACAACTAAGAGACAGCGCACATTACAGACTTTTGACTGGGCGATAATATGATCGCTATTTTAATTACCATTGCTATGTATGCGAGGGCGCACAATCGAGAGTTTCGAAATTTGTAGTGGGATTCTCATTTTTCAATACGGCACATGTCGAGACGCCTATCTTCGTTCGACAGAATGCGATTCTCATGTAATGTCTCTATTCAACACGTAACGTATATATATATCTCCATGGTAATTAAAAGACCGATCAAACTATCGGCCGATCAAAAGTCTGTAATGTCTCTAACAGTACAATCCTAGTGCGCTATGGTGTACATAAAGGTTAGGTTTTCCCTCGGGTTTTCCTCATATTTAAATAAAATGATTCTCAATTTTGCCATGTCGCCAACAAATGTTTATGCCGTGACTTATTTATAATGTTTAACTAAAAATAAAATTATAAAAATAGATTAAAACTTGTCTGGTGTCATTTGCTTATTTGAAGTTTAACGTTGATTATTTAATATCATATAGTTTTTTCTATTGATTAATGTGCGTTCTGAGTAAGCTTTACTACTGTTTCCCATCGCCACTTTATTGGTCTAGTTTACTTGGCTAGAATATTTTATTATAAAAGAAATCTACATTTTACTTGTGGAATATAAATCCCATTTTTAAAATGTACGTGTTAATTTATTAAGGAAACCATTTGTAAGATTCCCTAGAATTAAGTGGGTATACTTTAATAGGCATCTTACTCTATCATGCCACCTGACTGTATTAAAAGAATGTATTCTATAGTCGGAAAACGTAGGTCGTAGATATTGCACTATTTATCGGATATATGGGGGTTAAACAATAACTCGATGAAAGTAAAGGTGCATTTTAATACCATATGGTGCTTGCGATAATGTCCTGCTTATAAAAATAGTGCAAATATAAGCCACTATCATTAATATTTTATAGTGGGTGTTTGGTTGGATATGGGGCAAATAAAATAACCGGCTTTTGTATTTATAGGTTGACGATATTTCGACCTTTATACAGAGTCATAACAATTTTAGATAATGTAAATATGTTTAAAGTGAAAAGGCAATGAAAATGTAAAGCGAATGTTTTCATATTTAAATATAACGGGATTTTTAAAATAAATAATTTTTTAAATAATATTTTCCCCTAAGGTAAAGATTTAAGCTGAAAAATATGTATATGTTAGTTAATTGGCATTATTAGTTAACACACTTTATTTCGATAAATTACGATAACCCGTTGGCATAGAATCAAGGGTTATGAAAATAATTTTCATCCAAACTTTTTAAACACCCTATATTTCATATACATAACATATACATAACATATACATAACATATACATAACATATACATAACATATACATAACATATACATAACATATACATAACATATACATAACATATACATAACATATACATAACATATACATAACATATACATAACATAACATATACATAACATATACATAACATATACATATTTATAAGTCTTTCCCGTAAGGAAATATATTTAGAAAATTAAGTATTTATTAAATTCACTTTAGCACCTTGTCGAATGAAAACTGAGACGTTTACAGGAAAATTATATTTAGCTTTTCTTAAAAATTAGTTAAGCTCTACAGTTTACGGTACTTTATTCTGAAAAACCCTGTATATTGATAATAAATATAACAGGGTGTTCCATTAAGAATGGGACATAGAAGATACTCTGATTAAAAATACTACGATCAAACGAAACATGCTTAGGTATAATTTTATCATTTTCCGAAATATAAGGTGTTATAGTTGAAAATTCAAAAATTATTATTGGTTATAATTATTATTCAGTATAATTTTACTAAATTCGTCAAATATTATTGTTGTCATAAGATACACATATCGGCAAAAAATATGTTAAATAAACTTTTCCACTGCAAATAAAATTCTAAATTTTATACTTTCCAAAAACTTATTTCGACTTTAATTTTACATTTTTTTTATATTTTTTAAATAAATCTTCTACTCTTGTTGGGAATTTGTATAAGTACATGAGTTATTTAAGAAACATCAAAAAATTTAAATTGTACGCTACTGACAAGGTTTACTGAATTTTTGACACCAAAAAAATAAAAAAATATAGCCATTAATAATTTTTGAACTTTAACACCCTGTATTTCGGAGCGAGTAATATTTTACCTAAGCATGTTTCGTTTATCGCCTTATTCTTAATCAGAGAATTTTCAGTTGTTTAAGTTAAATTTTAATGGGACACCCTGTGTTTTGATACAAGCACATTACATAATGAGATGGTTTAAAGTTTATAATGTGCCTATTTTTTCTTTAAATTGAATAACATAAAGTCAGACAAATACAAATGCCAAATGACAGAAAATTAATCAGTTGTCATGATTGGTTAGAAAAATTATTAAAATATTAAAGAATTGTACACTAGTTTAAAATTTTTTAATAAGTACTCGTAAATTAGATTTTTATTGTATAAAAAAAAAAAATGAATTTAATTGCTATAAATAAACTCTATTTTAATAATTGTAAGAATAGGAATTTTCTAAATTAATTGATAGGAAGTTAAAATTAATTTTAGAAACATTAAAATTAATTAAATAATCAAAATAAAAAAAATTTAAAAATTAAAATTATGAATTAAGCAAACATAGTGTAACTTATTCATATACAGGGTGCTAGTATATTCGATCGACAACTCTCTACCCGAGAGAATTTTCGTTAATTGATGAATGACCTTTAAAGGGCTTAGTTACCTAAATACAGGGCGTTGAAAGTTTTAACTTAAAATTTATAATTTTCCATAAATTAAAGGTCTTTCATTTTTTTTTTTTTTCAAATTTGACCTACCAATAATTTTCCAAATAATAACTATTAATATTTTGACACATAGATTAGAATTTAGAAATATTGAGTCGTTACAAATTATCCAAGTACATGCAGAATTTTGTTTAGAAAAAAATTCTACAAGACCGGTTGTTCATTTTAGCTCCATAAAATGTACACGTTAACTTGTACGCAATTCAAAAATTTATATACACGCGAAACGTCTTGACAGAATAGGTGATCTGTGTGCAGGCCGTTGGTGTTTACGCCGGTCGTAGCTAAGTATGGATTGAAATTTTTTTGTGGCGGCTAAGTCGCCACCCTACGACAAGTAATTAATACTTAAATATAGAAAAATAATATAATATTAAACGCTAAAACTTACCAATAATACATGAATCTATCGACTATTTTAATACAGTAAAATATTTTAAATTAACAAATAAATGGTACAGTCTGATATTTTTAATAGTAACAAATCATAATTGGTGTTCATCATACATACTTGTTTTGAATTTCAATTTATTTATTATTAAGAAATCTATATTTATTGCTACTAATTCTGTCTTGCACAGAGAACAAAAGATTGATTGCTGTGTATTTTGTGTGAAATTATTAGTGGTGTTCTTTTGTAATGATACCGGGTGTTCCATTAAGAGAGGTAGCCTATTTTTCAGAAACTAATAATAGTACAGCTTTGGGGAAAAAATATTTTAATCTTCAATGTTTTCTGAACAAAAAAGCTTTAGGTGTAATTTTTGTCATTTGTGAAATAAGAGTGGTGGGGGAAGGTTAAACTTTAATTTTGAAAAATGCTCATAACTTCGGTTTGGTTTATGTTATGTTGAGAATGGGGTGTTAAAACACTGCGACCTAAAAGATCTATTGTGTCCCCTTCTGTCACCAATGCACTAAGGAAATGTCTCAATGCCTATAACGACCCTTCCAATCATATTTTCTCAAGGAAGTGTAGAATTTGAAGTGGCTTCAAGTTAGGTAAATCTTTCTCTTCTATTTGATATCCTCCTAGACCGGTTTGGTTTGGTTACTGTATTGTGTTTTTTAAAAAATGCCTTTGTTGCTTGAAGAGGTGGTTGATATTATCGCTATTTATTTTAAGTGCCTGCAAAATGCGACTATAGCTACAAGGCTGTACGCGTTGAGAAATCCTTAAAGACGCCGGAACGGCAGCATAATGTTTACTTGTTTAGCAAATCGCTTTCGAACCACGGGAAGTGTCCTTCGCCCCTTACACCGCAGACAGGATATACAAGAAGAACTGAGGAAAATGTCATCAATGTTTTAGCGTACGTAGAGTTCAATCCCTAGCTAAGCGTTCGAGTAATTTCGAGATTTAGGTATTCCTCAGACTACAGTATTTCGAATATTGAAAGAACTAAGGTAATTATTAGATATATTATTATTATGATATCCTAATAGTGCTAAGCAATCTTTGTCTTAGGTTAGATCCATATCATATTGTGCTGACCAAGCTTTGACCGTCGCAGACTACGACAGGAGGTTAAACTACTGTCATTGGTTAATAAATATGATAGCGGAAGACAGAAACATTTTAACCCGAATTTTGTGGACGGACGAAGCAACCTTTCATAGTGACGTTGGAATCAATATGCATTATTGGTCAGCTAGTAATTCCGGTTGGATGCAGGAGGTGCAGCACCAAGGAAGGTGGAGCATGAACGTTTGGTGTGGCATTTTAGGCACTGAAATCAAAGGTCCTTTAATTTGGGATGAGCCGCTTAGAGGGCAAATATATTTAAATTTTTTGGACAATCACTTACCACTTCTCTTAGAAAATGTGCCGTTGGAAACCAGCCCATTTTGCAGCAAACGTCCGTAGATTTCTTGATCGCGCATTTCCTGATAGGTGGATTGGAAGAGGTATCCTATTTCAGTGGCCTCCGAGGTACCTATTGTTTATGTCTATAGTAAAAGACCAGTGGTAAAGTTTTTAATGATCGTATCAATACTATTTTCTATTCCAATTAGGCAAAATTGTCCCCTCGTTTTTGTTGGAGGTCACTGGATTTAACCTGTCTCGATTTCTACCTTTGGGGAAGATTGAAATACCTTGTTTTTTGTACGAGGCCTACGACAAGGGCAAATATGATTCCACGAATCACAGACGCTATTCGTAGCATATCTAGAGCGGAAGTGGAAAGAGCGGTTTTGTCAACCTGGGAAAGGTTGGAACTATGTGTTCAAAATGATGGAAGTCAATTTAAACATTTGAGACGGCATTGAGTATTAGGGCTTTTGTTTGTGTTTTTCAAAGCTTACTTGATATGCAAATATACACGCTCAATGGATTATTATACTTACAAGTAATTATGCATTCTTATCTAATATCGTTCGATTATTTAAAATATGTAAAAATCATGGTTGGGCATTAGGTTTTGCAGATATTTATAAATTTGATTTATACCTTAAAAAATAGACTTAGTAGAAAATGATGGGTCATTAAATGTGTTACATTTTTACGTTTTATTTATATTTTTGCTAAACTCTGCGGTTTGAAAAGAGATATCCAAATGCGGTTTTGCCAAAGTATTTGGCTCTTTTTTCTCTATCTAACTATGTAAAAAGGTATATATCGTTGTAATTAAATTTTTCGAAAAATTTCATAAAATTTGTCAGTTTTTAACTTAACGCCCTCTAGCAGCGTTCATAAAACGTAAGCAGTCACAGTTTATAAAGCTAAAAATGAGGCTGAAAAGGCTCTTCTAAACGAAACCAAGTTTACTCAATTCGGTAAAGCCAAACCGGAGTATTTTTCCAAATTAAAGTTTAACCTTCCTCCACCACTCTATTTCACAACTGACAAAAATTACACCAAAAGCTTTTTTGTTTAGAAAACATTGAAGATTAAAATAGTAATATTTATCAATATACTTTACTAGGTATTTTTTTGAGAAAATTACATTTTTATGTTTTGACGTCACAATTACGCCCCCTAGCGGCCACCCTACAAACTTGAAAATAATTTCCAGCAATTTCTCTTAGCCGTTTTTATCAAAAATATTTTTTCCCCAAAGCTGTACTATTATTAGTTTCTGAAATATAGCCGGCTACCTCTGTTAATGGAACACCCGGTACACACTTATCTATACTAGCCTAATTTTTATGTAAAACATTTTTTTTTATTTTTTATACACTGATATATGCCTCACTTCACTCATCCATACATCCATTCGTTATATGTTTAGGAATACTTCCAGTTTATCTCTTCATTGGAGTATTCCAATAGCATTCCTGATGTTTTTATAATTCTGACTTTATTAATTAACTGTTCTTTTTAACAGCTTCGCTAGTATTTTAGTGTTGTTAAACGTGTTGATTCCTCCGCTCTTCCAGCCGGAGTAAACGTTTTCCCTTCTCCCAATAATAAGTTGTTTTTTATTTCTTGCATTTTTTAGCTACTTCACAATTCCTTACTGGATGCTTTTCGCATAGTTTGTACAACTGGCAGCTCCAATCCAATTAAAGTCTGAATATGACTCACGTGTATGGCAATGGGTAATGTTAATAAAAATTAAATAAATGTTTTTTTTTTAAATGGTTAATAAAGAGTAATTATTTTTTATAAATAAAATTGATTAATATTCTCAATAGCTTAAGCAATTTTCTATATTATTATATTAATGCAAAATTATTCATTATTTAAAAAGTAATACTAATATTATTAAAAAGATTCAACAACAAAAAAAAAGCTAATATTTACTCGTTAACCAGTTGACTCCAAATCGAGACTTTCTATGTTATTTACTTTATCAAAAATTCAAATAAAACAGGTAAAGTTAACAATGACTCATGCATTTAACTTAATTTTTTCCATCCTAAATCAACAAGCGCTTAATTTTATAATAACACTCATTGTTTTTCCTAGTGGTTAAAAAAGAGTTTGTATTTGGAAATGATTCAATATATGTGACGATTTGTATTTGTATAACAATTCCACATATTGTTAGCATAACAAATTTACTGACGCCCCTATACTTAGGAAGTTTTCGTGTGTTTATTTGATATATCCTTATACGAATATAGCGTGTCTGCATTTAGAAAATTATTAATTTAATTATAAAGTACCATATTAGTAGTCCGCACCTCAAGTTCAAATTCGCTGTTAAATAAAGTACGCAATTTATGCAAATATTAATTAGATAAAATCAAAATTTACAAAACATATTTGTATTATAACTACATATTGGTCAACCGATAGAATTAAAATACATGACTTGCTGGACTGCCTCAGCAGTAGAAAAATATCATGGAGGAGGATGAATTCATTGCTCATTTGGATAGATAACTTGTACAACGTAGTTCCAGGCCTCCCTCTTGGGTCGTCTGGTCGATTCCCTAGTAGGATACCTGTCCTTGAGAATTCGATTGCCTGGAAAATGTTTCTGTAAAAGAATCTCTAACGTTTCGTTTTTTTACCAAGGTTTTTTTTACCAAGCCGACTTCCTGTCTCGGATTTTTGGCGAGAATCTTGTGAAGTCTAATACTTGCAGATAGATTTAATATACTCTGATAACCTTTGTTGTACTTCGTTAGAAACTTGCGATATTGGTCTCAGCAGCCTACTTATTTAGCTAGATTGAACAGATGTCGAATTGGTCCAGATTTCTGCTTCACCATGGACTCCTCTTTCCTTTAGTGGGCAGATATCTTAATATACAGTTATAGGGGCATTTTGAAATTGGTAATTCGTCACTTTCAATCTCTGAGCTATTCTAAATACGAGCAGTTGTATTTACGCTTCTTTGGCCCTCCTAAAGAGTTTGAAGTAAATAATCTGGAAATATTTTAAAATTTGATCATTTATTGCATCAGAACGGTTGACAATTGAACAATACTATTTCCATATTTAGAACAAAAAATCAAATGTGACCAACAAAACCTTCATTTACATTCTGATTAAATGTGTCTTTAACAGACTCTTCCAGGTCAACTGTAACGAGGTAAATAAGGAGATAGATAAATACTTGCTTAGCGGTCTCGTATGGTATATGGATGGATCCAAAACTAACAAGGGAACAGGCTCTGGCGTACATGGAATTAAACCCAAATGCGACATAATCGTCTCACTGGGAGAACATGCTACTGTAATTCAGACTGAAATAAATGCAATCGAATTGTGTGTACGAGAGAATTTAAGAAGGAAGTACAAAAAACAAACCATCCTAATTATCTCAGATAGCCAAGCAGCCTTAAAGGCTCTTGATTCAAACAGAATCAAGTCAAAGCTTGTCTGGAACTGTCTTGAAATACTAAATGATCTGGCAACCCACAACAAGGTAAAACTAGTGTGGGTACCAGGGCACAAAAGTATACAAGAAAATGAAAAGGCTGATGAACTCGCCAAAGAGGGATTAGATCTACCATTCACAGGACCCGAACCTGTATTTGAGATAAGCCAAGCCTCTGCTCGATAGGCAGTGAACAGGTGGATAACCACAAAACACCAAATTTACTAGCAACGGATAAGAGGCCACAGAATCAGTAAGCTCATGCTAAGGGGACCAAACCCACGCATGGCTACTGAAGCACTACAACTCGCAAGGCCTCAGATATCCACCATTGTGGAATTACTAACGGGGCACTGCTTGCTGAAACACCTTCATGTGATGGGATTACACAATGATCCCACTACGCGTAGACTCTGCATGGAAGAGAAAGAAACCTCATACCATGTGATCTTCGAATGCGAAGCTCTTACTAGGCGACGTTTCTTCCTTTTCGGCCTAGAACCGGAAAGAACGCCTCAGGAACACTTGGTAGGGAACCTATTAAAATTAACCAAAGACACAGGACTACTCCAAAGATAGTACCTGAATACGGGGAAAGCAGTGGAATACAATAGACCCAAGAGGCCGCAGTGTTCTGGGGCAAACCTAACCCTACCTGCTTACAACCGATAAAGATAAGAGCATATCAAATAGAAGAGGAAGATTTACCTAACTTGAAGCCATTCAAATCATACACTTTCTTGAAGATAGGATTGGAAGGGACATTATAGATATCTAAATATTTCCTTGCTGTATAAGCGACAGAAAGGGACATAATAGATCTTTTAGGTAGCAGTGTATTAACACTCCATTCCCAACATAACATGCTTTTTTATATCTTCTTTATCAATTTCATCCACCGGATATTTTTATAATTTTGTTCCCACCAGAGAAATTGGCGTGAACTTTGCCAACACACGTATATCAATTAAAACCAACCAGCGTAAACACTCATTTGCCGCAGTCAATAAAAACTCGAAAAAAAAAACGTTTCCTCTTTGCGTAATCTCTTCAACAACAAAAAAGCACAATGACATTTTTTCGCGTGACATTATAGGCATTTACACGCGACGTTAAGTGCCGCACACAACAATAAAGATAAAAATCTAGTGTGTGGATTTTACCGATCGATAAACTGACCGATGAGATAATTCCAACGGAAAATAGACAACGATGTGATTGAATGCTTTCAAAGCAAATAGTTGTGCATTTTGGGACTAATTTTGTACAATACGTGTTGATTTTATTTTTAAACTTATTCAAATCGGAAAGCTTTTCATTACCTACTATCAAATTTGCATTATTACATCAAGCGAAACAAGTATACATGGTGTTTTATTGTAAAACGGACATGGGTTAACCGAGCTGGTTTTAAATATTCTATGCACATTTTAGAGTTTTTTTTTAATGTTCTTGGTATTTGAAATTCTATGTCGTCAAAAGTCAAAAAAGAAAGACTGATAACAATCTACTTAAATTGAATTTTGGAGTGAACGATTCTGCATATAACTGATTTGATTCATACTTATATAATTTTTTTTTTAGTTTTACACCTGTCGCTATCTCCCTAATACGTTTGTAGTCTTATTGTACCACCATTTGAAGATCCTACTAATCCCTCGTTCTCCGTCATTCATTCTACGTCATCGATAGTGAGACGGCCCATGGTGGAACGTCCCAGTGGTCACTCAGCAGTGATACTTAAAATAAATAAAAATATATCGAAAAATAAACTTAAGCTAACTAGAGTGCCACAGGGCAATGTCTTGGGCGCTTTACTGTTATATTTTATTAATGATCTATCACATTTATACTTAGGCGCATGCAAAATGCATTTGTTTTCTGACGATACTTTAGTTTATATTATACTGGTAATACTTTTAATAATATAATAACACATTTAAATGAATGTCTTGAAAATATTGGTTTTGTATTAATAAAATAATGGTTAATGTAAATAAATGTAAGTATTTGATAATAAACAGCAAACACCAGGTAAAGTAGTAAATAACATTAAATTTGATGAACGTAATCTTGAAATAGTAAATAATTTGAAATATTTGGTATTGTTATTGATGAGAAACTTACTTTTAGTGAGTACATATATATTTAAAAAAAAAATTAACATATAATATACATATTTAGTAAAACATCATACAATAAGCATCTACTTATATTATATGTATATATGCTGTAATTCGGACCTTCAAAAACTTCAAATACTCCAAAATAAAAGTAAGCGTCTTTTGCTCAACTGTTATAGATTTGAAAATATAAATTGATTGCAGCAACAATTAAATTTTATGTCAGGCAAAAATATAATTAAATTCCGTACACTAGTTTGTCTCCATAAATTAATTAACAATATGCTACTGGAATACAAATAAAACAACTAGTCACGGTCACTCTACAAGATATAAAAAAAAGAATTTACTGAAGTTAGATTTGTAGAAATAAATGTTATACTCAAAATACTTCAAAATATATACCGTGAGCACCATAAGTCTTACCCCTCTATCTAACTCGTTACTGGAGTCTTGTTAGGAAAATCGCCGATTTCTACAGTGGACATTTTTGTATGAATAGTTTACCCTTAATTTCATCCCTTACTGGAGGGGAGCAACCCTTTCGAAAAATTTAAATGGCATGGGGTGGTGAGTGATAGCTCATTTGAACGAGGGTTTTATTCTCTATTCAACCATGTAAAAAAATTTGAAATTTGCTTAATTAATTCTCGACTAATTGTTGTTTCAGAATAACGGAAATTAACGTAGGGCACTCATCCTTAGAATTAAAATTCGGCCCTGCATAATTTCGGTTTTGGTTCAGACGTGAAGTAAGCCTTTTTGCCTTTAGAAGGTCAATATTAGTTTAGTTGCTTTCGTATTTTGTGAGGTTTTATTATTTTTAAACATTAATAAATCAACACGTAATGAAGCAAATTTAAATTTTTTTTGCACGGTTGAATAGAGAATAAAACCCCCTTTCAAATGAGCTATCACTCACCACCCCATGCCATTTAAATTTTTCGAAAGGGTTGTTCCCCTCCAGTAAGGGATGAAATTAAGGGTAAACTAATCATACAAAAATGTACATTGTAGAAAACAAAAATCGACCTGTCTCGGCGATTTTCCTAACAAGACTCCAGTAACGAGTTAGTTAGGGGGGGGGGGGGGGGTAAGACTTATGATGCTCACTGTATAATAATTTACCAGAAAGGACCTCGCAATAATCTTATGGAAATTGGGTTTCTGTCAAATTGTCTGAATTTTTGATATGTTGTAGATTTTGTCATCCTGAACAAAAGTCTCCATGGGCACAAAGTGCCAAAATGAATATTTTGGCAGCTAAGGAGCTGCCAAAGCTCCCCTGACCCGTTGCAAAACTATTCATTTTCAATACTATTTACAGATGTCAAAAGCATATTTTAATTATTCTAATATATAGGGTAATGTTTTTGAGGTCACTGGATTCAACCCTCATGTCAGATTGGACAAATTGACCGTTGACAGCTGTCAATTCACTGTCAACGAGGAATATAAAAGAGTTTGGGTTCAATTCTCATGTCAGATTGAACAAATTGACAGTTGACAGCGAAAAGAGGATATTTACTTTTATATTCCTCGTTGACCGTGAATTGACAGCTGTCAACGATCAATTTATCCAATCTGACATGAGAATTAAATTCAGCGACCTCAAAAACCCAAACTCTCGTTGTGAAAAGAGGATATTTACTTTTATATTCCTCGTTGACCGTGAATTGACAACTGTCAACAGCCAATTTGTCAAATCTGATATGAGGATTGAATCCAGTGACCTCAAAAACATTACCCTATATATTAGAATAATTAAAATATGCTTTTGACATCTGTAATAGTATTGAAAATGAATAGTTATGCAACAGGTCAGGGGAGCTTTGGCAGCTCCGTAGATGCCAAAATATTCATTTTGACACGTTGTGCCCATGAAGACTTTTATTCAGGATGACAAAATCTACAACATATCAAAAATTCAGACAATTTGACAGAAACTTAATTTCCATAAGATTATTGCGGGGTCCTTTATAATATTTTCAAATACTCAACTCAATTAATATGATTAACACAAGTTTTTAAAAAATATACGAGTAATAACAGGTAGACAAGAAACTAGAACCTTAATCTTGTCCTAGAAAACAACCTATACTGATTTATTTATTCTCATTCAAAAATTCAAATTATTCTTTCAACTTTTTTTTTATAACTTTTGTGCTACCATTTAATTATGTTTGTCCTATACGTTAAATCACTTTATTTTATTACATATCTATGTAGTTGGTGATAAAAAACAACACGTATTATGTCCCGGTGATGGGAGCTGTCGTGCAACCTGTCAAATTCAAATTGTTTCTTATCGATGGAGTTTTAGGTTTTTTGCTTGCAATAAAATAATTTGGTTCTTTGAAGAAATATTTTGTTTTTAATTTATAAAACTTCACAGTCCACAAATAAGACATGTTTTTGGCATAATTGTTTTCTTTATTAATAAAAGTTTTTAGACTTTTTCTAGAAATGGAAAAATTATGTCGTAACATGACTATACAAATTGGAATTTTGTAAAATAGATTTTGACAGAGTCCACTTAAGGTTTGATTATTTATTAAATTTAGTAGCCAGTTTCAAATATATTACTACCTTGCATTGTTGAACCCACTTCAAATAAAACAGTATTTTGATTTTTTTAGGTTCTTACTTAATATGAAATAAACTTTGAATTTAGAAAAAAAAAACAGAATCTTTTAATTTAACTGCTATGTTACAAGCGAAAACAATTGGTCCACCCTGTATATATAGTCCATAAAACAAATGTGTGTGTTATTTGCATACTATTTTATTATTCTAATTTTGAATTCCATTTGAAATTTGAGAACATTTTTGGGGCTACAAAATTTATTAAGATGGATCATCATATTATTAAAATTATGAAGATTTGGTTTGATTAACAAATTAGAAGTTAAAACACTTTTGTGGTGATATCAACACTTAATACTTACTTAATACCATTTGAAAAAAGAAGATAAGTTGCAGATAGTCAATAATTGGTGAAACTTACCTGAAAAAGAAAACAGTATGTTAGAAAATCTTAATTTATTTAGTCTGCTTAATTCTAATAATGTTTAGTCACCAGCATTACATTTACAGAATTTGGAATTTTGTAATGTCGGAAATACGGCATATCCTCACTAAATATCGTGCTTGCAAGTTATGTAGTTATAGTATCTAGGTGTAGAATTATTATTCTAAAATAAAAAAAAAATTTAATACCGGCTAACAACTTTTATTTTAAAAATGTTTAAGTGTATGAAATATATATGAAATATATAAATAAACATAAATAAAGTTCTTGATATGACTATTATATCTATATACATCTATTTCCATCTATATCGTCAATGTGAATTCATTTAAAAGCTAAGCCTTCGCCCCAAAATTATGCCTTTATATGGTTGACACCACTCAAATTTAAGAAAGCTAGAAAGAATATACAATGTCTAAAAAGTTTGTATTGTTTCTCCATCCACTATTAGTCCGATCAATTTAGACATCCGAGGGTACAAAAATTCCCACCCAGCTGAAAATTGGTAGGATTGTTCAAAACACCATTATAAATGAAACCTAAAAAGTCCTTATCAATCCGGCACCTGGAAAAAAATTTACTCGGGGTCAAATATCACAAAAACGGGTTTTTCGCGATTTTCAGCAAAACGGTAAGTTTTATCACAAAATTAGTTAAGACAAAAATTGTACAGCAGCAAATGTCTAAGAGTCTATAAAGAGTCTAAGAGCCCCACCGTTTCGGAGATATAACGATTCAAAAAGTTAGAAGAGTTGTAATCGTCGTAATATGCAACGGGTGTGAAGTTATCCACATCCACAAATGTAAACTGAGAAAAATATAACTCTATCGTAATAGTCATATAACTTGGTTCAAATTACCTGTAGAGGCTTTTCATTTGTAGATTTCAATTGGGGAGGTTTCAATACACAGCAACCATACCCGCAATTAACTTTTGCTTTGTCTCAGGGGGTGCAATTAGGGGTGAAATTTAAAAAAAAATCATAGAAGCCACAAATGGCTTTGTACACCTTTCTGCTTGGGATATGTTATGTAGTTTACTCTTTTCTTCATCCCCGATACCATGCTGGAGTTTGTCGAGCCGTCTGAGGGGGTGCAATTGGGGATGAAATTAAAAAAAAAACATAAAAGCCACAAATAGCTTTGTACACCTTTCTGCTTGGGATATGTTATGTAATTTTCTCTTTTTTTCATCCATGATAGCATGCTGGAGTTTGTCGAGCCGTCTCAGGGGGTGCAATTGGGGGTGAAATTAAAAAAATCATAGAAGCCACAAATGGCTTTGTACACCTTTCTGCAAGCGATATGTTATGTAGTTTGCTCTTTTCTTCATCCCAGATACCATGCTGGAGTTTGTCGAGTCGTCTGAGGGAGTGCAATTGGGGATGAAATTTAAAAAAAAATCATAGACGCCACAAATGGATTTGTACACCTTTCTGCTTGCAATATGTTATGTAATTTGCTCTTTTCTTTCTCCCAGATACCATGCTGGAGTTTGTCGAGCCGTCTGAGGGGGTGCAATTGGGGATGAAATTAAAAAAAATCACAGAAGCCACAAATGGCTTTGTACACCTTTTTACTTGAGATATGTTATGAAGATAGCTATTTTCTTTATGCCTGATACCATGCTGGAGTGTCGAGCCGTCTGAGGGGGTGCAATTGGGGGTGAAATTAAACAAAAAAATCATAGAAGCCACAACTGGCTTTGTACACCTTTCTGCTTGGGATATGTTATGTAGTTTGCTCTTTTCTTCATCCCTAATAGCATGCTGGAGTTTGTCGAGTCGTCTGAGGGGGTGCAATTGGGGTGAAATTAAAAAAAAATCACAGAAGCCACAAATGGCTTTGTACACCTTTTTACTTGAGATATGTTATGAAGATAGCTATTTTCTTTATGCCTAATACCATGCTGGAGTTTGTCGAGCCGTCTGAGGGGGTGCAATTGGGGGTCAAATTAAACAAAAAATCATAGAAGCCACAAATGGCTTTGTACACCTTTCTGCTTGGGATATGTTATGTGATATATTTTAAATTTCGGAAAACTTATATAAGAACATATTGTCCATATTTCTATTATTTCAGCTCAGAATCACTTCTCTTTTTCCGGATGTGATATTTTTTATTTCTACAGCTTAATGATTTGGAATTTTAAAAATAAAAAAACATAAAATCGAGAAGGGCCCTCTTAATTTTGACAAAAAGGAAAAATATAAAATTATCAAAAAAGATCTTTATGAAGAAAAGAGCCAACTAGATAATATATCACAAGCAGAAAGGTGTACAAAGCCATTTGTGACTTCTATGGTTTTTTTTATTTCACCCCCAATTGCACCCCCTCAAACGGCTCGACAAACTCCAGCATGGTATCTGGAATGAAGAAAGGGGCAAACTACATATCATATCGCATGCAGAAAGGTGAACAAAGCCATTTGTGGCTTCTTTAATTTTTTTTATTTCACCCCCAATTGCACCCCCTCAGACGGCTCGACAAACTCCAGCATGGTATCAGGCATAAAGAAAATAGCTATCTTCATAACATATCTCAAGTAAAAAAGTGTACAAAGCCATTTGTGGCTTCTGTGATTTTTTTTAATTTCATCCCCAATTGCACCCCCTCAGACGGCTCGACAAACTCCAGCATGCTATCAGGGATGAAGAAAAGGGCAAACTACATAACATATCCCAAGCAGAAATGTGTACAAAGCCATTTGTGGCTTCTATGATTTTTTGTTTAATTTCACCCCCAATTGCACCCCCTCAGACGGCTCTACAAACTCCAGCATGGTATCAGGCATAAAGAAAATAGCTATCTTCATAACATATCTCAAGTAAAAAGGTGTACAAAGCCATTTGTGGCTTCTGTGATTTTTTGTTTAATTTCATCCCCAATTGCACCCCCTCAGACGGCTCGAAAAACTCCAGCATGCTATCAGGGATGAAAAAAAGAGCAAACTACATAACATATCCCAAGCAGAAAGGTGTACAAAGCCATTTGTGACTTCTATGATTTTTTGTTTAATTTGACCCCCAATTACACCCCCTCAGACGGCTCGACAAACTCCAGCATGGTATCTCAAGTAAAAAGGTGTACAAAGCCATTTGTGGCTTCTGTGATTTTTTTTTAATTTCATCCCTAATTGCACCTCCTCAGACGGCTCGACAAACTCCAGCATGGTATCTGGGAGAAAGAAAAGAGCAAATTACATAACATATCGCAAGCAGAAAGGTGTACAAAGCCATTTGTGGCTTCTATGATTTTTTTTATTTCACCCCCAATTGCACCCCCTCAGACGGCTCGACAAACTCCAGCATGCTATCATTGATGAAAAAAAGAGAAAATTACATAACATATCCCAAGTAGAAAGGTGTACAAAGCTATTTGTGGCTTTTGTTATTTTTTTAATTTCATCCCCAATTGCACCCCCTCAGACGGCTCGACAAACTCCAGCATGGTATCAGGGATGAAGAAAAGAGTAAACTACATAACATATCCCAAGCAGAAAGGTGTACAAAGCCATTTGTGGCTTCTATGATTTTTTTTAAATTTCACCCCCAATTGCACCCCCTGAGACAAAGCAAAAGTTAATTGCGGGTATGTTTGCTGTGTATTGAAACCTCCCCAATTGAAATCTACAAATGAAAAGCCTCTACAGGTAATTTGAACCAAGTTATATGACTATTACGATAGAGTTATATTTTTCTCAGTGTACATTTGTGGATGTGGATAACTTCACACCCGTTAATATGCACACGTTTCCACGCCACCTTTGAGGTAGTGTACTTAGCGGGTTTTTTTAACGTGGTTTCCCCGGTAGGCCTATTCCACGGATCTGTTGCGACTCTTCTTAATTTAAAACTATTGAATAATAAAAGATATTGGCAAGGGTTGAAAATGATAAAAGCGGTGTAAATAAAAAAAATAGGGAAATTTATTCGTTGGAATCATAATTCTCAAATATTTCTGCTTCGTCTTCTACTTGTTCTTTTTCTTCTCCTCGTTCTTCTTCCTCTCCTTGTTCTTCTTCTTCTTCTTCTTCATCATCCTGGGTGCATGTGAATTGGCTGAATAGTGATACATCGCATGTCTCCTCGTTGGTATCAAACGAGTCCTCAAGTGTTGATGATTCAACATTGGAGCACGACCAGCCTTGACAATTAGTGCATGCTAGAGAACAAAACAGTTCAACTTTTTTACAACGACATTTAGCACTACATCTCTTTTTGCAGTTGCAAAAAATTGTGTTGAGCAGTTTTTCGGTAGTAAAGTTTGAACTGGTTCTAATGCATTGTCGACCAACTTCCAACCCCATTCTTTTGGGTGGGTCTAGCTCATAACCAAGCCACACTTGAACTTGGTAATATACCCGTAAAAAATGTTGATGAGCAGCCGAAGAAGTTGGAGGAAGACAAACTAATTGTACTTATTTATTATTTCCAGTATTTTTAACGAAACTTATCTAAACACGTAGTTTTTTAGGAGCTCCATATATAGAGAGAATTCCGTAAATGATAACTTCTTGTGGAGTAGAATTACTGTTTTTAAAAACTTCAGCACACTGAACAAAATCTTGGTTTTCAAACATTTTAAAAACTGCTGTTTTACCCCTCCTGAAAAATGCAGATGTCGTATTCACAGCCAGTTATTGCGTGTAAAAATAGTACATGATTTTGATACTTTGCAGAAGTAGATAAACTTTTTGACGAATATATTTCGGATTGATGTTGAGATTTTCCAAGCTTTAAAAAAAATAGTTTTTTCTATTCCGAGCAGTGAGTAATACGAGTAAGTCAACATCTTCACTTACAACAATCGTTGTATCTGTTAAATTGAATTGCTCTATTGCTGTTTCAACTATCACTACATCAGCATCATTATTAGCTTGTTTTACCAATATATTTTCAGCAATAAACTTTTCTTTTAACATTGAAATGAACCGAGATTTGTTGTGAGTATTAGCAAGAAATTTCTGTTGACTGGTAGGAATTGTCATTGAATGATCAAATAAAATATCAGAAGATGAAGATGTTGCTAAAGTTCTACGACGTTGTTCTGGGGTTTTAATATTTCTCGTAAAGTCATTATAGCCATTATAGCATACGGAAAATGTCCAGAGGCGTGAAAATAAGGAAGCATCTCTTGAACGCAGTTTAAATGAGCTTTCCAATTACGACGATTACAACTCTTCTAACTTTTTGAATCGTTATATCTCATTTTTTATAGATAATTATCTGCTCTACAATTTTTGTCTGAACTAATTTTGTGATAAAACTTACCGTTTTGTTGAAAATCGCGAAAAACTCGTTTCTGTGACCTTCGACCCCGAGTAAATTTTGTTCCAGGTGCCGGATTGATGAGGACTTTTTAGGTTTCATTTATAATGGTGTTTTGAACAATCTTACCAATTTTCAGCTGGGTGGGAATTTTTGTACCCTCACTCCTATTTTTTGGTCTAATTTGACCGGACTATATAGTATCCAAATTAATTACTAAATCTCATGAAAAGAAAAAAGCAGTAGGTAGCCTACCTACCTATTTTGAAATCGGAGATACAAGCAGAAACAGGATATAAGATAAACAAGGGTATAAAAAACAATGTAAAATTTTATTGTTCGTAAATATGCTTATTCCAGCATGATATTATTATTATTTGGAATTTTGTACGAGTCATCCTGCTATAAAAAAAATATTGTTATAAAAACAATAATAAAATTTATATTTTTTAATCTTTTCAGCAGTAAAGTATACAAACATTCTTTTTATCCCCTTATTGACAGTAAAAACAGCAGATTTTCTTTTTTATTAACATACGGTGTTCATACTTTATGCGAATGTAAAATTTATACATAAACTTAAACGGAACGTGCATTTGTTCCAGAGAAATCCAGAAAACACGTATTTGTAAAGATATTTCATGGGGTGTTCAGGAAACAGGAAATCATACTTTTAGAAGTTATTTTTTAAATTTTTTTTATAAAGAAATCGCGAAAAATTGGGCTATTTAGATAAACTTACAAAGATATACAGGACGAGCGAACAATTTCTATTTATTTTATGCAGGCCGAGCTTCCAAATACAATCTTGAGTTTTAAAACATACAATGTCTCCAGATCGTATGTCGTTACTATTTCTAGATTACTGGGATATGGGAGGTTCCCCTCTCACCTTCATAAAATAGGAATGTAGCCTTGTGAGGAGACATCAATAATAGATACGAAAATCTTTTTTCTGAGAAAAATCACCTCAATGAAATTAAAACATTTAGATCTTCTCTTACAATCTATAATATATCTCTCCCCACAAGCACAAGTGTGTTACTTAGATCTTAAATTTTTTTGTTTAAAAATATTTTTATAATTCAACAATTTTAAATTATTTTCATTTTCTTTCAACATTAACTTACGCAGCGAAAGTTTTAGAGTCTTGTATAACTGCATATAACTCTCTGTAAAAGACACTATTTCCAATCACCAGCATGGATTGATTCATGAACTCGAGATCCACAATGGGAATGGGACAATTCGCCGTCGTCGATTCGCCGTCAGCCGATTCGCCGTCGCCGATTCGCCGTCAGAATATACATTTTATAGAGGTTTTGGATTTAGAAACAAATGAAATATGTGAGAACATAAGAACTCTTTCTTTCATTTTCTTTTAAAATAGATACAGTTAAAATTTCATTAGAATCCATATTGATTTAGGTAATGAGCATAAAGGTAGATATTAAAATTAAGAATTTTAACAAAAACCATTAAACGTTATACCTACTATTCACTTTTATTCAAGTACATATTAATGTTACGAATTGTTTCATTTTTCTTGGTATTAGGGTTTAGCATTAAACTGTTTACCTACCTATCTATCTTTCACTTGAATTCAAGTACCTATTAATGTTAGCCCACAACTATGAAATGTAACTATCATAATAATATTTTTAATAAAAATTTAAATGAAACATTGATTCCTCGTTTTATTTAAGTATAATATAATAGTAGTTTGGGCAACTAGAGTGGATATGATGGCCATATCGCTCGAAGACGAAATTTAATCGTCTGAGTGCGATGTGGACAATCCACTCGAGTTGTACAGTATATTTTTTGTATTACCCACTAACTAAATTTACAAATAAAAAAAATATTTTAGGTTATTAAAACAAAATAACTAATTTTAAAATAATTTATGACTTTTAATAATTTTTAAAACAAAATAAACGAAAAAAAAAGTTAATTTAATTTTTTCCCCATCCAAAAATCGAGCTCCAATCCTCTGCATGGAAGGCAAGAACGCTAATCCCAAGACCACCTACTCTTTTATTTTTGTTGCTTTAATGCTCGTAATTAAATGAATTGCATATAGTTTTATTTAAATTAACAAATGAATTGTAATTATAGACGAAATAAAAAAAGAAATGTCATTATTTATTGATTCTACACAAAAATAACCCATTTTAATGTATGTTTAATCTAAATGACTAAAAAATATACTGACAATTACTTTGACAGAATTGTCACTTATTTAAAATTTTAAAAATAATAGCAGACGGTTGATCAAAATATGAACGGTGATTGGAGGATTTATTTTTTTGCCGTGTTCTCACTACCTAGAATGGATATGAAATATATTCGTTCCGTTGAAGGCCATTGCATACTTTTTCGTTTTGTAATCTATGTGTAGACAAAGTAATAGCCATGTGGGTGTAGAAAAAATAAATATCGATTATGGTGAAATTTAAATTGCATTTTAAAAGCTTATTGCATGCCTTGATTTCTATAACAAAAAAATAAATATTATGTTCTATAAATATAAAAACCTATGAAATGTTAAATATCCTGACGGCGAATTGGCGACGGCGAATAGGCTGACGGCGAGTCGACCCTACGGCCAGTCGGCGGATTGTCCTAGACCCATCCACAATAAGCAATTTAACATTTAGTTACTACTTATATGAATCATTAGATAGAGGTCTAGTTGATGCGGTGTATACTGATTTCGACAAAATCAGTCATGTAATACTTCTTAAAAACCTACAATGATCTGTACCAATGATATGTACCTTTCATTATTTAAATCTTATCTATACCAAAGAAAGCAATTTGTTAACTCAAACGGATTCTGCTCAAGTATCTATATAGCAGCTAGTGGAGTTCCTCAGGGATCTAATTTAGGTCCTTTGCTTTTTCTATTTATTAATGACCTGTGTGATGAAATTAATACTAACCAATTAATATTCGCTGATGACTTCAAATTATACGCTTTTATTTCTACTTTATAAAGAGCCTAATAAGAGACCCCTTTTTAAAATATTGGGGTTCCTAATAAGAGAAAGGGGTCTCATATTGGGATCCCCTGTCTCTTATTAAGAACCGTACATATATTTTGGATACTCAGTAAGAAGGTTTAAGCTAAATATTATTTCCTGTTTTCACACATTGGACAAATGAAGTTTGCATCTTCTGCACCACAATATTCGTGCGCCCATCGGTAACATTTTATGCACTTTACCCATTGTTCACCATGTGTGTCCGCAGAATACAGGTTCGTACAAAACAGGCACTCTGCATCATTGTCTTCTTTATCGCTGTCGTCGTTGTAAGGAACTTCCGAATCGCTTTCATCACTTGAAGAATCAGCAACTGGTTTCTTCTTTTTTTGTATTGTCTTGTTACTGCTTGGATGATTTGTGGTCTCATTAAATTTTTATTTCTTGGTTTTTTGTAGTGTCTTGCTACTGCTTGGAAGATTTGTAGTCTCATCAAATTTTACTTTCTTGGTGACTTTCTTGACTTCACTGTCGGTAGAATTACGTTTTCCCTTCTTATCCAAACTTGCTATTAGCTCATCTTTGTACGGAGACAAGGTGATTAAGGCTGCACTTCCGGCTCGTACACTGGGCTTTTTTGCCAAGATTTTTGGGAGAGATTTTATTTGAACTGGACTTACAAAATTCTTAGTAATAATTGGACAAGGTTGTTCTGTTGAGGAAACTGGAAGGACCTGTTCAACTTCAGACGAATCCGATGAAGTTCCTGGACAGGATTGTTTTACTCCTAGAGCATCTTTTGTCGTTACTGAAGAAGAATCTTCATCTAAATTATTTAAAGTTTCTGTTTGTGGTTAAGATAAAATGTTTGCTGTATTTAGAGATTATTCATTTTCTTCAAAAATGGCAGCAAAGTCATTATCACGAAATATATGCTTATTGAGGGGATAAAGACCAGTTTTTCTAAAAGAGTTGACCGAGACCTCCATCGTAGCTGCTCGATTGTAAGCTCCAGAAAATAATCGTGCGATGATAAAAGGAGTTACAATTCTATTAGGATGATTTCGCAACCAAGTCTCAATTTCTTGGGCGTAGTAAGTTTTTAGCGGATTCATAAAGCCCACATCTAACGGCTGCATACGGTGGGTACTATGAGGTGGTAGGCAAAGAATTGAAATATGGTTGTCTCTTGCCTTAGTTATTACTTCGATGTTGCGAGTATGCGAGTAGTGACCATCGAGCACTAGTAACATGGGCTGAGACGATGTCTAAGCCACTTTTTTCCTGCGGTACCTTTGTTGTTTGAAAATGGATGTCGAATGTTATTATTGCTAATTTGAAAGCCATACGTTTCACATCTGACCTTCGCAAACCAAAAATCTGTTATCCATATTGAGACAATACTGAACTAATTCAGCCTCTATTTCTTTATTTAACGCAGGTTTTCTGAAGTTACGTTAGTTTGTTTCACATAGCGTTCGAGGGTGCCTTTTGGCACACCAAAATGCGTTGATGCCTTCTTATACCCCATATCGTGTTGCCTAACTGCCTTAATTGCCAACACCATGTGTTCTTTATTCCAGGTTTTTCGTCTTTTAGGTGAATCCGCCTGAAAAAATTATTTGAATTAAATACTTTGTAAAAAAGTTGGCAGCTCCTAATAAGAGACCCTCTTCATGATAGGAACCCACAGGGGTCTCTTAATAGGGACCAGTAACACGATAAACAAAATATATTATTAGGTTAAATAATTTTAAACTTACCACAGTTAAATTCGCATTACAATAGCTATCTAACCAAATTTTAAGAAAAAATCTCGTGCTTACCATTTTGAAGATACAATTATTTGCACCAAACACTGTAAAAACTTCCTCAGGCACGTTCCACGAATTTATCTGTCAGATGTGTGTTTCGTCGAACTGAGCGACACCTAACGACACATTGACGAACTGCGTAATATAGGGTAACTGTAAAATTAGGTGGTGTGTTCCTAAACTGCAGAACAAGTGAGATCGCATGGGGTCTCTTATTAGAGAGGGTCTTCTTATTAGGCTCCTTTACCTTATGATTGTGTAGTATTACAGAATCAGCTGACTTATTTAGAAAATTGGTGCCTCAAAAATAGATTATATTTGAATATTAATAAATGTAAAGTAATAACTTTTCACGCAAATCAAATACTATACATTACCCATATTCGATTAACTATGTAAAATTGGAATGTACCGAAAATAACTGGGATCTTAGAATTATTTTTGATAGCCAATTAACGTTTAATAATTATATTAACCAAATATTTTAAGGTGAAGGGGGAGAAAAAGTCCTTTATATCTCACAAGGAAAGTCAATGTTTAATTATTTAACAAAACATTGAGTGCGACCGGTTTCGAAGTGTCATCACTTCATCTTCAGGCTCGCCTAGTGGAAAGGAGAATATGTGGTGTAAGGTGTGTTAACTTGGAGCAAACGATATATAAAATAGTAAAAAAGAGAAAACTCACCATACTCTCCATCCACTAGGGAATACTACAAAACAAGTTTCATCAAATGTGGGGTGAAATAAATTGTAAAATGAACAAAGTTTACAAGTTAAAAATATTAGAAAAAACAAATATTAGTCAATTGAAATAGTAAAAATTTAAAATATTCAAGACCATACAAAACAAATCACATACATTAAACAGATTAAAAGATAAGGCTTATTTTAAACAACCTTGTTGTTTTTTCAAAAAACTAACATTTTTGAAAGGAGACCTGTCAAGTTAAGGCCTCTACAGGTGGTGGCAAGTATTAACAAAAAAATTCTTGGGTAAACCCATGACAGGGTATAGGTAATAAGATGTAAACCATGAGTGAAGAAATATTTATTATTTATTATATAAGATTTGGGCCATGAACCAATCATCAAGTGTATGTGATGTTGTAGGAAGAAGAAATGACTGGGTTAACTGTTGTGAAGCAACTGAAGAATAAAAGAATCTTCTTTTATTCTTCCCATATATTTTCAGTATATGCTAATGATTGAGAAGGTTCAAAAGAGGTTTCTCAAATTTTTACAATTTAAAATTGATGGAGTTCATCCTATTAGAGGTATGGACTACGATAATCTATTAAATAATTTTGATTTTGTTTCCTTACAAAAATGTAGGATGCAGGGGTATGTTTTATACTTACATAAACTCTTAAATAATAAAATTGATAGCTTTGAATTGTTATATAAAATTGATTTTCAAGTTCCTAGATTGACTTCTTAGCATAATATACCATTTCAATGTAAAAGAGCTCAAATAAATTTATTGCAAAAATTTCCAATAAATTTTATGTGTTATGCCATCAAGATATCTAAATTTTATGATATCTTTTGCTGTACCATATGTGAACTAAAAAACAAAACTCGTGCACACCTTTAGTTTATTTTTTTTTTGTTTTTTTTTTTTGGCTTTTTTTGTTTTTTAGTTGATATAACAATATTTTGCTAATAATAATTGAGAGTTTATTTTATTCTATATTTAAATTCTTAACTAAATAGTTTGAATAAGGCAATTTTTTTACATTACTTAATGTACTAATCTGTAGTGCTGTACTGATATTTACATTTAATTTAGCTTTTATTCTTAACTTTTTGTATTTGCTTTGTAAATGGTTTATACTGTTGGGCAATAAACGCTACTATTATCCAAAAGAACGGTATAGACAACGCTATTAAATAGAGAGAAATAAAATACGTCACCGACTGCGAGCCATAATATCCCATCCTTGCCATCGAAAGGGCGTGGTTACACCAGTTACTCTTTTTAAGCCTCTCACGTGCAAATATAATTAAGCGTCTCATCTATATTTTGCTTGGTGTGTAGGTTAACGTACTGTATACAATTATTCAGAAGAACATTGATTGAACGAGATTGATTTAGATAAATTTTAAGTCATTATTTTTTTTTATAGATACGGCGAGATACAATTCATGTACCTCATGATTAATAATTTTTACGCGAAAATATATTACTGTAAATATTTGCTAAAAATGGTCTTGCACCTTTTATTTGAGCTATGCCTGGAATTTCGCATGTCTACATTATAAAACTATATATATGTTGCTGAACCCAACATTTTTATTGTTTCGGATATTTACGACTAAATTTTATGGACCGAAAAAAAGGCAAGGACATTATTTTTAATACTTTAAATTACGTTTTACAATACAATCCATAACAGTTGAAAAATCTACACAAAGTTACATTCAAATGGTTATTTATTGAGAATTAAATCAAAACAAATTTTTGACGGTACTTCTATCTATGTTATGTATTTTAATTAGTAGCGTATTTGATATCTCTAGATATTTTGCTTTCTACAACAAACAAACAAACAAACAAACAAACAAACAAACAAACAAACAAACAAACAAACAAACAAACAAACAAACAAACAAACAAACAAACAAACAAACAAACAAACAAACAAACAAACAAACAAACAAACAAACAAACAAACAAACAAACAAACAAACAAACAAACAAACAAACAAACAAACAAACAAACAAACAAAATAACAAACAAACAAACAAACAAACAAACCGTTATATGGTATATGGAAACAGAGCGAACAGATCATTTTAAGGCAGATAAATAAAGAAAAAGCCATTTATTTAATTAAGTATCATCTACTAATATAAAAATCTGTTATTTTTATTCCCAATTTTAATGCACGAAACAATTGAAAGTTTAATCTTCCATATAAGTTAAATAGCGGTATCAAAAAAGATGGCTGAAATTATTATTGCCCTTCCAGATAAACCACTAAATGTTGACGGTTTAACTATAAAAGGTATTATCAAGTTAAATTATTAGTTATGAATAGAGTGATAATTAATCTATGGTCCAGCGAGTTAATTCATTAAATTTCTTGCGCAACAATTAATTATAACTATTACGATTTGACTGGTCTTTTATTAATAAGCACTTCGCATCCCCTTTGATTTTGAGCCCCTTTAACAAAGTTTTGAAGGAGTTCTTCGGTAGTTAAGAGCTAACTCTACTTAACAACAACTTATAACGTCGACGCCCACACGAACTTAGCAGGTTATAGAAATAATTCAATCTACAAATTAGTCCGGTAACTTTTATCATCTATAATACGGTAACGTTTGCATTATCTTGCTGATGATAGTAAACACTAAAAAATAATCTAATCACAATAGCGATGTTATAATATCCGATGTATAAGGTATGATCACAAAATTATGTACTTAATATGTAGTTCTAGTTAGTTCATGTTGTAATTTGTTAGATCCACGTAATAAGCGACTATATACAGGGTAACTATAAGACGTCGTCCTGTATACATGGAACTCCAAGTTTGTGATGTTTTTTTTTTATTTATCTTAATTCTTAAAATTTCTATTTAAATTTACTAGGACATAATATGATTTCCCTAGCTAGTTAGTTCCTAGGTTTGGATCCGAGAGACCTGTGTAACTAGATAATTTCGTCCTATTTGCATGGAACTCCAAGTTAATGATGTGCTTTTTTTGGTTTATTAATTTGGTTCTTTAGATTTCTGTTTACATTTACTACGACATATGATTTTTCTAGCTAGCCCGTTCCTAATTTTCGGTGCAAGAGGCCTGTGTAGCAGGTTGTGTTCCCAAAATATTATCTACGTTAGACCAATTTTGCTATTTTAACTTTATATACGGAGCAAGTGTAGATTAAAGTAGGAAAATCACTAACCACAATATTGTTACGAAATGGATGGGTCTCTTTGTTAATTTGGAAGCATAAAAATTATGGACTTGCGTGTTTTTTTGTGGATCGAGTGAGATCCTCCATCTGCTGTACCAGCAACAATAATTTTGGGCTACCGAAAGCAAAACAATATCATCGGCATAGAGTAGACATTTTATTGATGGGTAGTTTAATGGTGGCAGGTCTTAAGTGTAAATGAGGTCTAGTAGAGAGATCAGGACGGACTTCTGAGGTATTCCAGCAAATGGAGCAAATGAGTCTGACAAGGCGTTGCCTATTTTGACCGTGGTGGATCTATCAGTGAGGTACGAGTGTATGAACTTAAATATATTTAAGCAGCAGCAGCAGTAGCGAAGAAAGCGATAATTAAAAAATATATTATTAAAAAATTGTCTTGTTCGAATATTTTTGAATATTTTTATATTAGTATAATTTCGTATATTACAATAAAAAATATAAAACTGTATAAGTATTCATTTTTATTTGAATCTTAAAACAATTTTCTTATGATTGCAAATGTTTGATATTATTAATTATTAATCTATAGAAAATCAGTTCTTTTTTATATCCACTTCAATCTTCAATCAAGTTATAACTTAATAAATAGCACTTTAAAGATGATAGCACATTAGATGCACTTATAATCAAGCTAGTGAAAAAGAAAGAATCCTGTCACAATGTTATCCGTAAGTGAAAGAAAAAATTCTACCTGAAAACGTTGCAGGTTTTTTGATTATGTAACGTAACTGCATTCTTATCGTAAAAATACTTTAACTCTTTATTATGTTGTGAACTATTCCTAAGTTGAACGTGCAATATGAAATAAACCACCATCCTGTTGGAAAATAAAATCGCAGTCAATTCCACATAATTTGCTAATACTTGGTAATAAATTATTGCCTGATATTTCTGATAGCTTACGGAATGGATGATATTAATATTATCATTTTACACTTCTGTTGTCCATTTCTATTACCCATTATTACACACATTATTAATGAATGCTTAAAAAATAGTTATTTTCCTGAATCATGGAAATTCGCTAAAGTTTTGCCCTTACCAAAAGTAACTTTACCTGAAGAATACAGTGATTTAAGATCAATTAGTATTTTACCAGTTTGTTCCAAAATATTAGAGAGAGTAATGGAAATTCAAATGAGAGGGTTTTTGAAAAACAACAATATATTACCTAGCAAACAATCTGGTTTTAGGTCAGGCTACAGCTGTGCCACAGATCTAGCGGATGTTATAGATGATTTGATTAGAGCCATGGATAAGGACAAGATTTCTATCTTAATACTATTAGATTTCTCGAAAGCTTTCGATAATATAAATCATAAAATTTTACTTGCCATGTTGAAGTTTTTTAGATTTAATAATACATCTGTGTCTCTATTAAAATCATATCTTTACCAGCGAAAACAAATTGTTCAAATAGATAATATGTCTTCCACACCGTTGGAGATTACATCTGGTGTACCTCAAGGTAGTATTTTGGGCCCTTTATTTACTCTCTATACCTCACAATTTCCAAGTATACTTAAATACTGTAATTATCATTTATACGCTGATGACACCCAATTATACTATTCTTTTAAGTACTCCAATTTAAATGAATCTATACAGCATATTAATTCTGATTTAAATGAAATCTTTAATGTATCTAAAAATCATTCACTAAAAATTAATCCTAAAAAATCCAAAGCAATGATTTTTTGTAATGAGTCAATTAGGGATTCCGTAAACTCCGCGACATTATTAAAAATTAATGACGCGTTTATCCCAATTGTTACGCAATGTAAAAACTCAGGACTTACTGTAGATTCAAAATTGAAGTTTGAACAACATATTACATCAAAATTAAAATTGTCTTATGCAACTTTGAAAATAATATATGCGCAACGATATTTTTTATCACCAAAAAATGTTATGTGATTCACTAGTTTTATCAAATTTTAATCATTGTGATATTGTATATGGTCCTTGTTTAAACATTTTCGAGTCTGGAAGAATTCAAAAATTGCAGAATTCTTGTGTACGGTTAATATTTGGAATTCGTAAATATGATCACATTTCTACTAAATTTAAAGAAACTAAATGGTTAAATATGGTTAATAGAAGAAATTTACATTTTGCTTGTCTCAGTCAAAAATTATTTAATATGAGGACACCGCCATACTTGCATGAAAAATTAACATTTAGAACTGATGTTCATAACCTAAATATTTGTTTTAAATCCATACTTAGATTGCCTAGATTTTTCAAAGCTAGTTTTAAAAGTTCTTTTACCTACAATGTCACAGTTCATATCAATAACCTGTTAAAAATTGATCCAACATTATTACATTTAAAAGCAGAAACCTTTAAATGCCGCTATAAAAATATACTGCTGCAAACACAATAATTACTTTTTATTTCTACTCTTTTTTATTTTCTTTTTTCTTTTATATTTTCTCATTTCTCCTTTTGTTTATCCTTTTCTGTTTCCTTTCCTCTTTCTTTCCCTTTGCATTAAACTTTTCTTATAATTTTAGAAAGCCATCTCAAAATGCATTTTTTTATATCATGTTGGCATTGGTGGAAGACCAGGGGTGGATAATATCCGCACCTGAACCAATTTGGGCCAATTGTCTACTGACTTTTTTTTATATATATATTTGTAATTGTATAAACTGTACTATATGTACTTTATATGTGGACAATAAATGTGTAATTATTATTATTAGTATTATTATTAATAAATTCGTAGTTCTCCTAAACCACTAGCACACATACATATAATTTGTTCTTTTGAGACAACCTCTATGGAAGTTGTCAATAAAAAAACGTGTAATTACGAAAAATTAATTGTAGGATAAAACAATCAATAAGAAAAGATTTGGAAATTCTGAAAATGAGACATCCCTAATTCCACCTACGAAACGATAGAAATAACACCCTTATATCCCCAAAATGAAAACAAACGAAAGAAAAAATAAAAAAGCTGAGAATTAAAGAAAGAAAAATGCGTACAAGAAATAATTGGATATTATTTCCATTCTAGGGAATTATCTAAAAAAAAAAACAGCAAAATAATTTAGTAGGTATAAGTGGGTTTTAAATGCTGATTGAATATAGTTTACGGTTGGAAAAACTAAATTACATTCATTCAGTAGTCAGTGGAAAATCTTTCAATATATTTTTATTGTGTCAATCATTTTAAGAGCATTGCAATTTCAAGCAACAATCGCAATATAAATTGCGTTTTGTTATGATCATTACAGATTGCTCAATTCCGTCGAATTGACCTTCGTACTAGCGAATTTGAACAAATAAATGCAATGAATAAATTAGCTTGTGCTGGTACTTCTAACACGTCACAACAATAATTGAATTATAAAAACCGAAAACAAAATTGGAGAATCTATTGTTGGATAACGTTGCATTACATAAGGTTGTTTCGATTAAGCCATTTAGGTGCAATTTATTCGGTTTGTTTGACGTTTAAACCAAAGAATTGTCGCTTTGTTTTTTGATTTTAGTGTATTTTCAACACATAATTCACACTTCTTTAAACTATTTAAGCAAACATAAATCAAATTATAATTTTATATTACGTACTTACAAACTTTGTGTGTTACTTTTAACATAAATCATTGTGAATAAATGAATAAGTCTTTTATCGAAGTTTAATTTTCTTTAGGAATTTAACAATAACTGTCATAATTTAATAATTGCGTTCTGTTAGATATTCTGTTTGTTTCCAAGAGGATTGATTAATTTTGAAAATTACAAAACTGGTTGATTCTTTTATCACGTACCAACATTTTTTTATGAATTTAGAAAGTGTATAATTTTGTTTTACGGCTATAATTTATATTGTGTCTTTTGTTCCAGTGTCTAATACTACTTTAGAATAGTCATGTGTTTTGTACCCAACTGTAAGTACTATGCAGTTAGCAAAAAATTTGTTAATTTTTTGTTTCCTACAAAAGACATAAACGAATTTTAAAGAACAGAAAACGGCGTAAATGGATGCAATGTAATCAGAAGAGATCTCACAGATACAAAATTCTGACAATAATTGGGGATAACTGCATTTCTTGTTGAAATATAATTAATATACAGTACTTATTATTTTGTATTAGGCATAGCCTTGCTTTTACAGCGAACCATGATATCCCCGGTATCGCTGTTCTCTGGTTTAGTCACTGACATTCGGTTCGGCTAATTTCCCACCACCTTAATAGATCTATGACAATTATAATGAAAAACAATCCTGTTTTCCCTGTTTAGTAGATTTCTACTTTGCACTGCATCATATTAAAAGAACAATAGCAGAGATAGAAAATAATTTTAAACACTAACTTTGATTTTGCTTTCTAAGGAGAACGTTATTCTTGGACCGGTTGGAGTCTACCGGCTATACAAAATTAAAGAAGATAAGTAGTTACCACAGCGGTCTTTGATTTTGTAGTGCAGATGGTCATTGAATATCTACACATTCTCAACCTCTGTGGTGTGCGAGCGAATTTTTCGTACAATATGGCCATCATGTCCACCCTTGTTGCACTATTTTTGGGTCGGTTTCATAAGGAAAAGAAAAGTTTTAACCGATTTCCCTGTAATTATTTAATAATCCGTAACAGTCCTTTTGTTAAATAAATTACCTTCATGACGGATACCTTATTTTTTTATTAATAATAGGATGCCCACTAATGTTCGTTTGTTTATTTTATGGTAATCTCCTTATCTAATCTAGAAATATAAATAGGTAATTTTAATGTGTGTTTCCGTAACTATTTACCTTTTCGGAATATTTTTCCATCTAGACTGAGATATTTGGTATAAAAACAATATTAAAAAGAATGTCAATTATACGGGGTTCTCCTAGAAAGTTATACATATCAAAGTTTTTAAATTCAAAGGTTTTTAAATGGAATTTACTTTGTTTTATATTTGAACGCCCCTTGCTTTTTTCATTACAACAGTATGCTGCCGTCATAAGCCAAACCACCGTAACTGACTAATTACAAATATTTGAGATTATTTGACCATTTTGATTCTAAAGCTTGTTTCTTCTTAAAACGTTAAAACCCGGTAATATTTATTCTATATCCTAAAAATTCAAATTGAAGTAAAAACCCGGCAATATTTATTCTATATCCTAAAAATTCAAATTGATTCTACACCGTAACTAAGATTTTTATAGCAAAAAACCTTTTAACACACGAGCCAACACAAAAAATTAAATCAAACTTATTTTTAACTAGTTGAAAGCATTATCCAAAAATGATCTTTGATTTTTGGTATGGATGTTAGTCATCATTTATGCCGCCAGATTATTTTAATTTTTTCTTTTCTTTTGTTACCTTATCTTTATATCCTTGTCGAACATTTGCTCTTATCCAATGCATATATTTCTGTCATTTCCCTTCTAGAATATCTCCCCCAGGAGTTGTTTTTCGCCTATTTAACCGCCTCTTTTACCTATTAACACGTTAAGTGCCACATGAAACTAATATGGTCTCACATTAATTTATGACAATCAGGCTCCGTGAGACAACATAGATCTTACAATCAATGACGGCACTTTTGGCTGCGCGGTGCAACGTTGGCTTCACTAAGCGTATCTAAACGCATTGGATCATCAAATACGTGGCCTGTTGATATCTTACATTGTGTGAGACCAACGTGTCACCACAGTGGCAGTTTGGAACTTTTAATTTATTAAAAAGTATATTTTCAATAGTTTAGCTTTTAATTGTAAAAATATACAAAATAGTAATTATTAAAAAACTTATGTAACTAAATCAAAATACGAGAATACAAAAACTAAGTATTATTTCGTAAGAAAAAGAGTACTACTACTATTTCAAAAATAACTAAATTGAAAAATTTTTTAGGTTTCTTTTTGTGTGGCATCATATTCCTCAAAAAAGCATGGCAGACAATAATACTTCTTACATTTAGAACATTTGAAATGCGTTTGGGAAGTCTTGTTGAGGAAATTTGTCTACCTAACTCATTGGCTAGTTTGTTGTAGCATCATACGCAGGGACGCCGTTGAGAACGACTCAGGTCTTCTAACATATGTGTTTTAACTTTTGATTCATTATTAGCTGTGTTCTCTGATTTATCTTGATCAATTCCTAATAATCCCTCGACCACTAAAATTTGTTATTGACATTGTTTTTGATAATCTCTTGATAGACAACATGGGCATTTACTAACGCTGTTCCAGTAAGTAGATCAATCGCTAATTTTTGGTACCATTTTAGACTCTTACGGAGACAACTGTTATAAGTTATAAGACTTCATCTGGTCGAAAATATCGATGTATGACTTATACTTATTTATTCTCTGTTACACTGTTAGGCTTCTTGACGTCTTTATTTCGTCTACGAACAGCAAAGTTACTGTACTAATTATAAGGACGTCTCGACGATCTTTCCAATTCTGTATTCCTATTCCCTCTTCGCACTCTTCTGCTATAATTTCTCCTACAGATAGTTTACTTTGCGTTACAGTTTTTGAATTGAACTTCCTATTAGACCTCAATGTTCCCAGTAGGTGTGTTTTACGTTGCAAAAGAGCTAGAGCTAAACTCACTGCCTGTGCTTAACGTGCGTCCTTTGTCTAACAAATTTTCCATTAAATCACAGAGAGAAATTACCCCCTGGGGGCAATTAACCCGACTTCTCGCCCTGTCCCCCGTATCGACGCCGTGCGATTTTCCTTTTCCACGTAACAATAATCCTTATTAGATCGTCTAACTCTACCCATTACTTCCTCGATCGTCATTTTCTAGGCCACGGCCGGGGCTGTTTGTTTTGAATCTGCACCGACGATAAATTCGCGGAAAGAATATTTTATTCAAACGCCGCCGAGCCATTAAGGCCGACGGCGAAGATCAATCGCGTTTATCTTTAATAATTGTCATTCGTTTTATTTTAGATTTAGAATTCAACCTCGACAATCATTTGAACTCTGATTTATGTTTAGACGTGCGGCGCGGTGGCCGGGAGGTTCTTATGTAAGTTGTATGTGCTCTCTCTGACTGACGGATCAAGGTAAAAAAATATTGATGTGATCACGATTCGGGTTTTCTTTATAGGTCACTTTTATCGATAGTTGAGAGAATTTTTGGGAATCAATTGTTTCGAAATATAAAAAACAGACCGAGTCGAGTTAAATGATTGATCAAATTAATTTATATATAAATAATAGTTTCAGAATGCTATATATTAGGTATTATTAAAACTTATTATTAAACCCTAATATACAAAAAACTAAATGGGAGGGATTTTAGGAGAAATTGTAAACAACATGATACAGCTAAATGTTATTCAAGACTAAAGAAAAGTTAAAGAAATTGAAAAGTTTGCAATTGAAATTTAACAGGCTGTTTGGCAATATAAACCTGAAATTGAAAGAATAAAAATGGGAAGCAATTATCCTCTTGAACTAGTAACTGGAAAAATAAAATTAAGAAAAAGTGGCATCAAGCAATAGCACCAAATGATAAAAAAGACCAAACAAGGTCTCTCAAAAATTACAAAACTAAAAAATGAATCAATAAATGATGTCACTACAATATATAGAAAAGTCAATCAGCGTCCTCTTCCCAAAGGACGGCCCCAAAATTGAAAAAGGAGAAGAAGCGGGAGCTTTCGGCCAGAAGTCAAGAGTTGGCATCAATAAACCGAGGAATTCTGGCCACGATCTTTTAAGCAGAAATTATTGCTATAGAGCGAGAGAATTCAATAATTTTCTCCCCGCTAACAAGACTATAAAGATCTTTTTGGATAGTCCTGAGCTCCAAGCGGATTAATTCGAAGCTGGTTTGGAAGTGTATAAACACAATTTAATGTCTTGGGGCCCAAAAAAAAAAGTTACTTAGATCTGAGACCGGGACACAGTAGTATGGAAGAAAATGAAAAAACCGACGCATTAAAAGAAGACTCGAATCTCTAAGTTCATAGGACCAGAACCATTCCTGGAAATTGTTAAGATCTCTGCCAAAATGGACAGACGGTTTAAAACTGATGAACTGAAGAAATAACCCAAGGCTAACTCATTTGAAGGCGTTTATACCCAACCCTTCCAAGAACGCCTCTGGGAATGGAATAGGAAAGATCTACGCATTCTCACGGGAATGATGACAGACCATTCTACAGTGTGGAAGACGATTCCGTAGAGCACATTCTAAGTACTTGCTTCGCTTTATAAAGAACTAGGTTCCAAATTGGAGCCTATCGATTTCAAACAAGTCTCACCCGAGGTATCGCCCAATTCCACTATGTCCTTCATCGAAAGGAGTCTGCTTATTTGGTAAACTATAGGTTAGATATGAGACACAATAGATCCATCTGGGTCGTTAACACCTAGCACCTATTGTTATTAAAAAACCAGGGTTTAGTTTAGGTTTAGAGAGAAGCAATCAATAATAAATTCTCCAAATTCACCGCATAACTAAAAAAGCCGACGGGGAAAAGGAAATATTTTTGAATGTAGTCCTAGTCATAAAAGACTAATGAACAACTTTTAAAATTTTACCAAAACAAAATACTGAGATTTTAAAATCTTATGTTATTGGTCGAATACTCCAAGTCAAACAGCAGGAAGCATTTTCTACAATATACATTAACGCAGGTGTGACACAAGGTAGCATGCGTGGTCCCAGTGCTTTATCTGCTGTTCACTTGTGAACAGGAGCGACTCGTGACCAAAATTTTGGGGGTTCACAGTAGCAGAATATAGATCCCGGTAGAGATAAAGGTATAGTATAAACTTTCTAAAACACTGAAAGTTTTTTCATATATCTGTACTGATACCTATATTCGGTCACTGTGAACCACTCCATGAGCCGCCACTGCTAGTGAAATACCACAAACCGAACATGTGACGATCATTACTTATGCTGACAATGCAGCTATGCTAGCAGTGGGCACGACAACGAAAAAAGTATAGAAAAACTGCAACCGGCTTGTAACAATGTAATTGAATCAAACAAGACGTGCAAAATAAGAATAACTTGAGCAGCTTATTATTGATTAACTTTACCTATAAAGAAAGGGAGTAAACAAGAACAGGAGTAAATAACTTTGACTTTAAAGAGCTATAATTTGAATTTTTCGATTATAGGTGTTTTCGAGTTTCTTTAAAATGCAAACCGTCCAACATCCAGTGGAACAGTTGAATACCAAATTATTCGTAGCGAACAACTTTAAAACTATACACTAGTTAACTAGTGAGAGTTCTCAACGTATTTTTGAAGCACCCGAACATACCTTATCAACCATATATAACAAAACATCCAAACCATAGTTGGGTTGGAAATGGGAAACTATTGAACCGATTTAAAATAAATTTATAGTTAGAGGAAGAGCTCCGATTCTAGTGCTTGCCGTGGCAACGGCTTCTGCATAACTGATTTTCAGCTAAATAAAAGTTAAATTAAGTCATCTCTAATTTGGGAACTACGAATTTCCTTATCACGGGATAAAGGTTTTATTAAGACGTTACATGACATGTTGCTAACAGTTTGGCAACAGTTTCTCAATAACTGGTTTCACCTGAACTAAAATTTAATTAAATCACCTATGACTACCATAACAACTGTTACCATGACAACAGTTTCTGCATAACTGATTTTAACTAAACGGAAGTTGTTTTATTTTTAGAAAAAAATGAAGTGACACTGGATAGAAATATCGAAAGATTGACAATACTTTATTATATTTGTATAAGGTTGAAAGCTCAATCGTAAAATGTAAAACAATATCAATTGCTATAATAAAGATCTTGGTACTTAACCATAAAAGCAACAAACCTTATCAACAAGGTCTAAATCAGTCGGTCGTTTATAAAATTTTACTGTTAACACCCACCTGGGTATATGTTTTCGTATTTTACAGTGCCATACATAAATTTTACAATATTATGTTGACAATTGCAGATAAGGCTTTTTTAGGTACACTTATATGGTACAGTTTATTTTATGATATATAAATATTATTGGAATATAATTGGCAGATTACTTTGTTAATCCTTGGGCGGGTACCTAGACATATTTTATGAGTAAATAAAAAAAAACAAACAGTAAAAAGTAATTTTATTAGTAGTCTCAGACAGAAATAATCCAATACATCCTACAGAACAATACATGTTTAGCAGAAATATTTTCGAACCAGAGGATCTGTAACGAGCCCAATACCTATGGAGGTTGCCCCGGAGCATCCACCCATCCTAGTTCTAACCGCGCTTGGTACGGCTGAAAATAGCTACAAGAACGGATCGGCATGGTCTTTAGTTTTCCAAGAAAACCAAGTTTTGTCAGTTTTATTAGATATTTAGAGGCAAAATTAGTATTAAAATATATTTGTTTATTATTTGCGCTCATAAGATGTCAATAAAATCATTAAAACTAGTTACAGTGTTGCCAAATAGTTTCAGTTAAAATTATGATGTGCAAGAATCACCTCAAATTTTAAAATATTTGGTGGCAAAACCAAAATTACTTAAAACAATATATATTTTTTGGTAAAGTATGACCTGTGTACCTGATGAGCTGAGCCTTTGCCAATAAAAATTAATGATGCCAAAGAAGGCAACAGAGCACCTAGGGAATTTTGAGTTAAAATCTATGCCATATTTTTAGGATATTTTTATACTCTATTCAAAATTTTATGCTCCTCGTTTTTTACAAAAATCAAGGTAAGTAAGTACTCTGCTAGATTCGAACGAAGTTAGCTGAACACCTCATTTTTTCAAAGTACCATTTGGGATATGTTTTATTAATTTTGTTTTCTGAAATAATTTTTTTTTTTCGAAATTTTTATGCTATTTCAAGAGCCTAAAAATAGCTTTAAAATGTGACATAAGTAGTTGTTTCAAAAAAAAAAAATGAATATACCGAGATGCTCTGTTGACTATATTCAAACAAAGCAAAATCAATTATTTAAAAATTACAATTTATAGTAAAGTTTTATAATATTTCAACAGTCTAAAAATAGCCTAATAATGTGTTATAGTTGTTTTTAGAAAAAGGGCTTTATAAAACCGAGGTGCTCCGCTGCATTTTTTAAAAAAATGTTAAATTTTTTGAAAAGTTTTATAATATTTCAAGAGCCTAGAAATAGCATCAACAGACAAGGAAGTTCTTAAGTATCATAAATAACTTAAAAACTGGTAAGGCCCCAGGTATAGATACTATTAAAAGTGAAACTATAAAAAGCATTTCGAAAGAAATCTCTCCTTTATTAGTTCATCTCATAAACAATATATTTAAAACAGGAATTTGCCCAGATGAACTTAAAAAAGCAGTAGTAGTCCCTGTTTTTAAGAAGGGAGTAAGGAAGAATGTTAGTAGATATAGGCATATATACCTCGTAAGTACATTCTCAAAAATATTTGAAAAAAGTCTACATACTCGTCTTTATTTGTACTTCGAAAAACATAAAAATCTCAAATCGACAATTTGGATTCCGTGAAATGGTTAAAGAGCTATATTCGTACTTAGATAGAAAAATTCCAACATTATGTGTATTCCTAGATCTTGCAAGGGCTTTCGACACGGTAAACCATTATCAGTTGTCGGAAGCTTTTGAGTGAGTTGGAATAAGAGGAACAGCACTTGAATTAATTAAAAGTTATTTAGAAAACCGTCAACAGGTAACGAAGAAAATTTAGCTATAGATGTGTCACAAGGAACTATATTAGGTCCTCTATTCTTTTTGCTTTCCATTGATGGTTTACTACAACAGGATATTACTGGAAAGATATATTATTTTGCAGACGACACAGTAATTGTATGGGCGTCTGATACTTGGGAAGGACCTAAAGACCTTGTGGAGAGAGACATGCTAAAAATACTATATTGCTTTAATCACCATTTACTTACAATAAATTTTGACAAAACTTTTTTTATCCCCTTCACAAGTTATGAAAACCACTTACCCGTGTATAATTCTTTAACCATACAAACACGAGATGGTAATTTAAGTATAAAGTCTACAAATTCTGTAAAATACCTGAGTATTATGATAGACTCATACCTACGATGGAACCATCTTATTCAAGAAGTTATAAAAACTTTAAGAATATTATTGTTTAAATTTAGGTATTTAAGAAACATACTCACCGCCAGTCAATAATTAAGAATGCTATATAATTCTCTAGTGGAGTCACGTATCAGTTACTGCAATATATCTTGGGGGAGCTCCTCATTTAGTTTTTTGAAACCACCCGAAGAACTTCAAGAGATTTATTAAAATAATTTACAATAAACCTTTATTATATCCTACCGATCTACAGGCATCGCATCCTAATTTGTCAGTAGTGGGGTAAAGTTTGCGCACTGCTGACACACCTTCAAACGATCTTACTGGCTACTATTAAAGCTAAGTAGCGTATATTACTTTCGCTTGAAATAAATTTTCTAGGATTTTTAAAACGATCACGGTCAGATTAATCACAAAATTTTGAAAATTACCTAAAATTTTAATCCTTAATAACGGTCAAATCGAGTCCGCCCTCGTTTCTAAGAATGGCTATCATTTGATGGTATTATAGGAAATACCAGATTACCTACACAATGGATCAAACGCAATTGTTTAAATAGGTTTTTAAGTACTACAGAATTTGTTAAAATTTATTTGTTATCTATGAGCTAAAATGTATTCTGTTAAAAAAATTATAAACAAACAAATTAAAAGAGTTCTAAAAAATCGTCATCAAAATTATCACTATCACTGCTGTCTTCAATAACATTAATAATAACTGTAGGAATTACAACGTCATCCATTATAATTTCGCGATCTAAATATTTATTTTCGACAGCTATTACATGTGCACATCTTTTTTTCCAGTCTTCTTGGGTTACTGATTTAAATTCAATTTCAACTAACATTTGTACATGTGCTAATTTAAAATGAATATTCTTTATAGCTACATCATTTTTTACTACAACCCAGATCATTTCTATTGGATTTAAGTCTGGGTGGTATGGTGGTAATGTCAAAACTGTATGACCGTGTTCGGAGAATAATCTATCAAATTTGTATTGCTTGAATCTATTTTTATGCTGTTTTATTAATGTGTACAGCTGTGGTCGTAATAAGGAAGGTTGAAATTCAATATTGTTGGACGTCAACCAGTTTATCATTTCAGCTTTTCTTGAATTTGAATTCGGAGCAGGATTGTCTATAACATTGTGATACGGTGCATTATCCACAATTAAAATAGCATTTGGTGGTAAATTTGGTATTAACAGTTCTCTTAGCCACTTTTCATAATTTTCTTGATTCTGGTGAAGTGACATTATGATAATCACCAGATTTGGCCCAGACACAAACATTAATAAACTGTTAGGAATAAAGCCCTTCGAAATGGTGGAAAACAAACCTTTTGCATTATCATCACCCCAATTATGTGATGATGTATGGCTACTGTGTATATAAGTTTCATCAATATATACAATGGGACGGTTTTGAGAACGAAAATATCTAGTTTTTTTAATATAATCTATTCTTCTTTCCCTGATGTCAAGCCGTTCTATTAGAACCTGTCTTTGTTTCGCGTTTTTCGCCACTTAAACCCATTTTTTTTTAAAAATAGTTATTAATGATGTGTAGCTCCCTTTCCACTCAATTTCCTTTTTTAATTTTTCATACCTTCTGTTTCGTGAAATCTATGAACTATATCTCTGATTGTTCCAATATTGTAGGATGGAATATCTGTTACACTTGATGTTCTTTTGCGCTTTTTGGACTTTGAAACAATTGTTTAGGTATGGTCGACGTAGACTTTTCACCTTTTGATATCTATCTCACCTTCTATAATTATTCGTTCAGTTGTTTTTACTGAGTATCCTGTAGCTTCAGCAACTTGTTCTTTAATTTCAGTGAGTTTTGGGATCATCGTTCACAACACATTGTCTATAAGTTTTACTATCATCGTTATTTTTTTTTTTTTTTCAAAACTATTTGTTGCCGAGGAACATTTTATTTATAAAATAGTCGAATATTATTTCCTTTGCTTGACTACCTAAATGTTTCGGCATTTTAACACAAGTAAGTCACTACTCAAAAGAAAACACTACAAACAAATAAAAATAAAATATAACTCAAAATCTGCACGCTACACAACCACACATTCAAGAAAATATTATCTTCTACTGATCATCCCCGACAACACGGCTATTGTTTGCATCTCTCTTTAACAGTTACAGTAGGCGTTGACAAAAAAATTCGAGATTAACGCGCATCCCCTCTTTAGACAAATTAGGTTGCGATGCCTATACTGTTTATTGAATGTAGATTATTTAACATTAGGCATTATATTTATTTACAAAAATAAATTTATCCTAAATAATATATCTCACGAATATAATATTAGATTAAATAGTTAAACAGTAGGAATTGTGTTTTAGTTGATTACTTAAAAAATCAATTGGCCAGAGGAGTTTTTCTTACTTATCAGGTAAAATAATGAATAGCCTACCTGATAATTACAAATTATATACGGACTTTTCTAAAAAAAAAAAAAAAAATCCCTAATATATGAATTTGATAAACACAAGTTTAGAATTTAAAATAAAAAAAAATAAAAATAAAAAAAATAAAAATAAAAAAAATGAATATATTCTTATATTGATGTACTTTTTTTGAAAAGAATGGATAAAGATTACCATGCCATTTTAACTGTGCGAGCAAAAAAAAATTCTGAATGCTTCACTTCCATATTTAAAACAACAACCTTTACACAACCTCCGGGTTCGTAGGGTTCTGTTTATTTCAGCTAGTTATCAGTTGCGCTACATAAAAGTTTTTGTTATTTAAATTGTTTTTATTTTCTCTTTCATATTCCAATGTACAAACTGTAGCTTAGCTTCTTATATTTGCTAATTGTACTTATCTTGTAAATTATGTTGTAAACAGTGGCAACTCGTGGTAATTTGAAATGGGTGTTCACTTTTTCCAATAATTTTATCATTTGTAAGTTCGGATCAAGAGTCAATATCACTGTTTTTTTATTATTTGAGTTTGTATTAAGTGTAATTATTATTATTATCAACATCATACTGTTTTCAAGCATTACAACTATTAATAAATGAATATTTTAGTTAGTGTAATATTTGTTTTTTTTTTAATACGTTGAAAACAATCTAAACATTATTAGTTAGTAAACTGACTTTTCCTCATAATTTGAAATTATTTTTAAATATATATCAGGTAATGTAGAAACTTTACATTGATTTTTGTGTAAAAAATTTTATATGAAACTTTACCTACCATTTTTTAGTTTTTATTGTAAGTTTAATCATTTTCACAATTTGTCACAGATGTCAAATAAAAAATATATTTTTTAAATACCTTTTATTGGCAAATAAAATAAGAACTAAAATGTTTTAAATGTTTATTTTATAAGATCAGTCCCATCACAATACATATTACACAGACACAAACTAGAATAAAGATATATAATGCCTGGCATTCTAGAGGATACTCTTCGTAGTTTAACAGACCCCCTTAACCCCCATTTTCAACGAGATTGTTTTCACAATCATTAGGCCTCATCTGCTTTTAGAGATTGATGTTTGCTAAACATTTCAAGTTTATATCATTTTTCAGTTAGGATTTTTTTTTATATTTTAACCCCCCTTAATTCCCCCATATATTCATATTTTTTTCAGTATCAATAGGCTTTATCTTCTTATAAAACTTAATTTTTACTAAGAAATTTCATGTTGATATCGCTTTTCGTTTTTAATTTAGGATTTTTTTAATTTCAACCCATCTTAACCCCCTATTTTTAATCAGATTTGTTAAAAATCAATAAGCTCTGTCCTCTTATAGAGCTTGATTTTTGCTTAAAATTTTCAAGTTGATTTTATTTCTCGTTTTTGACTTATCGTGTAGACAAAAAACCTGACATCGGACAGACAGACAAAATAAACCTATAATACTCTTCACAGAATACTGTATGAAGAGTAGAAAAAAAAAATGTATGAGGTAAAATAAACAATTTAAAAAGGTCAACAATAATATTCAACTTCTTTTATCAAAGGATACAAAAAGTTTGAAATAGCAGCACATAATTGAACACAGAACACAGAAATCTGTGAACTAAACTAGTGAAATGCATATCGTAAAATGTTATCACACTTAATTCTCCATATAACACTTTCTAAGTGTATTTCACAGAACATTCCAAAGTATTCTTGCTTTCACTAATGTCCTACCCTCATGGCTGCTTTTGCATGTCCAAGTTTACTAAAAAATAATGTGTTTTAATAAATAATAGAATAATAACAATTTTGTTTAAATAGGTAAATCGGCTTCATCTGTATTTTTAAATTATTGTTTAATTATAGAGAGTATATTAATGTTTTGATATGTACTTATAGGATTGATTAGCCAGAGCATGTAGATGTGGGATGTGACTTGTTAAATGCCTAATCAAAATCACAATTTACGTTTGATACTTATTTCGAGACTTTTTTCGAGACATTCTTTAGTACCAACTGTAAACTACTTTACCAATACCCTTATTTTTATTTAATACCTGTAGTGATTCTAATTACCATAACATTTAATATTTTTGAAAATACTAAATTATACAAACAAGGCAATAAAAAAAAATCATTAAAATAAAATATTTCTTGTTTGTATGTAACAAACGACCTTGGTTAGAGGGTAACAGGATTGATAATTGTAAACATAACTTTATATAGGTAAACTATTTAAATGTACATACCATTTTTTAGGTAAAATTTCTCATGGAGTATATTAAATTAATTGGCTGATCCATTCTTCTGATTTAGACTTTTAAAGTGAAAACCATTTGTCTCTTTATCTTAATCAAATTTTTATTGTACATTTCCATAATGATGTCAAATAGTTACCTCATCAGAATAATTAAATTTTTCCTTTTAGCAGATTTTGTGGGGAAAAAATTTACAGATTTTTTGTTTACTTCTTACTTCATAGTATTTACAATTGTGTACAAAATAGACTATTTTGAAGTTGTCTTTGGATGGTCTAGATACTGAAACAAAATATAAAATAAATTATAGTCGTAAAACTTTATTACTGCTTTATTATAAAGTAAATAAACAAAATATAACCTTAAAATATTTTATTTATTTACCTTGCCTTAAAAGTTTTTCTTGAACAATAATTACATTGACACACATCCTTCCAATTTATTAAAGTTGCAGTTCTCAATTAAACACTTTTTTTTAAATAATCACAAATAAAATAATCTTAATTTTATTAAAATCGATGGAATGACAGTATTGACATTGACAGTTTGTACTTTGATTTGGTACATAGTTGCCAGAATGTTTTTGTTATGTACCAGATTTGTCTAAAAAATGTACCAGATTCCTTAAATGTACCAGATTTTTCGAATTCTATTTGCAGTGACATCTAAATTCATTGAAGAGGAAAAAAGGGGATCTTTATTGATAACGAACCCAAACAAGGAACATAATATATACATATATTTTACACGTGAACACTGATGCATGCAGAATGTACTACATCTAGTACAATTGTGAATTGTACTAGACTGGCAACACTAGTTTGGCAAACTTGTTTGTGAGCGGCGCGCCAATTAATTTGTTCTTTGACAGTTTGAAGGATCTGTTGGCGTGTTTTCATCTCTTTTTAGCTATATGTATTCGTCAAATCGTCTCACTCGTGTTAGGCTCACTCATCATAATGCGCCACAGACAAGGTTTACTTAGGTATATTGTGCCACAGAGACGCGATCAGCCAGAAAGCAATGATGTACCAAAAAATATAGAATAACACGTATGAAAATAAAAATATTAAAATTAAATTTATATTTTTATGTTATTTATGTAATTTTAAAATAATGTGTCTTTATGAAATTAAACTGGGTGTTCACTGCACAAATGAACCAATGGAGAAACCGCCCCTGGTTGTAAATTTCTTATTAACAAATAAACATTAAATTATTATGAAATAAACATTATCTTATAGCTTTAAAATGTGACACAAGTAGTTTTCAGAAAAAAATAATTAACCGAGGTACTCTGCTACTTTGTTCTAAAAAAGCACCCTGTATTATCTAAAAATAGCAATCTTTTTAGTAAAGTTACATAATATTTCAAGAACCTATAAATGTGGGGTGGTTATTTTTTTTTTTTTTAAAGCTTAAAAAAAGTAAGGTGCTTTGCTGGATTTGTTCGAAAATAGCCAACCACCTTGTATTTTTTAAAAAATTCTAATTTTTTTCGAAAAGTTTTATATTTCAAGAGCAGAAAATTTGTTTAAAAATGTGGTGAGGTTGTTTTTAGAAAAAATCTGTAAAAAACTGAGGTGTTCTGCTTGATTCGTTAGAAGGTAGCAAAATACCCTGTATTTTTTAAAAAAATAGTAATTTTTTCTAAAATTTTTATAATATTTCAAGAGTCTAAAAATAGCTTAAAAATGTGACATAAGTAGTGGTTTCAGAAAAAAAATTAATAAGCCGAGGTGTTCTGCTGACTTAGTTCCAACTAAGTACCCTATATTATTTAAAAATAGCAATTTTTTAATAAAGTTATACCGGGTGTTCAAATTAAAGTGTAGAAAAAAAAGTTTCAGACAAAAGTTTTATAGTTTTTTTGGGGAAACATTTTGGCTAAATTAATTTTTTATAGCTGACCATAATAGGGCCATATCGATGTGAACTTTATTTTTTATTTTACATATTCTTAAAGTAAGAAACTTTTGATGGAAATATTTTTTTTATTGGACTTTTACTTTTTGAGTAACAGCTACTTGAAAATTTTCGTCTAAAACGTTTTTTATAAAAGGCTGTAAGCTGTAACACTTTAATTTGAACACCCGGTATAATATTTCAAGAGCCTAAAAATGTGGTGAGACTGTTTTTAGAAAAATAGCTTTAAAAACCGAGGTGTTCTGTTAAATTCGTTCGAAGCTAGTATACTTTTAAAAATATTAATTTTTTTCGAAAAATTTTATATTTTAAGAGCCTAAAAATATGGTGCTATTGTTTTTAGAAAAAACTTTAAAAAACTGAGGCGCTCTGCAGACTTCGTTCAAAGCTAGCAGAGCCACCTTGATTTTTGTATAAATAAAACAGGGTATAAAAATGGCCTTAAAATAACCTAAAATTATGGTATAAGTTTTAAGTCAAAATTCCGTAGGTGCTCTGCTGCTTTCTTTTATATAAATTAATGAGTCTTCAGTGTCACTGCAAATAACCATTCAAATATGAATGATAAAGGATTATATATTTGAGAAATAAATCGGGCTACAGAATGCAGTTTTGCGAAATAAAAACAAAACATTTTAATGTTCCTGTTATCGCAGTTGAAGGTCTGATTCAAAACATAACCATTAAATTTATTTTTTTTTTATTTTAGTATACAAAATATTTCTAAAATATTAAAAATAATTCTAATTAGTCAGTATTGATATGAATATAATTTAATTTCAATAAACATTTCGTTTGATAGTTCATCAATGTTTGGAAATATTTTAGTGCGCATTGGTAAATTACATCCCACATAGTTTTATTCAACAAAATGATCCAAATATAGCGTTTTGGAATTTTAATCATTTTCGGAATGTCGATTAGAATTGCAAGGATATAATTAAACATGAAGTTATAAAATGTCCTATATTTGATTAATATTGTGCGCGTTCCTATTTTGAGGAAAAATGTTTTATCTATTATGTTTATATTTTATGGCTTTATTTGGAAATAGTTGCTATAAATAGCAGATGGACATTCCTAGGAAGAAAATTAAATTTGATCTACAATCTCCTCGGATATGATAAAATGTGGCATTAAGGAATGCAAGCCATTCCGTTCTAAACAAACATTAACCAAATTGTCGGAATCCGCATAAAGGAGATATTTAAAATAATTTCATAAGTTATTTTTGCAGCGTATAAACTGGTAGTTATAGTACACATACATAATTTTTATACAAATTTATAAAGTTTTTCAAAGGCCTTTGACTGGGCGTCCTTTTTGAAAATCTGCTACTATTAGGTGACATTTTTAGCTATCAGTTTAAAAGAGTATTTTGCAATAATGGAGTGTCGGATTTAAATCCTATAAGTACAGGAGATCCGCAAGGATCAATTCTGAGACCGATATTTTTTATGACATACAAAAGATTTATGCAATCTTATGAAACTTAATCACAGTAAATTATTAAATTGTTTGTTACTGTACTACCTTATTTAATCAAATGATGGGAACTCACAACTATCTAGACCAGTGTTTCCCAACGTGGGGCCCACGCCTCACACGGGGGCAATTTGACTGTTAAGGGGGGCAATTCTAAAATGGACTCGACACGAGTTTAACCCTTTCGCTCCGGGCCATTTAAATGCAATGCTAGATTTCGGTGCCAAATTTAACGAAAAAAGCAAATTCTTAAATAATTATTAGGTATAATTTCGCTTGACGATACCAAAATATCACCTGGGTGTTTGGCATCGTCATTGTAAACTTCCCTGCGGCAGATGGCAGGCTCCGCGGGGAACCCCGGACGTTTTAAAATCTCGCTAAACATCGCAGTTGTTCGCACCTGAATGGCCCTTCGCAACTTCCGTAGTGTTTCACAGCATTCAGTTGGTGTTATTTTGAAATAAGTGTCCGTCCAAACTGTTGTAAAAGCTCGTTGCTTTAATAAATATATAAATTGTATAGATATAGTTGGTATTTGATTTTATTTTTATTTTAATTTTAGAAGCCTAATTTTCCAGAAAATGTTGTCAAATGGAAAAAAATATTATTTTGCGGTGGCAGTGTAGTAAATGTTTTTTTTGTGTGGTTGTTGGCATTGTATGATTCAATTTGCCACAGATGCGTTGTAGTAAATGTGTTTTATACAGGGTGTCCCGAAATTAGACGATCATATTCTAGGAGCGTAATCTACATTGTTACGATCTGATTTCGCCCTAATGTTGTTAGCAACTAGTTTTGTTTATTCGACACCCCTCGTATATGCTAGTTTTGTTTTTAGTGACCTTCGTTATGTTTGTATCTGAAATATGACCTACATACCCTATATTGGTGAGTGTTATTCTGCAAATTTAAATCAATAGTTCCCAATTTTTAAACGTACAGCTGTTGATAGGTTTCTGATTGTTGTTGGCAACTTTTGTAGGCAAAGAATTACATTATTGACGTATTTAAAATATTTTGGCGGTATCTTTCTGTGTCTTAATGTAGTTAAATATATATTTATGGTAGTACATACCTTGTGAGAGTGACTGAGGGTGAATGTTGGTCATTTGAAACTGTTTTTCTTCCCTATAGTGCTTAGGTGGATTTTCAGTTTTCAGCTTACGGCTGTCTGTAGGTTTCTTCGGGGCCTATGGTGGTGACTTGAGCGTTTCTGAGTGTGTTTATGTATAAAACTTGCTATATTGTTATGGCTATGTGGTAGTGTCACTTGTGACCTATTACTTAGTCCAGATGTGAAACTTACCAGGTTTTAACCTAGGTTTCTTGATGTTTGAGGAGGTTACCTGTGAGCTGGCTTGATACATTTAAATACCCCATTTTTTGCTGTCAATGTACACCTCAGTGCCCATCAGCGGGTAGAGTTTCAATATTATTTTCTTTTTAGTTAGTTTTTTCTACAATGTAAATGATTCCAGTTCGACAGAAGGTTATAAACTATTCAGTTTTTGATAGTCATGGAAATAGAAGCCATGCGAATACATCTAGAGTGACCCGAGGCTCTTGTGTTAATTAGATCCAATCTCGTCAATAGTTGGATCGACGTGCCTATTTTTGTTTTCTTTTTTTTTTCATCTGTAAGGCGTCGCCAACGCTTTATAGTTTCAGTTTGGTGAGAACTATATGCTCATCGAGGTCTTAGAATCTCTGGACTAGTCCTAAAATGTAATTATATAATGTATAATCTTGTAAAACTATTTTTTTATTGTTAATGACATTTGTCATACATTTATTTACCTTGTCGTTGAGCTGACGGACCAAATCGCTTCGCTAATTTATTTGCCTCGTTTATTGTAGTGTTCTGGGATATTATATTCAAAGTATTAAGTATTTTCCTTGTTAAAAAAAGATAATGTTATTATATTCTCGGCTATTATTTTGACGTTTATCAAACACTGACATTCGGCAGTTTCTGTCAATGTTTAATGTCATTGTCAAAGGACGTTGACATTTGTGTTATTCAGTTACTTCTTCTTTTATCTTTTCTGGACTCTTGTTGAGGTAGGCATGTTATTCCGGAGGTTCGATGATGACGTACTTGCGCAGATTAGCGAATTATCAGTTTCTGGACTTGACGGTGAAGCCATTTTTGTCATGCGTGAATTCTGACCCAGCAAGCACGCAAAAGTTTTTCTGTGTAGTGAACCGGCTTTTCGACTTTTGAATAAGTTTTTAGGTTTTAGAAAATCCAGGGATGTTGTAACTCCCAACTCAGTAGATGGGGATTATTTTTCTTTAACCTACATTTGTGGATGACCGTCGTATGGTTATTTGTTCTGGCGTTTAAAACTGGATTTGTTTTTTTTGAACAGTTTTTCATCCAACTCCCATGGTGGGATATATACTTTTTTTAAGTCGTAGCCAAGCCGATCACCTGTGATTTTTGAAGAAAACCCTTATTAGTAAGGATTACTGGAGTGCACAGTTAAACCAACTGTCCCAATTAGAACTTGTTTCTGGTGTTCCACCTTAGAGGGTGAAACTTCGAACTAGCTGAATTATAGCAGTCTGCAGAGGAGGCAGGTGTTTTTACCTTACATGGATTTGGAATGGTAGCAGGGACAAACTGTTGCTTACAGCAGTGACCAACGGGGGACACTGACTCCAAGAAGGAGGTTTTATTTACTTTATTATTAAATTAACGGCACATTTTGCTGATCAAATTTTAATGAACATTTCTATTTAATCATTAATATTTTTGGGAAGGGGATTTTTATATGTAATACAAGAGTATGTTACATAGGGATTTTATGGTCTTAAATTATTATTAAGTTGTAGTAAAAGTGTACGACTGAAATCAAGTTAACTTTGTATCGGTATTTAACTTTTACATGGTGCAGATAGCATTTAAAAGTCACTCATGCCTTTGGTACCAACGCCCATGACCCTGACATTTTTTTGGTTACATTTTTAATTAAACGGTAGGGGATTTCTACCCCAGTAGTTACAGGTTTGATTTCTGTCCTAGGGACATCAACTTTAGTTTTAGATACAACATATTAATGCCATAACCACTCGTACATGACCATTTTTACTATATTTATTATATATTATTCATACCTAGTTGTAAAGTATTGTATTTTGAGTCCAGGGGACTTTACTGTGTTTAATTAATATATTTATGGGGATAACTACAACATAGTGAACATTTTTGGTCTAAAGATAGTAATTTGTATACACAAGTTGGTGTTAGTTACGACAGTAGTAAATGTTATAGACCAGGGTACATTTTTCTATATTATAGGTGTTTATTTCTTGATGACATATGTGTTTAGTTTGTTTTAATATTGAGGTTATTGTTAGGACTGTATTAAGGGTAAAGTCTGGGAACGTCTGTCAATTTATTTATACAGGGTGAAAGTATATCAATTTATTTATACAGGGTGAAAGTATAAAATTTATTAAAAAGGTATAGCAGGAGTTTTGTTGTCTCATTTCGTTCCTATTGTTTGATCGATTTAGGTAGGAGACAAGGAAGCATTTAATCTGGCAGTTAAACCGATCTGGCGCTCAAAAGAATAGAATCCTGTGAATTTTTGGTACTAAACGAACCACGCCTTCTCCACTCGAAGCGAAACCGGAGCCAGGGCTGTTCATCAGACAGTCGGAACTTTTGCATTACCTGAAAATCTTCGTGAGTCGGTGAATTGCCTTTGTAGGGTTATAGCAGGGGCAACCATTGGAAATTGAACGCGGACGACGTTCGTGCGAGGATTAGACGGTAACTCCTAAAATAGGAGTAAAAGTTCATATAAACATAGGTCCGAAAACGTTTTTTTTTCGAGATACAGGGTGTTAAAAGTGAAGTCCTGATGACACTCTTTTGTAAATATTTCCTAAACGTTTAAAGATAACTAAGTGAAATTTGGTAAAAATGCTTACCTTTTTACGATCTATTTAATGGACTAAACCCCAGTTTTTGATCATCTTCATAGGTGGGTAAATTAGGGGAGGCTTAGGGTAAAATTGCCCTAAGTTTTTTTTTGTTGACAGTTTTTAACATTTATGACTATAAAATTTGGAAAACCAATGTTTTCTTTATAATAAAGCTACTTTTGTTGCATCTCGCTAGGACGCACCATTTTCAAAAAAATTTCATGATAAGTTGATGTTATCTTATTCGAAAGTGTAAACAATAATTAGTAGGCCTGTGAAATTAGAAATTTAATTTTTTTTACTTTGGAAAACCGGTGACTAAAGAAAATATTTACAAAAATGTGCCATCAGGACTTCACTTGTAACACCCTGTATCCCTGTTTATATGAACTTTTATTCCTATTTCAGGATGTATATTGCGCTGTTAAAATATGACTGTCTAATTTCGGGACACCCTGTATACATTTAAATAAATATGCATTTTTAAGTATACGTTTAATCTATGTCATATTAAATTAATTTTAACACATACTTTAATTTAAGTTTTTAATTAATCTTATATTTATTTCTTATAGCCCATAGTAAAATGAGTGGTGCAAGAAAGAAAAAAAACTCGTCAATATTCGGAGGAATATTTAAAATTTGGGTTCATCCACAATGAGCGGATTCCTTTTTGTCTTTTATGCCAACAATGCTTGACCAACGAATCAACGAAACGAGGTCGTCTTGACGCATTTGAAGGCGAAAAATAATGCTAATATTAATTCAGATTTGAATTACTTTAAAAATTTAGAGAAACATTTTGAAAAAAGAATAACATTTAAGTCTCTATTTACTGCTCATACTTCAACTAATAATCGTGTTCTTTATTCATCGCTAAAAGTGGAAAAAATCATACTATAGGAGAGAATTTAATAAAACCGTCAATATCAGCATGTCTGAAAACGGTTATTGAAAAAGATGACAAAGATGTAAAAGCTATGCCACTCAGTAACAATGCTGTTGGCAGAAGAATAGACGAAATGAGTGAATATACTGAAAAACAACTTGTTGAAAAGCTGAAAACAAGAAATTTCTCAATGTAAATGGATGAATCAACTTTGAAAGTCAGTGAGACAGTATTGATAACTTACGTAAGATATATTGATGCTTGAAGAAATGTTGTTCTGTTAAAGATTAGAAAGCACCACTACCACCAAAGATATTATATAATAAGCTAAAAAACTACTTAGATGTCAATGATTTACCAATGAAAAATATAACATTTTGTGCTGCAGATAGTGATCCTAATATGATGGGCAAGAAAAATGGCTGCTTAAAATTGATGAAAGATGCGAATCCAGAAATGATTCTTGTGCATTGTGTTATTCATAGGGAAAAGTTGGTAGCTAAAAACATCTCGGCTGTTCCAAATGAAGTCCTACATTCAGTAATAAAATGTGTTAATGCTATTAAAGCTAATGCCAAATGTGAGCGTCTGTTCAAGCTATTTTGTGAAGAACAAAATAAAGACCATATGTGAGACTTTTACTTCATACTGAAGTAAGATGGCTATCTAAAGGGAACTGCTTGGAAAGATTTATGGAACTATTTGATACTCTTAGTGATTTTTTAAGCAACAAACCTGAAATGAAGTATCTGTTAACAATCGATGGTAAAGCATTTGTGAGTTATTTAGCCGATATCTTTGAAAAACTAAATATATTAAATAAGCAACTTCAGGGAACAAATAAAACTCTTGTAGATGCAAAAGCGAAGATATTTGGTTTCATTACCCATATTGAGTTATGGCAGAAACATATTAACAACAAAAACTTTTGAACAGTTTTATTGGCTCCAAAAATCTTAAGTAACTAATACCGCTTTACTTGTTATTGTCAATCATCTGAATATTCTATCGGCTGATTTAAAAGAAAGATTTTCTGATTTAAAACAAATTGATTTTCGAACATAGATGATACAGCAAATATTAGTGGATTAGTCTGATATATTAATTATGCAGTATCAAGAAGAACTCACAGAATTGCAAAATGATGAGTTCGTTAAAACTTTATTTAATATAAAAGGAGCGATGGCAACGCTTTGTGAGGAAACAGAAATCAAATACCCAAATTCAACCAAATGTGCAAAAAAACTATTGTTACCGTTTTAATCTTCATATTTAGCTGAATGTGGATTTAGTGCTGTAAATGATTTACTGGTAAAAAAAGAAATGGGTTAGATATAACACAACGTGGAGACTTGAGACTGGAGCTAACCAAATTAGAACCTAATATAAAATCTCTGTGCAGCAAGCATCAAGCGCAAGGATCCAGGGTTGGCATACAATTTCCCCATATCATAAACCCCAGTGGGTTTTTTCGGGTTTTTTTAATTGGTAATTGATTCCAATTTATTATAACAATCTTCCATTACCTCCCGTGACCCCGCTACAGCTCTATTCTTGGGAAGATTTTGAGCCACTCGTCTACTTATTTCTTTAGACCATCTTTTTTCGAACATCATGCACCAATCAATACCTGGCGTTCCATTGCGGAACGGATTCGGTCGATCAAGTTTTTGCACATAGCCTTGCACACACCTTTAGAGTTGTAGTCCGTCGAATCCATAGCCCCATTCGCCAAGCTTAACTAACGTATGTACCAACATTTCCTCTTCTTCATAGGTTAAAACTGTAGGATGTCCAACAGCTTTACACTTAAATCCCTTAAAATGGTTCATTAAAGTTGTCCGGTTTATGTCATAACGTTGAGCGGTTGCCTTAAAACTGCTGTCACCTTTTTTAACTGCTTGTAGAGCTTTTTGCATAACCTCGGGATCATAGGACTTGTATTTTCGAATATTAGGCCGTCTGGGTTTCTTTGTGTGTGCCATCTACAAAAAATTTTGAGAGTCAATGTTGGCCTAAGGATTACATTGAACGTGTCAATGTTGGACTAGGGGCTAACATTGACACTGTCAAACATAACCTTAAATTAATTTTCATAAACTTAATATTTAGTTTTACAAAATCACTAACGGATAAAAAAACTGATTTGTTATATTAAAATTAGAACTTAAATTACCTTTAACACCAAAACTTCGGGCCTGTTGACTCAAAATTCACAAAGTTTTCTATGCAAATATTGGGAGCACGTTGAACATCAGCTGTTAAAAGCAGCCGCTATGAATCCACAGGTTGGCTGCGGAGCATGCGCATTACTTTTATACAAAGCCGTCGGATGGTAATAGAGCACCATAAGGAGAAAACGGTTTGGCTACCAATGCAGTCACATTTTCGATTGGATTTAGAAATTGTGTCAATGTTATACCAATGTCAATGTTGGTCCGCGTTACCTTACATTGCGGTTAGTATATGCGTTTATTTCGGGATTACTGTGGTCAGTTTTCCCAGAGTCGTCGCACCATGATTGGTGCGGGCTAGTGACATTGCGGTCAGTGTGCTAGAAATGGCTTGTTTTATATATCGATCGATGTTTGGGCATTGCGGTCAGTGCCAACAGAATTGAGAATTTAACTTTTTGTCAATTATGGAAAATTTAAAGTTTTGTCGATTATATTTTTTTTATATAATCAATATTTTGTCATAAAGAGTTATCAGTATAATTTTCTTGTTAATTAAAAGGATAATAAGTATTTTGTTTATGGATATTACCTTTTCATGACTTTCTTTAATATAAAACTACCTTTGGTAAACTTGATTGCTCATACTTATTTTTCTTTTATTTCAGGTACGCCATCTCAAACGTGCATTAATTAGGTATTTTATCTATTTTATTTACGTTTTATTGTTTTTAATCATTTAATACCTATTTCTCTCTAATTTTATTTTGTTCTAAATTTTGCCTTTCAATTTAAAGTTATTAAATCGTTTATTGAATTAATTTTTAGTTTTTCCTGACATTGATTAGATAACTAAATATTACCGCCCAAGTTTATAATAGATATTGATAAATTAAAAATATCGTCCTATAAAAGTCACAAAAGAACTCCCTCATTTCCTACTCAGCCTAGTATTCACTATAATAATATATTTTATCCCTAAAAGAGGTCAAAAAGTCCTATTATTTATGAATACTTTTCTCGAAATCATTACCATATTAAATAAAATTGATTCTACAGTTCCAATAGTTTAAAATTTAAGCAAAACAAAAAACTAGACCAACATTGTTCCATTGTATTATTTCATTCCTATTTTAGCTTCGCTTCGCAGTATAAAATTAGAATTAATGAATAAAGAATTAGAACAATTTTGCACCGACTACTCAAGTAGGTAATTATTTAAAATTAACAAATTACCTCACTCGTTCTCCCGGCCTACATAAACACAACATTTGAGATTCTTCACAAATCGGTCAAGTTTTATTTTTTTTTCTCGGTCGATCATTAATTTATCGAGAATGCTATTTATCAGCGTCGTTAGAAGTGCTCGGTGTTCGTTCGCTATTTTTAGAAATATATTCTTAATTAGTCACTGCCCGTATTTAACAGCGACTGATTGGGAATTAGCGTCGGCCGGCGTCACTTGCTTTCATCTTGCGCGTAGTGCAACGGAAAGAATTCGTGAATGAAAAAAATCGATCAAAATTAAATACCAAAAACCATAACAACAAGCATAATAATGATAAAACGACCATGATGCATTTTTTAGATGCAAAAAAACGTTTGATTATTTTAATAAACATTGTCCATGTCCACTTTGGTAAACCCAAACAAATCAAAAACCTTAAGGAAAATTACAATTTTCCGAGCTTGTCCGTAGATATATTATTACATCGTAGTTTCCTTGAAACATACTCATCAACAAACAAGTATTTATTCTAAAGTAAACAAAATGAGGCATATTTACTGCTCCTAATCGTATACTAAACCTTTCTGCATCTGTAACGTGTGGAAGGTGGGTTAACCCACGACACTTAGGCCTCACTAGGCCCATTGTGCATCCTCCTAAGCTCCTAGCTCGTGAGCCAGTCTACAGATTTAATGTAGTTGACAACGTCGCCAAGAGGTGCTTCTTTTATATTTACATCTACCGGTGTTAGTCAATTCTCGCCGAACACAAATCTTCAAATAAATGAGAGCTTTGGACAATCGTAGAGGATATGCTCGATGGTCTTATCTTCTTGTTCGCATTCCCCGAAGAGTGCCGATTCTGCTAGTTTCATGATATGGAGATGCTTTTCCGTAGTTGGCAATGTCCAGTAAGAATGTCTGTGACCAGGCGCAGATTCTGTCTAGTCATAGACAAGTATTTACTTGCTGTAGTGTTGTCAGGATAACTTAAAAGCTCCCTGGCAAGTCTGCAGCTTCTTGTTTTATCCCATCTTTCCTTGACTTTCACAAGGGAATGTTCTTTAATTAGATTTGTCACTACCGATGTTGTCAGTCCAATAGAGGGGCCAGGTCCAAAAAGTATTTGGTTAGCTGCCTTCTAGGCAAGTGAATCAGCAAGATGTGGCAAGACCTTTGATCCATCTTAAGTTGACCACATTGTTGATGGATACTTTGACCAAAGCTTCGTGACATTCTGGTAGAAACCCTGAATAAATTCGTGGTCTATCCAGGGTAAGTAATGCTAGTCTACTATATGTATGAATGAGCATGTTTCTTTCAATGATATTATTTCTGGTGATTTCTTTTGCTACTATGAGAATCCCCGTGAGCTCGGTTTGAACTACACTGGTACTACTGCTCACAGTCCATTTTATGTTTAGGATTAAGGATCTGGAGTGTATTCCACATCCTAAGCCTTGTTTTGTTTTAGAACCGTTGTATATCATTCCGCTGAAGTGCGAGTTACGAAAATCACCTGATATCTGGGAACTAAAAATGATCACAATTTAAAAATAGGCCAAATAATTGATTTAATTTCCAAATCAATAATAGTGATAGAAAATGTGTCATTGCGTTCTTTTATAGTTTTATTACAAAGTTTAAAAAATGTTTTAGAAGAAGGTGTCTAACCTGAGATATTTCTTATCTGTTCAATACTTACACCTACCCTAAATGCAGCAGATGTTGATGCGTGGCGTACACTAGTCAGTATGAAATGTTGCTCCTTATTACGGGACGATTGCGTTTCCTTGATAATATGTCTCATCTTTATTCTATCAGAGATTTTAATTTCTATTCTTTTTGACGATATATTGGAGTTTAATCAAGGTACTTTGATAGCTGATGTTAACTAAAGCCATAAGAGTAAGAAATTTAGTGTCAACTCTTCGAAACGTTAAATCTCTCGAGGGTGTAATTTTTCAAGGCTTCTTAAAAATCCTTTCAAACATTTATTTATTTCTTTTTTATCATTGGAATTTAGTAGGATAAATTTCAAATTTAACGCTAACCTATATGAATTAAACGAATTTTCATTGTTTAAACTCTTTAACAAAAAACTGAATTATAGTTTGTAAATTATATACAATAGGGCTTTGTTGCTTATACTTTCCAATATATTGTAAAACTGGCCACACAATGTTTTAAGGAACCTACTGTTAGATACGTTAAAATTATCATGCGCCTCTACCTAGACTAATGCGACTGGCTAATCAAAGCAAATTAGATATCACTGAGTGTTCAATTAGCCAATTTCAGAACGAATATATTTTTATTAAATTCAATACATTTCATTTGATATAAGTATTTAATATAGATTTTATTTAACTTTTCATAATGTATTTCACAATCAGAAAGGCCTTTATTTGTAAAGTCCTTCGAACAATTTCCCTGGTACCAGGGAAATCTTGTTGTGACGTGGATGGCTCTTCCTAAAAAGAGAGGTAAGTAAACGTTTTTCTTATTTGAACTTGATAATAGCAAAAAAGCCGAAAAGGAATAAAAGTAATATCTTGTCCATTGTCCAATCTATGTAAATGCATACATGGATGGAAAACATAAAATAAATCTTGAACATTTTCTGGATGATTAAACCTTTTTACAATATCCGTAAATACTTTGTCGTTTAATTTATATCTATGGTAATTGACCTTGATTCCCTATCTGCATTTATGTTTGCTGTCAACGAGATATTAACTGGCAAAAACTAATCACACAATTTCCACAGATGTTATAACTTGATTTGGTTCTATAGAAACAATATTTATAACAAAAATATTAGTTTTCACGTTAGACCTATCGTCCACACTTTTTAGTATTATTCAAAATATTAAGCCGAATGCCGAATAAAGTGATGGTATTAATATGTAGATTTAAACACTGTACTTAAGATATATATTTGCTGCATATCATAAAACTTATTTCCCACATTCTTGGAAACAGACAACATACATAAACTACGCCGTAGATAAAGTGGGACAGCCAAAAAATTGTCTATATCTTCGACATTTCTTTGCCGATGTTGGATTTTCAGCCAGTAGCGTTGATTATTTTTTTTAATCCCTTCTTGTTGTACAATGTGAATAAGACAGCGAAAAATGTCCGTTTTTTGGCTAAGAATTTGGAAAATGTGGGAGGCCAAATCAAGTTCTTCCTAATGTTGAGTGGATAACTACCTCGGGATGCCTTTGCCATTTGTTTGATACTTTGCGTTGCTATAGAAATATCGCCATTTTATGAAATTCCGTCTTTCTTTTAAAATTACCCTTTCTTTAATTAAAGAATAATAGATACCGACTAAACTGCTTCAAGGAATAACGTGTAAAGAAAATGCTCAACATCAGCGGCGTGCAAGAAAGGGTTTATAAAATTAAAAACGAAAACTTGATTTTATTTGAAATTTTTGACACTTTTATTAAGCTTTACAGTTTGAACGGTGCTATAATTGTAATGAGTTTGATTTTAACTAATTCAGAGGCGTGCAAAAGGGGTTCATTAATTAAAAAAACTTAAATACCAGTTTTATTTTTTTATTGGTTTTTTTGTTATAATAATAAATATTAGCAAGGCGTTGGACCTCCTTTAATCTTTAACCGCCTTGCTCGAAAATAAGTTATTAATTAGCTCCACAGAAACTGCATCCCAGAGTTCCATAATCATCTCCTCGAGATCGTCTAGAGTTTCTGGTTGGAGTTCTCTTCGGGAAAACTCCAAATTCATCAATAGGATACAAGTTTGGGGATATATGAGGAAATTCAGTACGATTAAGGTTTTGCTCTTGTAGATATCTGTTTACTAATACTGCTCAATGAGGCCCAGCATTATCGTCCACGAGAACAAAATCCTCAGCATATTTTCGACCATAAGGGATAACTTCTGGAATCAGACATTCATTTAGGTAGACCTGGCCGTTTACATTACCCCGAAATATCACGAGTTCTGTCCTTCCGTTGTGTTGAATACCGCCCCAAACCGTCAATCCACCTCTGCCAAATGAAACTTGGGGACGCATATTTTCTTCTAAATAACGGTCTCCCCGTCTCCGCTAAGTTAGCAATAGGCCGTCGGAATTGTAGAGGTTGAAACGGCTTTCATCAACGAAAAAGTCTCTTCACTTCATATGTTCTTGGGCCCTTCTTCTCCTGTTGGCCCGATGAATGTTCGTTAAAAGTGGGAATTTTGGCCGACGCGATGGCGAGAATTTAATGTAGGCGTCTTCTAATAGTGTCTGCTGAAAGATTTGACTGCAGTTGCGCTCGGATTCTCTTGGCAGTCCAAACTCTGTTTCTGATTGCAGTCCGTCACTATTGCTCGATCCTAACGAGCAATACCTGGGAATACCTAAGAATTCCCGAGAATACCCATAAAATACCTGAAAATTCCCTAAAATATGTACACAAGAATTCCCCTCGATATTTTCCTAAACAATCAATTTTCTTTTAATCGGTACTAAGTTTTTCATAATCTATTAACGACACCGCAGTTACAATTTGTATTAATAAATGAGCATTTCCAATAAAGTAGTTATGTAAAGGAACATTCCGCTTATAAAACAGCGAATATTAGAAATGCTTTCAACGAATCGATGATTATGACTCTCTTTTTATTAAGGCACGCTTTTTTAAACAGCCTTTCATTAGTCCGATGCACGTCTAAGCCATTACAATAGCTTTACCAACTTGCAAGTGTGTAATCATCGTCCGACAACCTGTCATTAAAATAAATGTAATTGCCAACCTTTCTATCACTAGTAAAGATATTTCAATTAAAACGCCTGTACGTATGTCGCTAATAGATGATTTAATTAAATAGTATTCAGTATTAATTGCATATATTTGTTAGTTTTTAGTTGTTGAAAATGAGTAACCGAAGCGATGCATAATTAATAACTATATTATGTATACAGAGAAAATTGGACAAGAATTTGAATTTACAGTACATGTATGCTGTAGCTTTATTCAGGTCACGTAATATTAATTTATGTGAAATCTTCGATAAATAAGATTTCCTCGAAATTATTTTGTCATCGAAAATTTGTCGCATCACCTGCAATTTGGCTAGGGATGAATCAAGGAGGTGAGCGTATATCATGGAGTAGGCAGTAGGAAGAGGAGACGAAAGTAATCCAACTATTCAAAATATTATGGTACTAGCGTCCGTAAAGTTAGCACTACCAGTTTATAATTTTCGATTTTTGAATATTGGAGAATTTGTCGCTTTTTGTCGTAAATTTGTCTTGAAAAAGAAACTTTGTTGCTCATCCTCTTTTCAAAATAACACCTGGTAATAAAAAAAATAATAAATCATCAAATAGTAAGATCTCTAAATACATTTTTTAGGTCTTTAAAAATGCGCGGCCAATTCCTCCTGACGAAAATGACAATCAGGGCAATCAACTTCTTGAGAATGAACCACAAGCCGTCAACGAAAATCTTCAAGAGGTCATTCCTAGTGAAAATAGTCAAGATCCTACCTTTGGTGAAAATTCGCTGCAATCTGCCTTTGACAGAAATGACCAACCACAAAATAAAGAATGTACAAAAAACATAGACAGTGCCGAAAATTCAGTTGCTGGACCATCTAATCTGCCAGAAAAACAAGCATTTTCTCCAGACATAGTAAAACCGCTTCCCAAAGCGGGACCTCGAACAGGATCGACAAAAGGCAGAAAACGAAGATATACAGCTGTGCTCACCGATACTCCAGAAAAGGACACTCTAGAGAAGGAACAGGCAACAAGATCCCAGAAAAAGATAGAACAAATTAAGCAAAAGACAAAGCAAGTTAAAAAACAGGTTTTCTCAAGAAAAAGTAAGCATGACTCGGAGTCCTCAACCGATTCATCAGATGACTGCCTTTGCCTAATATGTTGCGATTCATATTCACAGAGCTTACCTTCAGAGGAATAGGTGCAATGTAGATCTTGCAAAGAATGGGCTCACGACAAATGTGTTACGGGTGACTCAAAATTGTTTGTGTGCCTTAATTGTAACAGTGACATGGATTCATCACTATCTTATGAATAAACCTTTTATTGTTCAGTTGTTCACGTTTTAAAAATGTAATTCAATTCTTACTTTTATTCGAACGCATTAAAACGCAGCTTTACCTACGTATTTTCTATCCTATCATGGCACAACTTACCCCCATGGGCGGTCCTTTACCAGTACCATTTACCAAAAACCATAAAAAATTATATTGCCGGTTTTTTTATTATGTTACGCGTTTGTCTCATGTAATTTTTGAAAAAAGTAATTTGCCAAAGATTTTTTACAGCTCATTTTACTAATAAATTGCACTTTCATCCCCGGTATACCCTACGCGATTCCGCGGATAAACCTTACTTTATCAAAATGATAAAAACCAATATTTAGCATGAAAATCCAGGTATAATTTTTAGTATGAATGATTCAATACATTATTATAATTCAAAAAAATAATAAATCATTACAAAGCAAGACCTCCGGGGATAAACCTTGCTTTATCAAAATAACAAATACTTAGCACATTCCAGATAATATTTTTCATTACATTAGTATTATTCTAACAAGACCTGTAAATACGTTTTTTAAACCTATTAAAACGGGCGGTTCGGAGAATAAATTTCAAATACAATTTTTATACATTACATTAGTTGAGATCAAATAAATAAAAAATCATTAAGGGGAGCAAATCTTTTAAATATAATTTTTAGCTTTGACAAGGGGGGTAGCCATGTGTGAGTTGAGGTAATTTTAAGGTGAAGGGTGAGAAAAAGTCCTTTATATCTCACAAGGAAAGTCAATGTTTAATTGTTTAACAAAACATTGAGTGCGACCGGTTTCGAAGTGTCATCACTTCATCTTCAGGCTCGCCTAGTGGAAAGGAGAATATGTGGTGTAAGGTGTGTTAACTTGGAAACAAAACGATATATAAAATAATAAAAAAGAGAAAACTCACCATACTCTCCATCCACTAGGGAATACTACAAAAACAAGTTTCATCAATTTTGGGTTGAAATAAATTGTAAAATGAACCGATTTACACGTAATAAAAAGTTAAAAATATTTGAAAAAACAAATATTAGTCAATTATAGTAAAAATTTAAAATATTCAAGACTATACAAAAACAAATCACATACATTAAACAGATTAAAAGATAAGGCCTATTTTAAACATTGTTGTTTTTTTAAAAAAACTAACATTTTTTGAAAAGAGACCTGTCAAGTTAAGGCCTCTACAGGTGGTGGTAAGTATTATAACGAAAAAATTCTTGGGTAAACTTATGACAGGGTATAGTTAATAAGATGTAAACTATGAGTGAAGCATTATTTATTATCTATTATATAAGATTTGGGCCATGAACTAATCACCAAGTGTATGTGATGTTGTAGGAAGAAGAAAGAAGAAGAAATGACTGGGTTAACTGTTGTGAAGCAACTGAAGAATAATAATAATTCTTCAGTTGCTTCACAACAGTTAACCCAGTCATTTCTTCTTCTTTCTTCTTCCTACAACATCACATACACTTGGTGATTGGTTCATGGCCTAAATCTTATATAATAGATAATAAATAATGCTTCACTCATAGTTTACATCTTATTAACTATACCCTGTCATAAGTTTACCCAAGAATTTTTTCGTTATAATACTTACCACCACCTGTAGAGGCCTTAACTTGACAGGTCTCCTTTCAAAAAATGTTAGTTTTTTTAAAAAAACAACAATGTTTAAAATAGGCCTTATCTTTTAATCTGTTTAATGTATGTGATTTGTTTTTGTATAGTCTTGAATATTTTAAATTTTTACTATAATTGACTAATATTTGTTTTTTCAAATATTTTTAACTTTTTGTTACGTGTAAATCGGTTCATTTTACAATTTATTTCAACCCAAAATTGATGAAACTTGTTTTTGTAGTATTCCCTAGTGGATGGAGAGTATGGTGAGTTTTCTCTTTTTTATTATTTTATATATCGTTTTGTTTCCAAGTTAACACACCTTACACCACATATTCTCCTTTCCACTAGGCGAGCCTGAAGATGAAGTGATGACACTTCGAAACCGGTCGCACTCAATGTTTTGTTAAACAATTAAACATTGACTTTCCTTGTGAGATATAAAGGACTTTTTCTCACCCTTCACCTTAAAATAATTTTTAGCTATGGTATGGGTGGAATATCGCTTGGATTATTAAGTTTAAAGAAATTTCAAACCTAATTTAAGAGAGACATAAAACTTTAATTTGATTCAAATGTAAGAAGATTACTTGCTCAGGTGCTAAATGTTCCACTTTTAATAATAAGGTTTAAACAGTTCCAAGAAAGCCACATTACCAATGAGGTTGTGAATTTGTATTGTAGTATAATCTCATTGAAGAATTTATGATCCAGAAATGCTTGTTTGGAAAAACCAATTTTTTTACTGTAATATGGATAATTTGTCGCTTTTCTTGTGAAAAAAAAAGTGTCGCTCATTTTCAGTAGTCCATTGTGTCCACCAATCAACCTCCATTTATTAGACAACTCAACTTTAATGTACCTATATAGAAAAATAACTTTTCATACTAAGTACATAATATCAATGTTTATATTTAAAACGTAATGTCTGCCGCCACTGTTACTGTTTTTCCTCTATCCCATGGTATTTTTTGTATTGTAACAACACTTTCTTGTAATATGTAAGTTTTCTTTTACCAACACATGCTTTTGGTCGAAGAATGGCCATAATGGCCGAAACTATTCACTTCACTTCTTAAAAATTCGGTTACTTTTTTTTTAAATAAAATAAATTGTGTCTTTCCTCCTTCCACTCATTTTTATTTTACACTCTTCATTGTAATTTTATTAGTTTTAATTAACTTGGGCTCAGACACAGTCATAGGCTCAACAAAATTTGTCAAATGAATCAGCTTACGAGTTCTCTTCCCCTTTATATTATTTTGTATTGTGATTTATACAAACAAGTTCGACAGGATTTTTAAATAAAAATTCCGGTGCTAAGCGATTTCTTAATTTCGCAAGTTCTGACAAGAAATAAATAAACTTAATAAACCAATACAAGATATGTTAAAACACAAAAATGCTATTTCTTGTTGCTTCTGTTTGAATGTAGAAATACATACTTAAGAGGAATACATACCTCTGCTTAATAATTGATGATTTATATTTCTCAAGCGATTTCAATGAATTTTTTTTTACAAATGTTAAACGAAATTCTATATACAGTGCTTTTTATTTTGTATTAGGCATAGCCGTGCTTTCACAGTTAACATGTGGCAACTACGATATCCCCGCTATCGCTATGCTCTCTGGTTTCCTCACTGATATTCGGTTCGGCTAATATCACACCACCATATCTTCTAATTGTAGTCGACGACTCGCTTTGCCCTGTTGCCGTTTTATTAAATTCTAGTCGTATGATTAAGACGAAAAAATAAGTACTGTATATACATTTTTATTCTTAGAATATTTTAAAATTAAAAATTAATTATGCCATTTTCGAAAAAACTGGCTTCTAAAAAACTAGATAATGATATTTAACTATTCCTTAAATTTTAAAAAAATATTAACATAATATAATAATAAAATGTTTAAAAAATAATTTAAAACCCTTGAGAAATATACATCAAATAAGTAGATGGGTATTACTTCCTCTTAAAATAGACCAAAACTAACAAAATTAGAAAAAAGTTACAATTGTTTTTATCGATTTTTTTTAATAAAATTTATGATTTATGATTTTGTTGAAAAAATCATGATTTTTTCGAAGTCTGATAAATACGAGGCTAAATATTAACTAAATATTTCATAAAAAATAAAACAAGAAAATAATTGTATCACGCACAGCAATCTATTAATTAATTTACAATTGAAAGAGACCGATTAAATACCAACATACTTGCAAGTTCATTCACCAAGCATTTTTCCTAGACCACATAAAACACGGCTGAACTTTATCTCAACCGACCACTCAAAAATTGTTATTCACAAGAATAATTATAATTGTACTTGAAATAATGTTCAATTGGGAATGGTGATCTTGTGTATTGCCCAACTCCAAAAAGTCATAAAGACAAAATCTCAATGCCTAATGCCAGACATTACAGTCGTTTTGAAGAGAACGGTAAATTTATGCTTTATCGTATTGACATTTGGTAGAGAAAATCAATAATGATCGGTAGAACGTGGACTGAACGTGACATATCGCTAAAGGAATTTAGATAACAGTTAAAAAATTGTTTTTACGATGCAGTTAAATTCACAATGATATTACATCAGGAGTGATGTGGTTTCAATTAAAAATGAGATTTGAAATATGTTAATAAGTTAGGTGAATATGGGTAAATCATTATTTTAAATTGCAAAAACAAACCAATTGTCTTGAATCACAAATTATTTTTGAGTATCGAATTACTGTTCCAAAAAATATAAATTTTTTATTCGATGAGATCTGTATTGTCTGCTTTGGGTAACTAAAAACATTTCAAATTAAAATCGTACAAAATATATTCTCAACATGATATGAAAAATCAAAAATATGTAGGTATAAGTATTAAGATTGGTAAATGAAAATAACATACGAAATCTTTTTAATGTACTAAAAAATTAAAATTGCTCTGAAATATATATTTCGAATAATCTTGATAATAAGTGCAATAGTTATTATGATTTGTTTTATATCATTAAAATCGTGTGTGTTAAGTTAAACAACTGACTAGAAAGGAACAAAATGAAGCTGTAAGGGCCAAATGAATCAATAGCGAGGTCAGTTGTAAAACTAAAACACTTCCTTAAAAGAACAGTATCTAGCTCAGAAAAAAAAAACATAAGAACCTTGTAAAAAGTACAAAAATGATTCGATGGCCAAATTAGTCAAGGCTCCGGCGGCCCTAGTCGGAAGGTTCCAGGTTTGATCAATGGTCGATGCATTCATTTTTATTTTATATCTCAGCTTTTTATGTTTTCCCAGGTTAATTAGGGATTATTAATTTTCCAAAATTGTATTTCTCATTTTACTTTTCCTTCAATCTCAGAAGTGTCTGAATACAAAATGTTAAAATGTTTCCACAACTTTTTGGAATTAAATAATATTTTAACCATAAACCAACCTGGTTTGCGAACTAAGCGTTCCACAATTTCTGCAATTGTATAATTTTATTTAAATATTTTGAAATCTATATAATCATACAATAAACCTACTGGAATCTTTTGTGATCTCTGTAGGGCTTTCGACTATATCGATCATGAAATTATATTAAACAATATCTTTCCAATCGAACACTGTCTTTTAAAATCCAACACAAATATACCTGCCAACAGAATCTTCGTTTCTCATTAATTAGTAAATAAAATCGGAGTTCCTCAAGGATCTATCCTAAGACCTATCCCTTTTATTATTTACTTTAATGAATTACTGTATATTTTACCTAAATCGTTTACTTGCTTATCTGCTGATGACTAGTCTTTCTTATTTAGATTTAATAAAATTATATTGCAGCAAAATTGGTTTCGCAGCAAATTCTTGTACCTAAATGTCAGTTCACTTTCATACAGCTCAAAATACCAATTGTATCAACTGAAATTATTCAATATCTGGTGTTGACTTGACCACTTACGCCATTGTTTCAATCAGAAAAAAAGCTTGATACAGTGTGTGAATTAAAAAAGTTTTTATGAATTTCACAATGACTAATATTACACCAAGTGTTTAGTTACATGATGTTCGATATATGGCATATCGTCGTTGCCGCGGTGAAACCTCCTATGTGATATTTTATCACATTTTTAGATGTTTGTACCAGTTCATAGAAACTAACATTCTGTACAGTTTAGCGAAACCTCCCATGTAATTTTCTTTTAAAATATTGTGATTTTAGACCTCCCTTGTGCGTAATACGTATAAGGCATCAGAACAAAATTGTTACGTTTTTATATCTACTGAAAATTTTGATGAAATGTACAGGTTTCACCGCGACAACGACGATATGCCCTTTTTCTTCCAAAATGTCTTGGTAATATAGAAATAGTTAAGGTATGGTAAATATGAAAAATTAAAGAATTAGATCTTAACTGTGGGAAAAAATTATGTAGGGGTTAATAAATAATAATAAATTTCAGTTTTTAACATTTCGTTTTCTTAATATTTGACAAATTAATATATAGACGTAAAAATTAAAAAATATATACCTATTTGGCTTTTTTATACCCAACATATCCTCATAATTTATATATTTACCTACTAGGGTTTGTTATACAGGGTGTCCCAATAGATAGTAGCCCGTTTCCATTTGATAAAATTTGTTACGGTGAATTTAAACGAGGAGATTTTTAATAAACACCCTCTATAGGTAATACATAATTTCTGTGTCACTGAAGCAAAACTTTTACCAAAATAACACATATCAGCAAAATAACACATATCAGCAAAATAACACATATTAGCAAAAACCGCACGTTTATACGATTTGTTTAAAAGTTATAAGCTCTGGAAATGGACTACTATTTATTGGAACACCCTGTATAGTACAGTGTCTGCGGAAAAATTTAAATCTAACAAAATATGGTTCAAATCGATCAAAATTACTAAGTGATGTGTTTTATAAACAATATAATTTGGTAAATTATTATTAAGAACGTGTAATTTAAAAGAATACAAAGTAAAACTTTTAAAAACTGTTGAAAGCTTATATTCTTTAAATACTTTACATATTTCTTGATTTGTTTTTTTGGATATACTATACGACGATCATGACATATATATGTCGTCTGCTTTGGGTAACTATAAACCAACATACCACCGTTAGATATAAAATACTGCTTAAAGGTACCATTTCGGTAGGCGCGACAGACGACCGCCGACGTGACATACGACCGCCGACGCGACCGAGAAGTGTCGCTTCACATCTAAATACATACAATTATATGAAACACATTTCGCACGGCGCGACACGAGAAGTGTCGTCAAGACGAGGTCACTATCCTCGACATCGCTTCTTTTTGGGGGTGAATAATAGGTTAGAAATTTCTTTCGATCTAGGCAGCGTTGCCAGATTTTGGAACAGTATGGGTAAAAAAAAACCGTAGATCTGAACAATAGTTTTTAATACAGGGGGAAATAATTATAATTTGCAGTGTAGTAAATAAAAAAACAAGTATGTAAGAAACGAAAAATAAACTTTTTTCTACCCAAATTAGAAAGTAAACAAAGAATAAAAACATTTAAAAACATTTTTAATATACAGATTGGGTAAAAATAAAACGGAATATAGGATTTTGCATGTACCCAATCTGCCACTACAATTTAAAACATGAGCAATCGACGTTACCTTAAGACTAGTCATAGTTACGACCGCATCGGGGGGGTCTGGGGGGGCTGATTAAGCCCCCCCAGCCGACGAGTTAGCCTCGGATACTAGTAGTTCAGTTCCGTTCTGGTCATTGGGTCCGACACCTCAAACGACGGCTTTCAGTCCCAGGGGGTAATTCAAGTTTGGGTAGCCTACTAGCTCGTCTCGGTTCTAGTGTCCAACGCCTTTCCGAAACATCTTCTACCGACACCTCGGGCGGCTACTGACTTTCCCCGATGGGAAAGGGCGGACGCGGACGTACTCAGAGATCGGGGACGGCATACGTCGTTCACACCGCCTGGTTCCCAGGTTACAGCTCTTACACCATACAGGTATTTCAACCTGCACAGGCCGCCACTCCCTAGGTGGGATACGGTCGCCCGGTATAGTGAAAGCGCACAATGGCCCCCTTTCTTAGAGCTTACTATCAACTTTCGTTACACCAGATTGCCGCTGATGGACCGGAACCACAATCGTATCGCTTACACGCAATTGTGCTGACGAAAAAACGAAAGTGGCCTGGATTTAGGGGTCTTCCCGCCCGGTACTAACCCCGTTACCAATCAAGGGTACATGTCGATGAATTAGTTCAACAAAATCCCTCCTCTGGGTTGCTAGGCCAGATACCCGCCGAGTGGCTTCTCCTTGGGAGGAGAGCTACCAAACGAGCGATGTGCTGTCCAGCTAGGACAAAACCCTGCCACTACGAGTCCGTTCCCGGTGAGAAGGGCAGTGCAGCCGAGCACTGGGGCTCCCAACTCCCCGTAGTACCATATGTCGTCCGAAGACACCTAGAATGGTTGCGGCTCGTGGGCACCAGTTAGTCTCGGCCAACTAGTTTTAAAATCCAACAGTTTTCGGATTCGGAATTTCGGTCCCCTCAAACAGTTCATTCACCTCCATCTGCTACGAGCTACTTCAACAGCTTTGGTTACTCGTACCTCGGATACTAGATTCCTGCACCTACTAATCGTTGGCTCCGAAGCCTCAAACGACTACCAGCGCCACACTAGGAGTTTGCCGACCACGACCTTGCGGCCGAGGCCCTCGCCCATAGCCCACTCCTTAATACGACTATGGGTGTACCAGTCTAACCCAGGAACCGGGGAGGTTCGAGGACTTAGGCCAAAACTGGCATGGCAGTCCATGATAGCTCAACCACAGACTACCTTCTTATTTTCCGACTACGAGCAGAGCCGGTTATCCCGCGCACTCGGTATGGGAATACTTCATAGACGGTGTCGCCCAATGCGAGAAGGACACACAAAGGACCGGCACACCAGTTGTCGGGTTTATACCGACCCGCTGCTGGCTCCGGGTGGGCAAATTCTAGTAGCGTACCCACACGCCCTCCGCCACTTGTAGGATTTCTACCGCCTCGGTGTCGGATCCGAACGGTCATATTCAAGCAGCGTGAACCGTACGCCCTCCACCACTTGCCGGACTTTTACCGACTCGGTGCTGGATCCGAGTGGCGTTATTCTTATGCCGTCGCCACACAGCCCACACAGCCCAGTAGCCCGTTTCCATTTGATAAAATTTGGTTACGGTGAATTTAAACGAGGAGATTTTTAACAAACACCCTCTATAGGTAATACATAATTTCTGTGTCACTGAAGCAAAACTTTTACCAAAATAACACATATCAGCAAAATAACACATATCAGCAAAATAACACATATCAGCAAAATAACACATATTAGCAAAAACCGCACGTTTATACGATTTGTTTAAAAGTTATAAGCTCTGGAAATGGACTACTATTTATTGGAACACCCTGTATAGTACAGTGTCTACGGAAAAATTTAAATCTGACAAAATATGGTTCAAATCGATCAAAATTACTAAGTGATGTGTTTTATAAACAATATAATTTGGTAAATTATTATTAAGAACGTGTAATTTAAAAGAATACAAAGTAAAACTTTTAAAAACTGTTGAACGCTTATATTCTTTAAATGCTTTACATATTTCTTGATTTGTTTTTTTGGATATACTATACGACGAGCATGACATATATATGTCGTCTGCTTTGGGTCACTATAAACCAACATACCACCGTTAGATATAAAATACTGCTTCAAGGTACCATTTCGGTAGGCGCGACAGACGACCGCCGACGTGACATACGACCGCCGACGCGACCGAGAAGTGTCGCTTCACATCTAAATACATACAATTATATGAAACACATTTCGCACGGCGCGACACGAGAAGTGTCGTCAAGACGACACTTTCTGGCGACACTTCTCGGGGCAAAGCTTTGCTGCGTGCCGCACTCGAGGTCACTATCCTCGACATCGCTTATTTTTGGGGGTGAATAGGTTAGAAATTTCTTTCGATCTAGGCAGCGTTGCCAGATTTTGGAACAGTATGGGTAAAAAAAACCGTAGATCTGAACAATAGTTTTTAATACAGGGGGAAATAATTATAATTTGCAGTGTAGCAAATAAAGAAACAAGTATGTAAGAAACGAAAAATAAACTTTTTTCTACCCAAATTAGAAAGTAAACAAAGAATAAAAACATTTAAAAACATTTTTAATATACAGATTGGGTAAAAATAAAACGGAATATAGGATTTTGCATGTACCCAATCGGCCACTACAATTTAAAACATGAGCAATCGACGTTACATTGAGTATTTTACTGTGCTACCGTATCCCACTATTTGATGATGCGAGAGAAGAGAGAAGGTAGCTCCTGCTCGTGGCGAATTATTAGGTTGTGAACTGTGGGATACGGTAGAACAGTGAAATACTTAATGTAACGTCGATTGCTTCTGTTTTAAATTGTAGTGGCCGATTGGGTAAAGCCAGGTTAATATATTTACATGAAAAATCCTATATTCCGTTTTATTTTTACCCAATCTGTATACTTAACGTACGGGAAAAAACCAATGAAAAATAATAAGTAAGTTATAAATTCCAAAATGGAACTTTTATTTTTAAAAATTTTATTAAGTATAAAATACACTTAAATGGATATCTGTACTAAAGCTACTTCGTATAACTAACTAGAGTCAAATAACTATAGACAAATAACAACAATAATAAGGTTCTACTTCTATTTATAAAGTAAAACTGATTATTAATCAAAGATAATATATAAAAGAGTCTATTATATTCTCAATATATAACTAGTACCTAGTTCTTTTAGATCAGTCTGAATCAGATAATTCAAAATGGTAGTGTTTGGCATATGCATGTTCTTTTTACGATGTCCTATTAATTCTTGGTTTCATTTTAAATAAAAATAATGATTATCTTGATGTTTTTTTTTATGGAGCCAACCTACAGTAGTGGATGCTTATTACGCTGCTTTTACTGCAGAACATTTACTAGAGAAAATATTCTTTAACCATTTGCTGAAGAATGAGGCAAACTTAATAAATTAAGAACAAAATTTGCTAGAGACAAAAACGGTGGATCTACGTAAAAACAGTAGGTCTGGAAACGCTGATCGTTCCCTCGAATGGTTATCCCTGTAAATGTCGCGCGACAATTCTCAAGCTTGCGAAATGTACGAAGCATAACATTTATGCATCTGTCGTCCTACTCGACCTTGGGGTCGCCTCAGTGATCTCTTGTCTCCTGACGCGGCTACCGAAATGGTTGTTTTCGCACATGGTTTTACACTGTGCTTGTTTGGTAAATCTAAGTTTCCTAAATATTCTAAGATAGTTTCAGCGCTTTGTCAATTTCTAAAAGAATTCCGTAACTTCCGGCGAGATATGTACACGGAATTCCATATAAATTTACTCCTCGATAATATACATATTATTGATTTATTTCATGTATCCACTGGTTTTTACTTATTGATATTCTAATTATTATTCGGCCACTCCCAATTATTATTAACTTTATGAACACCACCTTGTTGCTTTGGCAAATAAGACTATTACAAATTTATTTGCATTTAAATAGCGTTGGTAAATAAAATCGAGAGTAACCTACTTACTTACATCCAGTACCCAACGAAACAAGTTCAACAAATTCAAATATCAAATCTCGGAATCAGCTGAGATCGTTTAAACAGAAAACAAAACTTATTCTATTTAATATTGTTATACAAATTACGCGTTCTGCTTATCTTATCTATTAATCTGATTTTAAAACAACCTGACATATCCCCAAGTTTACCTTTACAATTTCATCAGAACGGACCCATAAAAGTTAAGAAATGTTGTTTTACCGTGTTTATAAAATTACTACATCGTGTTGTCGTTGTCTCTTTAATTGTGTTTTCTTTTAATTAGTAGTTCTTTAAGAGCAACACGTTACATCATTTGTTGGATCAAGACCTTTTTATGAGTTAATGCTTTAAAATTAGGAGATAGTTAAAACGTAGGTACGTCGTTAATTATAATAAATAAAATACAATATCTATAAATAATCTTAATGAGCGTTTAGTATATAGTACTTATTTTTTCGTGTTATGCATACGACTAGTATATAAGTTAATAAAATAGCAACAGGGCAACAGCCAGTGGTCGACTAGAATAAGAAGATATGGTAGTGGGATATTAGCCGAATCGAATGTCAGTGAGAAAACCATAGTGTATTTCGATAGCGGGGATATCGTAGTTGCCACATGTTTACTGTGAAAGCAAGGATATGCCTAATAAAAAATAATAAGCACTGTATATAAATTATTACGAATGGATCCCAATCTTTTTTTAATAATTACTTAGTGACATTACTGTAACCTTTGTTTAATTTAAAACTAGCTTATTAAAAACAGTTTATTTATAATTGATTTATAACGTACTAATTAATTTATTTAAAACTTAGGCACTATTATAACTCACAATTCTAATTTATTTATTACAATTTATCTATACAACACTTAACTTGAAACTTAACTTCTATCGATAAAGTCGCGGCTATTTATATAAAAATGTAACGGCCCAATCCTGCTAGAATAATTTTGAAGCGTTCGCGAGTACTTCCCCTATGCGTCAGAAGATTCCGGTAATGTTTTGACCATGAGTCGGGTGCCAGACTTCAAGTCGCGCTATAGATCGAAGAACAGGGTCGGCTCAGGCGTTCTCACCACATTACTGATTTAGTTATCTTTTTCTAAAATCGGATTAAAATTAGATTGCTATCGATTAGTATGCTTGTTTAGACATTATTAACAAAGAACCCAACAATCGCAAACGAGATTAGGATTTAGGACGAAACAACGTTTCCATAGAAATATTTGTCAATAATTAATAAAATTTCGATTAAAAACATTGTTCACGTAAAATTGCTTCATAAAAACCGAATTTAAACGAATATAGTTTTAAATAAGCAGACTGATAGTGATATACAGATTAATAGTGAGATGGAAGTAGAGTAAATACTTCAGGTTGTAAAACTTGAAAATATTTTATTAGAAATTAGGATGAGCTCATTCGGCTTATAAAGCCATCATCAGAGCCATCCTAAAAGGCGTTATAAATTAACAATTGAAATATTAAATGTAAAAACATACATCTAAAATACCCAACCACATGGGATCATTGACAAAAGGCAATATTTGAGTCATGCAGTAAAACAATCACACTAAAATCTAAGTAGGTAAAGGCGCCAAACCTGTGTTAATCCCTTTATTAGGTATATTATTAATGCTACATTATAATAATTAGTAATAAAGTCGTTTGTACCTACGCAACAGGTGACAAGCTTTCCTATTTTGACATGTGACAATAGACATAAGACATATAGAGACTGACACAAGACAATGACAAGTAGTCTGGAGCGCTCGAGAGTAGTTCTGGGGTCAACCGGGTTAGACAATACTGATCATCAAAAAACAAAAATATATAAATACTGTAAGATGAGGAGGAGATTTATATAGTAGATGATATGATATGAATCATACAGAGGTCCAAAAAATCTAAGATGTGATTATTACCGAACTAAAATAAAAGGAAATGAAGTAAATTGAATTTAGTGTATTTTAATTTAGTTGTTGTGGTTCTCAAAGTGTTTTAAATAATAGGTTTAAATTACGTATTTAGGCAATTGCCAGAATTCTGGTTCAACTCACAAAGGATCTCCAATTCCTCCATAAGTTCATTTTCTTAAAGTTGTTGAGTGGAACGCTGTGTAAAATATTGCTATTTGACGTGGGAGAGAAGCTATGGTTATTAAATTTAATATGAGAGCTAAAATTAGATTTTTCAGGTCTAAATAGGTGTTCTTTGATCCGTGTCTCTAGAAATCTGATGGTTCTACCAATGTAGATAGCTTCACAAGTGTTACATTGTAATTCGTAAATACCACTCGTAGACAACTTGTCAATCTTGTCGTTAGTTTTAGAAATTGATTTAATGTTTTGAATTTTTTTTTAGTTTTCTACTTTATATTTGTGAAAATTACGATAACTGGTTGATATAATCTTCATTTTTGCGTGATTGAAGTTAAATTTGTTGTAATACGTTTTGGTATTACCTACTTTCCTGTTGTGTCAAAATACGAAATACTTAGTTCAAGGAACAATAAAATTGCTGAGTCATTGGAAATAAATATCATAATCGAAATTTTATAAACAATTTCAATTTAATGTCGTGACAATAAAAAATTAATTTTCCGTAAAAAGAATATTTTATTTATCAATTCGCGTAATCTGAAGAAACCTTTCATAAAAAATTAAATTATATAAGTACGTAAATGTCGAAATATTATATTCGGTTTAAAATTACGATAAATACTTAACAGGCTGTTAACCTGAATGTAATTATTTAATTATCTATTTTATTATTATAACTTTTCATAATTATTTATTCTATGTAATAAATGAAATCCTATTAACCACAAAAGATACAAACCTCTGAATAAAACGTTAACTGTATATATACTAGTATGTATGTATTTCTTGCAAATAATGGAAAATCAAGAGCTACTAATAATTTATGGTCAATTACGACAGTATCAAACATTGACCTATAGAAAAGGAACAGAAGTGCTTTTTAAGATATCTTATGTTGTTTAGACGAACAATGTATTTCCATGTATGGCCTTATATAGGTGTACGATAGAAAGTTTAATATTTAGTACCTTGAACACCAGGACGAAAATACAATACCTAAATAAGTACAGTAGATATTGCGTTATAGTTAATAATGTGACAAATATGAATCTAATATAAGTACTAAATAAAGGAACATTTATTTTATTTCAGAACAAAAAATGTCTTATGACGTCAATCATTAGGGGTGTAATAATATTAAACTAAAAGCAAGAAACTATGTAAAAACTTGATCCGGTTGAACCAATTGTCGAAAAATGATTATAAGTACCAACCGAGACTAACAGAAAAAGTACAAAATATTAAAAATAGCGGTCATAAAGTATGACAGAATTGTTTTTCTTTTAATTGGGTAACGTTTATGTTGTTGTGGGTACAAATAAAATCAAGCCTATCTTCTCTTTCTGTTGAATTTTATCGCCTTTATCACATTACTTAATTACAATAATTGGGAAAAAATGCAATAAAAATAAATAAAATTGGTGCTTTAATACTTTTATAATCGCGTTATCTAATTAAGACACTTGAGTATAACATATTTTGAGATAACTTTACAACGAAATTGCGAAAATATTTACTTTTTTAAAGTAAGTATCAATCGAGGTATATCAATACTTACTTAAATATAATTTTTTTGGAAATTCTGAAATATATTGTTTAAAATTTCCTTTACAAAATAATGCAAATTATTTTTGAACACTCAAAGTAAAAATAAATTAATTGAAAAAAATTGTCCCACGATGCAGTCATTATGTCGTAGGAATGATTTTGAAAAATGTAGGTATATTATTAAAAATGAAAAGAATTTTTTGTGGATCTTGGTGATTTGGTTATAGATAAAATACTTAAATTTAAAGTCCCTTTATAGATAGGTAAATTCGGTCCCCATAGCTCTTGACTACCTTAACCTTTGTGTTTCGGGTGAAAGTACCTGCTGTAGGAAATAATTCAAAATTCAAAGTATAACGGTATTTTTGCCGAAATACGTATAATTATCACTAAATTCAATAAAATTTAATAAAGTTATGAAGTTTTTCTCATTTTACGTATATTTTTTTTGCGAATCAACCCGCGTTGACTCTAGGCCGTACAGGTTAGGTAAATTAGTTATTTTTCTCATTTTATGTTTAATTTTAGTAATTTATTTCGCAATTCATTAAATTATATCCTTTCAATATTGATTTAAAAATGAATAAAATCCTTTATTCACTGTTTTAATTTGTTTACCCATGGTGTGGCCGGGTAGTGAACCACTCTTTGTAAAAAATTGTAACCCATTTTGTAATTAAATAATTCTTGTATTATGTTTCAAATAATATTTAAAATTTCACATTTTTTGTTTTTTAATTATTATTTAATTAGCTATCTTATTTTAATCAAGTAAGAAACGGTATCATCAGAAGCTACATAGCTGATGATATTTTCATAGACGAAACATATTAAAATGGTAAAGTATAACATATCGTTGTATTTAGCTATACAAAAGCTATTAAAAATTACAGTTAAACATCCAGGTCCGTATTTAAAAAAAATAAGTTGGAAGGTGGTCCTGGAAATACGAAGCGTCGTAATAAAAATTTTGACATGGCAGATTATAGGGAACTTGATTTATAACAAAAACTTCGTATAATTTTTTTTGTATCTTTTATAATAACGCACGACTTAAAAAACGAAAATGAGGTTTTTCGGATTTTATCGAATATCTCCGGAACCAGTCAGAAAATCTGGAACTTCTATGGGCCATTGTATTATCCGTCAAAATACGAAACTTTTTCCCCATTTAACCGACAATATATATCTTACGGTTTACGAGATCTCTGTATACGCAAATTAAATCCGGTCCACCCTGTATAACTGAGTAGGTAACCTTCTTATCTAATTATAAAACATTTCATTATAGCGAACTGAGAGTAGAAAATAGTCGGAAAATATTACAATAATAATTAATGATCATTCTTTGGAAATTATATAAATGATTTCGGCGAATTTCTTGGCGAAATCCGATGAAATGGCCGAAATTGTAAAAATTAAATGGAATATCAGCGAATACATATAGAACCATGGGTTATTTCGGATATTATTATGGATATTTAGTGAATGTGGAGTACCACAAGGCAGTATCTTTGGGATACTTCGGGGACATTCTTTATTCAATTCTAGCTTACCCGGCAAACTTCGTATCGCCTAACAGTCATTTAAAATGTTATCACCGGTTTATTTATTTTAGAGACAAATACAGAGATTTAACAAAACATTTCCACCTATAATTGAACCTACATTTAAACAAATTTTTTATAACATAAATTACCTTGTTTGTCGAATTAAATCAGTGTTCTTCGATAATGTCTGCTCCAAATAAAGTCATTTAAAAAGAGCCATTGTATTTTAGAGTGTTCGCTAGAAAATGTCGTGATTCTGGTGTTTCGCCACGAAGCAATGAATGCAATGGCTCAGGTGGCGGAGTAAATAATGGCAATTTCTCTTTGCCATTAAGGCAGCACAATCCAGGCGTTTCTCAAGCAAACTTTAATGATCCACAATGCTAGCAAAAAACGTCCACTGGACCAATGCGAACCAAAGAATGCAAGCTGTAATCAATTGTGTAACCCTATAGAGACGCTGTGTGATAAGCTCGACGATTTCTCGTTGCCAACCGAATCGTTTCCCAGGCTGCCTCTCTTTGCTCTTGTGTTTGAGAAGCACGAAATCGGGCCATACTAACGCGGCGTTGTTCTCATGCCATTTCTCGTTCTTCTTCATTAGATTGATTCGAAATGTTCCGAAGCCCAATTTGTTGGGAAAGATTAGATCTTCTGGGTCGCAGCATTTGTTAATAATATTACTCGCACAATAAGATTTATTATTAACACTCGCACAAAACAAACAATTCGACCGGTAACCTTTATATACTTTTTTCAAAACAAATCACAGACAGGCAGCGGCACTGGAATGTGTCGAGAGTTTCTCATACCTTCTGTATTGTCAATCGATTTGACAGTTGTTGTAATTTTTATTTATATTTTTTTACACTTCTATTCACGTATTCTCTATATATTTTAATATCTTTGTAGAAAAGCTATAAGCGTGCGTAACGTGAGCTGTCAATTGCGCAAGATGGCGGAGATCCAAACATAATTTATTTAAACATTAAATTTTTGTATAATTTTTTTTCCTTTAATTTTTCCGATATTTTAATAGTTATTATGCTATTCAGGGTGGAGACGAATCCAATAAATAAGAGTTCTTTAAAATCGGTCTAGCCGCTCTTGAGTTATAAATGGTGTAACTAACCCGACTTAGTTTTATTTATTTAGATTCACAATGAATTTCCATTGCAAATAAAATGAGATAACCTCGGAGATAACTAAAAAAATAACAATATTAAAAAAAAAGATTTTAACTGTACCTGTATCAGTTTTGCTGGTTGTGCTGTATAATTTTTAAGTAAAAAATAGTATTGAAATTGATTTGATTTCATAAACAAAAACATAAGCTGTTACAAATTTTCAAGCTTGTTTTATGCTAATTAACTTACTTAATACAGGTTAAAAAATTACCGAAGATATAATGATAAAAGTATCTACCATTAACAAGAAAAATAATAAAATATGGACAGGATGCCAGATTTGCATCATTCGACGGAAAACGGAAAGACTTACTACTAAATATTCCCAGTAAAATCAAAATTACATTATGCAATATTGTATCTTTAAAATATTACCTAAAATAATAATTATATCTTTATTATTTCCGTTTTACTACGAAAGTATATTATAAAAATTTGAAACAATATTTACAAAGATTTAAATAGGTTTCCAAATATTTCACAAAAATGAGTTATTTTAGAATATTTTTATGTCATGCTTTTTATTAGTTTTTTAGGTATGTGGGTTAAAACATTTTTAGGCAGTTTTTGTATTTTATTATGGCTCAAAATATCTTTTATTGGTTACTTTGTTTTTTGTTTGTCGGACTGATATATAAAACAATTCTCAGGACGACGCTCAGGACTAAAAATTTGTTGATAATTACTGTTCTTTTTTATTTAATGACTTCTTTTTTACAACAATTTTAATTTTAGTTTTTTGGTGCCATAAAAGTGCCAAAGTACCAATAATTATTATGATCAATATCTATATTTGTCAGTGTTTGTTTTTTATGTGCATATGTAGATAATGCACCTGTCTTTTTAGAGAATAATTGTTCTCATCTGTCCTAAATTTGAAATATTTTCAGCACATTCTTTTAATATTCTCTAATTTATAAATTTACATCAGTACGTATGATTTCATAATATAGGCCAGTAAACAGGTAAAAAATGTACCATTTTTAAAACTTCGTTGTAAGTTAAAGTATCGAATGAATCGAAATTACCCGATTTTGAAACTTGATACAGGGTCTTCAATATTGTCAAAAATGACAAAAATCGAAATTAATGGACTGCTGGACGGTCAAAAATGTAAATGCGAATGCAAATTTGATATCATTATATTGCGAAGTTTTGATTAATTTGGTACTTTGGTACTCTCACCACGAAGTTTAAAAAATATTACTTAATGTTAATAAGGAACAATAGTGACTCTTGATAGTCTGATCTAACAAGAGCAAACAATTGTAATCAGTTCGAAGTTTAGTAACAAAATAATGATATTAAATGTACTATTTGGGAAGGCGAGACCGAGTAAAGCGACAGCGAAGGAGACCTAAAACGGTTTCTTCACATCTGAACACATGTAATTATATGAAACACATATGGGACGGCGCGACAGACGACAGCACTTTTAGCACGGCAGTATTTGCTGCTTTCTGCCTGTCGCTTGTCGTCTTACTCGGTCCCGCCTTCCCAAATGTTACCTTAAACCTTTTTCAATTACAATACAGTAATTAAATAGTAGAGGTAAAGAATACCTATTAAATTGTATTTTTTGTAATTAAAATTAAATTTATTAGAAAACTAACATAAATTAATGAATAAAATCAACTGGAAATTTAAACAGTCGTGTTTGCAGTAGGTGCAAGTAAATATTTTTTTCTACGGATGAATATTTTTACATATATCATCCGCCTCGTAGTTATGTTTTGGCAGAATTATTAATAATAAAATAAAAGGATGCTTCTTAAAATCTAGATTCGTTTGCTTCACTTTTATTGAATGCAAAACAAAAATAAGTACCTACCTACTTATAAAAATAGTATGAAATTTAAAATAACCTAGTTTGTTTGGTGACAGTTGTTTATTACTTGAAGTTTAAGTAATGTTCTTTATTCAGAACTAGCAGTGACATTTGAACTAATGGTTTTTTAGTAAGTAAAACAAAATACAACCGAAATCGAACTCAAATGGAAAGCAATAATGTAAATAAAATACAGGGTTATATTATCACCTTTTTCAATATTAGAAAATGGCATCATGGATTATGTACAAAAATTATAGTGCTTAACTTATCTAAAGCCATTTTTTTGAGCTCGCGAACATTACCAACCTCGGATTATAAATTGTTTTCTCGTTTTTAAGATGTTATTTTCATCACTCATAAAACAAAGTAATATTAACACTTTGGAAATTATGTTCCATTCTCGGTTCCATCTGAAAAGGTACAAATAATTGATAGTGTTCCTTCAATTGTTAAAAAAAGAAAATTATACCCAATATGAGAAATTTTCGAGGAAATTTTCAAACGTAATATTATAAGAGGTGAGAATTTTTTAAAAGTATTTGGTTTTTTTTTGGCAATTTTGCGTCTAAATTTCAAGAAATACCATAAGGTCAGTAAGACCAAATTGATTACCTATATGTCTTATTACTTTATATTAAATTTATTTAAATTATTCCTGGGTGTGTATTAAACAACACTGATGAGTTATTACTGGTTTTTATATTTCTAAATCCTAACCTAATTTTTATTAAAAATATCAATAACTGGAACAAGCAAAACTAGTTTATTGTTTAGAAAATCTGCATCCAACTCTATAAATATGAGATTTAACAGATTTTTGGTCTCGGTCACTGACAGGGTGTCAACAGGTTATATATTTCGTTCGCTATTGGTGCAGTGTCCACCAGTGTCAATTACACCACACCAGATGATAAGCTAATTTACTCTTTTTTTAGAAATGTTTAATGATATTTCAAGAGCCTAAAAATAGCCTAAAAATGTGGTGTGATTGTTTTTAGGAAAAAATCAAGGTGCTCTGTTGAATTTGTTTCAACAAAGCACCCTGTATTATTTAAAAACAGCAATTTTTTAATAAAGTTTTATAATATTTCAAGAGCCTGGAAAAGCCTCAAATAGCCTTAAAATTTGGTGTGGTTGTTTCTAGAAAAAATCTTTATAAACCGAGGTGATCTGCTGGCTTCGTTCGAAGCTAGCAAAGCACCCTGTATTTTTTTAAAAAATACTAATTTTTTTCGAAAATTTTTATATTTTGAGAAACTAAAAATAGCGTAAAAATATGGTGTTTTTGGTAAAAAAAACTTATTAAACTGAGGTGCTCTGCTGACTTCGTTCGTAGCTAGCAGAACACCTTAATTTTTGCAAAAACGAGGAGCATACATCTTTTGAATAGAGTATAAAAATAGCCTTAGATTATCCTATATGTTTTAACTCAAAATTCCCTAGACTTGACATAGGCCTACTCTTCGAAGAGATTTACTACTTTTATGTCGGTAATTATTTAATTTACGATTTAATCATTTAATTATTTACGGAAAATACTGTTGGATGATTTAAAATATTAGGAAGTCAATTAAAATATTTATTTAGGCTATAGTCTGTGTTAAAATAAGTAGAAGCTCTATTTTATCTATAAATAATATTAGGCGTGCGTCAAAGTTACTTTCCGCCTCGCTTTCCGCTTAAGAGAGCCAATAATGTCAAATTATGACAGCTTACAGAATACATCAACTTTGCAGATACTTTTCAAGGCGCAAAAGCCTACTTTCGATAGTGATCGTATAAAAAATATTTGTGACCAGATTCGAATAATTTAATAGGTACTACCAAGCGTCGGTACTAGAACACCTAATGGTGAAAAGATGTATTAATATTAGGTTGTTCGACAATAAAAAAATATTAAAAAAATTGGTATGTCACATGAAATTAGGTACATTATTAAATGGAATAGAAAACAAGTGTGTAAAAAATGTCCATTATTCTCTAATTCCACTAGGGAAAACTACATTGAGGGTGTACCTCGGAGTGGACCTCTCGGGGTGAACCTGTTTATGTTAAGACATTTCCTCGGACATTTCATAAGGTCAGTATATACCAAATTGAATATATCTACTTCTTATCACTTCATGTTAAATTTATTTAAACTATTCCTGAGGGTGTATTAAACAACACTGATAGGTTTTTACTGGTTTTTATGCATGTAAATCCTAAAACCTCATTTTTGTTAAAGTGTCAATAATTGGAACAAACAAAACCAGTATGTTCCAGTTATTGACATACCCTGTCAATCACTGGTCCACAAGCAAATACAGATATACACTGTTGTCATACTGTCTAAAAAGTCTGCAATATACCATTTATATATGAGATCTAACAGCCTTTTGGTTCCAGTCATTGACATTGGTACAAGAAGGGTCAATAACTGGAACACGTTTTTAATTACAGTTATGGAACCTCAAAAAAATTATACAGAGGCTCAGTTGGATGAAGAGGGATGCCAGTAGCTACAGCTGCTTATAAAACTACAGGAAAGCTACCTATACATTGCCGAATGGGAACAAGTACCATCCTCACAAGCAATGAAGAAACTCTTGTCTAACAGTGGATACTTTCTGTAGAAAAAGTGCACCATCCAGTAGGCAAAAAGCAATTACTAGACAGTGTCCAGTTTATCGTTAAAGAAAGTAAACGACCAAACCCTTTCACTGATTCGAGACCAGGTCGAAAATGGTACGAGTCGTTTTTGAAAAGGCATCCAAATTTAAGCGAAAGAGTTGCACAAAATTTAACAACAGCCCGCGAAAAAGTTACTGAACAACAATTGCGACAATGGTTTCGGGAAGTGAAAGAAAACTTGCAGTCAAAAAATGTATTTGTCGCAACGGAGGATCCTTCCAGAGTATTCTACTCTGATGAGAGTCCTTTTTTTCTTCAACCAAAAGGTGATAAAGAAAATTTAACTGCATTAGTCACCGCTATGAAGAGTCGCTGCCAATGCCGCTGGGACACCAGCTCCTCCCATGGTGGTGTTTAAATATGAACGCATTCCAAGTCATGTAGCTGTCAGTATCAATAAAAGTTGGGGAATAGGCCGTTCCAAAAGTGGATGGATGTGTGGAGCAACTTTTTTGAATAGATAACAAATGTGCTTGTACCATGGCTAGATGAGCAAAAAAAATTGAGAGACCTATTATTATATTTATTGACGGTCATGTGTTGCACATGACATTACACCTATCAAAGTTTTGTTCAAAAAACGGAATAGAACTTTTTGCATTGTATCCAAACTCTACACATTTAATTCAACCTATGGATGTGGCTGTATTTAGGCTGCTAAAACAATTTTGGAATAAAAATCTGTAAGAGATTGGCACATCGAAAATCACGGAAAAATATTGGGAAAAGAAAATTTCGGAAAAGTGTTACAGATAAAACAATTCAACATGGATTTAGGGCATGTGGACTTTCGCCGTTTAATGTAGAAAATGTAAAATTTTCAAAAATTTCAAACCCGTCGACAGAAGTTAATCAAACTAGAATAATAGAAGGGTTGGCAGTTTTGGAAAAATTTATTCCCTCAGAAAAATTAAAAAACTTTCGAAACAAATTTTGATACTGCATGGACAGGTAATAAATATGGAAGACGTGTCATTTTTAATGTATGGAACACAATGAAAAAAAAAATTAAAAGAGAATCCGCTTTAGGTGTTGAACCATTAGAAAACATAAATAAAAGTGAGAACCAAAATTGCAACAAGAAAGATAATGATCTTGTTGAAAACATATTAGACAACGAGACCAGGACCTTCTGGCCTTCAACAACAAAGAGTTGATTCTGATATGACCCCATTAAAAATTGTTATACATTCTGATGTGAATATTACTCCTCCTACTGTATCACAAAGTGAGATCTCCTTTAAATTCATTGGAAAATACAACGCCGTTCAATGTATTATCTTTAAAGAAACAAGTTCCCACTCCATTTAAAAAGCCTTGTTTTGGCCGGAAGAAATAAAAAACACAAAAAAAGAATAAAGAGCAAATTCCTTGTGCTATTTATTACGTCAGAAATTTGGCAAAAATACCACATAAAAAAGGATTCTGAGAAAGAGAGAAAACAAGAAGAACAACAAAAACGGGCAGAAGAGAAAAAGCGAAAAAGGGAAGAAAAAATTATAAAAATATAGTCAGTAAAGAGGGAAAGTTCTGACAATTCATCCGAAAACGAAGAATGGATAGAAAGTGGAGACAGTATTGATGATGTCAGTATCAATTTAGAAAATGAAGAAGAGAACGAAATACCAATCAAATACGACGATATCCATGTAAGTAGGAGATTTTATTTTAGCGAAATTCTTAGGAGGAAAGAGAAAAAAAAATTTTTTATAGGTATGTCTGTGTGGTTCAGAAGAAATATTCCCGAAACTATATTGAAGTTATATCCCTTAAATCAACAAATGAAACGAATACCTTCAAACTTGTTAATAGTGATATTTCATCAATCAAGATAGAGGATAACATAAAAAAGTTATCCCAATCGGAACTACACAATGTCGGCGACAGAATAAAATATGTATTTTCAAAAAATATTGATATTTTTGAAGCCTATAAATTTTCATTTTTTGTGTTATGAATTTGCTGTTTATTTTTGTTTACTTAGTGTATTCAAAATTAAAAGTATAATAAAAAAATGTTCCTTAATTTGTGTCAATAATTGGTGTTTCAATTACTGGTACATGAAAAAAATCAAGTGTCAATGACTGGTACTTCAAAACACTTTTTTTATAATATTTATTTCATGAAAAGCAAAATTATTAGAACTAAAAATACATAACTAATGAACTCAAGTAACTAGGTATAACTCGAGGTATAAGCTACAAGAAAAAATCTTATTATATTATATTAAATTTTTTTGTTATTGGTAAAAATAATTATTTAATACAAATCAGCGTCTAATAGTGTCAATTATTGGTGCAGTTACCTTACCTTTAAAATTTCATTAATTTTTTATCTCTCAAACTCAAACCAAACAGAAAATAATCAGCTAATTAATTATGTAGGTACCTATACATATTTATCAAAAACTTACTACTATCACTACCTTACCTTTTTTATTTATATTAAGTAGTAATAAAAGGATTTGTTGATTGAATATCTGGACCATATTTGAAATATTTTATATTTTATCATTTCGGCCAAGGTTTTAGCATATTCATTAGAATCATATTATTATCTACGTGACATCCCCTCTATAATTTGTTGCCGCTGTTGATCCATAGCGTCATATTACAATTTTAGCCTACTTGACAAGTTGATACTAAACTGCTAAGCTAAGTAACTCCACTACTTGCATTTTGCAGGTGTTCATTTGCATTATGTGATAGAAAAAATGTTAGGTGTATGGTTTATTATATTATTATTTATTTATTAATATGCGATTTTTTTCGGCATGTGCCAGCAGGTGGTAAAATTACTCGACGAAATCCGCAATTATCAGCCAAATGTTGACAAACTGAATATTTGGCAAAACAAATACCATTTCTAAAAATAAAAACTTACGTGTTTGATTAGAGACTAGCGTAAACCCAAGTAAGACCAAAATCGCCTTCATCATGATGAAACAGTACAAAAACACACACAAATAATCCTTTTAAAGATAGCACAAAACTAATTTACCAGTAGAATCAGAAGCTAAAAGTTTTAATCCAAACATTATCGTGAATAAAACGCCGATTTTTAGGTTATGTTCACCGAGAGTACACAACGCGCAATACCGCCTCGCAGAACGACCAGTTACTGACTAGCTTAGCGGCTTCGCGCTTTGCGCCACGGCTGACTGTGTGATCTAAGATGGGAAAAAAGCGATATGATATATGGGTTGCATAGGTTATAAGGCGCTTAAGGAAGAGGTAGGTGCGGTATTTTCAGAGCTTTTATAATGATTGCTTTAATGCGGGGCATTTTGTAAATTACAAGGAGCTACTTTAATGTGGATTACGTTGAATTGTGCTATTTTCATAGGCGCACGAAAAGTTTCATCAAAAAATAATAAACTCACACATTTTCGATAGCTAGACATTTTATGTTAGGTATCTAAAACTCAATTTTGCATTTCATAGGTACCTAGTGCTAGTGGCAGGTTTCTAAATAGACTAGCTATAGCCTATCGGCGGAAAATTTTCGAAGGTGGAAATTTTTTTCAAGGGCTCTATAAACGGGGGTATCAATTACGCCGAATGTTTAATCTGTTTACGGCAGCGTAGAAGGGCAACAATTTTTATTTTTTTTATTTTTAAAATTTCGAACATGGAATTCCTTGTTCGTACACGGAATTCCGTATTTAAAAGCGGAATTCCTTGTTCGTACACGGAATTCCTTGTTCGTGTACGGAATTCTTTGTTAGAACACGGAATTCCTTGTTCCAACACCGAAATCTAAAATTCCGTGTTCGAATACGGAATTTCCGTGTTCAAACAAAGAATTCCGTATAAGAACAAGGAATGAAGTGTTTGAATACGGAATTCCGCGTTTGAATACAGAATTTCGTGTTTGAACAAGGATTTTCCGTGTTTGAACACGGAATTATAGATTTCTCTCTTCGTACAGGGAATTCCGTATTCAAACACGGAAATTAGTAATTCCGTGTTCAAATACGGAATTCTATATTCAAGCTGTATTTTTTAATGGCATATTTACAAGATGTACTTGGACGACTTGGAAAATTCAAGGTGTGGGATGGGGAAATACGGAAGTTCTGAAAATCCTCATACCTAATTTGGTCCTAAATACTCTACTTGAACAATTTTATCTTAAATTAAGTTTTAAGGTGCTCTTGGTGGCTGGAGGGCAGTGGGGTAAAAAAACGATTAACACCGAAACGTTCGACCTTTGATTTCCATACACGGCGGACATAATTATTTGTCAATTTCTATTCAGAAGTGGATTTTGTTTTTTAGATGAGCATATTTTGGTATAAGTATATTTTTTATGACGTGTCATTATTTTTCGAAATATCACGTCATCACCAGTTTTTAAGAGAGCCCCATCATTTTTAATAGTACCATTTAATAGAAACACAAGCATAAAAATTCTTAACCGGTCCGCCATTTCTTCACTTTTTTCTAGAGATAACTAATAATTGGATTTAGAAAACATCCCCTCATTTTACCCCTCTCATATTAACAAATAATTATGATTTATTTAACAAATACAGAAAAAACTAGCAATTCAGTAGTCTTTGCTGACTACACAAAACTAAATATTACTACTCAAAACTATTTACTTACATAAACATTATATTTTAATCCGTTAAAGCTACAGAGGGCTGGCTGAGGCACTCGTTACTTTTCCCACTGTGTGGATTTACAAAAAAACTAACCGCGATTTCGTGTGACCGACCCGTGATTCTACTTTCCGACACAAAAAGAAGGAATTCACTTAGTGCGAATGATTACGACCGCTTGTCAACAAAAACCAAAAGAAACCCCCCGAATATTAACTTGTAATTTTTCAAGAATGCTCTTGTTGATCTATTTTGATCATGTACTTTAATATTATGATTTAATAAAACCTTTTCCAACTACACGTTTTATTATTTTATTGAAAATCTATTTAGCGCGCATGCCCTTGGACAAAACTTTACAAATCATAACATACCTATTCACAGGATGTTATATTTATTCGTAACAGTACATAATATGGAAGAGCATTAGAAATTGCCATTTTAGAAGGTTTAGATGACGATGATATTAATTATTTAATATTAAAAACTTCGAACTGATGCGAATGTTGGCGAACGCACCCGAAAACTATAAAGTCGTCACTAATTGCTGTGCTTATCCACAACTCAGGATAGGCACAATCTTTAATAAAGTCAGTTCTAGAATGTAAGTAATCTGCGCATGTTCAGATGTCAAAATAAGAGCGGCACTAATAGTAACTGACCTTAAGTGCACTTGCAATAACTCTCTAACAGCTCTACGACGAACATCCCCAAATCGCTATTAATTTAAACATGCATATGGGTAAGATTGATAACGACATTAACGTATCGCTTGCGTATATCACGACCAATGTTGTCAGATGTAACATAATTATTGAATTGTAACATAATTTTTCTGTAAAAAAGTGTAAACTAATTATCCGTATCATAATTATAAAATATAGGATTGGAAGGAGTCCCTTTTCTGAAAATAAGTACAATTGTATGTACTTGCAACAATATTAAAGGACAGGACATTTTATAAAAGAAAGTACTGTCCTACTAAAATGAGTACATATGGTTACCGTATATATAAGGCATTATTTTGATCCGATTCAAATGAAATTTAGGCATCAGGGTCTAGAACCTAAGAGATAAAAATGACCTGAAATTGAAATTAAAGGAAACATATAATGCAGAGACCAAAGAGGGCGAGACTTTTGGTACTTTTTACGCCAGTCGTCTTTTCAAAATACGGCAAAAGTAAAAATCTACGGATATTCAATGAATCCGTATTTACCCAACCATCCCTAAGAGTAACTTGTAAAAAAGCCATTTAAATTTATAGTTCGAAAATAAAATTCCGTGTTCCAACAAGGAATTCCTTGTTCGTACACGGAATTCTTTGTTTGAAAACGGAAATTCCGTGTTCGATCACGGAATTTTAGATTTTTGTGTTCGAACAAGGAATTCCGTGTTTGAATACGAAATTTCGTGTTTGAAGACGGAATTCCGTATTTGAACAAGGAATTCAGTGTTCGAACACGGAATTTTAGAATTAAAAAAAAATTAAAAATGTAGCCCTTCTACGCTAACGTAGTTCTCGGTGAGTTGTTGGAATGAAACTACAAATTATTTTACATTTCTGCGTTGGAAGAAACTGAAAAAGAACAAAAAGTAACATAAAAGAATATCCACGAGATTGGCATGCAAACACGATGCCTGTAAGGGTTTATTGAAGCTTTAGAAAGATATTTAGGACACTCTGAAATCAATTCCAAATGTCAGTTTAGAAAAGGAGATGACGATAGAAAAAGGCTTTTTATTTCTAAAATTTTGTATTCCAACACGGAATTCCCTGTTTGAACAAGGAATTTTCGTGTTTGAACACGGAATTCTTTATTCGAGTTATATATGTTAATGGCATATTTACAGGATGCTTATGGGCAACTTGGAAAATTTGGGGAGGGGAGAGTAAATACGGATGCTCTGAAACTCCTCATAATTTGGTCTCTAATACTCTACTTGAACAATTTTATTTTAAATTAACTTTTAAGGTGCTCTTGGAGGCTGGAGGGAAGTGGGGTAAAAAATCGATTGACAGCGAAACGTTCGACCTTTGGTTTCCATACACGACGTACATATTACTTTACAGTTTCCATTTAGAATTGAATTTTGTTTTTAGATACGCATATTTTTGTGTAAGTCTTTTTTTATGACGTCATCATTTTTCGAAACATGACGTCATCAAATGTTTTAAAATAGCACTACCATTTACCATTTGTTGATAGTACCATTATATAGAAAGCAAAAAAATTCTTGACCGGTCCCTCATTTCTTCTCTTTTTTCTATAGAGATAACCAATAATTGCATTTAGAAAACACCCCCTCACTTTATCCCTCTCTTATTATCTGCGCTAGAAAGACAAGGACGGCATCAGGGACTGGACTCTAAGAAATAAGACTGTCCTGGATATTAAAATAAAGAAAAAATAATATGCAGGGACCAAAGAGGGCAAGACTTTTGGTACTACTTACGCGATCTCTCTTTCCAAACCTCGGCAAAAGTAAAAATCTGATGAATCCGTATTTGCCCATCCCTCCCTATGATCCCAAGTCCGCCAAGAATAACCTGTAAATAGTCTATTAAAATGTTTAGCTGGAAAATCAAATTCCGTGTTCGAACAAGGAATTCCGTGTTCGAACAAAAAATTCCGAACTCGAACAAGGAATTCCGAGTTTGAATAAGAAATTCCGTGTTCGAATACGGAAATTTAGATTTTCGAGTTCAAATAAATAATTTTATGTTTGAATACGGAATTTCGTGTTTAAATACAGAATGACTATAGTTCAAAACCGGTTTATTTCAATCTTTCAAAATAAGGCTATTTTTCAATATAATCACCCCCCACAGTTATGCACTTGTCCCATCTTTCTTGCAGCTTCCTAATTCCCTTGGCGAAGAATTCTTTCGATTTACCCCAAAGCCACTTTTGCACCGATTCCTTAACTTCCTTATTGTTAGCAAATCTTTTTCTACGTAGGGCGTCTTTGAGTGGTCCAAACAGGTAAAAATCAGATGTGGCGAGGTCAGGACTGTAGGCAGGATGAGGTAAGACCTCTTAACCCAATTCTTGAAGCTTATCACGGGTCTTCTGTACTGCTTGAGGGCGGGCGTTATCGTGCTGAAGAATTACTCCTTTTGACAAGAGTCCATTGCGTTTGCTCCTGATATCTGGTCTAACTTTGTATTCTAGCATCTCAGAGTAGTATTGGCTATTGATAGTTCGCTGATCTTCAAGGAAATCGCAATGGACTGGACCCTGTAAGTCCCAAAATATGGTCAGCATCACTTTACCGGCGGAAGGTTGAACCTTGAATTTTTTGCGAACTGGAGAGCTAGTGTGTTTCCACTCCATACTCTGCCTTTTAGTTTTAGGGTCGTAGTGATGGATCCAGGCCCCTTTTTACTTGGTTTTACACCTTCTGCGACTAAAAATCTAATGACTGAGCGCTGCTCTTCTAAGATGCAATCTTCTAGTGAACTTGCCATGGTGAATTGAAAATGCTGAGGTTATGTTGAAATAAAATGATAAAACAGCTGATCAGAGCATATCCCAAGGTTGCCAACTAACATCCCTAAAAAGATTGTACTCATTCATTGAATAGTTTTAAAATTATAGAATTTGTCTCTTTACTTATTGAATGACCCTCGTATATTGGATTGGTCATCGTCATGGATTTCACCAAATCCTTAATTTCATTCATTTAATCTTCTTTTCCATGAAGAGGAGACAAGGAGGATGATAAGCAAAACGACACAGCAAGCGAAAAGCGTAACAAAAAAAGAAAGCGATATTTCGATGAAAACGCCGATATGAAGAAGTTCTGTTCGCTGGTAAGAATGAGTTTAAAATAAACGGTTTTCTTACAATTGTAGTTCGAATAATCTCGGAATTGAACAGTCGAAAATGTGCGTACGACAGTGTTCGAGATTTTCTACGGTCTCTTTAACACTTTCACTGCCCAGCTCTCTAAGCGCATGTGCGGTGTACACCGTACTTTTATTTTTAAAAATAAGTTTAATTTACTTCAATTTTTGGATAGAAATAGGTTTACTTTTATGGAATTTGGCAAATTGGCAAAAAACGCAAGAGACGCGTTCAGGGCACCCAGCTATAAAGAACTTACCAAACAATTTTTTGCAAAATTCTTATTTTTTATAATATATTCCAGACGCGGTAGCCGCGTTGTAGGCAAATTAATTTGACTCGGAAACACGCGGGAGCCGCGTAGTGGGCAGTGAACCCAGCGAACCCTATGTTGGGAAATAAGGATTGAAGCGTAAAAATTATGTGAACTATATTTTCAAGATATTTTAGACGATCTAGCTAAAGAGAACTTCCACCTCAAAGAGTATTTGGCATTTTAAAACAAAAAACATGTATAAATATCAACAATATGTGCAACTTGATTTAGAGATCGGAATCAACTTGAAATTTTTCCTAATATTGATATAATTTTAAGAATTTAGAAATCAATGTCATCAATTATTCTTCGGAACGCTCGTTCTCACGCTTTAAACGAATTAAAACAATTAAGTATAGGTATATCCGTAAGCAGATTGAACGATTTAGCGGTTTTATCAATCGAATCTGACACTGCGAATTTGATTTCATTTGACGATGCGAATAAAATTTTCGTTGAGAATAAATTCAGACGAAAAGTGTAATGCGAGCGAAAGGAACGGCGATTTTTGTTTAGTTGAATATCTATAATACCTGTCAGATAAATTTGATATGAGTTATATATTCTGTTGGAAATAAGTATAATGCGAGCGAAGGGAACGACGATTTTGATTTAGTTGAATATCTGTCCGATAAATTTGATATGAGTTTAATATTCTTTTGGAATAAAGTTTTTGTTGCATTTTATGAGATTCTAGTAAATGTTTGCATAATTTCTGAATTCCTTAATTTACTAGTTACTCGTAGTTTTAGTTTTGTTAAAGGAAATTAGCATAAGAGGCGATGTGGTTCAGCTTATAGGCGGTACATTTGTAAATCAGCCCCTATAGGTACCTACCTACTAGAATCCGATTACAATAAGAAGAACACAGCTACTTTATGACTATTATTTCGAATTTCTCATGCATCATCTATCATCTATAACCAGGGGCGGTTTTTCTCCATTGGTTCATTTGTGCGGTGAACACCCAATTAAATTTCATAAAAACACATTATTTTAAAATTACATAAATAACATAAAAATATAAATTTAATTTTAATATTTTTATTTTCATACGTGTTAATCTATATTTTTTGGTACATCATTGTCCTCTGGCTGATCCATTGATAAGGCAACGTAAGGATACGTCATATGTATTATTTTTTATATACAAAAGTGGGACCGGTAGGCGTGGCTTTTGCTCTCACTAAAATGGCGGAAGAGCAGAACCGGATTTACAAGTTTTTATTGAACTATTTCTGGTTAAATATCATTATTTGAACTATAAAAAAATTAATTTCCTTTTTATTGACATTGACTTAAAAGGTAGTGGAAGGCCGAGGTTATAAAAGAAGGGGGGTTAAAAGCTTAAATATGACCGGTTTTCAGCCGAAAGGTGCTGAATAAAGTAAATGAAAGAAATAAAATATAACTGATTTAATTATCACTCAAGTGGCTATTAAGCGCTGGAGAATACATTATTTGCAAAATTGCAACTAATCAATGACCATCATATAACTAACTTAGGGCCGATTCCACCATTGGGTTTAACGAAGTTTAAAATGACATTTTTACATAAAATTTAATTTTAATCTTCAATTAATAGTTTAAACTTTAACACAATGGTGGAATTAACCCTAAAGCGTTGAAATCATTCACAGAAAAAATAAATAGTACATTTTTGGTGCACATAAGCGACAAAAGTAAATAGAGTTCGATTTATTGGATCAGTCGTCACACGTTTGCATTAGGGCACATAAATAGCTCAATCTTTAGTTTTTCGTTTTTCTATGAGCCCAATGCTTCTGTCTTTATCGGAAAGTACAAGGTCGCAAATGTCAAGTAATCTAACCATGGAGGAAGAATCTAACCTTACTTTAATTAACAGCTTTCTCGAAATTAAGAACAAATGTTCATACACTGAAAGCTCGATAATCAGATATGAAACTTAATGCAAGGCTCGCGGAAAATAGCTAATAAGCAATCTCTGTGTAGGTAGATGCACTATTCAGGAAATCAAAATGTGGATTAATCTTACTTGGTCTTGGTACTTTTGTAGATTCAGACTGAAAGGTGTATATCTTCATGCAAGACATTCAGTAAATCAGAGAAGCCACAACCAGCGGTGTGCAGGTGCACTTCTAACAAATGTAAAATATGAAGTGATCTTACTTGAGACCTATAGATCCAATGACGATAGTATGGTAGTTGGTTTGAGCTGGGCTTCTCACCATCTGCAGAGATTATGGCTACTTATGTAAAGGCCTACCCTAATAACACACAACATGCACCACAAGCGTGCCGGTCCAATTTAATTGGTCTATGCACAATAATTATGCATGTATAATTGAAAGTCAGACAGAGAATGTGAAGATAAAGTTAAAGTCTCAATCATAATTAAAGTCACAGATGAAGTTAAAGTTAACAGCAAAAGAGTTGAAATTGTAGGATGGTGATAAAGGGAGGCCAACATCTAGGTAATAAATGTTTTATTGAGTTAGGAAAAGTATCCACTGTGCTTTTCTTAACCACTAAGGTAAAAACCAGAATATTTTCTAATACACAATTTCTTCGCTAGGCAAATTAAGAAATAAATTTGTGAGAGTACTTCCCAAGTGTTTTTCCAAAAGCTCTAAGAACAAAATTGACGAAAATGGCCTAATCCAAGTTCAAATTCTAAAACTTGAACATTAAAGATAAGTATCTTACTGTAAAACAAGTAAACCCCGTTGTTGACTAAATGGTTGAATAATTCATTACCTAGGTGGAGGTAGAACAGGGACTAGAGTTTAGCAGAAAAAGTTACTAGAAAAGGTGAACAAAACAGACTGGGGCATATGAACGTCAAGCAAATATTGTAAATGCAAATAATGTGTGCTGTGATTAAATAAAAGTGTACAAGGAATAAAGTTTTAATATTTTCTTATCCATATCTATGAATGATATTTATTTTTAATACTAGACAAACGGTTATGATTTTATTGCTAGTCTCATTAAAAAAAGACTAATTATTTTTTTTTTTTTCGACTTATGGCCAAGGTGTATATACCTAATATGCCAGTCTCAAGCTTGTGTTTAAATTCTTAATAATTGTGTTCTGTGTAGGCTTTGTTACTGTTTCCCAGCGCCACTTCAGGAACAGCACTGTTAATTATTAGAACCCAACAGTGAATGGTCGAGTGGGGAATCATACCAAGGCATTAGAAAATATTTTTATTATTATTAGAACTTATATACAGTGTGTTCATAATATGCACTGTACAAACTTAAATATTATATTCTGAATTCATTTCAAGCATAAAATGTCCTATGAACAAATATCCAATTCTACATGGTTACCAAGCTGCAAGAGTTTAAATATCAAAAGATATATTAACACAGTATGCAATGTGTTCCAATATGTCGAAAGCACTGAATGTTTGGTGCTTTGGAACTTGTCAGTATGGAAATCGTCGCTTGTTGAGGAGCTGGATAATCTCGAGGTTTCCATGTTGGAGCAGTCGTTGTTGGTGACTACTGGCAAATGTTTGTATTGTATTTTCAACAGTCTCCACTTTAAGGTTCCTATGAAGATCAGTATTGTGGCAGTACCATGGTGCATCGACGATGTTCCTTAATATTTTATTCTGGAAACGTTGAATAACTTCGATGTCACTTTTACTGGCACATCCCCAAAGCTGGCGAATCGCTTCATTTTCACCAATTCCTTTAAACGCACTAATCTGAAACAAATTGTAGGTAATTAAAAAGGTATATTAATATTGTTTTAAATTAACTATAATAAAACAAACAATACTCATGCATACACAAAACATGAAGCTCTACTTTTCAATCAGCTGTAGAACTAATAAATAAAATTGGTGGAAGGACCGCAAATGTAGGTTATATTTAAATAGAAATAAGAATATATAAAATGCCTATAAATTTGATAAACGAAATAGCGTACGATTAATGTACTTCTCAAGAAAATGCTTGGAACACATACAGCTGAATTTAGAAGGTTCCCAATTATGCTTCTTGACAAACTGTATTCACGCGATACGTTTTTCAGGATTTTTTGGAAATCTATAAATATTATTTCGTATGAAAAAGTATTTATTCCAATATAGGTGGGCCCAAAAGTTGATAGCATTTTTAAAAGCATACTTTTACACATTTTATACAAACCTGTCATAATACTGTCCTGTATAATATTTATAATTTTGATACTAACCTATGAAACGTTATTCCAGTCGATTTTTCACAAAAACGTCTATCGCTAGAGCAGGAACATATAACACAGCAAGGCATTATATACTTTATAAGTTTTTAACACTCAAAATTTGCTCAAACACAAATTAAATTCAAATTTAATAACACAAATGACACTAAAAATATAACCTATAAAATTTGACAATTTGCACTCACAGTAATGGCGGACCGGTCCCACTTTTCGTTTACGCATGTCGTATCCCTAGGTTGCCAGATCAATGGGCTGATCGCATCTCTGTGGCACAGTATATCTAAGTATACTGTGTCTGTGGCGCATTATAATGAGTGAGCCTAACACGAGTGAGATGATATAGTGAATGCATATAGCTAAAAAGAGAAGATAACACGCCAACAGATCCTTCAAACTGTCAAAGAACACATTAATTGGCGCGCCGCTCACAAACAAGGTTGCCAAACCAGTGTTGCCAGTCTAGTACAATTCACAATTGTACTAGATGTAGTAAATTCTGCGTGCATCAGTGTTCGAGTGTAAAATATATGTATAGGGTTCCTTGTTTGGGTTCATTATCAATAAAGACCCCTTTTTCTGGTACATTTTTTAGACAAATCTGGTACATAATAAAAATATATTCTGGTAACACTGTACCAAATAAAACAAACTGTCATTTCGCTTTCCGTCATTATGTGGTCATTATGAAACGTTTTTAATAAAATTAAGATTATTTTATTATTTGTGATCATTTAAAAAAATGTGTTTAATTGAGAACTGCAACTTTAATTGCAAGGATGTATGTCAATTTAACGATTGTTCCCGAAAAATTTCTTTAAAGAAAGATAAATTAAAACTTTTTAAGGTTATGTTGTTTACCTGTAATAAAGTTTTACGACTGTAATTTGTTTTATATTTTGTTTCAGTGTCTAAGACCATCCAAAGACTAATTCAAAATGGTCTATTTTGTACCCAATTATAAATACTATGAAGTAAGAAGTATGCAAAAAATTTGTAATTTTTTTCCCACAAACCCGCTAAAAGGAAAAATTTTATTATTTTGATGAGGTAACTACTTGAGATCATTATGGAAATGGAAATGTAGAATAAAAATTTGATAAAGATAAAGAGACAAATGGTTTTTCACTTTAAAAGTCTGAATCGGAAAAATGGATCAACCGATGAGAAATTTTACCTAAGAAATGGTATGTACATTTAAATACTTTACCTATATAATTTTATGTTTGCCTGTACTTATCAATCGTGTTTACCCTCTAACCAAGATCGTTTGTTGCATACAAACCAGAAATATTTTTTATTTTAATGACATTTTTTTATTGCCTTGTTTGTATAATTTAGTATTTTCAAAAATATTAGATGTTATGGTAATTTGAATCACTACAGGCATTAAATAAAAATAAGGCTATTGGTAAATTAGTTTACAGTTGGTAATAAAGAATGTCTCGAAAAAAGTCTCGAAATAAGTATCAAACATAAATTGTGATTTTGATTAGGCTCTTAACAAGTCACATCCCACATATCTACATGCTCTGGCTAATCAATCCTATAAGTACATATTAAAACATTAATATACTATCTACAATTAAACAATAATTTGAAAATACAGATAAAGCCGATTTACCTATTTAGACAAAATACTATTATTCTGTTATTTATTAAAACACATTATTGTTTAGTAAACATGGACATGCAAAAGTCTACCATAAGGGTAGGATAGAGCGAGAACAAAAATACTTTGGAGTGTGCTGTGAAATACATTTAGAAAGGGTCATATGGATAATTAAGTGTGATAACATTTTATAATATGTATCTCACCAGTTTAGTTCACATATTTCTGTGTTCTGTGTTCAATTATGTGCTGCTATTTCAAACTTTTAGTATCCTTTGATAAAAGAAGTTGAATATTATTGTTGACCTTTTTAAATTGTTTATTTTACCTTATACATTTTTCTGCTCTTCATACAGTATTCTGTGAAGAGTATTATAGGTTTACTTTGTCTGTCTGTCCGATGTCACGTTTTTTGTCTGCACGATAAGTCAAAAACGAGAAATGATATCAACTTAAAAATTTTAAGCAAACATCAAGCTCTATAAGGGGACAAAGCCTATTGATTTTTAATAAATCTAATTAAAAATAGGTGGTTAAGATGGGTTGAAATAAAAATAAATCCCAAATTAAAGACGAAAAGCGATATCGACATGAAATTTTTAGTAAAAATGAAGCTTTATAAGAAGATAAAGCCCATTGATACTGAAAAAAAATGAATATATTGATTGTGAAAACAATCTGGTTGAAAATGGGAGTTAAGGGGCTCTGTTAAACTGCGAAGAGTATCATTTAGAATACCAGGCATTATTTATTTTTATTCTAGTTTGTGTCTGTGTAATATTATGTATTGTGATGGGACAGATCTTATAAAATAAACATTTAAATCATTTTTATTTGACATCTGTGACAAATTGTGAAATAGATTAAAAACTAAAAAATGGTAGGTAAAGTTTCAAATAAATTTTTTTACACAAAAATCAAAGTCAAGCTTTCTACATAACCTGATATATATTTAAAAATAATCTCATATTATGAAGAAAAGTTAGTTTACTAACTAATAATATTTATAGATAGTTTTCAATGTATTAAAAACAAAACAAATATTACACTAACTAAAATGTTCATTTGTTAATAGTTGTAGTGCTTGAAAACAGTATGATGTTGATAATAATAACTACACTTAATACAAACTTAAATAATAAAAAAAAAACAGCGATATTGACTCTAGTACAAAGTTTTGATTTGAACTTACAAATGATAAAATTATTGGAAAAAGTGAACACCCATTTTAAATTATGACGAGCCACCACTGTCTATAACAATCAATAAATAAAGAATGTGTGAGTTGTTTGGTTTAAAAATATAATTCCTACTTTCCTATAATATTAACACGCCACTAATTCTGCCCGGTTCAAGACAACATCAGAAAGTTCCATAAGACATCTCCTTGGCTCATCTTCCTTTCATTTAAAAACCTATGTTCAATTATAAGATATACAATTTGCGATATCAACTGGACAACTGTCTTCTATTGAGTTTGGCCACCAAAGGCTCTGCTACACGCGAAAAGAAAATACTTATATTAATTTGATATTGATACAAATTACACCGGCACACAAAAAAAAAGTGCTCTGTTCTTTTGACCGGACCCATCTATCTCTATGTATTTTGACCCGCTGAATCCGAATCTGAGGTCAGTTTGGCCAATACACCTCCAAAATTTCGAGAAAACTTAAAAAAACCGAAAAAAATGACGAAAATCGGCAATTTTGGTGATAGAAAAAATTTTAAGGACCTAAACCAAGTATGATTTTTATGTATTTCGATCCGCTGAATATAATTCTAAAATTTACTTAGACCATAAGCCCTTTAATATATAAGTAAATTCCAAAAAACCCTCAAAAATTGCTGAAAATTGCGATTTTTATGAAGAAATTTTTTTTTTTGAAATTTTTCATGATTATCATGTATTTCGATCCGCTGAATACGAATCTCGAGCATATTTAGTCCATACATACTTAAAAATGTACGTAAACAGCAAAAAATCCCCGAAAATTTCGAAAAATTGGAGTTTTCATAAATGAAAGAAATAGAAATTATTCATGATTTTTATTTATTTTGATCGACTGAATCTCAATCTCGAGCGTAGCACTTATACGTAATAGTCCTGGAATGAAATCTAAATTTAAGGTCCATTGAGAATTCCTTTTTCTAATTTGAGAAAGCGAAAAAGGAACCCTTTACGTAGGTCATTTGAAGACAAAAGGATTCGATATAAGCGAAGAAGGGATTGAAATCATGAAGACAAAAGTTTTAGAATAGATTTTTTGAAAAAATAACTTAATCAAGTACAATCAATTTTTTGAATTATTTTAAGTGCAATTTTTATAATTTTTTATAGATTTTTTGCAATTAACTAAAATCTTTTTAGGGCTCCGGGCCAAATAAACTTTAAATTTATTTTTTGCTGTTTACGTACGTTTTTAAGTATGTATGGGCTAAATGTGCTCGAGATTCGTATTCAGCGGATGAAAATATATGAGAATCATGAAAGATTTCGAAAAAAATTTTTTCTTCATAAAAATCGCAATTTTCAGCAAATTTTGAGGATTTTTTGGAATTTACTTATGTATTAAAGGGCTTATGGTCTAAGTAAACTTTAGATTCATATTCAGCGGATCGAAATACATAAAAATCATGCTTGGTTTAAGTCCTTAAAATTTTTTCTATCAACAAAATTGCCGATTTTTGTAATTTTTTTCGGTTTTTTTAAGTTTTCTCAAAATTTTGGAGGTGTATTGGCCAAACTGACCTCAGATTCGGATTCAGCGGGTCAAAATACATAGAGATAGATGGGTCCGGTCAAAAGAACAGAGCACTTTTTCTTTGTGTGCCGGTGTTATTAATGTGTATTCACTTCTCTAACAGCTACTATTTAATTGTTTAGGCATTTTTCAATAAAAAATTATTCAATAATCGAACACCACTATGTGTTCTTAAAAGAACAGTTTATTAATCATTTAATACCAAATACAAATAATTTGTTGAAAATGTACTCGAATCCAAATAGTAGTATAGCAAGCGGCAAAAGTACTCGCTAAATGAAAAAGCAGCTGGATGATTTTCCATTTAGTTTTGGTGACCTGCAGTCCGTAGTAGACCCAAGACACAGCTATGAGTTCAAATCTTCAGATATTTTATTGTGCAACAGCTCTAATTCAAACATATTCCCGGAAACACTTCGTTTCCGAGATACAAGGTGTCAAATTTAAAAAAATTTAAAGCTATATTTCAAAAACGTTTTAAATTATTTGTATTACATTTTCTCATTTTGTTGATATCTTAATAAGGTATCTTTTAAACGTATTAGCGGGTATCCAAAATTTCTATAGGCGCGCGCGAATTTTTTCAAAGAAAAGGAGTCCGAAATTTGCATTTCTGGGCCCTTATTTTCTCTCCTTGGGCCTGCCAGAGTGTCCTGATGTTTAAAAGTATACATTAAATATACTAACTGAATATTTGAATGAGTGACATATGATATTATGTGGTCGCTTAGTTAATGAAAGAATACATTCTAAAATCGATACTAATTAAAATGTTGTTAGATAAATACAAGTGCGACTAGTTTCAGTTATTTTTTTTAATAATATATTGTGTACATTGGATATAGATCCATATCTTAGCAACGTTTAAAACATAGGTCAGTGAAGTTGCCCTCACAATAATATTTTTTAAATAAAAACTATTGCACTAGAATGCACTAGTGATACACCAATATTCACCAATAAATATTTTTTATACCACTTTCCTTGAGAAACGACAGCTATTTCTTTGTAGGGTGGGGGTGCAAATAAACGCTGGCCCCACAGAGAAAATTTTAACATTTACTATAATGCACAAGTTAGCCCTTGTAATGCACTCATCGGCACAACAGAAACATTTATTGAACTCCCTCCCTTCAGTAGTTATAGTGTTTCTTTACTGTGAAATTAGCCTCCCAATGAAGTTTCTGCAAAAAAATTATTGCACCTGTATACACCTCTGGTGCACCCATGTACCCCACCAATAAAACTTTTTGCACCCCCTCTCTTCAGTAGTTACAGCAATTTATTTACCGTGAAGTTATCCCCTTCTCTCAATAAAGTTTTCGCAAAAAAAAACTAATGCACTGGTATGCACTTCTGATGCACTTATATGCCCCATCAATTAAAATATTTGCACCCCCTCCCTTCAGTTGTTACAGCAATTTATTTACCGTGAAGTTAGCCCCCCTCAATAAAGTTTTCGAAAAATAAACTATTGCACTGGTATGCACTCCTGATGCACTTATATGCACCACCAATTTAATTCTTTGCACCTCTTAGTTATAGCTATTTATTTACAGTGAAATTAGCCCCCCAACGTTTTGGTAACATATGACGTCTTTGAAGTAACCAAACTGTATAAAGAAATGATCTGGTAACTATCACATGTTCTAGGAAGAAAAACCTTAAATTTACTACTACGATAATCATAGGTAGGTGTAGGTACGTTTAATTTTAAAAATAGAGGATTAATATAAGGATGTATCTACTTTTAACAAATGAAAGTTATTTGTAAAACAACCGTTTCGAATTATAAACAGTCCAACACAGATTTCATTTAAAGTATGAATTATCAAGAGACCACGGTTTCTTGTAAACTAACTAAAAACTGCAGTGAAAAGGGAGATACTTGTTTTGTAAAAAGCATCTGGTTACGAAAAACCGTTAAGATTTTCCTTTATGCTGTTTAGAAGGTTACCTTAGCTATGGAAACTAATAAAATTCTGCTTATTTTCGCTCAGACGACATTAGTCCGACAGGTTTATTGGATGTAAAAATTGATATTTGGATTAAAATTTAGAGATTAAACTTGAAATATTGAGTAGCTTAAAATGTGCATCCTGAACGAAGTGGGCAAAATTTATTTAGGGCTAAAAATGACTAAATTGTATATCCATATCGGTGCAATAGTATTTTTTCCGCAAATATCATTGGGGGATTTAACTTTATAATAAACAAATTGCTGTAATTACAAAATGGAAGGGGCGCAAAAAGATTTATTGCTGAAGTGCATACCGGTGCAATATTCTTTTATGTGAAAACATCTTTGATGGGGCTAAATTCCTGTAACTACTGAAGGGAGGGGTGCAAAAAGTTTTATTGAGCGCATTAAGAGTGCATACCGGTGCAATATTTTTTTTGCTAAAATATTACGTGGATCTAACTTCATGGTAAAGAAATAGCTTTAATTAATAAAAGTTTAATTGGTGGTGTATACAAATGCGTCAGGAGTACATCCAAATGCAATAGTTTCTTTTACGAAAACTTCATTGGGTGGGCTAACTTCACGGCAAATAAATTGTTGTAACTACTGAAGGGAGGGATTACAGTTTTATTGTTGGTGCATATGAGTGCAATATAAGGGCTAACTGGTGCATTACAGTAATTCTTCAAATTTTACTGGAGGGGGAGGACATGGCAGCGTTCATTTGTCCCTCCCCCTGCATACAAATAAATAGGTGTAGCTTCTCACGGGAGGCGGTGCAAAAAATTTATTAGTGTTGGATATTAGTGCATATTGGTGGATATTGATGCACATTGGTGCATATTGGTGCATATTGGTGCATATTGGTGCATATTGGTGCATATTGGTGCATATTGATGCATACTGATGCATCACTAGTGCATTCTAGTAAATAGTTTTTTTAAATCTCATTTGACCTTTAATATATTACGTTTCTATAATAAGGGTCCTTATTACACTCTCCAACTTGTTAAAAAAATCTTATTTGGCTGAAGATGGTCCTGTGAGGCCGAAGCTACTCGCACTTGTATTTATCTAACAACATTTAGTTTACGTGGACTGGTATTGATTTTGAAATTTTATTTTTTCATTGAATATCATATAAGATTATTGGTCTATAGATTATAATAACAAACATTCCAAACTAGTGGTTACTAAAAAAAAAAACTAATCCCACTGAAAGGTATTTAATTAAAGATCCAAAACAATTTAGTATTGGTTATTAGGACGCCAATGTGTATTGTATTCGACGCTCTGCGCTGTTTGGAGGCGTCTAGTGGAAGCTCTGAAAATCCACAGCCACGAAAATTGTTGCACGTCTTTTATTGGAATGCCTATTGAGGAACTAATAAATTAGGGATCAAGTGCTTGTAATTCTCCTCGAAACCAACTAGAGCAAATTGTGGAATTAATTTGCATGCTGAGGCTAGAATATTTTGATAAATATTACATAAGCGGAATTTATTATTTCATAATTATTAACTAGATAGTTTTTATTGCAATTTTAACTATTTTCCGTTTTACTTTCCTTTAACTAGTATGGAAGAATTCATGATATTTTCCGACCTCGAGTTTTTGACGTGACTATTTTCGCGATGATAATATCTGTGTGTGTGTGTGTGTGTGTGTGTGTGTGTGTGTGTGTGTGTGTGTGTGTGTGTGTGTGTGTGTGTGTGTGTGTGTGTGTGTGTGTGTGTGTGTGTGTGTGTGTGTGTGTGTGTGTGTGTGTGTGTGTGTGTGTGTGTGTGTGTGTGTGTGTGTGTGTGTGTGTGTGTGTGTGTGTGTGTGTGTGTGTGGGTTTGTCGGGAAATCACTGTGTGGCCATGCGCATAATTCATACTATAATAGTGTGGCCATCCTGAATTGTGTGGCCATTTTTGGGACCCCACAAGTTAAAAGCAGCTTTAACGCATTCTACACGTTATGCTGATTCGAATGGTACCTACTTTAATACATTGTCCCCAAAAGTGATGTTATAGGTTGTGCCAAAATGTGTGCTAATCGATGAGACGAGAGCAAACATTGTGTGGACAAAGTAGTTGATCAGCAAGTGCTGCCCTCTTTAACCTCTTCATTCGGCGAACTATTTTACACGGATTATAACCTACCTTACGGGACAAGTGCAAATATTTAAAAGTTTTGAACATGTTATTTTATTATATGGTACAGCGCGATGTTGCCGCTTCTGTAGTTGCTTGTAACTATTGAATATTGAATAAGTGTCTTGCGTATTTGAATAATGTACGCGTCGGCCCAGATACTTTTATTTATTATACAGGGAACAGAGAGTCGAAAAGACGCTTCTAAAACATCGAACTGTGCACTCGAAGATATACTTCTAAAAAAATATGTACTATGTGGGGAATGACCCTGCGGATGCAAATTCAGAATGCTCCGTTAAATTAGCAATTACAAAACAGAATAAATATATTTTTCGATTATTTTGATTTATTGTAAAAAAACAATTTTTGGTGTTTAATTCGCGATTGTGATGCCGTTTTTCAATATGACTTAGACCTAAACATCGGTAAAAAATTACCATCAGGGTTTAAATTAATATTTATTTAGCCTAATAATTTATATCAACACTACACATTTGTATATACTACAAACAACTACAAGAATATCGGTAAAGTTTTTTACCCAGAACTTCCCTCGATATAGAAATTGTTAAAACAAGGAGCTGATTAGCTGCTTTTAACATGGTCTAGTTACATAAACTAAATGAATGTTTTTTGTTATTTCCATTCAAAGGAGCCCTTTTTCGATTAAATATAATTTTTTCAACGCCATTTTGAATTTTTAAAAACTTATTTAGGATCTGTTTCTTTGACTCTTAAAATACTCAGCAAACCAATTTTAGTCGAAATCTGTCGACTTTGCTCCCCCTGCATATAACTGACAGAAAGTATAACCAGTTTTGAGACAAAAAGTAAACATACCGGTATACAAAATTTGAAGTTTTTCTATTAAGCCGTTTTTGAGCTATCGCGCCAACAGACAGACGACAGATAGACAGACAGACCGACGGAATGGGGAAACATGTTTTTCGCAATCTAGGGACCCTGAAACGTGAAAATCTGAAATCTCGGATAGTGCCTGTTTCACGATTACAATACTTCCCTTATATCCTGGAACACAAAAATAATAATAATAATACTTCGGAGTACTTACGTTATAAACTATATAATGATAAAAAAATGTATAAACCCTATATGGGTAACTTAACTAACTAAATTTTAGTTTAAAGAACACCCACCCTCGCAATAACAACCTATTATAAAATCCAGCCCTGCTTTTAAACAACTATACAATTTCTAGTACATTTTTGAAGTTTGCATTTGCAGCACACATTTTCGAATTGTACATCGGGACGAACACTTATTGTGGTCAATTTTGGAACAAGTAAATTATTTTCTTTCAAAGGGGATGAGAATTTCTGGGTTTATTAAAATATTGCTCTTCAAGACAATCAATTGATACGCAGCTCTTATTATATGCTAATGAAATTCATCCTTAGTAGGCGGCAAATTCCTTATATTAGATTTACAGGTATGAAATAGACGAGCGCGTAATTTATTTAAATCACCTGTAAATAATGACCTAACATACAAAATATATAGCCAAAATTAATTAAATTCTGGCCAACATTTTCAGGGTACTTAATGTGCTTTTAATTCACACACTGACCTTCGACGAACGATGTGCGGTGGAAAAAGGTTGCGGCCGACGCGCATAAGCATATCACAAAAAAAATTGCTTCTCAGAAACCATAACCAATAGACAATTTTTGTTTTCACCAAAAACCACGCAATAAGAGATGTAAAAGAACACCAATCAGGTAGGTCGAATAAAAAAGATACCCGCTTCGGTGTGTTTTCGAAGACCCCACAATGTGGGTAATAGGTTTTGTTCATAGTTTCTTGTTCCCGACCGAAGGCGATCCTGTTTACAATGGAAAACTGAAAGTAGACTATAATAAAATAAAGCTGATGCGGTATCCCAACTGCAAGTTATAAAAATCAGAAATAGACAATAATTAACTAAATATATTAAAATTGAAACTTGTTAGGTTTCGACTAATTCTGTATTTTAAAAATATTACATGTTTCATTCATTTTCAGGTAAATTAGAATTGATTTATTCTTTTAAATAATACATCACCCCCAGCTGTTGCATTATTTAAATAATCTAGTTACCTTATTCTTGGGTACTGCACCTATATCGTTTTATTGTTGAAAATAGAAAAAACTCTACGACTGTAATATTTAGTTATAGGGAATACTTTACAAAAGTAAAAGTATTTTGTAAGAAGTTTATGAAAATGATATTTGAAATAACCGAGAAAATCATGGTCGTGAGTTTTGGATGACCCTGTATATAAAATAAAAGATATCAAAAACATGATGAGTTGCAACAAAACTAGACTACTACTAAATTGTTCTGGACTTGAGATATTAACCCTCAATTGTTGATTCTAAATAATATAGCGTGACGATTTCATTAGGATTTTCACATACAAGTGGCCATTTCTTTAAAAGTACCCTGTAGAACCTGATAAAACCCTATATTGCCGGAATGGAGAAAATGATTAAAATTCAAGATAACATATAGGGTGTTCTAGTAAAAAAACATAATTTCTGGGACTTTATGAAATATCCTGTACATTACGAAATAATTTTAAAATGCGGAGCTGGGCTGTATCTATAATTTGTATTTAAAACTTTTTTCGTATCAAAACAGAGATATTAAACTCCGGAGTATAAGTTGATCTATATATATTATTAATAATAATTAATTATTTTGTAAATGGAACTTTCCAAAGTTGTGTTCATTTTAATTAATCAACATCTTGTAGGTAATCGTAGTACTGACAAAGAAAAAAGAAGAACAAGTGAAATTAAACATAAATATCTAAAGTTCAGCTCTTTGAAATGTCGGACATAAAAATTTTAATATTGCAAAATACATACGTTTTTCTACAACCACATAGTAATTAGCTAATCTACGCACAGAATACAAAACGAAAAAGTATGCCGTTGTGTTCAACTGAACTATTATATTTCATAACCATTTTACTTGTAAGTAAACTGCATGATAATGAAATCTGTCAAATCTGTCAAACTAATTGTCATACATTATACAACTAGAAAACTGAAAATTCTCGATTATTCTCCTAGACGTATTGCCTGACGTTTTGTTAGGCAATACGTCGAGTTTTGAGAATTTTTAATTATCGAGTTGTATATAGATTGACTATATCACGAGATAAAAAAAAGTTATGGGGCAGAATCGAACCCTGGCCCACCGCGTTGAAAACAAAAGTTCTACCGATCGATCACAGATCCTATATAAAAAAAGTTTCGTGCTCAAATTTCGTTCTCGTGCGATAATGACCATCATATCCACCCTTGTTGCAGAAACTACAATTGAAGCATGTTTTAAAATAAAAAAAAAAAAACATTGGTCTATATCTGCTACCAGGGCTAATCAACGACGCCGGGAGTACGCTACTCCTAACTGGGAATTTTGAGGAACTCTCTGATGTCGCAACCATCAGAAAATAGGTAACTTTAACAAACTCAACATCCATGTACTCAGGACCATCGGCTTTATGCCCCTTCCGAAGAACAGCATATCCTCACTATTCCTCGTACTAAATGATGTAGTACCTACGAGCTGTGGCTATTACGCAACTACTCTACTACGCTGTAATTATACGAGCTACAGTTTTCCCCATATAGTATGAACGACCTGATCATGCATCCAACTACTAACCTCGCTGGACCCTGCTTGACTTCGGATTTCGATAGACAATTAGTTGTCAACTTGATTAAGCTGGGCCCTTGCCTTGAAGTTAAACATACATCTCAAATTCAGCTATGTTTGAAATTTCGGACATTAAAATTTTCAAATGACTTATATTTTTAATTTCCTATCTGTATACAGATAAGGAAAGTATAGGAATCAATATTTTTTTCGACCTCCAGTTTTCGACGGATTTTTACGTTTTGGGCTCCCCTGAATCCGTTTTGACTATTTTCGGGATGATGTATGTGTGTGTGTCTGTGAGTGTGTGTGTCTGTATCCACCATAACTCATGAACCGATACAGAGAAAAACACCAAATTTTAAACTTAAGCTTTATTCCGGCGTCCAATGTACTGATTAGATTTTGGACAAAGTCGGAACATCTGGGGGGGGGGTACTTTATTTGTGGTCATTTTTATATTTTATAGAATATATCTGTTATTTACGTTTGGAGAAGAATTTTCCTAAAATGGTCCGTAATCGAGAAATTTGACAAAATGTAAAAAAATAATTTTTTATAAAAAATGTTTAAATAAAAGTTGTTTGTAATATAATTCTCTATAAATTTAATCCTATACATAATTTCTCTTAAATGGACCGTCGAGATATTTCAGAAAATGTGTTGAATTTTGAAGAAAACTCAAAAACGGATCAGGGAAAAAACATTAAATTTTAAACTTAAGTTTTATTTCGGCCTGACGTAAAATGATTACATTTTGGACAAAGTCGAAACATCTGGGGGGATACTTTACGTTTTTATATTTTATGGAATATATCTGTTATTTATGTTTAGAGAAGATAATTGTTCAAGTAAAAGTTACTTCTAATATTATTATCTATAATTTTTGCTTTATGTAAAATTTTCCTGAAATGGTCCGTATTCGAGAAATTTGACAAAATGTGCAAAATTCTGATTTTTAAAAAAATTGTTAAACTAAAAGTTGTTTGCGATATTGATCTCTATAATTTTTGTTTTTTCATGATTTTTCTAAAATGGACCGTAATGAAAAAATTGGAGGAAAAGTGCTAAATTTAAAATTTTCAGTATTTTCGTTTTCAATGAATATCTATAGAAAAATTTTTCGAGTTAGATATATGTGGAAAATGTATATATTTAGTCTATCCTCTAAACATTTTTAGAGGTGCTGCAATAGGATGTAAAAAATAACTGGAAAAAGCCTATAATAACTAAATAGGAAAGTCATGTGTTGGACACATCAGATTTTTTTGTCTAGTTAATTAAACCCAGTTCTATCCTACATATTATCCTTTGTTGGAAAAACTTTAACTTTCTAATTATAATTATAAAAATAAATAAAAAACGTGAACTGACATATCATATCTAATAAAATCGTCAAAAATGTATACATTCATAACATATTTTAAAATAAAAAAGGTATCGCTTTAATGTTTCAAGAGTATTATTTCAAAACTGTTAATCTATATGAAGTTATTTATAAACACTTAATTATTGTTCTTCCCAGTAAAGGTAGTTGCGAAATTTACCCTATTCTTAACGAGTCTTCAAATGATGTGACAACCATGTGTGTGTATGACCCCATTATGTTGGTAATAACTTAATTTCCTATAAAAAGTGCGACCTTGACAAAAAAGTGTGTAAGGGAGTGTGTATGGCCACATTAGACATTATACCGTAATATATAACCATATCTATCTTTAAGAGGACTGACCCCCTAAGTCTGTTAGCATAAAAAATGGCAAAAGAAGGAGTGTATCTAAATAATTTCAATAGCTATAAATAGATTAAAAGATTCTACATAAAGTACATGCAGAAATTTCATTGTCCCCATAATTCACGTCAGTGTCATGTGGCCGCACAATGATTTCCCGGTGTGTGTGTGTGTGTGTGTGTGTGTGTGTGTGTGTGTGTGTGTGTGTGTGTGTGTGTGTGTGTGTGTGTGTGTGTGTGTGTGTGTGTGTGTGTGTGTGTGTGTGTGTGTGTGTGTGTGTGTGTGTGTGTGTGTGTGTGTGTGTGTGTGTGTGTGTGTGTGTGTGTGTGTGTGTGTGTGTGTGTGTGTGTGTGTGTGTGTGTGTGTGTGTGTGTGTGTGTGTGTGTGTGTGTGTGTGTGTGTGTGTGTGTGTGTGTGTGTGTGTGTGTGTGTGTGTGTGTGTGTGTGTGTGTGTGTGTGTGTGTGTGTGTGTGTGTGTGTGTGTGTGTGTGTGTGTGTGTGTGTGTGTGTGTGTGTGTGTGTGTGTGTGTGTGTGTGTGTGTGTGTGTGTGTATTTGTGTATATGTGTGTATTTGTGTATATGTGTGTATTTGTGTGTGTGTGTGTGTTTGTGTATGTGTGCGAGTGTGTGTGTGTGTGTGTGTGTGTGTGTGTGTGTGTGTGTGTGTGTGTGTGTGTGTGTATGTGTGTGTGTGTCTGTATCCACCATAACTCATGAACCGATACAAACAAAAACACCAAATTTTAAACTTAAGCTTTATTCTGGCGTCTAATGAACAAATTAGATTATAAGTGGTCATTTTAATATTTTATGAAATATATCTGTTATTTACGTTTGGAGAAGAAATTTCTTCAAATAAAAGTTACTTATAATATTATTATCATCAATATTTTTGTTTTATACAAAATTTTCCCAAAATAGTCCGTATTCGAGAAATTTGACAAAATATAAAAAAAATATTTTTTTTATAAAAATTGTTTAAATAAAAGTTGTTTATAATATAATTCTCTATAATTTTTATGCTATACATAATTTCTCTAGAATGGACCGTATTCAAGATATTTGAGAAAATGTGTAAATTTCGAATTTTGAAGAAAACTCAAAAACGGATAAAGAAAAAAACATTAAATTTTTATATTAAGTTTCATTTCGGCCTGACGTGAAATGATTAGATTTTGGACAAAGTCAGAACATCTGGGGGGGGGGTACTTTATGGGAGTCCGGTTTTATATTTTATGGAATATGTTTGAATAAGAAAATTGTTTAAATAAAAGTTACTTCTAATATTATTATCTACAATTTTTGTTTTATGAAAATTTTTCTGAAATGGTCCGTACTCGAGAAATTTGACAAAATGTGCAAAATTCTGATTTTTAAGAAAATTGTTAAACTAAAAGTTGTTTGTAATATCAATCTCTATAATTTTAGTATTTACATGATTTTTATAAAATGGACCGTAATGAAAAAATTGGAGGGAAAGTGCTAAATTTTAATTTTTCAGTATTTTCGTTTTCAATGAATACCTATAGAAAAATGTTTCGAAGTAGATGTATGTGGAAAATGTATTGTTACGCTGGTTTTTGGTATCACAATTTATTGAAAATTCAACTTTTACAATAACTCAATTCAACTGACTCAATAACTCTAACTGATAACATCAACGTGTAACGTCTATCACAAAACTGCCAACTGACGTCAGGTCGTCGACTTATATAGCTTGCCTCGATCTTCTAATACCTTCTCGAACAATCCGGACTTTTCTTTGACAAGGAATGACATTTCGGGACATTTATGAATTATTCTATCTTCTTTATTAACTCGTACCTTTACTTATGACGACCGCAGCACGCTACAGGGTGCTGCGTAACTGTATATATTTAGTTTATCCTCTAAACATTTATAGAGGTGCTGCAATAGGTTGTACAAAATAACCAGAAAAAGCCTATAATAACTAGATAGGAAAGTCATGTGTTGGACACATCAGTACCATCAGTAAAAATAATATTTAATAATATCTACCAAAAAGTATGGAACATCATTATCTGTAGAAAGTGCTTTATTGGCACTAGGAACGATATATATGCTGCCACTGTTCTAAGCGTTTAGTATCCTATAAAAACCGTTTACAATGACACAATTAAGCAGGGCCGACAAGAGGGGGTAGCTGAGACTAATTCCCAGGGCCCGGACTTTAGTGGGGGACCAACAGCGGCATAAGAGGGGCACGGCAGCTTTAGATGAGGACGGTTTTTTTTTAGAAGTTTGCCACAACAACACTTTTTTTTTCATTCCTAGAAGTTTTGCTTAAGGACCTTTTTTTTTTAAAAATTCACTGAAGATGAGAAGTTTTTGTTAATTGTCACGGAGTCCGACTTGGAAAATTGTCCCTGGGCCCGACCTGGCTCTCGAAGGCCGTGCAATTAGGGTTCAACAAAAATATAACAGTAGCAACTCTTTATCTGGCATTAAAACTATAAAAAATAAATTTTCTTTTCTAGTAAGTTAAATTTAATGTATAATTATTGTTGTTTGTAAGTCAGGATCTATGACTGTAAAATTTTATATTAAAGAAACTTGTAATAAAATAAACTACACTCCGTAAGATACATATTGTGATTAGTTTATAATAAAAATTATATTTAGACATAAATACATTATTTTACTTACATTAGAATCTTTAAAAAGACATTGAATTGATTTCTCGTTGTGTTTTCTTTAGTTTTACATTTGATTTGTATCCTGTTTTACAATCTGGAACGACGTAAATCTTGCTTTAATGTTTTCTGTCACTCATGTTACTTGTACTCAGGTACTTTTTTCACATTATTTTGATTCCTTTCATTATTTATTTAAAAAATCACTTCTTTTTACATTTTACATGTAAGTCATAGAAAATTGACACCGCTGTTATTCGACATGCCAACTACAGTCAATTTTGCGAACTTTATAAAAAGAAGGACGGAAATTTGAAATTCGACCATTGTCGATTTGCCTCCTTCTCTCTAGTATTCATATCTACGACTTAAGGGTGCGTTAAGTGAGCGGTCGGACTGGTCGAAACTGTCTAGCAAAAGAGAAAACCGACCAACATGACTAAACAGCTGATCGGTCAGAGTCAGTCAGAACGGTCGAGAAATTGAGTTTGAGTTGGTTAGTCAAAACTGTCTAGTGAATGGGCAATTGTCAATTCATGTTTTTATTTCATTTAAACATACAAGAAATTAATAGTTATGGATAAACTAATGTTGTTGAAAACCAATTTAATACATGAAACGGGAAAAACCAAATATTATGAAATATTATTACGGGATTAGTCACCAGTTACTCTAAAATAGGCGGAAAAGCTACACGTACAAAAATCTTTCCTATTCAAGATGCTGATGCTTGAAAGAATTATATTTATTAATGAAATTTCATCATCAGTTTGAAAAGCCAACTGATAAATAGCCATAATAAGTTTATTTCTCTTTCTCATATTCATATTATTTTTTTAAATGCCTTCGTCTTGAGTTTACCGCATTCTTTACAACTATCGATGTGTCGAGGGACTCACAAAATACAGGAAAGAGGAGAGACTGCCTGGTCTTGTAATTTTCGGTTAGCTATTAAATTTTACAAATTAGGACTAGACAGTTTCGACTACATTGTCTAGCGAGCGGTCTGACCATACCAGTCAAGTTGACTGTTGACTTAACGCAGCCTAAATAGACCAGTTTAAACTGTCAATTTGGCAATCATTTTCAGATTAAAAGCCCCACATAAAAACAACAATCATGACAGTATAGCCCTGTTATATGTCTCCGAAACTATTTGAAAAAGTTAGATTTTTTGTTAATGACTACTCGGATAGTGGTATGGAAATAATTACACATTACACCGCCGAAGAGGAGCAACTCGTCATCCAATCGGCTTTAAAGAAAAAAGAACAAACCATTCTAGAAAATCGGCGCGCTAACAAACATTTCAACCTCAGAAATAAATCGATACAACAATATTTTCAACGATTAAGCGGTTTCAACAAGAAAAAATGCATCTTGGAATTCGTCGACAAGTTGAGAAATCCCGCAAACACTTTCCAGATATTGAGCAATATGTCTCTATCCCGCATCAAGATGGATTCATACTCTATCGTTGATCCCAAGACTGACAATTACCATCAAAAACTGACCTGGGACCACGACAGGATGCTTGACAAGGACACAATTTTTGAAACGATGGATAACGATGCCGAATGGTTTGGGAAACTCGACGATGATAAGCAATTTAAACTGGTCATGGGATTGATAAAACTGTGCAGTTGCGCTGTCAAGAGAACTTTATATATGCCATTGTATCGAATTTACAGTGCTTCCATTACTACTTTTATGAAGTCGCATTTTGTAGGTAGAAGTGCGTTGGATGCCATAAAGGAACTTCATATTGATCCTTTGGAGGATGATCCAGAATTTGATCCGAAACATCCATCTTCAATTGAAGTATGTAAACAAAGAAAGAAATGGTAAGATCGTAGTTAGTAGATAATATCCGATTAGTTTTTCTATTATTTTGCATTTAACAGGCATCTAACGCTCGAGCTAAAGAATTGCATATTCAGGGGGGAGCGGTCCAAGGCACGAGGAGGGTGGACCTCTTGGTAAATCTAACTCTATTCTTTGAAGTGAGAAACGACTAATAACTGGCATACACTATTTAAGCGCTGCACACTCAGGTCCGAAATTAACGAGTGGAATATAATACATGTAGTTGAGTAAATCCAAACCAATTTTCGGTCTGTGCAGAACTTTTTTATTTATGAAAAGTTTAAAATTTTGCATTTTTATGATACAGTTAGTAGGTTTTTAATCCATAGATCGTCATATTATTATCTCAATAAATATTTGAGTTATCGATTTGATTTTTTTCAAAAATTGAAGTAGAAACATGAGTACCTTTCAGTCAATGGCGGCTCGTAGTTATTTAAAATGGGTGTTCACTTTCTCCAATAATTTTTTCATTTGTAAGTTCGGTTCAAAACTTTCTACAAGAGCCAATATCACTGTTTTTATTTTATTATTTGAGTTTGTATTAAGTGTAGTTATTATCAACATCATACTGTTTTCAAGCACTACAACTAATAATAAATGAATATTTTAGTTAATGTAATATTTGTTTTGTTTTAAATACATTGAAAACCATCTATAAACATTATTTGAGATTATTTTTAAATATATATCAGGTTGTGTAGAAAGCTTGACATTGATTTTTGTGTAAAAAATATATAAAACTTTACTTACCATTTTTCAGTTTTTATTGTAAGTTTAATCATTTTCACAATTTGTCACAGATGTCAAATTAAAAATATATTTTTTAAAAACCTTTTATTGGCAAATAAAATAAGAACTAAAATGTTTTAAATGTTTATTTTATAAGAGCAGGCCCATCACAATACATACTATTACACAGATACAAACTAGAATAAAGATATATAGTGCCTGGCATTCTAAATGATACTCTTCGCAGTTTAACAGACCCCCTTAACTACCCGTTTTATACCTGATTGTTTTCACAATCAATAGGCCGCATCTCCTTATAGGGCTTGATTTTTACTAAACATTTCATGTTGATATCGCTTTTCATTTTTAATTTTTTTTGTTTTTTAATTTAATAAAAAAAAATTAAATTTAAAGGGCTTCTTCTCCTTTTAGAGCTGGATGTTTGCTGAAAATTTCAAGTTGATATCATTTTTCGTTTTTCAGTTAGGATTTTCTTTTAATATTTTAACCTCCCTTAATGAATTAGCCCGAGAAGGCTCAGATAAGGCCATGACAGGCCCTGAACCCTTCTGTGGAGTTGCTAAGGCATTGTGCAAGGCATCCATTAAACAATGGATGCAAAAAGAGTCTCAGGAATGGTGGAACAACTATCCAAGACTAAGACAGGCCAAACAGTTCATCAAGAAACCATCGGCCAAGTTTACGAAAGACCTACTGGATCAAAAACGTTAAATCGTTAGGATAACAGTAGGCCTTCTTACTGGACACTGTCGCCTCAAAAGGCACATGAGTGTCATAAATCCAGCAGAAGAAGCAACTTTGTGCAGGTTCTGTGAAGAAGAAGAGGAAACATCATTCCACGTCCTGTGCCAATGTGAAGGCTTGGCTGGAATGAGGTTTCTAACATTGGGCGAAGAAAAGCCAATTGCATGCAACTACATGCGGGAGCCACTGTCAAAGCTACTAAGGCTAATAAAAAAGACCAGGCTAGACAACATACTCTAAAACAAACGGAGTCCCACAATAGATCTGAAAAGGTCGCGGTGGACAAGGACAAACAACGTCCAACTCCTAATCTAATCTAATCTAAACCTCCCTTAACTCCCCAATATATTCATATTTTTTTCAGTATCAATAGGCTTTATCTTGTTATAAAGCTTAATTTTTACTTAAAATTTTATGTTGATATCGCTTTTCGTTTTTAATTTAGATTTTTTTTTTAATTTCAACCTATCTTAACACCCTATTTTTGATCAGATTTGTTACAAATTAATAAACTTTGTCCCCTTATAGAGCTTGATTTTTGCTTAAAATTTTCAAGTTGATATCATTTCTAGTTTCTGACTTATCGTGCAGACAAAAAACGTCGGACAGACGGACAAAGTAAACCTATAATACTCTTCACAGAATACTGTATGAAAAAAAAGAAAAAAAATGTACAAGGTAAAATAAACAGTCAACAATAATATTCAACTTCTTTTTTCAAAGGATACTAAAAGTTTGAAATAGCAGCACATAATTGAACATTTACAGAAATCTGTGCAATAATCTCTTTCTTATACCCGCATATTACCTACCTACAATTTAAATTAGTATAAACAAGATATCCTTATTCATATGTCCCAAAATTTTCCAGCGCCATTCTCCAAAAATGTGTGATATCGGATTATTACTTTTTAAGCGCCGACCACAGAATTAGAAGAGTATTTATGAAGTTTTTCCAAAGATTGTAAACAAGAATCATATTTTTTAGATTCGGTATATATACAAAAATCATTAGCATACTGTATTATTTTGAAAGATGGATTTTTGATACAGATTTCGTGAAAATCGGCAGTATACATATTAAACAGCAAGGGGCTCAATACTGAACCCTGTGGAATGCCAGAACTATTATATCTCGGGCCTATAATTTTATTATTATGTGTTCTTATATACAACTTTCTTTGTGTATAAAAATCAACAATTGTTTCCGCAAGTTGGGGAGGTATGTGGAATAACTTAATCATCATATGCACCTTCTATATCAATAGATAGTGTTGGCAAATATATTTTATTGGAAAGAGTATGCTGAACATCAGTGACAAGAGTGGTGAGTGCATCTACTGTGCCGTATCCTTTCCTAAAACCAAATTGAGACTTTGGTAAAAGGTGTTTCCTAGAGAGCCACCATTCTAATCGGTGTTTTATCATTTGTAAAATAATAAATCCAAAGGAAATACTACGTTTAAACTTGAAATATATTACAAAATTGTAATTGACATGAACATTCAAAATTATTATCAAAAGTGACATTCATAAACTACTACATACAAAATTAAAATAATACATAGGCGCTCGTAAATAATATATTTTCTACATTCTCCACCCCGTGAAGGATCTTCACTTACGTTTATTTAAGAAACTGGGAGAACACATAATTTTGATACAGGTCTAGTATAAGTACCCTTCGTGGTGACAACCTTGGCAACTCGAATTACACCATCTTTCCCAGGATATACTTCTTCGATTCTTCCAAGAAGCCATTCGTTCCTTGGTGATTTTTCATCAACGATAACTACTATATCTGAGGTCTTAATGGGTGTACCCTTTTGATGCCATTTTTGGCGATTAATAAGACTTGGTCTATATTCTTGAACCCAACGTTTCCAATATAGATCCGCTAAAGCTTGTGCAAAAATCCACTGCTTCTTTGTTACTAGATTATTAGGGCCAGATGATCTTACACCACCAGGTCTTAGCAATAAAAAATGGTTAGGAGTAATTGCTTCAGGGTCAATAGGATCGACTGAAATATGGGTCAGGGGACGTGAGTTAATAATATATTCAGCTTCAAGGAGTAAAGTTAGAAGAACCTCTTCTTTTGGTTTTACAGAATTAAGAGTTATCTTTAGAGATCTCTTTACTGACTTTATCATTCGCTCCCTCACACCAGCCATGTTTGGAGCTAGAGGACAGTTAAATTTCCAGATTGTTCTTTGAACGCTTAAACTATCGGAGATCCTTTGGTGATCCAATGAGTCAAACCAATTCTTTAACTCTTTTTCTGAACCCACAAAATTGGTTCCGTTATCTGTCCAAATTTCCTTAGGCTGTCCTCTTCTGCAACAGAAACGACGAATGGCCATAATGGTTGAACTAGTTTCTAAGGACGCAACTAATTCTATGTGAACCGCTCTTATGGTCAGACAGGTGAAAAGAACACCGTAGCGTTTTTCTGTTCTACGCCCTATACAAACATTCATCGGACCAAAGAGATCAATGCCGACATATGTAAAGGGAAACACATTTTGTTCTAATCTCACGGAAGGCAAGAGACCCATCTCTGGGGTAACAGGTTTACAGTTTCTAATTTTGCAGAACTGACATTTGGAAGAAACTTTTTTAACGGCTGAACGAATGTGTAAAATCCAGAATTTCAATCGAAGGTTATTAATTACAGTTTCAACACCAGTATGCCCTGCTTGTTTATGGTAGTAATCAATAAGCAATTCTGTATATTTGTTTTTCGGGTCAAGAATTATAGGAAATCGAGAATCATGACTTAAATTTAGATGTGTATCTGGGAACCTACCACTGAGTCTAAGAATTCCATCCTCATCTATAAATGGGGACAATTTGAAAAGACGACTAGATTTGGGGATATATTTATTTTTCGAAAGAACAGAGACTTCTTCAAAGGAATTGTACTGACTCCATTTTATCCACAAAACAGATGCTTCATTTATAAATTTTATATCAAGGATTAAGGAATTCTGCTTAGAAACCGGGTGTTTTACAGTTTTCTTAGATTTTACAGATACTTGGGAAAGTAGAGCATCTTTAAATTTTAAGATCCACCCTGTGGAACGAATTAAACGAGACCAGTTGGAGAATCTATTTACATCAGGCAACCCAAAGATTTTATCGGGATCTTTTGTAATAACACATACATCTTCGCATTTTAATTCAGGTTCTTTAGGCCAAAGATCTTCCGACAATCTGAGAAATTCTGGACCTTGGAGCCAAATATCCAGATCAAAATTTTTACCTTCTTTCGTAGCTTTATCAGCTACGTTTAATTCGGAAGGAACCCATCGCCATTGAGAGATATCTGTTTCCTCTTGTATTTCCCCTATCCTACATGCAACAAAGCTTGGGAATCGTCGCGATTGAGACCGAATTTGTTTTAAAACAATCATGGAATCCGTCCAGTAAAAGACTTGGTCGATTTTGTATTCGATTTCCTTACAAATCGCTTTGCCTAGCCTGCAACTTAAAACAGCACCCTGAAGTTCTAGCTTTGGGATGGTTTGTTGTTTTAGGGGAGCAACTTTAAATTTTGAGCTAATGAAAGAAACATATTGATTTTCTGGGGTACCAGAAACAATGTAACCTACAGATGAATATGCTTTTTCACTAGCGTCGGAAAGTAAATGAAGAGTAACCTCAGAAACATACGAAAGAGACGGGAAATAGTATCTAGGAATCTTAACAGGCATTGCCTCTTGGAGATCTAACAACCATTTTTGCCATTTAACGAAAATATCATCAGGAATTGATGTATCCCAATCTATAGACACTTTCCACACTTCTTGCATTAGAATGCGTGCCTGAATTATTATTGGAGCTAAAAAGCCTAAAGGGTCAAATATTGACATAACAAATCGAAGAATTTCCCTTTTAGTTGGTATCTTTGTTTCGGACGGAATTTTTTCACAATTTAAAGAGAAAATAAATTCATCACATTTAGGAAACCAACACAATCCAAGCACTCTTTCAACTTTTTCTGAATCAATTTTTATTTGACTTTGAGAAGGTGATCTTAATCCTAGAGGAATTGATCTTAAAACTTTCTCAGAATTAGTTATCCATTTAACCATTTGAAATCCAGCCTTATTATGGACAAAAATGACATCAGCAACCCTTTTTATAGCTGCTTCTTCATTAAAACAAGAATCAAGATAATCGTCAACGTAGTGTTGCCTCTTCATACACCTAGAAATACCTGGAAAATCCTTTTCAAATTCAGAAGCGTTTTTATTCTTAACAAACTGAGCAATGGAAGGAGAAGAAACAGCGCCGAAGATTAAAACATCCATTTGATACACATCAGGATCACGATTTCTCTCCATACCCCTCCACAAAAAACGCTGTGCATATCTGTCCTCCTGGCGAATTACTACCTGGTGGAACATCTCTTTCACATCTCCGCTAAATGCTATTCTCCCTTGTCTAAAACGCCAGAGGACTGCCACCAAGGAAGGCACATAATCAGGACCTTGCAACAAAAAATCATTTAGACTTTTACCCTCTGAACGACAAGCAGCATCGAAAACAAGACGAATAGTATTCTTTTTCTTAGCGTGCCAAACCGCAAAATGAGGAAGGTACCAGGTCTTCTTCGGAGTAACAGCAGCTTCTGATGGGCTTAACTTTCTTGCATACTTCTTAGTGATATAGTCCTTTATTTTCTGACAGTACTGCACTGCAAAATCAGGATCTTTGTTCATCTTCCTCTCCATGCAAAGTAGACGATTATAGGCGTTGGGATAACTATCTGGTAAAATAGTGTTTTCGTCTTTCCATAAATGGCCTATTTCGAAACGATCGCCAATTCTAGTTAACGTTTTCTCCATGATGTCCAATGCTTTCCGATCTTCGACAGATTTAACTATAGATTCAGGTTTTAAACCGAAAGACTCAAGTTTAAAGCTATCTTTAACAAGAATGTGAAGATCTTGTAAATGCTGGCAACAAAGGTTAATGTGTCTAGGATTTTTTTTATTAAAATTGACAGAACCACTTATTGTCCATCCTAGTCTAGATTTACTCATTACAGGAGCGTGCAAATCTGGTTGAATAATCTGTCTAGGGACAATAAGGCCGTAATTATCTTGTCCAATCAATATTTGGGGAATAGCGCTCTTTATGGACTTTAAAATGGTAGAATCGAGGTAAGGAAACTTATGATACAGTTCTTCAACGTTAATATTTTGTGTTGGAAGCTTTAAAGTCTTCACAGCTCTTACTCCATTCATCTTGTAGTAGTTTGGATTTAGATTTGCAGATGATATATCTAAAGTGACTAGCTTAGAGTTATCTTCAAAATGAACTATACCATTAGTCCACTGAAAGCACAAAGGAAGTGTGGGTCCGGCTAAGCCTATACTTTCTGCAACATCTTCATCTATCATGGAACAAGTGGAACCTTCATCGAAAAGAGCAAAGGTTTCAATTTCTGCTGTTGGCCCACGAATTTTGACTGGAGCAATTCTTAGTAAGGCGGTTTTATTGTCTTCTTTATTTAGATTGCCACAGAAATTTGAATTGGGAGAAGGTTGTTCTTCAGGTTTTTGTTCAAATTTTCTTTCTAAATGGAGAAGTTTATCATGTTTACCTTTGCATCCGTTTTCACCACATCTTTTTTTTTCGAAAACATTTTTGTGCTACGTGGCCAGCTTTTAAACAAAGGAAACACAATTTCAGTGCCAAAACAACATCTCTTCTTTGTTCGATGGGTTTTTCCAGGAAAACACCGCATTCTTGTATGTTATGTTTGTCATCTTTGCAGAAATTACATCCTGTAGCAAAGGTTGAATTATGCACCGACCTAGCATGCCTTTTTTCAGATACTAAAACATTTTCTTTCTTACAACTAGTCTTATTTCTGTCGAAAGGATTTTTAATGCAAGACATAAGGTCAGCTTCTTCTTCCAGCCAAATTGCAAAGTCTTTTAGGGTAATCTGCTGATTTTGAAGTTCTAGTGGTCGTCTATACTTTGCCCAATTATATTTTTGAACTACAGGAAATTTATCCAACAGCGTGGATATAAGTTCTGGATTATTTAAATAGGAGGAACCATTGATATTTTCCATTGTAGTCACCATATTATTTACTGCATTAGATAAAGATATGAAAGTTTCTAATCGATCTTCCTTCACTGGCGCAAATTTTCTAACTTTATCTATTAGTGACATAATTATCCATTCGGTTCTTCCATAATTCATTTCCAGCATTCTGATGATTTTGGGAACATTATTAGGAGATGTCAATAAAGCTCGAACTGTTTCTCTAGATTTTCCCCGAAGAGCTCTGTCTAATCGAATCAGATTTTCTGCATCGGATATACTATAAGCATCTGTAGTTCTACGAAATTCACTAATAAAGATTGGCCATTCACTAAGTTCTCCAGAAAAATGTACCAGATCTCTCAACCTTTGACCAAAGAGGAATTTATTTGTATTTGCAGTATTCTCAACACACTGCTTGGCAATATTTAAAAGCAGATTATGGTCGGTGTTTTTATTATCAATTTGAACAGACATAGAGTTGTTTAAATTATCATTAGTTAGCTGATAATTGATGAAGTTATCTGTGTTAGGAACTTCTTGACATAAATTAGGAAGTTGATCTTTATTTACAATTTCAGATATATTTTTTCCATCTTCTATCCACTTCCTTATTTCTTCTCCTCCATAGAAACTATTTGGGCGACTAGTATGGCGAGATGAAGGAGATGATAAGGAAACACTAGCACAATGCTCAAGTTCTAATATTTTCTTTTGAGTATCAATCTTTTGTTTTAAAATTTCGTTCTTCCTACTAATAGCCTTCATTCTTTCTTGGGCTTCTTCTTCCTCCAACCTTTCACGTTGTTGAATGAGCTCCAAGTCTAATCTTAATGTAGCTAATTGAGACTGATTTGAGCGACAGGAACGAGGTTTACTTTTTAAAGTGATATTTGTATCAGAACAGTCATCAGTTTTGTTCTGAACTTCCAATCGAGAAGAGAAATTTGCTACCAGATTATCCTCAGAATGATACTTATTCTTTCCTGGTGAATTCTGTGACATAGCAGCACGTATACTAGTCTTAGACGTTTCACTAGGAAGTATTGAATCGGGATATCTTTCTGGAGCGACTCCAAAATTTTTTCTTCTGCTCCTACGGACTCCAACTTCAGAGACTGATGTCCTGTTTTCCATAGCGCGTTCGAATTAACACGAAGGACCAATGTAAAATAATAAATCCAAAGGAAATACTACGTTTAAACTTGAAATATATTACAAAATTGTAATTGACATGAACATTCAAAATTATTATCAAAAGTGACATTCATAAACTACTACATACAAAATTAAAATAATACATAGGCGCTCGTAAATAATATATTTTCTACATCATTCGTTCTAAGGTTTTAAGAATGCAGGACATAAGAGAGATAGGCCAAAAAGATTGTGCGAGGTTTGAATCTTTTCTTGGTTTAAGAATTGGAATGACAACAACTTCCTTAAATTGATTTATTTTTGGTGTTTCAAGAATACCCTTAAAAATGTCCAGTAACATGTCTTTGGCAATACTGGGGAGATGTTGGATAATGGGATATTTGATTTTATTATAACCAGGACTGGTATTCATTCTATTATTAAGTGCATAGTCTAGTTCTGCATGAGTTAAAGGTTCTAGTAAACAATGTTTTTGATTATTTACGCTTGTTTCACTCTCCGGAATGGGTTCAGCAGATGGCGTAGCAATTTTGTCAAAAAATTCCTCTACCCATTTCTCTTCAAAAGGTTTTCTGTATAATTTTCTAGCTTGATTCCAGAGCGTGGAAGATGGTACGGTTTTGTTAAGCGAAGAAACAAAATTTACCCAATTTTCTTTTGCTATCATTTTAAGTTTTCTTTTCCAAATTTGCTTTTTGTTTATAAGTTGAAATCGATAATTTCCGTTCTTTAATTATTTTGTCACAATCCACATTCCACCATGGTGGAGGGTTACGAAGTTTGCATGCTAACGGTTTATATTGTGGGATTGATATTTGTGCAGCATTGTTTATACTATTAATTAAGAATTGATATTTCTCAGAAATACTTTCGATTTTTGATAACAATTATTTTCAAAAAAAAAAAAACTTCAATGGAGGCAGTATATAATGGCCAGTTGGCTTTTTTTATATTCCATTTACTTTTAGGGTTAATTTCTTCTATTATCCTATTAGACAGAAGCTCTATGTGGACAACAAAATGATTTGATCCCAAAGTGGGGAAGTTAAATAATGAAATGTCAATTATGTCAATGAACGGCAGATATTGTTCTCTGGGTTTGTGCTAGGTACTATTTGTATTTTAAAATTATTTAACTCATATATAGTATTATAAGTAAATTCTGAAAGTTTATCTTATGTTATTCGTTTGTAATGCAGAATAATTAACTGACCTTTGACTGACATACTGGACTGAGGTTATGTTTTTTACTCTGAGTGACAGAGCGCGTTCGAGATGTTATCTTAGGGCGTTATCTCGAACTTGCCCCAATATTGTCTACTATCAACTGTGTCTATTACTGACTACGGCGTGCATAAAAATAAAAAATCAGTGGTCCAGTTCCAGAGTTGTCTAACCAACAAAATTTTAAAACCTTTTTTGGTATGGCTAATATTATTTTGAAATAATTTCTATGTATATTAAAGTTGCCTATTTCATAAAATTATTCATTTTCGGTACCACCATCCATACCTAAAGATTAGGCAGTTTTCGTCTAGTATTTTTGTCTAAAAATGGTATTTTTTACAGGTTTGACCTTATTGAACAATACAGAAAAGAGGTAACATCTGTTTTTCCAGAATCTAGCAGCAAGTCTTTAGAGAAAGAGAAAGGTGATAAAGGCGATAAAGGCGATAAAGGTGATAAAGGCGATAAAGGGGATAAAGGCGATAAAAAGGCTACTAAACGCCCATTAAAAGAAAAGGAAAAGCAAACGAGAACTGACTGCGACATTGACCTAATCCAACTTCTACCAATATGGATCGTAAAAAAAATACTGAGTTACTTCTCCAACGAAGAGCTTCTACAATTTAAGAAAGTAAACAATTATTGGGAATTTGCCAGTCAAGAAATTATAAAAGAACGTAAAACCCGAGAACGAATAAATCAATTGTTAGAAAATATGAAATCAAACATCAATCCAAAGGTGTTCGAAGAAAATAAAATGCTTATAGGACCACAGACAGAAGTACCAAAATCGAAAATTGAATCTAAAAAAAAGTCGAAAAATCTTGGTCGACATTACGATGAAGTAGCTTTACATAAAAACATTGTTCCTAAAAAATTTAAAAATCTCTGTAGCGTATCACTGGCAACTCAAGCTAGAGGAGTCAGCGAACACGCGATGGACACTGGTGAAATGGTGCCGTTTCCAAGGATTATCAAGAAAGGATTGGAGTTGTATAAATTTCGACCGTGCTCATTACAAGATGTTGGTGTTTCGTTCAATGTCGATGAGGATATTGAGAGACAGAAATCTTTCATTACCTACTCTCTGAGTAGCGCGCTCAGCAGTATTAAAATTTCTGTTGATGATAATATCCTTACCGAGTGGTAAAAGTACTTGTTATATACATAATATTGATTGCTTACAAAAAATTTTATGTATAATATATAACAAATGAGATTTATTGTTTCATTGTTATTGTTTACAATAAATATAGACTTTGTTTTCTGTAGAGCGATGATGTTTCCACTCTCCAAAAAACGGCTAAAATTTATCAGTCTACTAGTGAAAGTCCAAAAAATTCATTTTTGCCTATCGAAAGTGCAATCATGCAAATCAGTGTTCAATATTGTTACGCAGGTTTTTGGTATCTAAATTTATTTCAACTTAACTTTTACACTAACGATACAACTGATAATATTAACGCATAATGGTCCTTTTAAACGGTCATATCACTTTTCTTTTCAGTTTCAGTTGTCAGTTAAGGTTTGTTTATACATCCGTTTAACTGACAACTGATACGATAACTTTTGGTATACCCATAGAGCTACAGCTCCGTATCAGTTTCAGTTTTTCTTACAGTTTTTTGTGTACACATGCAGATAACTAACAGTTCGACTGAGACTGAACAAAGAATTGACCTGACCGTCTAAAAGTGCTATAAAGTAAAACTGACGTCAGGTCGTCGACTTATATAGCTTGCCTCAACCTTCTAGAACCTTCTCGAACAATCCGACTTTTTCTTTGACAAGAAATGACATTTCGAGACATTTCTGGGCTATTCTATCTTCTTCCTTTACTCGTATCTTTACTTATAACGACCGCAGCACGCTGTAGGGTGTGGCGTAACATTGCTCCCTCCTCTCTAATTATTCGCCCCGAATAACTTGAATAATGGGACCTGGTTGGAGCCAATGGGGAGGATCTGGACCACGGTATGGCGCTAACTTTTCAATGTGAACTACCTTGGGTTTAATTCTCGCTGACAACTGAATGCGGTAGATCAGGTCGTTGATTTTCTTAAGGACGGTGAAGGGGCCTTTTCAATTCCGTTGCAGTTTTGGACAAAGTCCTTTTCGGTGCTTGGGATTGTACAGCCATACTGGATCGCCTCTCTCAAAATGTGTTTCTGTGGCATGCATGTCGATTCTAGCTTTTGTTTTATCGCTATTGACTTTCAAACTTAAGTTTTGTATGTACGTGGGAGGTGTACGGCCCTCTTCTTCCAAATAGAAGATCATGGGGAAGCTTCAACTCCCTTCCCGTAATCTGCTGTAATTATTCCTGGATGGTCTTCGTGACGAGCTTCGGGAAGTTGATCTAGGTGAATTTCTAGTGTCATTCCTCGATTCTCGATTTATAGAACGAGCCCTGCTTCGACAAGATCTTTGAAGGTGTCCAATTCTACCACAATTGAAGCATCTTCTGCTTTCATTTTGACTATTTCGTTACATACTTTGCAGGATATTTAAGATTTGTGAGAGGGTAGGTTGAGGGATAGTATTAGTAGTGATCTCTTCACTTTCTTGAAATTGAATTTCTCTTAATTTTGCGCAAGAAGATCTAGATATACTTTTTGCTGTTTCGTATTCCTGGACTGCAATAAGTGTCTCACTCAACGTCTTGTGGTGTTGTAACCGAAGAGCCTGTTGCATTTCCACGTCCTGTAGTCCATCAATGAATGCTTGCATGCCGATTTGTTCTAAGAAATCTTTAGGTACCTGTGGATAGGCCAGATGGAGCAATCTTTTAATATCGGTTTCAAATTCTTGTAGATTCTCATTGTGTTTGTGATTACGAACTATTAGCTGGCTTTGGAATACCTGTTTCAAATGCTGTTGGGAATATCTTGTCTCCAAAGCTTGGACGAGAAAAGAATAACTGAGTTTCTCTTGAAGAAGTGACTGTAAAACGGTTGCTGCCTGACCTCGCAGTGACACTATCAATGAAGCCGCCATCTCTTTCTCGGTCCAGCCACTGACTGTAGCCGCAGCTTCAAATTGGAGTCGATATATTTCCCATGTTTTCTGACCGTCAAACGTGGGTGGCTTAACCGTCTTGCTAGTATAGTTTTGTGAAACTGGAATTCGAATGTGGCTTGGTTCGGTTATGGATGCAGACGAGGTAGTGTTTTCAGCTTCAGGTTGCTTACCGAAGCTTGGCTACGTATTCTTCTTTCTAACTCTACCATTTCAGCTCTAATTTAAATTGGTTTTTTAAATGCTGTTGCTGCTGATTTAAACGAGTTAGATGTTCCCGTTGCTCTAAATTAGTTTCTAACTTCTCTTGCTGTTGTTCTACATTGGTTTTTAAAATATCTTGTTGTTGTGCCAAAAGATCTACTTTATTGTCAAGATGACCAACCTCTTGCTTGAAAGTTTCCTGGAATTGTAACAAACCGTTCATAATTTCAATCGCTTCTTTTCTACGCCTCTTCTCCTTTTCCTCTTCTTTGTCCTTCCTGCGCCTTCCCTTTTTCTCCTCTTCTTCCTACGCCTTTCCTTTTCCTCCTCTTCTTTCTTTCTACGCCTTTCCTTTTCTTTCTTTCTACGCCTTTCCTTTTCCTCCTCTTCTTCCTTCCTACGCCTTTCCTTTTCTTTCTCTTCTTTCTTTTCCTCTTCCATCTACAAAAAACATGCTGGTGGGCCTGAAGTATCCATGCCTGCTTCGTACTCAGTGGATCTAGTATTTACCATGAACTGATAACATTAACGCATAACGTCCATCATAAAACTAAAAATTGACGTCAAGTCGTCGACTTATATAGCTTGCCTCAACCTTTTAGAACCTTCTCGAACAATCTTTGACAAGAAATGACATTTTGAGACATTTCTAGACTATTCTATCTTTACTTACGACGACTTATGACTTATGACGACTGCAGCACCTTGTCGGGTGCTGCGTAACAATATTTAGCTTTTATAAAGTAAAAAATACAACTGGAGTCTAATTTTCATTATATTTTCATTATTATCATCTACCACTCGAAAATATAAACAATATATCGAGAGAACCACAAAAATTGTTTCTAAAGTAGGCCTATAGGTAGGCAAGAATAAGTAAGTTGCGCAAGTGTGGCATATTCCATAAAGTAGTGAGGGAAACTCAGACTGACCTTACACGCATGTAAAGTTTTTAAACTACCACTTCCACTAGTAACCGTAGTGATTGTAAATTTTAAAATAAAAGAAATTGACTAATTTGTTTATATTGTCGAGCATTTAATTATATTTTGTGGATATTTCTGTAAAATATCCAATCCCAAACATAATACATATATTCCAAAAAAGATTTTCTTTCTTCAATTTTATTTATTTTTCTGGCAATAAATTCATTGAAGATATTTCTGCAGGTTTTTTATTTTTGGCGGTATTAAAAACTATTTAATTTCATTTTCTGAATTAATTTTTTTTACTACAATGCAACTTAAAGTCCAGAACATCCATAATATTTTTTCATGAAATGCCTTGGAACTGACAGTCTCCCCGGTATTATCTCCAGCAATTTACAACTGCCATGTCCATAAAATATTCAATATAGGGTACGATTAGAAGTGAAGTAATGTCCCAGTGTCTACAAATGTAGACTATGAAATTCTAACTCCATTTTTAGGGCATAGAACTTAACACAGGTTTATATCCTTAAAAATTAAAAAATAGTAACGTAATAAGTATTTAAAAAGAAAAGGTTATACATCTTTTCGATAGTGTAACAAAATAAATACACAAAACATCTTGACGTCGAGGGACAGAAAAGAAATAAAAGTATATGAGGGCAATATGAAGTTTAAAAAGTAATAGAAGAACAGGTATTTTAAACACCTGGTAGATAAGGATCATTTGGTAATTGAATGATCTCCAGGTGAGTGTGCGGCAGTCCCCTTAGCTCAGAAGAAAAACACCAGAAAAGAATGAGTGACTACTCTGATAAAGGAATCACTTACCAAAAAGGTGTAGATATACCCAATTAAGTGTAAATTAGCGGTATAAAGGATCAAATCTCTTCACGGTAAATGGGACAAAAAACACGCTTAAGACTAATAGGCTAGTCAGTAGGTATACTAGCAAGGAGATCAGGCTAAGTTAGGAGAAAACGATCCAATTGGTGTCGTTGGCTCCAACAACTAAGGTCATTAGCCTTGTGTTCTATGTAGGTTATATATTGTACTAATAATCTAATACTCCTATACCCCTACATACAGGCCTTGTTACTGTTTCCTTGCGCCACTTTAGGAACAGCACTTTTAATTAGAACCCAACAGTGAAAGGTTGAGTGGGGAATCCTAACAAGGCATCAGAATTAATTTTAAATAATTAAATAAAATTAAAAAATCCTGGCCAACGGTGGGATTAGAACCTGGGAACCTCTACCACTGAGCCACACTACCCCCTAAAAATAGCGGTATTAAGATTATCACATTTTAAATTTTTGAAGTGATGAGCGAATATTGTGTGATAACAGGCAATCAAAAGTGGTAAACGCATAACAAGTTTAAACAGTATTTAAAACTTAAATAAGATGATTGAATAATTTTTAGATTAAAATTTTTTGTGAAGTAATAATGAGAAATGATTCACCTTGAGGAAAATCGACAACCAAATGATCCTTCTATAATTTTAAACTATATATTCCCCTCATATGTTAGGTTATGTTCGGTATGTGGTATTAATACACTGCGACCTAAAAGAGCTATTGTATCCCATTCTAATGCAGCAAGGAAATAGTCTTGATGTTTATAACGACCCTTCCAATCCTATTTTCTCAAAGAAGTTTATAATTTGGAGTGGCTTCTAGTTAGGTAGATTGCCCTCTTCTCTTTGTTATGCTCCTTAATATAGTACCCTTAGATTCTAGAGTGATACACATTCAGTCAGAATGTGAATGGAGGTTTCGTCCTCTACAGAATTTGCACTCACCATCTTACACTATTCTTAGTTTACTAAGGTTTCCATTGAGTCGGAAATTTCTGGTAATGATACCTGTTAAAATACGTAGCCTGTTTCTGCTCAGGCAGATGCACAAGCTTTTGATCTTTTTTAATTATACTCGCCTATAAGTATATTTGCCTGTCTTAGCCTCAAGAAATTGTTTCAATTATTGGTGCTTTTACTGCCCAATTCTTTTTTAATTCCTCCTAATATTGTGTTACTGCTGAAACCGCAGAACGGCTCAGGTCACACAAAGTGTGTTTGAGCCCCTTTTCTTGCAAGACTATCTGCAATCTCATTGCCCTTTTGCCCGTTATGTCCCGGAACCCAAGTGAGAGTTACTGTATTTTCCTCGCCCTGTTCATTTAGTTTTTCTATGCATTTCCAGAACATTTTTGAGCTCAGCGCTTTGATGGCTACTTGGCTATCGGACATGATGATAATCTTTTGTCTTCGATAGTTTACTACTTGTTTTATCGATCTTAAAATCAAAAAGAATTATGCATTTTTAATTTTTTTTTATAGCGAAATGAACTTTGTATCTTTCTTAGTTAACGAGCTATTTACAATTTTTTAACTAAATTTCTAGAGCAATTCGTCCATCAACAAAACTAAGAGTACGTCAGGAGTTATTGTACAAAAAACGCATATAAAAATTAGTGGTGTGCCTAGGGCTGTACTTGAGTCGCTTTGAAATAGTTTATAAAATACGTATAATAATTATTGTCAAGTGTTAATTTTTAATTGTTAATTTTTTGTTAATTGTTTAATTAAAAAAATAATTTTATTTATTACTATTAAATTTAATACACTTCCAAACTAATGTGTATTTTTATAAGTGGCATGGTGAACCCATGAGGACGGGTGGTACACTATTTTTATGGCGCTAATCCAATATTATAAATACCTTTTTTACCAAAATATAAATAAAAGAGGTAGTTTTTGCAGGGGCGGCTCAAGCGCAGCCCTAGCCACACCACTGATTTTTATATGTGTTTTTTTGTACAATAACTCCTGACCTACTCTTAGTTTTGTTGATATGTTAAGTCCAGGACGCATATTCGTAAATCGCCGACATATTAGATACTCGGATCAGTTCGGTATCGAGAACAGCTCGAGAACTGCTCTAGAAATTCAGTTAAAAAATTGTTAATAGCTCGTTAACTAAGAAGGATACAAAGTTCATTTTGCTATAAAAAAAATTAAAAATGTATAGTTCTTTTGATTTTAAGATCGATAAAGCAAGTTTCTTTATATCAAAAAAATACGGGGGGGTTAAAAGGTACCCAACCCCCAACTTTTTTTAAGGGGGTCGCTTTATTTTTTTCTCCGTAGAATATTGGGCCTTCAAATCTACAGAACTGGCAAAAAATTCAAAGAAAAAATCGCAACAGCAACCTTTTTATAAAAAAAAAAACGTTTTTTTTTAATGTTAGTTTAACTTTGTTAGGAGCCAGTTTTTGATATAAGTAAATATAACCAAATCCACTTATTTTTTGGTAATCTATCTGCAGAGCTGGGACGAATTTCGAATCACGGATCCAATGTTCGAATCCTTTTTCAAAAAAAAAAAAAAAAAAAAAAAAAAAAAAAAAAAAAAAAAAGGATTCGAATCAAGTGATTCGATTCCTTTTTTTCGGATCACGGATACGAATCACTGTCAGTGTTATACTGTGGTATTAATTAATAAGTATGGCGTGCCATTTGTGTGACTTTTTAGAGGTGTACTCGAAAGTACTCCTACATACAGTGTATTTCAAATACAAATAGGAAAAATTATATTTTTACATTTTACAAAGAAAATATTCCTGATATAAAGTTTGCATCACTTGGAAATACATAATAAAAATAAAATTGTAAAATTAAAAAATTTCTAATACATATTTTAGGATTGGTTTTGGATTAATTATTAAATAAAGTAAATAAGTAAATAGAAGTCAATTAATATTAAGTGCAATAATTTAAACTGAAGCACATTTTTTAATTCCTATTAACGTTTTAATTCATAATTTGCTCTATATTGAAATTTAAAAGTATTTTACTCTTCATTATAAATTACTATTTTAATTTTTTCTGTATACCACCCATATTTTCCAAGCGATGCAGAATTTTTATCAAGATTTTTTTTTGTAAAAAGTAAAATAAAACTTTCGCATTTCTATAAAACTTTTTTGAGACACCGTGTGTCAATGGCGTAACTATATTTTTTTGGCCCTAATGCAAAATACATAAAGATTTCAGTTACAAATCACAAATACTAATTATAATAAAACAACGGCCTTCAATTTTTTTTATTTATTTTACATATGACAACATAATATTTCTTTTTATCAAAGATAATCAAGTTTCAATTTAAACTAAATAGTAATTAAGTTGCAAATTATTATAAATTCTCGAGAGTTTAAAAAAAACCTAAATATTAGGCTTCAAATATTTGCAATACTTGTCTTATGGTAGTTACGCCACTGCCGTGTATATTATTATTTATAACTCGTTGTAATGCTGCCAATTGTCTTATATTTGTTAAGGAACTTTGTTATACCATTCTTTAAAATGAGTTTTGACCCGTAAATAAATAAATAAATAAATAAATAAATAAATAAATAAATAAATAAATAAATAAATAAATAAATAAATAAATAAATAAATAAATAAATAAATAAATAAATAAATAAATAAATAAATAAATAAATAAATAAATAAATAAATAAATAAATAAATAAATAAATAAATAAATAAATAAATAAATAAATAAATAAATAAATAAATAAATAAATAAATAAATAAATAAATAAATAAATAAATAAATAAATAAATAAATAAATAAATAAATAAATAAATAAATAAATAAATAAATAAATAAATAAATAAATAAATAAATAAATAAATAAATAAATAAATAAATAAATAAATAAATAAATAAATAAATAAATAAATAAATAAATAAATAAATAAATAAATAAATAAATAAATAAATAAATAAATAAATAAATAAATAAATAAATAAATAAATAAATAAATAAATAAATAAATAAATAAATAAATAAATAAATAAATAAATAAATAAATAAATAAATAAATAAATAAATAAATAAATAAATAAATAAATAAATAAATAAATAAATAAATAAATAAATAAATAAATAAATAAATAAATAAATAAATAAATAAATAAATAAATAAATAAATAAATAAATAAATAAATAAATAAATAAATAAATAAATAAATAAATAAATAAATAAATAAATAAATAAATAAATAAATAAATAAATAAATAAATAAATAAATAAATAAATAAATAAATAAATAAATAAATAAATAAATAAATAAATAAATAAATAAATAAATAAATAAATAAATAAATAAATAAATAAATAAATAAATAAATAAATAAATAAATAAATAAATAAATAAATAAATAAATAAATAAATAAATAAATAAATAAATAAATAAATAAATAAATAAATAAATAAATAAATAAATAAATAAATAAATAAATAAATAAATAAATAAATAAATAAATAAATAAATAAATAAATAAATAAATAAATAAATAAATAAATAAATAAATAAATAAATAAATAAATAAATAAATAAATAAATAAATAAATAAATAAATAAATAAATAAATAAATAAATAAATAAATAAATAAATAAATAAATAAATAAATAAATAAATAAATAAATAAATAAATAAATAAATAAATAAATAAATAAATAAATAAATAAATAAATAAATAAATAAATAAATAAATAAATAAATAAATAAATAAATAAATAAATAAATAAATAAATAAATAAATAAATAAATAAATAAATAAATAAATAAATAAATAAATAAATAAATAAATAAATAAATAAATAAATAAATAAATAAATAAATAAATAAATAAATAAATAAATAAATAAATAAATAAATAAATAAATAAATAAATAAATAAATAAATAAATAAATAAATAAATAAATAAATAAATAAATAAATAAATAAATAAATAAATAAATAAATAAATAAATAAATAAATAAATAAATAAATAAATAAATAAATAAATAAATAAATAAATAAATAAATAAATAAATAAATAAATAAATAAATAAATAAATAAATAAATAAATAAATAAATAAATAAATAAATAAATAAATAAATAAATAAATAAATAAATAAATAAATAAATAAATAAATAAATAAATAAATAAATAAATAAATAAATAAATAAATAAATAAATAAATAAATAAATAAATAAATAAATAAATAAATAAATAAATAAATAAATAAATAAATAAATAAATAAATAAATAAATAAATAAATAAATAAATAAATAAATAAATAAATAAATAAATAAATAAATAAATAAATAAATAAATAAATAAATAAATAAATAAATAAATAAATAAATAAATAAATAAATAAATAAATAAATAAATAAATAAATAAATAAATAAATAAATAAATAAATAAATAAATAAATAAATAAATAAATAAATAAATAAATAAATAAATAAATAAATAAATAAATAAATAAATAAATAAATAAATAAATAAATAAATAAATAAATAAATAAATAAATAAATAAATAAATAAATAAATAAATAAATAAATAAATAAATAAATAAATAAATAAATAAATAAATAAATAAATAAATAAATAAATAAATAAATAAATAAATAAATAAATAAATAAATAAATAAATAAATAAATAAATAAATAAATAAATAAATAAATAAATAAATAAATAAATAAATAAATAAATAAATAAATAAATAAATAAATAAATAAATAAATAAATAAATAAATAAATAAATAAATAAATAAATAAATAAATAAATAAATAAATAAATAAATAAATAAATAAATAAATAAATAAATAAATAAATAAATAAATAAATAAATAAATAAATAAATAAATAAATAAATAAATAAATAAATAAATAAATAAATAAATAAATAAATAAATAAATAAATAAATAAATAAATAAATAAATAAATAAATAAATAAATAAATAAATAAATAAATAAATAAATAAATAAATAAATAAATAAATAAATAAATAAATAAATAAATAAATAAATAAATAAATAAATAAATAAATAAATAAATAAATAAATAAATAAATAAATAAATAAATAAATAAATAAATAAATAAATAAATAAATAAATAAATAAATAAATAAATAAATAAATAAATAAATAAATAAATAAATAAATAAATAAATAAATAAATAAATAAATAAATAAATAAATAAATAAATAAATAAATAAATAAATAAATAAATAAATAAATAAATAAATAAATAAATAAATAAATAAATAAATAAATAAATAAATAAATAAATAAATAAATAAATAAATAAATAAATAAATAAATAAATAAATAAATAAATAAATAAATAAATAAATAAATAAATAAATAAATAAATAAATAAATAAATAAATAAATAAATAAATAAATAAATAAATAAATAAATAAATAAATAAATAAATAAATAAATAAATAAATAAATAAATAAATAAATAAATAAATAAATAAATAAATAAATAAATAAATAAATAAATAAATAAATAAATAAATAAATAAATAAATAAATAAATAAATAAATAAATAAATAAATAAATAAATAAATAAATAAATAAATAAATAAATAAATAAATAAATAAATAAATAAATAAATAAATAAATAAATAAATAAATAAATAAATAAATAAATAAATAAATAAATAAATAAATAAATAAATAAATAAATAAATAAATAAATAAATAAATAAATAAATAAATAAATAAATAAATAAATAAATAAATAAATAAATAAATAAATAAATAAATAAATAAATAAATAAATAAATAAATAAATAAATAAATAAATAAATAAATAAATAAATAAATAAATAAATAAATAAATAAATAAATAAATAAATAAATAAATAAATAAATAAATAAATAAATAAATAAATAAATAAATAAATAAATAAATAAATAAATAAATAAATAAATAAATAAATAAATAAATAAATAAATAAATAAATAAATAAATAAATAAATAAATAAATAAATAAATAAATAAATAAATAAATAAATAAATAAATAAATAAATAAATAAATAAATAAATAAATAAATAAATAAATAAATAAATAAATAAATAAATAAATAAATAAATAAATAAATAAATAAATAAATAAATAAATAAATAAATAAATAAATAAATAAATAAATAAATAAATAAATAAATAAATAAATAAATAAATAAATAAATAAATAAATAAATAAATAAATAAATAAATAAATAAATAAATAAATAAATAAATAAATAAATAAATAAATAAATAAATAAATAAATAAATAAATAAATAAATAAATAAATAAATAAATAAATAAATAAATAAATAAATAAATAAATAAATAAATAAATAAATAAATAAATAAATAAATAAATAAATAAATAAATAAATAAATAAATAAATAAATAAATAAATAAATAAATAAATAAATAAATAAATAAATAAATAAATAAATAAATAAATAAATAAATAAATAAATAAATAAATAAATAAATAAATAAATAAATAAATAAATAAATAAATAAATAAATAAATAAATAAATAAATAAATAAATAAATAAATAAATAAATAAATAAATAAATAAATAAATAAATAAATAAATAAATAAATAAATAAATAAATAAATAAATAAATAAATAAATAAATAAATAAATAAATAAATAAATAAATAAATAAATAAATAAATAAATAAATAAATAAATAAATAAATAAATAAATAAATAAATAAATAAATAAATAAATAAATAAATAAATAAATAAATAAATAAATAAATAAATAAATAAATAAATAAATAAATAAATAAATAAATAAATAAATAAATAAATAAATAAATAAATAAATAAATAAATAAATAAATAAATAAATAAAAACATTTAAAACTTGAAGCTGAAAAACGTAGCTGGCTGTCACATTTAGCATATAGGCGATTACCTAAGTGACGCGCTCTACTGACTACATACTCGTATGAAGATAAAAATTGTTTAAACTTTACTTAAGTTTCCTTGTAAATATAAAAAAACTTTAGTTGATTGCCGTTATTTATCGATTTTTCACAAGAATCACTAATTTTTAATTATATTTTATATTAATAACTAAAACTCATTTTAAATAATAAAAAAAATAGTCAACTTGACATTAAGTAATGAATTAATTGTAATTGATAGAAAACATAGAATGGATATAATTATACATTATATTCGTTCAATAGACTAATATCGCCCACATATTTATTTTGTATATCGTGCAAAAATTAGAAAAATAAATAATGTAGCTACATGTGGATGTAGATGCAGAATTTTTTTTCACTTAACTGTATTGAGGATCTATATCAGATTATTTGTTAATTCTCTAATCGTGCACAACGCCAAACACATCGGTTTTCTATTCAGTCTCAGTCTGTTTTAGTTTTTAGTTTACAATTCGTGACAAGTCAAAGCTTGAGTCGGCCGTTCGCGCCGGCGAAGTTTGGTCTCTAAAAGGACCCGAGACTGATATTGATGATTCGAATACGAATCCTTTAGGATTTTCTCTGCGAATCCGGATCACGGATCCTTTTTTTCTAAAGTATTCGAATCCCGCTCTCGGATCCTCAAAAAGGATTCGAATCCTGGATTCGAATCCTATGTGATTCGAATCCTCCCCAGCTCTGTCTATCTAAGGAAGAATTTATGACATACCTTTTTGAAACACCCTCTATATCATTTCAAGTGAGAACATTTTTAAAAATGGGTGGAAATATAAAACACAAATATGCATGCTATTTATTTGTTTATCCCAGGTGTGCAAACGGCTCACTTCATTGCACAATAATTTAGTGCTTGTACTTAGAGGAAAAAGCATGATTACATTTATCACACATAACTTTTATTCGAATAGACACTTTCTAATTTCAAGTCGGCACGGAACGCATACATCATAATTCCTTTTCCTTATCCGAAACGCGAAACGCTCTCCGGCTGACATCGCTTCCCACAAATCTAGTGCTCCATGTAACATTAAATTGGAAATTACAAGTCGGACAGATGAATATCGCAACTTAAAAGCACGATTGACCTCGCGCGCCCTCTTACGGCACCTGCTGACAACTGCAATTTCCTTTCGGAGAGAGGAAATTCTTTGTGAGTGTATGTGTGTACCTACGCCGAGTTATGGGAGAGTGCGAATCGAAAAAAAAGTGTTGGAACTTTTCTGTGTTCGTCGATGGTACACATTGGCAAATTGCTTTTCCTCCAGCCACTAGCGTAGCCGTAACTCTCAAGTAACACTGAAAGTTATAAAAGGATGGCATATAATTAATGGGCGTGTTTAGTGTAAACGAATTTAACGAATCTATTAACTGTTTAAGCATAAAACACTTTTTTTCGTACAATAAATACTTTAAATAAATAGCAAATAATAAAATTATAGTACTTCGAAAAGTTCATTTTCAAATCAAATATTTAAAGCACTCTATTTTTGTGCCATTTTGTCGTACCTATTTTTATTGGTCGCTAACCATAACACACACACATGGGCGTCGTTACACAATTATATAGAGAGGGGCAAAATTTTGAAAAAAAATTTAGAATGTTTATTTGTTGGAAAACAAAGAAAATGAAAAATAAAAGAGAATTATCTTATGATGGATTTAATTATTTTGTGATGTTATGGCTTACCTCCGGTTTTTCGTGAAATAACGGAAAATCGCAATTTATTTTTTAGTTTTAAATAAAAACCCTTTTTCTTATTGTAAATTTGAATATCTGGGACATTTTTGTATAAGAAGCGTATATTGAAAATTTTCTGTCAATAACATATTAAAAAAAATATTTTCAAATATGATGGTCATTTTGACAGCTGACAGAAAATTTTTAACACATGATTCTTATCCATAAATGTTTCTGAAATTTAAATTTTCAATAAAAACGGGAGTTTCTATTTAAAAATAAAAAAAATTGAGATTTTCTGTTATTTTCGATAAAACAGAAGTAAGCCATGAAGTCACACACCAATTTAATCCAGTATATGAGAGTATTTGTCCCAAGCTTTTAAACAAATAAGTTTTCATTCTAATATCTCAATTAACAACGAAGATAAAAGCAGATGGAATTAATAAACGGTTTGCTAATAATAAAAATGCTTTGATACGCCACTGGTATACGGTAAATGGGTCTCAATGTGAATTTTGAAGCCTAAAAATATTTTATAAAGTTCGTACATTCCTATATGTTTTTCCATAAACGAATTAAGTATAATAACATATTTAGAAAAAATATAATTCAATATGGCGGCCATTTTGACAGCTGACAGAAAATTGTCAATACACGATTATTATACAAAAATATCCCAAAAAATTAAAATTTTCAATAAAAAAGAGGGTTTACTTTTAAAAATAAAAAAATCCATTTTCTGTTATTTCAATATTTCACTGAATTGCGAAGATAAGGGGGAGTGGAATTTTAGTAGTAACCCTAAAAATGTCACTGACCTATTTGACAGAACTGTTACTTAAGTTGTCCCAACAAGTCTCTAATAAATAAAATAACCCAACAAAAAAGACAAAAACTAAAATAAAGAAAAAACATGAAACTTAAAACACATTTTTAAAAAACAAACAGAAGGTGTGATATAAAAGAAAAATATAAACAAGAAGACACAGCCATACATATTAATATAAAAAATAAAAATTTATAAAAAAACAAAACCTAAAAACTCATTCAAACACGATGATGAACACAAAAAACACTAAGACAACGCAAATTTTAAATTTATTTTTTCTTTTCTAAAAACATCGATAACAGAAAACATAGAGAGGTGGGTGGCTCAGTGTTAGTCTGTGCCTGTGGATCCAAGGGTCACAGGTTCGAATCTCACCGTTGGCCGGGATTTTTTTATTTAATATAATTATTTAAAATTAATTCTGATGCCTTGGTAGGATTCCCCACAATTAACAGTGCTGTTCCTAAAGTGGTGCTGGGAAACAGTAACAAAGCCTACATAGAATACGAGGCTAATGGCCTTAGTAGTCGATGCCGATGACACCAAATTAAAAAAAAACAGAAAACAATTTATTTTTCAGTCAGCCTATTTTCATTCATTATTCGCTCCGTGCGTAACAGCAGCGCGAACTATTTTATGAACTAACGACGATATTTGCGTATACTAACAGTCCAATTTTTAATAGAGTTCGTAATTAAAAAATATATATGTTAATTTTAATAAAAGTATATGGATTTGTAAAACAAGTAAAAAAATTATTAATATATATTTTTATTACTTAAGCCAAAAAAAAAGTAGTATAATCAATAAAAATCAATAATAAAACATAGATAAGTATTCACGAGAAAATGTATGAGATCTTGCCTAAGCCTATTAAGTTGTCATTGAAGAATAGGTTAAATAATGTCAAAATGAAAACGTTACCATTATATAATAACGTAGAATTAAAACGTATTAACAAAAATAATTGGTATATTTGCGATTGTAATTTATATTTTCTTCATTTTTAGTTCGAAAGAACCCATAGAAATTAATGATTAAAGCTGGTTTCCTCTCAATAAGTCACAAGATTGAATTTCAGCCATATACAATAATCAAAGGCAGAAATCTAATAATTTTCCAAACATTTAAGATTTAAGGGATGTTGAAAAATATCATAAAATAATAATTTATTGTTTATTTAAAACCTTTTCTGATATCTATTATTTCCAATATTACTGTTATTATTACAAAAATAAAAAAATGTTTTCTTCTTATTCCATTTATTTTTTTGATTGATTTAATTGAGATTTTGCTACTGAAAATTTATATAATTTACAGTTTTTTGCTAGTATAATTTGCAACATAGCAACTTCGGTTGCTCATTTTATTGTTGTTGACCTATTTTTTTAGTAAAAAGTAAAATGCATACGTGTATTTGATACGCCAAAATTACAAAATATCGCCCTAAAGTACTCGAATTATCCGCAGCTTGTGCTAGTATCGCTTTTGCTTCCTCTACTATGACTTCGAACTGATCGAATAGACCGCAGCCATCCATGTTTAAACATGCCTTAACATGCTAAACGTTTTTTCGATTCTCTGTCGTTGGTGGAAGAGCCATAAATATTTTTTAAAGCACTTTGTATGTCTGCATAAAATTCACAATGTTTGGACGCAATATCATTAATTGTGTGCAGAAAACTCTTTCGTACTCCAGTTTGGTATTCAGCTTCAAAATTGTGGATTCCAAATTTTTCCACTACTTTCATTTTCTAATCGGTAGTGAAAAAAGTATTATATTTTTATGATGTTGGGATGTAATAGGCTTAAGGAAAACAGAGTCTTCGGAAAAGCGTGATGTAAGCGACGTAATAATAAATATAAATAATAATAATAATAAAATATTCTTCAACTATATTGACCTGAATATTATTATTTCTATGAGCCTGTTGTTCATAATGCATATCTTATGCGTTGTTGATTAAGTAGTAAAAGCCAGGGGGGGGCAACTGCCCCCCCTTGTCCCCCCTAAACGACGCCCATGCACATACAGTTCTAGTAACAATGGAGCGCTCGAATCTTTTTCTAATAGTGACGTTTATGTATAGTTATCTCTTTCTAAAATCGGATTTGATTCAAATTAGGTTGGTATGTGTGTTTAAAAACAATAAACAGGCACTTTGTGGTTTATTTTGATGTTTTCTAACCTCAACTTCGATTGTGGGAAATATTTAAATCTGTTTTTAAACAGTGTGATAACATTTGTTTAATTTTGCGTAACATTTAAAATGTTTGGTTAAATTTTCAAGTACTTGGTCCCTACTTGAAGTAAAAAAAACGGCCATTCAAAAACGATGGTCAGTTTAAAACTGCTGCAAAACAGAAACAACCATCGTACTTTTATATTTATTTTGATGTAAGTAGGTAAAGACATTCTTGAATTGTTTTTGTTTCTGTTAGCCCTTAAGGCTGTTTTCGCGGTTCACTATTTTAGCATTATCCATGTATCTTAGTTATTTATCATCAGTATAATTTCATTGTTTGCTAGTATTCAAAAGTATTCAAAAGAAACACCCTAATAATCTCTAGTCTTTAAATTTTTTTGTTACACCCTAGTTTTTTAAATAAAATTTAAAAATTAATATTAAATTTTATCAATTTGCATATATCAATTTTTGGAAAACTGGAGTTTGTAGCTGATTTTTTTTTCTAATATTTTTCTATTTACAAGTTTTTGCTAAAATCAGAAACTAATTTAGTTTTGTAGTAAACCGTTTTCCAATAATATTTTTATTTCGAACTTGTGAAAATATTTCCCTTTTTATCATATGCCTGTAACCAACGGTAGCCTGGATTAGCAAATATAAAGTGATTTAGCCAGGGTCTAACTCGCTCTTTTGATTGTAAAAATTTAGTATAATATGTTGTTTTATTATTTTTTACGCGTTGTGTAACTTAAGTATGAAAGGAAAGTCGTGCAGTTATTAGCAAAAGGTTAGACTATTTTTATTATACATTTTACTAAAGAAAATTTGATTTATTGATATGCGAATATGATTTTTATTGATTAATTTCCAAATTATATCGGAATTCATGAATATTTTGAGAAATATCTCGAGTCGAAAACAATGGAAAATTTTCAAAAATATTCTAACAGATTATATTAATTTTTAATTTATTGGAAATATTATAAAAGTAACCTTTATTATTTTGCTAATTTAACATCCTAATGTACTAACACATCACAATGTCTTTTTGACAATACTCAGCTCATAATAAATTGGTAAAAAAAAGTATTTTTGAAGTAGCTTGGGAGGCCATGCAACAAGCAGGACTGGAAGAATTGCAATTTGCAAAAGATATTGGAGAAGTAGATGAACAAGGAAATGGTCTAATTGCAGTGATTGTTGACGGTGCATAGTCTAAGCGGTCATATAAAGTTAATTATAACGCTTTATCTGGAGTTGTAAGTTCATATTTTAATATTATAACGTGTGATCCAAAAACAATGTTTCAAAAGTAAGCCATGAACGACAGAATTGTGAAAAGTCCGTCTTGCGTGATTTTTCCATGGTTTAATTTAGAAACATTTTTATATTTGACATAACATATAAAGGGTTTATTTTTAAATGCACTTATTTTTTACAGGCTTGCATTATTGGGGCGAAAACTGGAAAAGTTTCTTATGTACTGTATGTATGTAAGTATTGTCCTATCTGTGCTGTAGCTTTAACTAAAAATATTAAAGCTGCAGCTCATAAATGTTCCAAAATTGGGATGGTTCGTCAACTTCTATGGAATCGGAACTAATTTTAGAAGGATTCCGTAATAGTATAAAAATAAACAAACTAAAATATGTAAAAATTATTGGCGATGGAGACAGCAGTGTTTACCGAAAAATGTGCTTAGAGAGACCTTACGGAAGAACAATGGTCCCCAAAGTAGAATGCATAAACCATCTTCTTAGGAATTATTACACAAATTTGCGTGATCTTGCAGTTCAAAAAACAAAATGGTAAGTCAAGGACTAAAAAAAATTTTGAGTGATAGGATTTTGAAGTTACGAGTGGGAATTAAATCGGCTGTAAATTACCACAGAAAAAATACCAGTGATATTATTGATAACATTAATAACTCTCCTTACCACACATTTGGAAATTCATTCAAATTGTGCACAATATTTTTGTAAAAGAGAACAAAACAACAGAGATTATGTGATAGAAATGGATGAATGAGGACTAATGGATGAAATTTAATATTTAATATTAAACATGATAAAAATGCTGCAGAGACATATAATTCAATCGTAGCCAAATTTGTTGGAGGAAAGAGAATTAATTTTGCAGTAAAAGGAGGATATAATGTTCGGTGTACAGCTGCAGCCATTTCTTTTAATAAAAAAGAGAACTATATTCCCACTCTTTATAAAAAGCTGTCAAAAAGTGTTCCTGGGATTCACACATAAAGATTGGTTACTCAAATAGGCAAACGTAGATGTAGTAGAAAAGCCAAGGGCCCTCAATTAAAAAAACGCAAAAGTGGCGCACCTAAAAATAGGGAATACGGACTTCAATGCGATGATGATGACGATGTTTTGGAACAAAAAAAACTGCAATTTTTGGATAATTTACCAAAATCAATAGATGATATTTGTAAAATTGAAGTATCTACTAGAAGTCAGGCCAATAATGATATGTGGAAAAAACATCAGTAATATGCTCACGGCTTAAAATTTTGGAACCGTTTGCAAATTACGCAAAAAAGACTGTTAATAACATATTAATTTCATCTTTTTACGGATCAGTCGCTACAAAATGGGGACAAGATCATGAATCTATTGCGATAGAAGAATTTAAAAATAAATATGGAAAAACGGTACAAGAATGTGAATTATTTATTCATGAAAAACATCCATACTTGGGAGCAAGTCGAGACGGCATTATTAATAATAATAATAAAAATAAAATAATTGTAATTAATTGTCTATATTCTTGTTCCAAATTGACACCAGAAATGGGTATTGAAAAAAAAAAAAAAATTAAATATCTAGCCAATACAGATGGCCAAATTAAATTTAAAAAAAAAAGAATTATTATTATCAGGTACAAGGACAATTGGCTATAACAAAAGCCAAATATTGTTATTTTATAGTTTGGACCCCACTAGGAATGTTCTTTGAACAAATTGAGAGAGATGACAATTTTTGGTTATGTGTTGATCTAAAGTTAGTTGATTTTTATTTAAAATATTTAATAAAAGAAATTGTTAGAAGAAATTGATGTAATTTATTTTTTGTGTGATTGTATTTTGTTATGTGAAATAAAATGTTTTATTAAAAATGGTAATTAAAGCTTTTTTTTTATTTAAGTATTTAATTTTTTTTTACCTATTTTTACTTTCAGTGAATGAAGAAAAGATAAAACCAATACATTATATTTTTTATGAAATTAAAACAAAGCATATATATTATGTACAATAAAATACACAAGCGTACGATAAAATAGTTTTTAAAAAATTTTTCGTCTGCACTACAAATTAATTGTGAGATCGATTCGATTATTTAAAAAAAAACAAATATTTTGTATTATGTACCACTGTATATTAAACCACTTTCCAAAAATCAGTGTCTTACTTTAAATATACCATAATAAAGCCATCTAAAGCTTTCGCGCGGATACCAAGTGTATATTATCGAATATAAGTAATAATAACAACAATAATGTTTATTTACAAAAAATACGATCAATAATTATAAGTATAAAAATCCTTTACTATTTCACAAATAAAATCAATCATTAGACTGAACGGAGAAAGAATTATTACACGTAGGGTAAGATTACAATTAGATGAACACAGGTAGGTACGTCATCAATTGGCAGCGTAATTCATTGGCTATCGTCGCCTACTGAGGATTTAGTGGCTTGTTTATATTATAGGAATGTAGGGATATTACTTTTAAATAACATGTTCTTTATTTATTGATAGTTATAGATGATATATATTTGAAATTCGAAATAATAGTTATGACGTAGATGTGTTCTTCTAATTGTAATCGGACTCTACAATTGACTTTACATAAACAAAGAGAGGGTTGCGTACAGAGATATTCTATGCGGTAGAACAGCCTTAACGTACCTGCCAATGAAAGTGGGCATGATTTACAAATAATATTCCCGGGTAACGAAGTCTAGTCAAAACAATCAACCACTGTGGTTGTGGTTTGTGCGGCTGTTGCCTAGAACAACGTGTAATTCGGCTTATATCTTAAAACTCATAAATTACCAAATAGGAAATATCATATTTCTTATAATAGTTTCCAATTTGATATCAATTTATAAAACGTAGTTGATCAACCTGCAGGTTAATATACCTACCTTTTTACCTAATACTGAATCTAAGGTTACTAATAGATTGGACTAATTAGTTTTCATTACTTTTTATATGGAAAATGATGCAGAAAAGGGGATTCAGTTCAAAATAATGGGTAAAAATTTGTGCCTTATAAATATACCACCTAAAATTCATATTAACGGGCTCTTTAACTGACACTGCAACAAAAGATTAACAATTTGAAATATATGTCATTCCATATGTAAATATTATTAATTGGGTAAACGATTATAATAAAGCTTGTCGGTTATTTATTTTATTCTTTTTAAACAGATATGTATAAATAAAATAACCTACAATAAGTACCAAAACTTAATTTATTAAACTTGTGCGTTATTATATTATGTCCAAATATGTCTCTATTATTAATTTGAATTAACAAATAGTGCGACTCCGTGTACTTTTTTTAGTAACTCTAAAACGCTTTGTTCGATTTTTATAAATATTGGTACGTAGCTATTTCATTTAAAGGGCCATTGTTCAAAGCAAAAATTATATTAACTGAAATCATGAAAGGGTAAAAACCACCCTAACCCTATCTTTTTTTTGAGGGTCGCCCCTGTTCCCCCATTTTTTTTTATGGAGAGCTGTATTCATTTGTAGCATTTTTGTCTCTTGTAAAAAACAAGGTATTTAAGTCAAAAAATTTTGATGGACTGATAGTGACTTTCTTTTTCAAGAAAATTAAGTGGGCGGTTATAACAAGCACAACCCGAACACTGTCGATTTTAACGTTATTACATTAAAATCATTAATAACTATAGGTATCTATTGCAAAATAACAATTCAAAGAGAAGGATACATTTTTTTAAAACAAATGAATCCTACCCTATAATTGTTCAATTGTTGTCAATAGGAACTTCATAAACTTTGGTTTTTAAGTGATCCAATTTAGAACTAGAATGAAGATATATCATGGTTAGGTTAGTATAAGGGACGTTGGTGAAGTTGTAATGGACAAATAAAAGGAGTCTAATAATAATTTTATTTATGACAACATCAAAATTAGTCATTCCTTTCTTATCAACATAATAACATAACATCAAAATCATAACAACATACTAATAACTAAACACCAGCTCCTACAATACTCCCCCTCCTTTAGTAAAATAACCATGAGTATATATATATCTACATTATATACTAATTCAAAATAAATGATACATTTTTTTGGTGTCCCTATGGTTTAGAGTTTTTTTTATTCTGTATGAGCTGCTTTGGTTCTATCTATGGCCAGTGCAACTTCAACGCCATTCTTATCAATGTAAATAGTTTTCTCTGTGCGTTTTATTACTCTAAACGGGCCTTCATATGGAGGTTGCAAACTCTTTTTGAGACCTTCAACTTTAACAAAAACAAAATAACAAGTTTTTAGGTCTTTTGCCACAAAAGGTTTAAAATTATTTTGAATTCTAGTTTGACAAGGTTGGAAATTTTTAAAGGTTTGCTTACCTACCTGTATAAGCCAAGCTTCTGGAGATTGAGTCCAACAAGGAGGCAATTTAAAAGATGTTGAAGCCTGTTCAGATGTATCCGCAAGGACATTAGGTTCACTCATTTTACAAAGGAGAGGTTTAACTTACACAAAAATTCCAAATGACAAAATGAAAACTTCAGATCTTCTACTAATGCTTGGATAATCTCTGAACTTATCTTGCCTTGATAGAGTGGGGGTAGTGTGTGTATGGTAGCTGTTTGGTTAATGTCTCTGCTGATCTTGCTTTCAGAATTTGTTAAAATCCGAGAAGAGGTATGCTTTATTTTTATCACCAAAAATGATCACGTCGGGATCACCAGTTATAAGGGACGTTGGTGAAGTTATAATGGACAATTAAAAGGAGTCTAATGTAATAATTTTATTCCTTTTTTATCAATATAAAAACATAACATCAAAACCATAACAACATATATCATCGCCTTCCACTGCGACCCAGATGGGTCTATCGTGGCTTATGAATAACTTATAGTTCACCGTACAAGCCACAACTTTTGATAAAGGCCATGGTTGAATTGGGTGAGACTTGTTTAAAGTCGGTAGGCTCCAGTCGGATAAATCCGAAGATCTGAAACTTGATTCTTTCTAAAGCGGAGCAGGTACATAGAATGTGCTCTGCAGACTTGTCCTCCACGCTGCAGAATCGACTGTCCGATGTTTGTTGCAGTTCTATCCTTCTATAATAATATTAATAATAATTTGTTTATTTGTAAAAATGTACACACAATAATCAAGAAAAAATACATATAAAATACAAACAAACAGTAAATGTCCACAAAGTCAGAGACTGTCCGTGGTTAAGATACTATAAAGTATAATTTTATAATTAAATTATCGAGATTAATGTTATTAAAAAATACAATAATAATAACAATCATAATGACAGCAACAATAGGTTGACCAAACGGCAGTGTCCTGTCATCAGTCCCGTGAAAAAGCGTAGATCTTTCCTACTCTATTCTCGGATCTGAGCAGAGGTGTTCTTAGAAGGGTTATTTATAAACGCCTTCGAATGAGTTAGCCCTGGGGTATCTCTCCAGTTCGTGAGTGTTGCACTCTTCGTCCATTTTAAAATAATTCCTTCGGCAGTGCTCTTTGCAATGCCCAGAAATGGTTCTGGTCATATAAACACAGATTCGGTTCCTCTTTTAGTAAGCACGTCGGCTTTTACATTGCGCTCCACACTACTGTGTCTCAAAACCCAGATCAAAGTAACTTTGTTCCGGGCACCGAGACATTCAAGGGCATTTATGCAGTTCCAAACTAGGGTTGGAGCTCAGAGCCTAAAAATATCTTTATAGTCTTGTTTGCGGGGAGAAAATTAATCAACTCTTTTGGCTCCCAATTCTATAGCAATCACTTCTGCTTCGAAGATCGTGGCCAGAGAGTTTAGGTTTATTGATATGTCAACTCTATGTCTTTTGCCGAAAATTCCCGCTCTACTCCTTTCAGTTTCGGAGCCATCCGTGTACGATGCATAGTTTGCCTGGGAGAGGGTTTTTCCCCTCTACTCCATGCGTCTCTCTTTGGAATGAGGACGCTGCATGGCTTTTCTACTAGCTGTCGGGGAACTAGCAAGTCTGAGAGCATGCCGAGGATGAGGTGGTTATTAATTTCACTCATCAGCTTCGTCTTGTTCCATCCGAGTTCTTCGTAGCATTGACTACCCACCTTCAGGAGTCTGTAGGAGACCACCCTGGCCTCACTTTTCAGCAGAATGTGGAGAGGGGTTAGGTCCAGTATGGTCTTCATGGCTCTTGTAGGTGTGGTTGACATTAATCCAGTTAAGTTAAGTACGCAAGCCGCTAAATTTCAGCCAGCTTTGCTCTGAAGTCCCTTGTCCCACCAGACGACAGAGCCGTACGTAACCATGGATTTTACCATTGTTTGATAAATCCAGACTGATCCCCCATGCTTTGCCGCATATCCTTCTAAGGGTCCAGAGGGATAATCTTGGTTTGTTAATAGTTTTATCCAATTGGGGGTTACAGGTGAGTTTCTTATCTAGGGTGATCCCCAGATATTTCACCTTGTCCGCAAAAGGAATGGTTTCCCCAGCCAAGGTAGGTAATCAAAGGTTGTCGAGCTTTCTTCTCTTGGTAAAGGGAACAATAACAGTTTTGCGGGGGTTAACAGACATCTGCTCCCTCTCGCACTATCTGTTGATCGTATCAAGGGCGTGTTAAAGGATGTTGGAGCTCACCTCTTCGAACTTTTCCCTAATTATGATACCAAATCATCCGCATAGCATTGGAAATCCCTGCCTGGAGAGATCGTCTAGCAGGTTATCCACCAGAATGGTCCACAGTAGGGGTGAAAGTACGCCGCTTTGTGGACATCCTCTGACAGGCCTAAAAGTGACAGTCTCTACCTGCAGTGATAAAGTGATGTTCCGGTTTGCCATCATGCTTTTGATCCAATTACAAGTTAGTTTGTCGATTTCTCTTCTTTCAATAGAAGCAAACAAAGACTGAGGAAGAGTGTTGTTGAACGCGCCTTCTATATCTAGGAAGGCACCTAGCGCAATCTCCCCGTGATTTAGGGAATGGCCGATTTTGCCTACTAGATTGTGCAGGGCATGATCTGTCGATTTGCCTGCTTGGGATGAGTTTAACGGGCTCGCCCGAAGGCCTCCTTCTCTAATATGCCTATCTAGAATCCTCTCTAGTGATTTTAGAAGAAAGGATGTTAGGCAGATTGGACGATTAAAGTTTGGTAGGGAGGTATCTACTCTACCAGCCTTGTGTATATACACGAATTTCGCCATCGTTCATCCTAACGGGATATAGCTCGTTTTTGGTGTTTGATTTCTATTTTTTTTTATTTCAACCAGCGTTAAACTTTTTTTTAAATATAAATTGATTTTTTTCCTTATAGAGCTTGATTTTGGCTAAAAATTTCAAGTTGATATTTTTCTTTTTGAGTTTAGATTTTTTTTTAATATATTAACCCCCCTAAACTCTCATTTTTATTTAGATTTTTTTAAATTCAATGTATGGCAAATCTTCCCAAATTTCGCGATTTTCAATTAAAACCGTTTTCTAATGTTGCTTGTGATTTTTGCGGTCCGTTTACTACAAAATGGCAAAACCTTAAAATTATACGTTTGTCTTTTTCTATGTTGTGCAACAAAAGCCGTTCACCTGGAATTGGTTTCTGATTTATCGACAGAAGTCTTTTTAGCGGCCTTTCGTCATTTTATTGCTAAACGTGTTAGATGTGAAATCATATACTCTGATTGTGAAACCAATTTTGTGGGATCTAATAATTATTTTAAGGAACAATTTTTATACATGTCGGAAAAGGAAGCGTTACGGTTTTCATTTAATATTCCTGCCGCTAGTCATATGGGAGGATTTTGGGAGGGTTATATTAAATGTGTCAAAACACATCTCGCTAAAGTAATTGGTTTACAAATTTTAACATTTGAGGAGTTTACTACTGTACTCACTCAAGTGGAAGCTGTAATCAATTCTCGACCATTATGTCTTTAAGAAATTAAATATCACTTATTTGTAAAATCCCTAAAAAAAGCCGACAACCCCTCCTATGCATGCACGCATGCACGCACGCACGCAACGGAAGACATCTTATCTTCCATATCAGCAGAAATTTAATTTTCCAGAGAAATATCGAAGTATAAGTCTAGGCTTCCATTCCTGTCGTTTTCAGTTTACGTTCTTCTTGTTCCTGACGCAACTCCTTCACTTTAAAATCACAAAGGATTATAGCTATTTTTCCCCACTATTTATACTGACACCAGTGTAACTTTTTTTTTGTTTAATAGGTTTAGATTAATTTACACCAATACTGTAATTTGTTTTATAACCTTATTAGACCGTCAGATAGTGACCGATTTAGATGCCCCATTTTCGCATACAAGCCTCGAAGGGGGTTGAAAAGTACATCGATTTTGAGTAGAATAAAAGAAAAGTTACGAGAGGCTCTCTGGGATAATACATGGCAAATTCGATTTTCCTTATCAGAAAAGTTTTCCGACTCCAAAATGCAACATTAAAGCCTTTGGTTTTCCGGAGTCTAGTTCTATTAATTAATCATAAAGTAAAAACAGCTTGTGTGGAAATATCGGCAAGAAATAACCTTTCATTTTTGTTGGGGAAAATCGAATTTTCCATGTGTTATCCCCAGGAGCCACTCGTAAATTTAGTTTTATTTTACTTAAAATCGATGTACTTTTGAACCCTCTTCGAGGCGAAAATGGGGCACCTAAATCTGTCACTATCTGACGGTGTTTAAATAATAATTTATATTACATTTATTTATGTACTAATTTATACTAACAATACTAATCTGCTCACATAGATATCTAACCTTAAACTCCAACACTCCAATAGCAAAACAGCCCATTCATACCTACTTATAAGTGATATTTTTCGAATGTTCGTTATGCTCAATTTCTGGTGTATGCCATCATAACTTGTTACGGCAGTAGTGCCTTCGCCATTTATTAGACCGATATGTAATTTCTAAATGTCTTGTCCGCTTTTTCATTTTTCCATAAGATGCCTGGTCCTTTGTACTGTAACACATTTTAAAAACATAGGTAATGACATAATTTTTTATGTTTAGTCAGAATAATGAATGTTACTTTCAATAAATAGAGATTTTACGATGTCCTCTATGCATAATATGTATAAATTAATATTTTTTATTTCTTTAATTCTGCTGCATCCTGGATATTCAAATGAATCATTTAACATTCAGATTTCGCAATAAAATCCACGTTCTGCTTTTAATTTTCAAAAAGAATATATCAGAAAAAGTTTCGTTATAAATTAGAATTTGGACCAGAACAGAAAAAAACACGCAGCCTTCTCGCAAAATTTCCATATCATTGCTTTCTGGCGTGCTCGGCTATATGGAGTGTATAATCTGTATTCATCGAAATCAACCAGCTCTGAAGCCATTTTTCCAACGCTCCGAAATACTTTCAAAGTAAAATTTATTTCTGATACACTCCCGATGAACTTCCCCAGATATACATAGAAAAACAAAAGCGATAAATATTTGCTTTTAAGTGTTTCTTTTTCTTTTTAAACAAAGAAATACACCGAAATATACATTTTCAACGGGTAGGGCTGGTGATTTTTTCGGTCGGTATACGAGGGGATATTGGTAACTAGTTATTCTTGAAAGGTTCTAGTAAACAATATTGGTTTTGATTACTATGGTTTGAAATAATCAATTCGATTCCCTCAAGAGCGTAATAATAGCCCGAGCCGCTAGATGCGGGCTATTAATACGTAAGGTCCATAAACGCTGTTTACGTCCGAAATACATACAACATTTTATGCACCACCCTTTTAATGATAGGTTATTAACAAATATATAAAATTTTATGTACGACCGTTTTAATAATCGTTTATTATTAAATAGCTATTGTTTTACTAACTGAATATGAATTTTTAAAAGAAATAAAAAACATTTTTTTTCATGACTAACAATATAAGTATTATACCGGGTGTTAAAATTAAAGTGTTACAGTTAAATACCGCTGAAAATATGCATTTTAGAAAAAAAAGTTTCAGACAAAAGTTTTATAGTTTTTTGGGGGAAACATTTTGGCTATATTCATTTTTTTATAGCTGATCATAATATGGCCATATCGAGGTGAACTTTGTTTTTTTAAATGGGAATCCCATTTTTTTCTTACATATTCTTAAAGTACATAAAAAATAAGAAACTTTTGAGGGAAATATATTTTTTATTGGACTTTTACTTTTTGAGTAACAGCTACTTGAAAATGTTGCTGCGCGAAAAAAAGTTAGCCATATTATTGTTAGCTATAAAAAACGATTTTAGCCAAAAGTTTTTCCCCACAAAACTATAAAACTTTCGTCTGAAACGTTTTTTTTTTTTATAAAAAGCGGTATATAGCTGTAACGCTTTAAGTTGAACACCCGGTATATCCACTTTTTATTGATTATTTTAAGTGATTACTCATACAGTGAATTTTTTTCTTTCATTACTTAATTATTTTCAACCATTACTTAATTATTTTCAACAAAATTCGACTTAAACTACAACCTACACGGAAAACCAGTTAACTACTACTCTTGATTTGGGTTCAAAAACATTTGTTAATTTTCAAAACTGTTCTAATTTCACAATTAGTTTTGGACAAATAAATGAAATAAAATATTGCATAACTCTTTTCTATTATTTAATTTAATAATCATAGAATAAGTACCTATATGGTATTTTACTCGCGGGTAATGGCTATTACTCAGTCGGATGATTACACACTCGCCTGCGGCTCGTAGAGCAAACTTCACCCTCGTGAGTAACAAACATCATTACCCGCTCGTTGAAAAATATACTATTCCGCGGGCGATAAAGTGGCATTTTACGCCCGCTAAACGTATTTATAATCTGGGTTTTATCACCCGGTCGTGCACAAAATATATTAGATGTCTAATTATCGCAGAAGTAGAGTAAAGAGTTCCTATGCAACCAAGTTGGGGGTTCAAATTCAGGACGAAGACTAATTAGAATATTTTTTATCCAAGTTTATTTTATTTCATAAAATAGTGTTAAATTAATTTATCTTAAAAACCTCTAAATTAATTTTTCAAATTTTGTTGAGTCGTTGAAAAAATAATACTATACAACTTGTGGGGTTGGTTCTTATCGCAATTAGAGACCATCGAGTACTTAAAAATAAGAGACTATTGTGAATAATCGATAACTAAATAATAGTGTTCGTTGAGTGGTCGAAATTCGACCATAATCATTGTTGAATATGTATTGTATATCTGAGACCCTCAACTTTTATGTGTACCATTATAATTAAATAAAAAATAAATGCAATCAAATAAGAGTAACTCAAAATTTAAAAACCCTCACTTATTGATATTATATGAAACACAGTTTTTATTTCGAGAGTACCCTTGAGGCTCCTAAGAAAAGGGGGGTTGGATGTGGGTAAACTTCATCGCTTTCCTATATCCGACCCATATGAGGCTCGTAATCCAAATTTTGGGGGTTCACAGTAGAAGAATATAGATTCCGGTACATATATAGGTAAAAAAACTGTCAGTGTTTTAGAAAGGTATATTATAAACTTTCTAAAACACTTATAAAGTTTTTTCATACATCTGTACTGATACCTATATTCTGTCACTGTGAACCACCCCACGAGCCGCCACTGATCCGACCTGCACCCTGTCATGAAACATCAAAAATAATCATTAACAGCCCAGAAAAGGTATAAAAAAAGTGGAGGGGAAGGAGGTCAGCTTATTCTTCGAATTTTTATATTTTTTTTAATTATCTATACAATTAATATCTCAAAATACTCGGAATATGAAAAAATGTTTTACCCCCACCTACATTTGGAGAAGGGTTAATTTTTTTATTTTAAAGTTCAATCCTTCCTTTTAAAATTAATTTTTCTATTTCTAGGGATTCTATATATCGACCTCTCCTGGGGTGGGGGAAAAACTAGGGGTGGGAGGATGTTGAACGGTTTAAAATCGTTTGAGAGGGAGGCTTACGGTCCCGCTTTTAGTTTTTTATATGCCTTTCCAATTGGGCATGAGAAAGGAAGAGGGTAAATTATTTTTTTGTTTTTCGCCAACCTCTATCTATTTTCCAGGTTGGTTTGAAATTAAACGGTACTTTATTAGTCAATCATAATTCATAATTGTGAATCGATGGATTTCATATATCGAAGGTTAGAAAAAAAATGCTATTTCTAAATTTTTTTATTGATAACTCTAACACTCGTCGATAGCTACTAAAAAAAACTAAAAAAAAACTAAAAAAAAACTAAAAAAAACTAAAAAAAACTAAAAAAACTAAAAAAAACTAAAAAAACTAAAAAAACTAAAAAAAAAAAGAATCGGTTCACAAACAGAAGAGAAAATGGTTCTGAACTAGTTTGTCTTAACATATTTATATATAGATTACATTTGTTTATATTTACAAAAAAAATCTTAAATTTTAATAAAACTATCTAAAGCCAATTAAATTATAAATTTTGTCGTGAAGTTAATATAATGTGGAAGCGTAACAATTTAAAATCTTTGTGTTTATTATTCTTAAAATATATATTTAATAACATTAACATTAATTAACATTAATTTAAAAGTTTTTTAATTTTATTTATATATTTTCCTACGACCACTTAGGAAAGTGACACATATCACACTATATAGTCCTATAGAAAGTGCCCTATATCACACGCGTATGAATGAGAATTTGCTTTCCACCCGTGTACTAATATGCTTTTTTCCGCAAATACATCATTTCTATTTTGATCTTACTAATGTCCATATTAATACTAAAATCGATATGATTGTCAAATTATTGAAATTGTTGTAAATTAGATCATATATATTTATCTTTAACAATTATTATTAAAATAATTTTAAAATAACTAAGTTATGTTTGCTTTTTATTCTGGTTAAACACATAACCGATTAGATTATTCAATTGACGCAAGGTCTATTAGCTCATTTGGTATAGTATCAAACTTTATCAACTTTGCCATTTGAGACCTGGCGAGCGACCGCGTTCAAATCCTTGCGGAGTCAGAATTTTTTTTGTTTATTTTTATTTTTTTTTTATTTTTTTTATATTTTTTATTTTTTTTATTTTTTTTTGTTTAGAAAATATAAAAATTGAATAAATATGAATATTATTAATTATTTTTTTAAATACATTTTAATTATTATAATAATAACCTGGTTTTACATTTTTTTGATGAAATTATTTTGTGGTCGTAGGAAAAATATTGTACATCAATTGTGTGAAAAGTGATTTTCCACGCTCGTGTGATAGTCGCACTCGGCTTGTGCCTCGTGTGACAATATTTTCCACTCGTGTAAAAAATGTTACTTTCCACACTCGTAATGTAATATACTATTACAATTCTAGTGGATGTTCCATATCGTACTTATAAAGCACTTCTCCGACGGCCTCGTGCAAAAAATTCGCCTTCGTGCATCATATCCACCGTTGTTACACAAACTACTATTTAAATGTACTTTTACAAATAATAAATTTATTGTTTCTTCCTTTATTTTTATGTTTTTGCAATTTAAAATTTTTGTCTATAAATATTAACAAATAAAACTTTCAAATTTAAAAAGAATACATTTATTATATACAATTGCGTCTCAGTAAAAAACTGAAAATGTTCAGTGTTATTATGCAAGCTAATATTTATACAAAAATTGCGGTTTTAAATTTCTTCCATAATTTTGAGCTTTCAAGGAAATTGACACAATTGATTTAGACCTTTTCAGTGCTATTTGTTGCTTTAATGTAGATTATTACTGGTACAATATACTTTTTATTTCATGGTAAAAATTATCATATTTGGGATTTTCTGTTTAAACGATCCTACAGTTAGAGACACCAAAAAAATTTATTAATTCATTTGCACTAAATATGCTAATTTATTTATTATCTATATTTATTTATACTCAAAAACTACACTAAACACTTGTGCAGCGGCATTCTAGTCGTTAATTGTCGCCCTAACACTACGATTTTTGTAACATTTAAACTAAACAATCCATCGATTAAGTCCACAACTCAACGTGAAGCGCTCGATCTGACTCACGTCTGGCATCTCCTCTTTTGTCTAATCTGAAGATAAAGAGTGAAATGAGGCGATTAAATCTTGTCTTTAGATCAAAACTGTATGTTTTGTAGGCTTGCAGGCCCAATCGAAGCGTCTAGGTCTTCCATATAATGTGAGTATTTTAGATTCAAACCCAACTCAGTTTATCGGAATCATTTTTCAATTCTTCAACCCTTTAATAATCACCTATGTGGCATCCTCGAAGGTATATCACATCACGTGCATTAAAACCCTTGTTTCGTTCAGGAGAAAAGTTAATTAGTAACGGAAACGTCGCTAACGCAATGCAGTTGAAAATCGCAATTCAACTATGATGTACCTTCTACGATGCTACATTGATGACTATTGAATGGTTTAAGAATTGAAAAGGATTATAAGTTAGGATCGAATCTAAAGTACTCAAATTAACGATTAGGATGCCAGATACACAAGCTCTGGTGGTCTAGGAAATAAGACGTTGGAACTAGGATACAGACGTCGTGAGTTCGGGCCCTGTCCAGAATAGACTTTTTAAATTTTTCAAATTTTATTTGGTTTGTTATCCTCCCCCCCCACACCCCGATTAGTGTACTTTTTGAGTATAAATAAATATAGTTATTAAATAAATTAGCCTATTTAGTGTAAATAAATTAGCGTATTTAGTGTAAATAAATTCAGATATTAAATTGTTTAAATTAAATAAACGTTAAACTACAACAAAGGGGAAACTGAAAAATTTGAGGCGGTAGTAGATATATACTAATGTTTAAGAAAGATTTTTGGTGTTTCTAACACTAACGGATCGCATTTTTTCGACAATTTAAACCGACAAAGTTTTCTCAATAAACCTTTAGTCTATTCATCATTTTCAACTTATATTCTAATTTAACTAATAATATGTATCTTAACAATTCGAATATTTATCCTTGACTTCAAAATTCATATATTATTATAAAAATCCAGTACACCGCACTGGTTCTTGTAAATTCCACAATGGTCTAGAAAGCTGCCTATCTTCATCGTCCTCACATCGGGTAATTTCTAGACGGTTGCGAACAACTCAAGAAATATCATGTAGGCGCCCCAACGTCTCTTCATCGACTGGTCGAAAATGGCTTGAATGACAGTAGTTTCGATTAAAGAGCCTCTGATAGAGCATTATAAATGCATGTAATTAATATATTGCTAACACAACGCCGGCCTTAGACGTTGTGTGCATTGTTGTTTTATTGGTTACAATAAATTAGATTAGATTTGAAAGGAGTTGGACATTATTTGTCCTTGTGCCATCACGACCTTTTCAGATCTGTTGTGGGATTTCGTTATTTAGAATTTTTCGGGTATTTTTTATTAGATTTAGTAGCTTTGACGGTGGCTTCCGCATAATTCCTTACGTTTGGCTTCTCTTTGCCCAGTGATAGAAACCTCAATACAGCCAGGTCTTCCTTCACACTGGCTCAGGACGTAGATTAAAATTTCCTCTTCTTCCGGTAAGAAGACCTACTGTTATCCTAACAATTTGTGTTTTTTGATCCAGTAGTTTTTTAGTGGACTTGGCTGATGGTTTATTAATGAGCTCTTAGCCTGCCTAAATCTTGGATAGTTGTTCAACCATTTCTGAGACTCTTTTTGCACCCACTGATAGATGGATGCCATGCACAATGCCTTTGCAACTCCAAAGAAGATTTCGGAGCCTATTATGTCTCTATATGAGCCTTCCCGGGCTAGTTCGTCTGTCTTTTCGTTGTCCTGATATCTCCTTCGTGACCTAATACATAGGCTACTTAGCTCTGCCAGTTCTGCTAGGCAGTCTTTCATCAGTCGCGATTTGATTGCTGATGAGAGAATGCCTTTAGAGTGTGCTTGGCTATCAAAGTAAATTGCAGTAGTTTTGCCTAATACTTGCTAATTTATTATTTCTCTTGAACAGTCTTGTATGGCCATTATTTTAGCCTGGAACACTGTAACATATTCTCCTAGATTCAGCTAAATTGTAGTTTTTGACTTGAATCCAAGGATTCCAGTACCGGCTTCTTTCTTGGTTTTTGAACTGTCTGTATACAATATGAGTTTAGCTTGCATGTGATGTCTCTGGTTTCTTTCAAATTTGTATGTGGTTATGACTATATCAGTAGGCATTTATAAAATCTTTTACTTACTGGTATAGCCTCGTATGATCAGCGCTATGTCGTTGGCTTATTGGGTTTTACCCCTGCAACTTTATTAGTTATAAGTATACCAATTAGTTAATCTTAAAACATTTGCATATTATCATAACTGTGGATCTATAATTAGATTTTTTATTGGGTGTGAGTCGATTGATCGACACCAGGTTGGCCGACAGGCCAATTGATCGACACCCAATTGACCGACACGATAATTGACAGACAGAATGATTGCCCGGAAGGACAATTGACCGACAGGACAATTGACTGACATGTCAATTGACCGATAGGACAATTTACGGACATGCCAATTGACCGACAGGTCAATTTACGGATATACCTACCTACATATTTACCGACAGGAAATTGTAGTGGCAGGTTAAATCACAAACATTTCGGCGGAATAAAATTAAACCAATTACCCAAGGAATTTATTAATCAAAGACCATTTACAAGAAAATTAAGAAAATAACAATTTTATCTGATTTATACTGCCTGGAGCCATTGCAGGTTGCTTCAAAAAAAATAATATACATAAAATGAAAAAAATAAACTGAATTAATTCACCTAACCTGTGCAGCCTAAGGTCATAGCGGGTTGCTTCGCAAAACAAATTTTGCATAAAATGAGAAAAAAGCCATCTTAGGTTGGTCGCAAAAAAATTAAATAGGAAAAACTTAAGTAGTTTACTTAACCTGTGTGGCCTAGAGCTATCGCGGGGATTAAAATCAATAATTTAACCTAATAAAAGATTGGCCTGTTGGTCATTTGGCTTGTCGTTCAATTGGCTTGTCGGTAGATAGGTCTGTCTATAAATTGGCCTATCGGTAAATTGTCCTTGTCGGCTAAGTCAATTGTCCGGAACCGATTTTAATTGGTTTGGAGAAAATAACGTTTGCATTTATTCCAAAAAGTACAAAATTTGTTAGATTATATCGCATGATCTTAAATTAAAATTTCATAAAAGTAATACATTTTGAATCACTAAAATTCTGATAAACTGAAAATTTTAACTTAAAATTATCTCTGTGAAAACGAACGATACATCGTTTAATTCAGTTTCTTTCAAATATGCATTTTTTTTAAATCCTCTATACAGAGTGATATTTTGAACCTGGAAAAATTTGTCAATATTTTCCTGTTCCGGACCTGGATTATTTTCCGCTAATACTTAAATAGCTTAGATTGCTGATTCTTTAAACTTTCTAAGGGCATTAGAAAAATATACTGGGTGGTTTGTAAATTACGTATCAAAAATTAAATGAGCAAAGTTAAAAATTATTCTGTACATCAGTCACGACCTTTTAAATATTGTTTTTTTTTTTTGAATTGCCTGTTATCTGTTTGCCATTAACGTATGGACACATTGCAATGAAGTACCCTGTATAATGACGTAGTAAAACTCGTGTTTTACACTGTTAAAAACATGATATTTCGACCTTTATTAAAACCATGCAGTTCCCCAATCTTGCATAATTAATAAAGTTGAAGAATAATTAGTTTCTAAGAAGGCGAATAAAGACATGCCAAATTTCTTGAAAGCGAAACTTTTCAATGTCTTTCCATTACCAGAATTAAAAGACTAAGTACGATTAATTAAAAAGTTTCTACTCACAAATCTTGGAGAAATATTAGGAAGCTTCAGCTTCTTCGCAAGGATTTTTCTTGTCCGCGAATTAGTTTTTCCCAGCAGCACTAGAGTTTAATAATCATTTTGACTTTTTTTCTGATTTAATTGCAGAAACGGAATAAATCTAAGAATTGTGATGGATGAAAATTGGATGCAGGATTTTTGTCTTGGAGTTTCACTAATTTCAAAAGTTTTAAGAATTTTATGAAAATCTAATTGTCAATCTGGTCTTGTTCTTCTGCACTATCTAATCTAGAAAATTGCATTTAGGACAGAAAGGAAAAACGATTCCTACATGAAAATAATCTATTCATATGTGAAGAATGTAGATGGGCCCAAGAACTAGGGTATTTTCGAAGAAAATCAACAAGTAAGGACAGGTTTCTCCAACAAGAGTCCTTGAGGACTCTACCAACGTTAATAATAATAGTGCAATCATTATCACATTACCGTACAACTAAATGTGATTATAATGTTTAATACCTAATATAACTATATAACTTATCAAAATGAAATTTATTAAAATTAACAAATACATTTAATTACCAATGTCGATTTCAACTAAAAGTTGATAACAGAAATTATTTTCAATTCGAAAAGACAATGTACATATATGACATAGATTAAGTTTAAATTATAACTAGATGACACAGCTTGAATATAGAACCTAAAAATCCCGTCGTTTCGAGCATGAGTCGGGTGCCAAGCTGAAGGTCGATGCTTTAGACAGGGTCGGCTTAGGAATTTCTTGAAATTAACAAATATTTCATGAAATTAAGTTAGATAATGATGTTATTGTTAATAGTAGTAGTAGCAGTAGTAGTAGTAGTAGTAGTAGTAGTAGTAGTAGTAGTGCGTGTGAGAATATCAGAAAAAGAAGAGTTGTACAATGTCACTGTCGTTTACTATGACCAAACATAACATTATGACTTGTCGTTGCCAAATACGGTAGCATCTCCATATCATGAATTCGCACCCTGCAAGATGAGACCATCGAGCACATCCTTTACGATAGCCTGGCGCTCTCATTTATTAGAATATTTGTGTTCGGCGAGTATGGGCTAACACCGGTCAATATAAGAGAAGCTCATCTTGGCGACGTTGTCAACTACATTCATCTTAGGAGAATGCACAATGTGCCTAGTGAGGCGTAAGTGCCGTGGGGCAACCCACCCTCCATACGTTACAGATAAAGATAGCTTTATGTGTTTTCAAAAGATCCATTCTATTACATCTGAGGAGCTTTAATTTCAAAATCAGACATGTCCACTTTTTAACCAAAATGCGTTTGATACAAATTCCGGGTATTTTTCCTGGATTCTATCGATTTCTCACATTGTTTAAAAGTATGCCTAATATATTTAAATCTAAATTGATAGTTCAGGCAAAATCATACATGCTCAGATTTAAAATAAGTTTCTGGTCAAAATATGGCATATAAAATGATACTTTTATACTGGATCAACGATTAATAGAACAAAACATACGACGGCTTTATGTTTTAGTTACTAACTAATCTAGATCGATCTAGTATATCCATGCTACTTACATTTTATTCACCTGTAAAAAAATTACCTAAGAAAAGTTAATAATCGTATTGATTTTACAGTAACAGTTAAATACAAAGGAAGTTTTTTCTTTAGTTGCGGATTAATCCAAGCCCTATGTTTCTATGGTTAAAAGAGGTTGTTCTGAAGAAAACTGCAGTTTTAAATATTATGTCCCTTGAAAAACCAGAGACAGATGAGCATGAAGGACCATGTCACTACATAGAAGAAGATCATGCTTTAGATATCTAAATATGTATGTTTGGTTTAATAAGCCAAAGTTTTTTCCTTTTGTATTGTTTCTTATTTTTTAAACCAATATTGTTTAAAAATTCCTAAGTTTTTCGTATAATACAAACGTTTGCTTTTTTCTTTTAACGTCATCCAATACCTGGTGAGGTATTGGACAAAGGAGTAATTGTTGTCAAAAGAGAAACGGCCGCCCTTATTATCGTGACACATGGCTCTGAGAATAAATTGATCTATTTTACATCTTTGTTACATTTGAGTTTGGAATTGTTTTCTTTTTTAATTAAAGAGTGTCAACATAGGGAACTGAAGTTTGAATTTTTAAGAATAGTATTATTACCTAATTAAATAAAGTTCTTTCTTTTTCACTGACTATGACTACTTCAGTTTTTTCAGGGTCGAAGGCAGGGGCGTGCGGTACATGTAAGCGGGGGAAGCACCGCTTCCCTACACTTTGAAATTTAAAAATAAATATTTTAAAGTTTACAATGCATAGAAATTAATATTAAATGAGGTATTATATTTTCTCTGAAACATTACGTAAACTTCGTAAATGTACTAAATTTATTGGTGTTATGTGTAAACGCACGCACCACCCATAAGAAAATTAATTGTTTAAACGTACACACCATATACTTCGAGTTCGTCGGCGGAAGCGCGTCTTGAAATAGCCGTTTCATCTTGCAAGTGATTTCGCTTAGTGATATTGACCCTGCTTTGCCGCGACAGTGTCAGTTTGTTTGAGCCTCAATACTTTCTGCTAGTTTACAAAATTTAATGCTCTTTCTCCTCTTTAATATTTTTTTTTACTAGTTTTGCAATTTATACCCAGAATTATCTGAGCTTTGAGCAGTTTTTCTTCTTGGTTACCAAAGCTGCACTGCTTGATTAAGATAATTTAAATCTGCATAAAATATTTCAAATGGCTCACCAGGATCTTGCTTTCTTTGAAAGAAGTTGAAAACACCATAGTTTTATTATTCCTTTGAATTCAATAGTTTTACAAAATATCCAATATAGTCTTTACGTTTTCAGTTTCCATGGTAAACGTAGTTATTGACTTGTATAATTTTAAAGCATCTTGCCCCATTAGGTTTTTTAGTCTGGCTATTTGTATTTCTTTTGAATTTTTGTCGGTTACTGTCGCAATAAGGTAAATACAGACTTCGTCCTGGAATACTCTGAAATTCTCACTCAGGTTTCCAGTTAAGCATAAACATGAAGGTTTATTATATTCAGGGGCGGTTTCTCCATTGGTTCATTTGTGCAGTGAACACCCAGTTAAATTTCATAATAACACAATATTTTAATATTACATAAATAACATAAACATATAAATTTTGTACTCAATTTTAAATAGTAAGAAGTAAGCCAAAAATTTGTAATTTTTTTTTCACAAAACCCGCCAAAAAGGAAAAATTTAATTAATCTGATGAGGTAACTAGACAACATTATGAAAATATACAATAAAAATTTGATAAAGATAAAGAGACAAATGGTTTTTCACTTTAAAAGTCTGAATCAGAAAAAAGGATCAACCAGTTGATTTAATATACTCGATGAGAAATTATACCTAAGAAATGGTATGTACATTTAAATAGTTATGTTTGCCTGTGATTATCAATCGTGTTGCCCTTTAACCTAGATCGTTTGTTGCATACAAACCAGAAATCTTTTATTTTAATGACATTTTTTTATTGCTTTGTATAATTTAGTATTTTCAAATATATTAGATGTTATAAAAATTTGGATCACTGCAGGTATTAAATAAGTACATATCAAAACATTAATATACTATCTACAATTAAACAATAATTTGAAAATACAGATGAAGCCGATTTACCCATTTAGACAAAATACTATTATTCTGTTATTTATTAAAACATACTATTTTTTAGTGAACATGGACATGCAAAAGCCTGCTATAAGGGTATAGAACAGAGTGAGAGCAAGAATACTTTGAAATGTGCTGTGAAATACGCTTAGGAAGGGTCATATGGAGAATTAAGTGTGATAACATTTTACGATGTTTATCTCACTAGTTTAGTTCACAGATTTATGTAAATGTTCAATTATGTGTTGCTATTTCAAACTTTTAGTATTCTTTGATAGAAGAAGTTGAATATTATTGTTGACCTGTTTGTCCGATGTCACGTTTTTTATAAGCACGATAAGTCAAAAACGAGAAATGATATGATCTTGAAAATTTTAAGTAAAAATCAAGCTCTACAAGGGGAAAAAGCCTATTGATTTTTAACAAATCTATTTAAAAATAGGAGGTTAAGATGGGTTGAAATTAAAAAAAAATCCTAAATTAAAAACGAAAAGCGATATCAATATGAAATTTTTAGTAAAAATAAAGCTTTATAAGAAGATAAAGCCTATTGATACTGAAAAAAAATATAAATATATTGGGGAGTTAATGGGGGTTAAAATATAAAAAAAAATCCTAACTGAAAAACTGAAATGTTTAACAAACATCAATCTCTAAAAGGATAAGAAATGCTTTCATTATAAAAAATCTGATTAAGTGAATATGGGGGATTTAAGGGGGGTTGAAATTTAAAAAAATCAAAAATGAAAAGCGATATCAACATGAAATTTTTATTAAAAATCAAGGTCTATAAGGAGATGAGGCCTATTGATTGTAAAAATAATCTGCTTAAAAATGGGGGTTAAGGGGTCTGTTAAACTGCGAAGAGTATCATTTAAAATGCCAGGCATTATATATCTTTATTTTAGTTTGTGGCTGTGTAATATTATGTATTGTGATGGGACTGATCTAATAAAATAAACATTTAAAACATTTTCGTACTTATTTTATTTGCCAATAAGGGGGCGTCCATTAATTACGTGAGGTATTTTTGAGGATTTTTTGACTCCCCCCCCCCCCCCTGGCGAGATTTGGTAAGATTTTCCTTAACTCCCTCCCCCCCTTCCCATATCTCGCGTGAGATTTTTCAAAATTCGTGTTTTGGGTGTAAATATGTTGGATTATTAAAAAAAAAAACAAAAACAATATGTTCCATTACTTTTATTTAAGACTAGCAAAGACTAGTGTTTGAGAGTGTTGCAATTATTTAAAATCACATTAATAAAATTAAATGATAAATACTTAAATGGAAATTAATAGAAAATAAATAAACATAAATATAAATATAAGATTTTTCCATATTTTATTCTAGAAATACTTTTACTATAATTTAACTTTACTTTCACGCAATTTTACACCGTTTTCTACTAGAAAAAAAAATTACGTGAGATTTACGAAAACCCCCCTCCCCCCCAAGTGAGATTTAGAAAGATTTAGTTTTATCCCCTCCCCCCCTTGAACACCTCACGTAATTAATGGACGCCCCCTAAAAGGTATTTAAAAAATATATTGTTTATATAACATCTGTATGGTGGCGGTGCGCCATACCATAAAATATAAAGTTTTTGATTTTTTAATAATATGCAAGGCTTCTGTTAGAGATGATGTATTTTCAAACTTGATACATACAGATCATCAAAATATATTCATATAACAAACTTCACAAAACCATAACAACTTAAAACTATAGAAACAACAAGAAGGTAAAATATATACAGGTAGTTTCGCAAGTGAACACCACAAATATTCCCCCTCCTGAAAAAAATTATTACTTATGTTTGATTATAAGTGTTTACTGCGAAGGAGACTTTCTTTTTGTTAGTTTTTTGATATATATTCTCAGATTCGCTAGTTAGTAGAAAAGCAGGTTTTACCCTGTCGATACTGATAATAGTATCTTTTTCACCTTTCTCTATAACGATATTGTTTGAGAATCTTTTTTTAACTTTATAGGGTCCTTCATAAGGTGGTTTAAGAGACGGCTTGATTCCCTCAACTCTGACAAAAACGTATTTGCATGAATCTAACTCAGGATACACAAAAGGTTTTTCTTTGCTATGATTTGATGTTGTTGTCGGTTTAATGTTCGCAAATAGTTGTCTTAGATTGGCCAATAAAGGATAAGTGTCAATGGCATCATTAGAATTAACGAAAAATTCACCGGGTAATCGCAGAGTTTGTCCATATACGAGTTCAGCCGAAGAGCAATGAAGATCCTCTTTGACTGTAGCTCGTAAACCTAGTAAAATTAAGGGAAGTTCATCTTTCCAGCGATTTGTATTACATCTAGCTATTAAGGCAGTTTTAAAAGTACGGTGAAAACGTTCTACCAAACCGTTACTTTGAGGGTGATAAGTTGTGGTATGGATTTTGTGACACCCTAAAAATTTTGTTAACTCCAAAAATAACCCGGATTCAAATTGAGTACCTTGGTCAGTTGTAATTGTGTGCGGTACGCCAAAACGACAAATGTACCGGTTAAATAAACATTTGGCAACTGTTTCCGCGGCGATATTCGAAATTGGGTAAGCTTCAGGCCATCTTGTGAATCTTTCTACGATCGTTAGGATATAACGATAGTTGGACGATTGAGGAAAAGGCCCTACTAGATCTACATGGATATGTTGGAATCTTCCTTTAGGAATGGTAAAACTTTCTAGTGGGGATTTATTGTGTTTGTGTACTTTTGAACGCTGACAATTTAGACATGATTTTGCCCAGAGTTTGATATCTGAATTCATGTGTGGCCAAAAATATTTACTGCCTACAAGTTTTTTAGATGCTTTGATACCAGGATGACAAATATTGTGCAAATGTTCATACACGCTATATCTGAGGTTTTTAGGTATGTAAGGACGTTGTATAGGTGATGATACTTCACACCATATTTCTATATCCTCATGAGAAATTTTTATGAGTTCTAATATGTGTTTGTTTTGTGTTTTGGTTGATTGATTTTTTAAAAGGTTTTTTAATTCTATGTCAGTATTTTGAGAGTCCTTCAACGATTTTATATTAATTAAATTTTCATTTAAACAGAAAATACTATCGTCAACTCGTGATAAGGTATCAGCGACCACATTGGACTTACCTTGAATATGACATATGTCAGAGGTAAATTGAGCAATAAATTCTAGGAAACGAAATTGACGTGGGCTTTTTTCTGAACAGGATGTAAGAGCTTTAGTAAGAGGTTTATGGTCGGTATAAATTGTAAAATCGTGGCCTTCTAGAAAATATCTAAAATGTTTGATGGATGCATAAATGGCTAACAGTTCACGATCAAAAGTAGAGTATTTTCTTTCGGTAAGAGTGAGTTTCTTTGAAAAGTAAGCTATAGGTTGCCATCTCTTGTTTTGCAGCTGTTCTAGTACGGCACCTATAGAAGTATTGGATGCATCTACTGTCAAAGAAATATGATCATTTAGAGAAGGATGGATAAGCATAGTAGCATTGGCTAATTTGTTTTTGACATCCACAAAACTATTTTCACATTCATCAGACCAATGGTTGATAGTTTTATCGGATTGGTTTTGCAATGTAGTAATTACTTCATATAGAGGAATAAGTGATTTAGCAAAGTCTTTAATAAATCTGTGATAGAAGTTGATCATTCCTACAAAACGTTGTAGTTGTTTGAGATTTTTTGGACGTGGAAAATTTCTTATGATGTCTACACGTTCTTCTGACGGGAGGATACCATCAGAGGAAACAGTATGGCCAAGAAATATTAATTTTTGAGATCCAAAAATGCATTTATTTGGTTTAAGATTAACTCCAAAAGAATTGAGTCGCTCAAATAGAGTTTTTAGGTGTACTAAATGTTCTTTTTCATCTCTGCTTGCTACTAATATATCATCTATATACACGAATAGAAAAGGTAAACCAGAAACAACTTCATTTATAAAACGTTGAAACGTTTGTGCTGAATTTCGCATACCGAAAGGCATTCTCAAAAATTCATATAGGCCAAAAGGGGTAGTTATGGCAGTCTTATAAACATCTTCGTCTGCTACCGGGATTTGGTGGTAAGCCCTAACCAAGTCAATTTTCGAAAAAATTTTACATACGTGTATGTGTTGATTAAAATCTTGAATATTGGGTAAGGGGTACCTATCTGGGACAGTTACATTGTTGAGTTGCCTATAGTCGCCACAAGGTCGCCATTCGAAAGAATCTTTTTTGGGCACCATGTGTAATGGAGAAGCTACTGGAGAAGATGACGGTCTGCATATGCCAAGTTCAACCATTTGTTCGAATTCGATTTTAGCAATATTATGTTTATTAGGATTAAGACGTCGTGGACGAGAAAACGGAAGGCGTCCTTTAGTAATTATGTGATGTTTGACTGAATGTTTGACTGGTGAGAAAAAGTCCGCTGGTGCAAATAAATAAGGATAATTTTGAGCTAGCTTCGTGTATTCGTTTTCAATCGAGAATATTTTGAGTGTAGGGGTATCAGTGTTTACAAATACACTGGAAATTGCAAAGGAAGTTTGACTATCAATGAGTTTTCTGTTTCGGAGATCGACTATCAAGTTAAAATGTGATAAAAAATCTGCACCAATGATTGGCCTAGAAATATCGGCGATTGTAAAAATGAAAGAAAAATGTCTTCTTAAACCTAGATCCAATCTGAGTATCTTTTTTCCATAAGTACAAATAGAAGAACCATTAACAGCAGTTAAGAAGTTGTTGCTATCCTTTTTGTAATCTTTAAAAACGTCACGTGGAACTACAGAAATATCGGCCCCTGTATCGATAAGAAATTTTAATTTATTGTTTTTGTCAAAGATAAAAAGGCGACGACTTTTGTTTGAAATATCTGCACTATTTGTCGTCGAAATAGTGGGTTTTAGTCGTTTTTTGGATCAGGAGATTTAAATGTGTCGAAAAGAAGGCACCAAGGTCCACCACATTTCAGAGCCTTTTTTTGGAATCTCTGATGATAGTAACATACGGAATTGTTTCGAGGTGAAAAACGAGAATGGGACCTACTCCTTGATCGATCTCTATTTCTACAATGACTGCAATAATCATTGTTGTTGGAATTAGAAGGGTAATTTTGTACTTTATTTTGTAAATAACTGATATTTTCTTCAATGGATTTTTGATTACTCGCAAGTTTATTAAGAACAGTTTGACAATTATTTGAAAAATCGCTGAAAAGTTTTATAAAAATGTCGTTACCCTCTGGCGAATTTCTCGTTAATGCTGTAGACTGAGAGACGTGACATGCCTGACTAGTAGAAGGTTTGTTAATAATCTCATGACAAGCTGAAATATTTGATGCTTGGTACGTCTCCCAAATCTTGTCAGCGATATCTAAAAGATCATTGACCCTATCCTTACCAGATGCGGCTAGAGCAACTATAATGGTTTTCGGTAGTCTCCGCTTCCACAGTTTAAGAATTAAATCTTGACTAACCATTTGTGAACCTCCGACAACATTTAACATAGATCTATAAAAATCAGATGGCTTGCAATCACTTATTTCGGAATTGGAAAGAAGGTTATCAAGTCGTCTCTCTTCGCTGGCGGATAATCTGTTGATTAAGGTTTCCTTAAGTATCTGGTAGGAATTTTGCTGGGGAGAAGAAATAAGGTCATAAATATTTGAGATTACGTCTAAAGGTAAATTAGCGATAATGTAGTTATATTTGGTTGTGTCAAGAGTTATTCTGGCTAATTTGAATTGCGATTCTACCTGACTAAACCAAATCTCAGGTTTAGCGATCCAAAAAGGTGGAAGTTTAATTGCTGAAATATGTTCATTGGAATTAATTTGGTTTTTAGTCTCTAATAAATCAGTTTCGCTCATATTATGTTAATTTGAATAACTAAATTGCAAAAAAGGAATATTTGTGATTTTCGTACTTATGAAAACGTTTCTTAAATTAAAAAAAAAAAAAAATAATAATAATAATAAAGTCTATAAATATTAGGAGTTGGGTACTTGTTCCAATCTGGTGCTTCTAAAGGATTCTGCTTCAAAAGGAAAACTAATTCAGCTTCAATGGACTTGTGGTTTTTTTTTTCTTTTCGGCCTGGCTAAATAATTTTTGACGAGTTGTCAGAATTTTGTGTGCATCTGTCAGTACATTCCAATTACTGAAATTTCTTTCGATTTGGGAAGATCACGTCGGGGTCACCATTTATGGTGGCGGTGCGCCATACCATAAAATATAAAGTTTTTGATTTTTTAATAATATGCAAGGCTTCTGTTAGAGATGATGTATTTTCAAACTTGATACATACAGATCATCAAAATATATTCATATAACAAACTTCACAAAACCATAACAACTTAAAACTATAGAAACAACAAGAAGGTAAAATATATACAGGTAGTTTCGCAAGTGAACACCACAATCTGTGACAAATTGTGAAAATGATTAAACTTACAATAAAAACTAAAAAATGGTAGGTAAAGTTTCATATAAAATGTTTTACACAAAAATTAATGTCAAGCTTTCTACGTAACCCGATATATTTTTAAAAACCTCAAATTATGAAGAAAATATGGTTTTCAACGTATTAAAAACAAAACAAATATCACACTAACTAAAATATTCACTTATTAATAGTTGTAGTGCTTGAAAACAGTATGATGTTGATAATAATAACTACACTTAATACAAACTCAAATAATAAAAAAAAAACAGCAATATTGACTCTTGTACAAAGTTCTGATCCGAACTTACATATGATAAAATTATTGGAAAAAGTGAACACCCAATTTAAATTAGCACAAGCCGCCACTGATTATATTCCACCATTTTTGGTGCTGCACCATGTTAAAGGGCAATAAATTATTTTTTGAAAAATATGTCTATTAAAAATTTAAATAATAATCAAAACTTATTAAAACAAAAGAATATAGCATGTTGATTTGCATAATTCATAAATACCTAGTATTAACTAGGCACACTTTCTAACATAATCTAATACCAATATAATACCAATCTCGATTTTTTTTTACTCCATAAAACTATGGGTATGTAAAGCCTTTATTTTTCTTCTTTTTTCTTCTTTTTTCTTATTTTTTCTTCTTTTTTCTTCTTTTTTCTTCTTTTTTCTTCTTTTTTCTTCTTTTTTATTTTTTTCTTCTTTTTTCTTCTGTTTCCTTTTTTTCCTCTACCAGTTTCTTGCTGATAAGATGTTTAAATAAATTTGCGTAATACAATGTACCACCCCATTGTTCCCCATAGAACAACCGATGTTAGGCTTACATAAAGTACATGTGAATCTAATGGCATTTTCCACTTAATTTTTTTTAACATATTCGTTTTCCATAGACGTAACCACCTCACCATTATTAAATTTCACTACCCAGTAATTTTATATATCATTAATTGCTTTAAATTCTCCTGCAACCAATGAGTACCTATTTATAGTGATATCATCGTATTTTCACAGTATAGTTTTCAGTAAATCGACTTTAAAACCGTTTAATCCCGTATTCTCAAATTAAAGCCTTTTAAACATCTGTTTAGTGCAACAAAGTGCATTGCCTGCTAAGCTCATTATTCTACCCTGATGGCTTTATTTGCATTTTCTCTGTTTTCTTTGTCAGTCGTATGTTAACTGTAATGAGCGTTTTGTGTTTCTGGATATCCTTAAGGCGGTATATAAATTTACGGGTTTTGAGAGGAATAAGCTACTTTATGCGAGAGAGAAAGAATAATTATTACGTTCAAAGGAAAATTCGCATTTCCAGCTTTAGCTCGTTATTCTTTATTTGTTTTGCGTCGGCTATAGGCGCTGCACGTGTACCTCGTTCTCTAATAGAACCGTATACCTACAAATTTCAAATTTATACATTTCATGTAAATAGTTATTTTAATATTACAAACGGAATACGTTGGATTTCCATGTTACATTCCATGTTACGATATCCGTTCAGATTGCAGACACTTTCTGGATTAGTGACTGCGATATACGGGAGGCAATCCTTTACCAGTTCCGGACAATTGTCTGACACTCGATTGGCCGACACCTAATTGACCGACATGACAATTTACCGATTTTAATCTCTGCAATGACTACATCCCTCACAGGTTAGGCAAATTAGTTAGGTTTTTTAATTTTATGTACATATTTTTATAAAGTCACTTGCAATGGCTTTAAGCCGCAATGATTAGGTAAATGAATTATGTTTTTTTTTTAATCTTTCTCATATTATGTATATTTTTTTTGCGCAACAACCTGCGATAGCTCTAAGCTCCACAGGTTAGGTAAATTAGTCAAGTTTGTTTTTTAATTTTTCTCATTTTACGTATAATTTTTTTGCGAAGTAACCCGCGATGTCTCTAGATCGCAGAGGTTAGTTAAGTGAAGTTATTTAAAATTTTTCTCTGCCGGTAAATTGTCCTGTTGATAATTTGCCTTGTAAGTCAATTGTCCTGTGGGTTAACTGTCATATTGTTAAATTATTCGGCCGGTCAATTGTCCTGTCTGTCCATTGGCATGTCTGTCAATTGTCCTGCCAGTCAATTGGCCTGTCTATTAATTGAGTGTCGATCAATTGGCATGTCGATTAATCAACGGATGTAGGACCATAGACCCACACCATTTTTTATAGTGTAAATAAATAAACTGTTTTAAAAAATAAACTATTTTAAATTATGTAAACAATCGTTACAGTTATTTATTTAATAACTACTATTCATTACATTATTTGTTGCGTCCGTGAAATTTGCACTATTACTTTGGAATTTTGGATTTTTGAATATTAAAAGATCTGTCGCTATTTTGTTGTAAATTTGTCGTTAAAAAAGAAAATTTGTCGCTCATTTTCTTTTCAAAATAACCCCTGTTAGTGCAAACTTCACTACCAATCATTAGAATGAGCAAAAATTATTTTATTATGATGAAAACGCAATTCTAGTATATGTTTACTAGGGATCTATAATTAAAAAAATATGTCAAACAATAGTAGTTTACGTTGTAAGCCCGTTACCTAGATCTTTACATGCAAGCACGTTCGTTAATGTGCTCTGCGCCAGCGAGCACGTTATATGACCATGCGAGCACGTAGAGATTAGGTAACGGACGTTTTACAACCTAAATTAAAATAAAATTTTATCATTTGACACCATCATTACAAGTTACCGAATATAACTAATAACATTACAGTTACAACTGACAGTTTGGTCATAACTGTTATTAAAATTTTTACCGAGTTAACCTGTTATGACTCCCTTAATAATCATAAATAGAGGTTGGATACCACGGTATAACATTGCAATATATCATAAAATAAATAACGTACCAAATAAACGGTAATCCAAATTTCATAAAATATCCCCAATATGTATTAGAAGAGGCTAATAGTAGCCCACTGGCATTACAGGTATAACTCCGTCCGGCATTTCCCGAATTTATCCTATTAGGTCCGTGGGTAATGGGCACGGTTCGTAGACTAGAACAGTGGACTCTCCTGTCCGGAAGGGTGTGACGCCTCGGAATGAAAAATCGAGTTCATGTATGTGTGTGTGTGTGTGTGTGTGTGTGTGTGTGTGTGTGTGTGTGTGTGTGTGTGTGTGTGTGTGTGTGTGTGTGTGTGTGTGTGTGTGTGTGTGTGTGTGTGTGTGTGTGTGTGTGTGTGTGTGTGTGTGTGTGTGTGTGTGTGTGTGTGTGTGTGTGTGTGTGTGTGTGTGTGTGTGTGTGTGTGTGTGTGTGTGTGTGTGTGTGTGTGTGTGTGTGTGTGTGTGTGTGTGTGTGTGTGTGTGTGTGTGTGTGTGTGTGTGTGTGTGTGTGTGTGTGTGTGTGTGTGTGTGTGTGTGTGTGTGTGTGTGTGTGTGTGTGTGTGTGTGTGTGTGTGTGTGTGTGTGTGTGTGTGTGTGTGTGTGTGTGTGTGTGTGTGTGTGTGTGTGTGTGTGTGTGTGTGTGTGTGTGTGTGTGTGTGTGTGTGTGTGTGTGTGTGTGTGTGTGTGTGTGTGTGTGTGTGTGTGTGTGTGTGTGTGTGTGTGTGTGTGTGTGTGTGTGTGTGTGTGTGTGTGTGTGTGTGTGTGTGTGTGTGTGTGTGTGTGTGTGTGTGTGTGTGTGTGTGTGTGTGTGTGTGTGTGTGTGTGTGTGTGTGTGTGTGTGTGTGTGTGTGTGTGTGTGTGTGTGTGTGTGTGTGTGTGTGTGTGTGTGTGTGTGTGTGTGTGTGTATTTGCCTGCGTCCAATGAAATGATTAGATTTTGGGCAGAGTCGGAACATCTGGGGGGTACTTTATAGGTGATCATTATTATATTTTATGGAATATATTTGTTATTTACGTTTAGAAAAGAAAATTCTTCAAATAAAAGTTACTTAAAATATTATTATCAACAGTTTTTGTTTTATACAAAATTTTCCTAAAATGGTCCGTATTCGAGAAATTTGACAAAATGTAAAATAAATTATTTCTTATAAAAATTGTTTAAATAAAAGTTGTTTGTAATATAATTCTCTATAATTTTTATCCCACACATAATTTTTCTAAACTGGACCGTATTCGAGATATTTGAGAAAATGTGTAAATTTCGAATTTTGAAGAAAACTCAAAAACGGATAAAGGAAAGAACATTAAATTTTAAACTTAAGTTTTATTTCGGCCTGAGGTGAAATGATTAGATTTTGGACAAAGTCGGAACATCTGGGGGGTACTTTGTAGGAGGTCGTTTTTATATTTTATGGCATATATCTGTTATTTATGTGTGGAGAAGAAAATTGTTCAAATAAAGTTGTTTGCGATATCGATCTCTATAATTTTTGTGTATACATGATTTTTAAAAAATGGACCGTAATGGAAAAATTGGAGAAAAAGTGCTAAATTTAAATTTTTGAAAATTTTCGTTTTCAGTGAATATCTATAGAAAAATGTTTCGAGTTAGATGTATTTGGAAAATGTATATATTTAGTTTATTCTCTAAATAATTATAAAGGTGCTGCAATAGGTTGTACAAAATAACCGAAAAAAGCCTGTAATAATTAGATAGGAAAGTCGTGTGTTGGACACATCAGATTTTTAGTAGGAGTAAAACCTTATTATTGTTGTTATTTGAGGTAGCTTTAGTGTAGGATTTAGTCCAGAGTTTTCTTAAGTATCCATTTAGTGTATTTTTACTTATTAAAATTTTTAAAAATAAAAGTTCCGTTTTGGAATTTATAACTAGCACGTGCCGCATGTGACGCGCACCTTTATCAGCTTGGAAGACTACCTTTGTTGTATTGTATCGATGGAAGACTATTATTTTTAGCTTTCTTATTACAAAAATAATCATCACACTTAATTTCAGTTCTGCGAATATAATTTTTTTTAATTTTTTTTGCTTATTTAGGTGGGTGGAACTTTGTTATGAAATTCAGGTGAAAGACGATATTTTGTAAACTTTATTTGTTTAAATTAACGTGTACAACAAGTTTCATACATGCGAAAATGATTTTTTTTTATAATTTTTTTACTGTAATTGCAACCCTCCTGCAATCCCCTGTCGTAAGGGTGCGTCGGAAGATGTGCATATTAGAGTTACATATTGCTTGCATCCTTCACATAAAAAAAATAAACTTGAGAAAATGACCCTGAAATTTCTGTCATTACTTTCCGGTCTATGAGGTATAGTCTAATTTAATTCTTTACACTGTCCAAAATACTCTATGTTCCAAGATTATGAGTTGGTAGAATAAAGAAGAAATAAAAGAACATTTAAAAAAGTTTTGGTATTTTTTATTTCAGAAACGAAAATAAACAATTTCACTTGGCACAATTCGAATTTTGAGGTCTAAACAGGCATTTCCGTTGCAACTAAAATATAATTAAAATTATTGTATATTGAAACTAAACATTGAGAAAATTTCGAAATATTTACAAACCTTTAGTTTTTCTAGTTCCTTGACTCCATGGCTGTTTTTCACCAGAAGTAAAAAGGGTATTAATAACCGCAGCAAATACATTAAAACCCAATGCTACATGAAAAAGTATCCTCCATTGATCTCTGTTAGTCTAAAAGTTATAAAAGACACATATAATTATTACTAAAAATATTTTATATAACCTTATTTAACATTGGTCGTAACTTACTTCATCTGTAAGCACAAATTGAGCCAAGGTAGGTGCCATAGAGGAAAAAAGTACGGATGTACCATTAGAGATTCCCATCATTATACCGGAAAAGTTTGGAGCCAGATCGCTATGGTTAGCAATGTGTCCAGATTTTCCAGTTCCAGGCATTCCGCTTATTAGAACTATTAGAAATATAACTAAATATCTATCCGATGGTCCAGTGTTACCTAGTAGGTACAGAGCTATGCCTGGTATAATAAGACCTTAAAAATAAATACAAAATTAAACCATTAATTTGGCAGAACGAAAATGAAGATTAGTTAGCAGTTAAAAAAATTATAAGTAGTATATTTTGCATATTCCATTACTAAAAGTAGAGGGGTGGGTGGCTCAGTGGTAGAGTCTCAGGATCGAATCCCACCGTTGGCCGGGATTTTTTTATTTTTTTAATTATTTAAAATTAATTCTGATGCCTTGGTAGGATTTCCCCACTCGACCATTCACTGTTGGGTTCTAATTAACAGTGCTGTTCCTGAAGTGGCTCTGGGAAATAGTAACAAAGCCTACACATAACACACATGATTAAGAATTTAAACACAAAGTTGAGACTGGCATATTATGTATATACACCTAGGTCATAAATAAAAAAAAAAGTTACTAAAAGTAAAATTAAAACTAAACTGTCAACATTATTTGAGGGGTGTTGATGCCTAAAATAGTTGAATTCAGGCTTTTCATTAAGTGAGAAATAATTTACCATTTGTCCTACAAACTATCAATCAAATATCAAATTCCATTTGGACTTTCTCCTATTAAAAGGCCATTTAACAAAAATTATTAATTTTGATATATGTACCTAAAGTCACGCCAATTATCGACGAAAATTTAACTTGAAAGGATTAGGTCAAATGTTATAATAAATAATCCTAAGTTTCGTCTTGAAATAGATAAATACAAAGTGAATGAAACTTTACCATACAATTGTTGCTTATAAATAGATTTACATTCCCAAGAATGCACTCATTCTTGTTCTTCAAATAAATAGCCATATTGCTAAAGAACCTTTTGCTTATATAAGTTCTTAGAGATTATTAAAAATTGTTTAATCTAAGGTATATGAATATCAGTGACTGAACTTACCACAATTATTCATTATCTTCCTAATATTAGTTGTTGATAATATGTTTCTTGTAGACAAAAAATCAGCAATAAAAGATACTACGATAGCCAGAACGATTTCAAATATATACGGTAGAGATGATAACAAGCTGTTCTAAAAGACATATATCAATAAAAACAAATATAGACAAATATAAACAAATATAGATGAATATAGACAAATATAGACAAATACAGACAAATATAGACAAATATAGACAGATATTGGGGTATATTCTGTAACAATTCCTTTATATTTAACGGCCTTTAAAAATATTGGCGGCCTCTAAAAATATGTTCATATTCGTTAATTTACTTCTGTCATTATTTAAACAGATTTCTTTAAGATAGTCCTCTAATGTATTTTAAAGATCCGTTTAAATAATGACAGAAGTAAAGAAGAAAATATTTTTAAAGGCCGTTAAATATAAAGGAATTGTTACAGAATAGACCCCATAGACAGATATAGACAAATATAGACAAATATAGACAAATATAGACAAATATAGACAAATATAGACAAATATAGACAAATATAGACAAATATAGACAAATATAGACAAATATAGACAAATATAGACAAATATAGACAAATATAGACAAATATAGACAAATATAGACAAATATAGACAAATATAGACAAATATAGACAAATATAGACAAATATAGACAAATATAGACAAATATAGACAAATATAGACAAATATAGACAAATATAGACAAATATAGACAAATATAGACAAATATAGACAAATATAGACAAATATAGACAAATATAGACAAATATAGACAAATATAGACAAATATAGACAAATATAGACAAATATAGACAAATATAGACAAATATAGACAAATATAGACAAATAATAATAATAATAATAATAATAATAATGTTTATTCAATTCAATTCAATTCAGTACAGTACATAAATTCAATAATAAATAAAATATAAGGATAGATACATAAAAGTTAGGATAAATACAAGTAACATATTATTAAAAAGACTTAGTGACTACCTCATTAAAATAATACATACTAAGTAGAGGGTGAATAAACAAAGTTAAGCCACAGAAGTAGTTTTTAGAACTACTTGTATTGTGACCTTAATACAGTTTGTTTTGCCTTTTTTGGGCGACACAAACAGGGTTTTTGTCAAACCCAGTGAAAAAAAAAAAAAAATATATATTGTCAAATCCAGTTTAAGACACATTCGGGGTATAAGGACAAAATAGAGGTAAGTTAAAATTAAAATTAAAATATCAGACACATAATCTTGCAGACACATATTCTTGAAATGGCTACTTTTGTCACTGTAGAGTTTGATTTACTATATCGGTAAAAAATCGTCTCTCTGTTTCCATAATCCATTTTTTAATTCGATTTTTATATAAATTAAAACTTTTTGAGTTTTTTATATCATTAGATAACAGCACGTAAATTCTTGGGGCTAAATAGTTAGTATTTCTTTTCCCGATAGTTTTTTCACTTCGTGGGAAAACGATCCCTTCATATCTCCTAGTATTATAAGAGTGTTCATGATGTACAAATTTTATTTTATTTTTAAATATAAAAAACAATATTTTTTGAACGAAAATTTGTCGTACATCTTTTACTTGGGCATCTAGATATAATTGATCTGAGGAAAATAAAATATTTTTTTGGAATATGATTCTTAAAAGCCATTTTTGTACAATATGAACACTATTTAAGAAACAGTCATTTACTCCACCCCACCCTAAAATACCATAAGAAAGCAGTGACTCAACCAGTGAGAAATACAAGACTTTTAATTCCTCAACTTGAAGAATTTCCTTTAAATACCTAAATTTTGGCAAATGACCTCTTATTTTTTTTACTATTTCCTTACATTGTAGATCCCATCTCATATGACGATCAATTGTAATACCGAGGTATTTTACTTTTTCTGTTTCTACAATGTGGTTAGTCGTCCCGATGTTCAGTGGCCCCAAGTTAGGTAACCCAGTTAGGTAGGATGAAAAAGGTAAGTAGTTTGTTTTACTAGAGTTAAGCGTTAATTTATTGAATTGTAACCATTTAGTAATAAAAGGAAAATCATTTTCTATTTTATTTTTTAGATCTTGCCAGTTGGATGAATTATAAAATACTACAGTGTCATCTGCAAAACTGATGAGCTCACCCTGAATATTCAAGGAAAGCATACTATTAATATATAAAAGGAACAGAAGTGGACCAAGAACGGTTCCTTGAGGTACACCGTAAGTAATTGTTTGCGGTGTGCTCATTACTCCATCGATTTCTACTATTTGATCCCTATCTGATAAATAACTTTCAATGAGTTTGTAGGTATTTCCTCTTATACCATACTTCTCTAATTTATTTAATAACGATTTGTGGCAAACGGTATCAAATGCTTTAGAGAGATCTAGGAAGATACACACAGCAGGAATATTATTATCAAGCGAATCATAAATAAGAGAAGTTAACTTATATATCGCATCTTCAGTCGACCTAGATTCTCTGAAGCCATACTGCCGATTGGATAAAATTTTATATTTTTTTAAGAAGGAACAAAGTCTAATTTTTATTATTTTTTCTATTATTTTCGAAATATTTGACACCAGTGATACAGGCCTGTAATTAACCATTTCCGTTTTTTTTCCACTTTTATAAAGTGGTTTAACTAGACCATTTTTCAGAATTTTCGGAAAAGAGCCTGTACTAAAACATTTATTTATTAAGTAGGTTAGTGGACTTGCAATCTCATTAGATATTTCCCTTAAGGTTTCAGACCTTATACAATCGAGGCCTGGTGACTTCTTAAGTTTCAAATCTTTAATTGTATTAATGACCTCAACCTCATCAGTAGGGCTAAGGAACATAGTACTTTCTAAGCAATTTATATTTTCTGTATAATTTGTTACTTTTGGTATTTTTTCAGCTAAATTTAAGCCTAGTTCACAGTAGTATGTATTAAATTCATTTGCAATATTCAATTTGTCAGTAATTTCAGTTCCATTTAATTTAATTTTTTCAATAGTTTTTTTAGGTGCCGTTTTGCCGCAAACCTTGTTAATACACTCCCACAAAGATTTGGAGGAATTTTGATTTTTTTGGATGATTTTTCTATAATAGTCCTTTTTTGCTTTTTTAACTAATTTATTTATATTATTTTTGTGCACGTTGTATTGCCTTTTTGTTTCTAAATTATCGGGATGTTTTAAGGTTAATTTGTACAATTTATTTTTTTCATCAATTAATTTTACTAATGTAGGATTCATCCAATTTTGTAATATTTTTATTTTTTGTTTTATTTTTACTTTTTGTGTATTTTGATTAATGTGATATTTAAGAGTATTAATAAATTTTAGAGTTATATTATCAACTTCCGTTTCATTGTATACCTGTTCCCATTTTTCCAATATTAAAGCATTTTTTAGTAATGGATAATTTATGTAATATTTGTACTTTAATTGCTGTTTTATCTTAATGCTGTTTTGTTCTACTTGCAACGTAAGGGCTATGGGACAGTGATCTGTAATATTATATCTAAAAATATATGATTTAGCTTCAAGCGTGTTGCGATTAGATACATAAAAATGATCCAAGCATGTTCGACTAGGTAAACGAGTGTATTCGTTAATGTATGAAATGTATCCAAAAGAGGTCATTATATTTTTGTATTCTTCTACTGTTTCATCATTGCTGTTTAATAAGTCTATATTTATGTCACCTGTTATAATGCTTATATCGTGTTTTTTTAATGAATTTAAATAATTGATTAGATTCTGATTAAAAATTTTTAAACAAGTACTAGGTGATCGGTATATGGATTTAATTTCAATTTTTTTATTTTTTGCTGTGACTAAGATAGAAATTACTTTAATATCCCCAATATATTCAATAGTTTTATTAGATTTCAAATGATTTTTAACAAAAACCAAAACGCCATCATTTTGGTTTAGATTTCCATTATTGTATATACTTTCGTATCCCTGAATATGGTAGATATTATGATCATATAGCTGCCAGGTTTCAGATAATACTATCAAATCAAATTCAGCATGCATGTTATCTAATAATACAAGAAGTTCATTCATGTTTTTTGCTACGCTGCGAATATTCATATGAAAAATTTTGAAGTCTGTAATGTTAATATAATTTCTAAAAGCTGCTGGGATCTGAATTTCAGTTGATTGAATTGGATGATTTTGATAGTCCCTAATATAAGCATCCATTTCAATTAATTTTAATAAATATTAAAATTTGTTGAAAAATTAAATTTCTACATTACAATACAATATTTAAAACAACAGGAGTACCTATAATAAAAGTTAAAATAAACTTCCGGTAATGCTAAAAGACACATAAAATGAGTATTACCTAATTTAAAATTTAAAAATAACTATTTATTTAATTAGAAGTTGAGTTTTTTTGATTTCTGGTTACCCGTTTTGTAACCTCTGGTTCTGAGTTTTCCTTTAATTTTTTTGTTTCTGATTGTGACGACTGGTTTTCTTCTGGGGTAGAGTTTCTTTTGTTGTTTGTCAATGTTTCTATTGCATTTGGTATTTTTATAAGATCTTCGTATTTGTATTCTTTGTCTTCTACATAGAGGCTATTCTTTTCGATTTTTGCTTTAAGGTTGTAACTCTTAGCTAATTTTAGATTCTGGCCCAGTATTTTTTTACGTTGATAGTCTGTTTGAGTTAGATCGTAAGCAAAGAACAACTTACTTCCTTTTAAGATTTTAGATTTTCCTAATATCTCAGCTTTTAAATAGTAACTCACGCATTCAATGATTAGTGGTCTAGGTTTGGTGCTAGTTATTGTGCCAATTCTGCGAGTGTCTCTAAAGTCGTTAAAATTGCAGTTAAGGTTTAGTTGGTTTTTCAATATATCTATAAGTTTCACTATATCTTGCTGGGGATCCTCTTCTTTAAGACCATATAGTATTATATTATATTTTTTTTGGTTTCGTTCAACAGCTAGAAGTTTATTTTTTAGTTGCTGATTTTCTTCTTGTATTTTATTGTTTTCTCTTTTGATTTCAGAAAGGTCTCTATTAAAATCGTATTTAAGTTGTTTTATTTCTTTCTCAAAAGTTTCTTTTAGCTCTGTATTTTGTTTGTTAATTTCAATTATTTGTTTTTTTATAGCCTGATTTGATTCATTTACTGTCTTAAGAAGTTGATAAATTGTTGCGTTACTGACTTCTTCTTTCTCCATTTGATAAATTGAATTTCAAATTAATTTCTTTAAATGTTCTTAAGCTCCCAGACTATGTCAACAATTTTATCAACTCAAATGTTAGTTTTTATGCTAAATACTTTCGCATTGTTTGTTATAATTTATATAAATATATATCTACATATCAAAACTAGCTTACCAAAGATCGCTTATTGGTTATTTTTTCACAATTGATCAATTTCTTCCCTAAACGCACTCTGCACAAATTTTAGAAATATTGGATTATTTTTACCCACTTTATTGGTATTTAATAAGGAGACGACATGAAACTGTATGTACAATCTTAGTCAGGTCTATATAGACAAATATAGACAAATATAGACAAATATAGACAAATATAGACAAATATAGACAAATATAGACAAATATAGACAAATATAGACAAATATAGACAAATATAGACAAATATAGACAAATATAGACAAATATAGACAAATATAGACAAATATAGACAAATATAGACAAATATAGACAAATATAGACAAATATAGACAAATATAGACAAATATAGACAAATATAGACAAATATAGACAAATATAGACAAATATAGACAAATATAGACAAATATAGACAAATATAGACAAATATAGACAAATATAGACAAATATAGACAAATATAGACAAATATAGACAAATATAGACAAATATAGACAAATATAGACAAATATAGACAAATATAGACAAATATAGACAAATATAGACAAATATAGACAAATATAGACAAATATAGACAAATATAGACAAATATAGACAAATATAGACAAATATAGACAAATATAGACAAATATAGACAAATATAGACAAATATAGACAAATATAGACAAATATAGACAAATATAGACAAATATAGACAAATATAGACAAATATAGACAAATATAGACAAATATAGACAAATATAGACAAATATAGACAAATATAGACAAATATAGACAAATATAGACAAATATAGACAAATATAGACAAATATAGACAAATATAGACAAATATAGACAAATGTAGACAAATATAGACAAATATAGACAAATATAGACAAATATAGACAAATATAGACAAATATAGACAAATATAGACAAATATAGACAAATATAGACAAATATAGACAAATATAGACAAATATAGACAAATATAGACAAATATAGACAAATATAGACAAATATAGACAAATATAGACAAATATAGACAAATATAGACAAATATAGACAAATATAGACAAATATAGACAAATATAGACAAATATAGACAAATATAGACAAATATAGACAAATATAGACAAATATAGACAAATATAGACAAATATAGACAAATATAGACAAATATAGACAAATATAGACAAATATAGACAAATATAGACAAATATAGACAAATATAGACAAATATAGACAAATATAGACAAATATAGATATTTTGTAAAATTGATCTTAAAAATTATTGTTTATTTTCTAATTATGTTAAAAACAGAGAAGTGAAATAAAAGGGTATAACAACCTTCTAAAATAGGGCCTTAATGAACCAAATATTATGATTTTGAAATGGTAACTTAGTGATATTTGCTCCGGCTTGCTTAATAACCATTTGAAACATAATGTCTCTTGAGAAAATTACTTATTTTTAACTTGTTGTCCCCCATATATACTTACAGACTTTAAATCAAACTTCATAATCTTGTCCAAATATATTGCAGTCTCAGTTAACAAAGTCCAATGGGTATAGTTAAATGCAATGTTGGTGATACATAATGACAAAAATGGTGGAGAAGTGAGTATTTGCTTAAATGGTACTTTTAATTCATGCTGAAAATTTAAAATAATTAATTAAATATTTGATAATTTATATTCATTCAAACAGGCTTAGTAGCTAAATTACATGGATAACATATAAGGAGCTAACTTTCAAACGGGAGCTAGTCCATATTTTTTGAAATCGAGGTTTTGCGCGCGTTGGCAAGTTTCATCTTAATGTTATTTAATTTTAAAATGAAAAACGTTCATTTACGACTGAGTCCCATGGTTGTAGCCTTCAAAATATTGAGGTTTTGATCAAAGACGAACATGTCCACTGCTCAATTTCAATCAAAGACGAACATGTCCAAAGACGAACATGTCCAAAGCAGCCAATGAGCGTTGAATATTGTAATCACGTGACTTCTGTTTTCACTTCATATTATTTCATCCGTTTCACAGTTTCAGTATCAAAAATTATAAGATGTGTGACATTTTTTAATAATATCAATTATTAAGAATTAAAGAGAAATTATTATTGAAAACCTTTTAGACTTTAAGTCAAACTTTTTTTAAGTGAAATTTACAGTTTTTATTACTATGGAGGATATTGAGAATGCTTTATCAGTATTGGTAAGAGATGAAAACAACGACAAAGTAAGGAAAGCAGAAGTTCTTTGAGGAAAAAGAAATTGTATGCTAAACCTACAACTTGGAATACTTTTATTCCTTGCACTCATCAAACCAAATCATTTCAATGTTTTAAGTTTATTCCACCTGATGCTTTAGAATTCAGGAATAGAATCTACAGTGTACCAGCCAAAATTCGCCAAGAAAGGATGGTTTCAAACTTGTTGATACTTGCAGAAGTGGTTCGTCTTAAGCAACGCCCTAACCGGACGAAAGCAGCAAAGCCTAGATTATTCAATGTGAAATAAACTCTTCCACGTAGAAACGGCCAAACTATTTATGTCTGCAAGAATTTTTTTCTTTACATAGTTCATATGAAATATACACGATTGAACAGCCTTTCAAAAAAAAATTTTTTGATTATGGACATCACAGACAACAGGGGTGGTAATAGAAAAAGTCATTTGCCTGAGGCTAAAAAAAAATCTGTTAGACAATACATTGGTTCCCTGCCTGCTTATAAGAGAGAAACAAATCTAAGAGAGTGTACCTTAGATGTAATCTGAATATCAAGAAACTTCATAAAGCATACAAATCCATGACTGAAAACGATTTGAGTGTATATCTTGCAATGTTTCGTCGTGTCTTCAACAAGGACTTTAATATTGGATTAAAGAGTCCAGCAACTGACATGTGTAGTTACTGTGAAAAGACTAAAAACCTCATAAAAAATGCTATTGATGAAGCCAAAGTAAACTTGTTAATACAACTCATAAAATTCATAAAAAAAGAGCTTTAGCTTGTTATGAACTCATGAAAGAAGAACACGAAGAAGACATTATCTACTGCTTTGACATGCAACAAGTGCAGGAGTTACCCAAAACTCCTATTCAAGAAGCATTTTATGCTCGGCAACTTTCATTCTATAATCTATGTATTAGAGATGTAAAAAATGCTAACCCAATCTTCTACACTTGGACTGAAGAGTAAGCTGGGAGAGGGTCAACTGAAGTTTCTTCAGCTCTCCTGAACTGCTTGGAAACATATGATTTTAATGGAAAAAAGGTTTAAAGCTCTTTTGTGATGGATGCGGAGGATAAAACAAAAACAATATTGTTATCCACACATTAATGTACTTCATTTCAATCCACCAAGGTCCTACCAAAGAGAATTTCCTGTTCGAGACTATAGTTTCCTCCCTGTCGACCATTTTTTTGGAAGGTTAGAGAAACTTCCTCGGAAAAAAACTACTATGGTAACAAAAGAAGAGTATTATGAGCTATTTAAAGAAGTTGGAGTCGTAAAGCAGTTGGGAACAGATTGGACACTGAAAGACACCAAAAGTATCTCTACACATCTAAAGAACATAGAGAATATAAGCAATAAGAAAGAAATCACAACAAAGTCTGAAAAAACTAATATCACAGTCAACGCAAATGAAAATTTCAGATTCAAACATGAATATGAAAAATACATTTCACTTCCGAAGAGGGATCATCAATGGGGATCTAATTTTTTTGTATTGGAAGTTAAGTAGTGGGGTTACATGATTTCGGATGCACGTTTTAGTAAACTTGTTAAACCTTAGCTTACCATACAATGCAGGTATATTTACCACATTATGGTAAGCTGTGGTCAAACTATAATTTGACACAGTCGGTAAAGTAGAACACTACTAATTAGTATTGAATTGAATATATATTGGAAAATGATCAGAACACATACGATCCTTTGTTGCATGTCCCATTTGAATTTAGACAAGGTTTGATGATCCACTGCTGATTTATTTTCCTTAGCTCTACTATTAAAGTTGCCACGAAAAAGAGGGTATTTGCCGATTTTTTTTCTGATTGCTAATAACACACATTATTTTTTTAATATGTACTGCAAATGCGGAAAATAGTCACACAGTTCCATGAGTATTTAATGAGATATAGAAGGCGAGTTTAACAATGCCCTTAATCAGTCTCTGTTCGCTTTTATTGAGAGAAGAAGAAGAATCGATAAACTGACCTGTATTTGGATCAAAAGCTGGCAAACCGGAATATTCCTGCGAAACAGTCACTTTCAGGCCTGCCAGAGAATGTCCACAAGGTGGCATACTTTCTACTTTATTATGAACCATTCAGGTGAATAGCCTGACAATTTCTCTGGGCAGGGAGTAGATTTACAATGTTACGGGGACGATCTGGTTATCATAATTAGGAGAAAGTTAAAAGAGGAGATCTCCAACATCCTTCAACATGCCCTAAATACGATTAAAAGATGGTGCGAGAGGCAGCAGATGCATATTAACCCCCGTAAAACTGTTATTGTTCCCTTTACCAAGAGTAGAAAGCTCGACAATCTTTGACAGTCTTCGACAACCTACCTCGGCAGGAGAAACCATTCATTTTGCGGATGAGGTGAAATATCTAGGGATAATTCTGATAATAAACTTAGCTGAAACCTTCAACAAGCATAAAACCATCAACAAAGCCAGATTGTCCCTCTGGACCCTCAGAAGGATATGTGGCAAAGCATGGTAATCAGTCTTCAACTGATCTACTGGATTTACCAAACAGTGGTAAACCTTTGGTATGTACAGTCACAGTGGAAGGCGGTGAGATCATCCCACTCACTTTCGATCTAACCCAACCTAAGAATATTTAATCCACCAAATCAATATGTAGGTTTTCTCCGAAGTGAGATGGATTTTTAAATGTATTCCTTAATCTGTTTAAAGACACATGAAAAAATGGATTAATAAACTATTTACTATCTACGCAATTCCACTTCAATGGTAATTTTTCACGACACATAATATGAAAACAAATATTACTCTGAACAAAAATATTTATCATGGGATAAAGTATAATACCTACTTACCCTATTGTCTTCTATTTTTAGATTCGTTTTGATATACAATTTTTCTTCTTCTGTTATTGTTGAATGCTCCGAGGGATCACTACAACCAACATAAGCGTAAATGGCGACCACGATGAAAGCTAAACCACTGCATAGATAAAAGGCGAACGGCCAACCATATGGAGAAGCACATACATACCCAGTCACTATCATTGAGGTTACTATTCCCAGTGGAGCTCCTAAAAGAAGAAGGATGTTAAAAAAGAATCAATTAGATGGTTTACAATATTTACGAAGCAGCTAAAATAGATATGCAGGAAAATTAATAGTAACTAAATTAGCCTGGAGGAAACCAGTTACCTAAAAGTGGAAAGAAAGGCCTAGGAAAAGGAAGAGGTAAGCTGCTCTAAAAAATAAAGGAATTGAAGAGTACAGCCAAAAACAGAAAAATATTGAAATAGATATATAGCTTGTCAGAAGTTAAATATACAATTTTTGTAGTCTCTAAAGTTAGAACTGGTTTCCCAGAATTTAGTTTCTCCAAAACTACTATTAATCCCTTATTTCAATATCAAATTAAGTTAATTTATTTTCACCTGAGTATACAATAGACCCGATTCTACTTCTCTCGTTTGATGGGATCCATTTCCCCAGTATGGAAGCCATGCAGGGATACAAAAATCCTTGAGTTAAACCTTGCAGAATCCTGCACGCCATTACGCCCTTCGATCCGAACATAGCTGCAGAAATTGGTATTAAAAGACCTGCTATTGCTGTAAGTGAGGTAGTGCATACCAGGAACCATTTAGCACCGTATCGGTCTGATACATAACCGGCAAGATATTGGGGGACAAAATATCCCCAAAGAAATGAGGCCAGAACTAAGTTTTTGTCTGACCATTGGTATGTCTAAAATAATAAAATGGTTATTTTATTCAAAACGTAGATAGGAACATTTTAAGAATGAGTTTTTCGTTAAGAATGAAAGGAGAGAATATTGGTTAGAGAAGGAAAGGAAAGTAAAAATAAAAAAGGAAAAGAAATAAGAAAAAATTTAAAATAAAAAGAAGAAAAGAAAAAAAGTTTGTTTTGTTTTTACTTTGTGGTTGTATGAATGGATACCTTGATGTTTTGTGAAAATTTGGGTTTTACATTTCCAAATCAATACTTACAGGTATGTCTTTATTGGGATTAGCTGAAGGAGTCGTCATAGCAACAATACTGACACTCAATATGGTTCTTATAATGAATACCGTTATCATCATTAACGTTAGAACAATAGCCTGGATATGTCTTTTGCCAAATGTCGGTCCTAAAAATATTTTTTATAGTTACAGATCAGGTTAGTAAAGAAAATTATAAATTTTAATTTAAAACATGTTTTAATCTCATTAATATGGGTTTTTTATAGCAGTGACAGTCATATCCCTTCAAAAAGAGGAGCTATAAGACCCAGGTCATATTGACCCATTCTAAATAAAAAGCTGATAGGCATTTAATTCTTTATTAACTACGGAAATTTTAAATTTTGGATGGAGGGCATTAAAAAAATGTTAACTTAAGAGTGTTTAATTGAGATTTCCAGCATAAACTATTTTTTTTGCATTAAAAAATCCCTTTTTAACTAATTGATTACAAACTACTAAAGCTAAAAATAGATTTATTAGGATATCTGTTGTGGGAGGGAACAATTAACTAGTATACTTTTAAGTGATTGATTCCTTTATCAAATTTTCACAAATACTACAGCCGATTTCGTTCGGTTTTTTCAAGTACAGTACATTTGCGTATTTGTGACAGCCGCGTAATTGTGACACTTTCTTTTCATTTAAATTTGCCGCGTGTTAAGAGCACTCGTTTTTCAGCGTCCCCCACAGATGAGATTTCGTGTTGCCGCTGCTCTGCCGGTTCGTCCGAGGCAAGTCGTTTAAAATGTCGGTTTAAAACGTAATTCATGATAATTTCATAACAAATTGTGTAACTGGCATGTCTAGGAAGTTAGAATTTGGATTCAATGTGCATTTACTGATGTTTTAGTAGTATATCAAATGTTTATAACCTAAAAATAATTTTTGATGGCAAATGACGGGGTATTACATTTAACCGACAAATTGTTCATTGGTTTTAAATGTGATAAAATTGAGGGTTTATTTGTGACAAGAGTAAAAATTATAAAAATCTTAATTTTTGTCTTTTCGATTAGTGTACATTATGTACCTCATTGTATTATCAGGATACAGTACATACACATTATAGTTACACACTAACGAAATATCATTATTTAAAAAAAGCATTTATAGTCCATAATCCATAAAAACTTGAACATTTTTTTTTATAGATCGCAATCAAAATGCTAAATAATAAAGACAAAAGGGTGAAATCCTACACACCAGAAGATCTAGCAAAATCAATACAAAGTATTAGAGAAAATATCTATTCTGTTAAAAAGGCAGCGGAAGTTTTTCGCGTTCGCCGATCTACACTAATTTCTCGTACCAAAGGTTGGAAAAATAGAAAACAATCAACAAAAGAAAACCCTGGTCGTTCTGTAAACTTGAGCCCCGAAGTAGAAGAAAAGTTGGCGTTGTATTTAAAAACACTTAGTAAATGGGGTTTCGGTCTTTCCCCAAAAGAGATACTGGTACTTCTTAGAAGATATGTGCAAGAAAAGAATGTGCAAACTCGTTTAAAAAACTCAATACCTGGAAAGGACTGGTTTTTGGGTTTTAGAAAGCGACATGGTCTTTCTTGTAAAAAACCTATAAAAAGACCAATTATTAGAACAGAACAGACGATGTCGGAAATAATTTATGGTTTTTACGATTTGTATGAGTCTACACTGAAAAAACTGGGATTACTTGATAAACCAAGCCAAATTTTTAACCTCGACGAGACATCATTATGCTCAGACCGATCAAATACCAAGGTTGTATCAGCAACAAATCAACCTGTGTTTCGTTAAACTGCTGGTACTGGTCGGGCTAACACCTCGATATTATTTACAATTTCGGCAAATGGTGACAAGATGTCTCCATTTATCTTGTATCATGCGAAGCACCTATGGGATATTTGGATGCCTGAGGAAGCCTATATAAACACTGGATATGCTGCCACCCCACGCGGATTGGTGACGAAAATGACATTTTTAAATTGGTTTAAAAACCACTACTTCTTGTTATTTTCAATGGTCATTCATTGCACTCATCTTTGGATCTAATAGAATTAGCTATTAAGGGAAACATTTGTCTTCTCAAACTACCTCTGCACACGACGCATATTCTGCAGCCGTTGGATTTGCTCGCATTTTGTGTTTTTAAAAAATTATGGGATGAAGAGTTAACTGTATGGCAGCGACAACACTACGGACGTTCCCTAACCAAAGCAGGCTTCTCCTTTTTAGTAGGAAAAGTTTGGACAGAATTTCCACAAAATTATTAAAAAAATCATTTCAGTTGACTGGCTTATTTAATCATAACAATCCAGACAACCCTGTTGTTAAAGAATCAATATTCAGACCAAATGATCTTCAAGAATATTTCAAAAAACAAATTACAAACAATGCTCAAGAGGAAGCTTTATCAGTTCGTGACGTTGAAGTTAAGGAAAAAAACTTATAGTAAAGAATGGACTCTGAAGACGATATGAAACCGGTTTCTTCTACTAGTAAAAGCCCAATTCCTTGTACTTAATTACCTCTTTTGAATCTCTGCTAATAGACAAGATTGCAACAGAAAATAAAGACGTGAAGAAACGCAAAAAAATTAGCAACAATACCACCGAGATACTTACTAGAGAAGATTATTTATTACAATTGAAGAAACAGAGCGTTGAAAAGATAAATGTTACAAAAAAAAATCGTTAAATAAGATTCAGAGAGCGCAATAGAAACTAAAGTTAAAGAAATAGAACACGAAATTATGAAAAGGAACTGGAAAACCTTAATAACGTAAAGGAGGGTAGCTGAGCCCCAGTTGATTATAAAACTACCAAAATTGCGAAAAGGTATATCGGACTTATATTGGAAGTTTCTGCAGAAGAAGATAAGCTATTGGTTAAGTTTTTACGAAAAAAGAGAAATAATGTATTTGTTTGGCCAATTTCTGAAGAAATAGATGCTAAATATACTATACTTCCAAAACCCACTGAGAGAAGACGAAATGAAAAGATATTTTCAGTGAAGTTCGATGGCCTTAATGTTTATTAACTTTTTTGATTATTTTGGCCTTTTTGTTACAAAACAAAGATGTTTTTTAGTTTTGCGCACTTGGGTGTAAATATTTTGTTTCTTATTTATTGAGCAAATATTTATTTTGTTATAAAACAGATGTTTTTTAATTTTATGTACATACTCTTTATACATAGGCATTATTATTTTGTTCCTTATTTGTAGTGAACATACTTATTTTGTTATAAGACAGATTTTTTTTAGTTTCATGCACAAATTAGTGCTAATTTTTTTATAAAACATTAAAGTTTTCTTTTCAAATAGTTTTTAATTTCACATTTAGACCATTAAAATAAGTCGCAATTAAAACTACCAAGCTTTATGGATATAAATGTTAATTTTGGTGGTGTGTCATAATTAAAACCAAAAAGTGTCACAAATAGAATTTTTGTAGGGTAATTGTGACACCTGACATTGTTTTAAAAAAAATCAAATCCATATTTTCCAATGAAAGCATTATGTTTAATGAATAGGTAAGATGATTGGTTAAACGCAGGTTTTTTTCTGGAAAAAGAAGAAATCTATGTCGCAAATACCCGAATGCACTGTACATAATAGTATTGAACGACATAATTTGGAAATAGTTATTAATAAAGACTATAAAATTACAAACTTTAATTTATGATTTTAAAGAAACCCAAATCAATGGTATTTTGTTATATGATTTAATAAATTTCATGTTAAGTATTTTATTTGCACAACTTACTTAATCTATTTGCGTTATAGCTACTTACCATAATTAGTTTTTTTGACTTGAGGATTCAGGAGACTTGAGAGAGCATCCAGATTTTTTTCGTTAATTGTTTCAGTCGTAGCCATATTTTATTCCAGGAAATTTCCTTCTTTTTTAAAAAAACAAAAAAGTTCTGCAATACATTACATTACAGTTCAGGTTTTACTACAATTACTAAAAATAATTTGAATAAGCAAAGTTTATCAATTTTAATATAGAAATAAGGATTAAAAACAAACAAAATATGAAGATTTACTTGTCAACGTAAAAGTGTATCTATTTTATTTAAAAGTTTTCCAAGTATACTTTAGATTATAAAAACCGTATGTTATCGTTCAACTTGGTATTCAAATCCTCTCCTAATTTTAACCGAAGATATTTTTGCAAATATATTTAAACAACTATAACGAATGTTTTATCGTAAATCTCAAATATATTAATACTAGATAAATAATCTTGAATATATTTTTTTTAATAATAAACACCTTTCAGGTATTTAATAAAATATCTTCTTAAAAAATTCATAATAAAACTTACCCTTATGAAATGTAGCTGATGATGATACCAAAACCTGGTTAGCCATGGCAAGAAGTGTCATGTGAGACCTATGTATCTGTTTTTTGCCAGTCATATCTAATCTTTTTGAAAAATAACTAATGAAAATATTAAAACCACTTATTTAAAACTGTAGCTTGATCCAATCTCATCAATTTAAATTTAGATAAAGTCATTGTACTCTGGATCAGGTCCATCTATCTGAACTAGGGTGTGCTCCAGGTCCATAAAATTCAAATATAATTAGAAAAACTTCTTAAGTATAGCATAATTTTCATAAAATATGACACACAGGTATAAATTTAAATGTTTCTTCCTCGAGAGCACATAAAAATTTTCAAATCATACACATCAAATAAATAGTTTGGAACTGTATAAATACCCTAGAGTGTCTCGGTGACCGAAACAAAGTTACTTTGATCTGGGTTCCGGGACACAGTGGTGTGGAGGGCAACGAAAAAGCCGACACACTTGCTAAAAGAGGAACCGAATCTGTGTTCACAGGACCAGAACCATTCCTGGGCATTGCAAAAAGCACTGCCAAACGAATTATCTCAAAATGGACGGAGGGTGTAACACTCACGAACTGGAGAGATAACCCAGGGCTAACCCATTCGAAAGCGTTTATAAACAACCCTTCCATGAACGCCTCTGCTCAGATCCGAGAATGGAGTAGGAGAGATCTAGGCATTTTCACCGGATTGATGACAGGACACTGCCGTCTGGGCAACCACATGAGAAGGATAGATCTGCAAAAAACATCGGACTGTCGATTCTGCAGCGGGGAGGACGAGTCTGCAGAGCACATTTTATGTACCTGCTCCGCTCTGGAAAGAACCAGGTTCAGATCTTCGGATTTGCCCGACTGGAGCCTACCGACTTTAAAGAAGTCTCACCCAATTCAACCATGACCTTTATGAGAAGGTATGGCTTGTACGGTGAACTATAAGTTAGTCATGAGCCACAATAGACCCATCTGGGTCGCAGTGGAAGGCGATAAGATCATCCCACTCATTTTCAACCTAACCTAACCTACTCTTTTTTACCAAAACATTAGAAGCATCTCAAAAAACATAGAAAACGTAGAAACTATCCTTAATAATTTTACTACCTGTTTTGATTGCATTGTTCTTACTCAAACAAGAAATGATTTCGACTGGATGGATACGAAATGATTTTTAATTTCGGTGATATAAATACATGCGATGGAACAGTTATATATCTAAGAGACTACCTAAATTATACTTTAAAAATTACCGAAGTTAATAAGTGTAAATTAATTCATATTCAAACTACTAAAGAAAATAAAGAGATCACAATAATACTTATATAGACCTCCGTCTACTAACGATGAAGGTTATGTAGATGATTTATATAATTTTTTAACGAGACAAAGTAACAGTGACTTTCACATTATAGTTGGAGACATAAACATAAACTTCTTCTCGAAAGAAAAATTGGTTAATGACTACCTTAATGAATTATTTCAACTTTATTCTACAATCAGTACATACACTCGTATATAAGGAAATTCAAAATCTTGTTTGGAACATACATTTGTTAAAATTAAAGCAGGTAACCTCTTAGATAATAATTGTTCTAGTTTTGTTCTTGATACATTAGTAACTGATCATAGAGCAATTATATTTAACTGGAATGTATTTGAAAAAACTAAAAATGTATAACATTTAATTACAAAAAACAATCAACTCAAAGAAGATTAAAAGAGATTTGAAATAGTTTGACTGGTCTAATTTGTATAATATAACCGATGCTCAAGAAACTGCATCTTTTTTTTAAATACAGTAAATGACCTTATAAATAAACATACAAAAAACAAACGAAAAAAACCGTAAAGAAAAAGGAGTGGATAACAAGTGGCATAATGAAATCAATACTAGAAAGAGATAGGTTATATAAAAAGTTCCAAAAAAATCCCTTATATCTAAAAACATCCCAGCAAAGGCGTTTGAAACATGTCCTGAGCAGGGCGTCTTAAAACCGTCCGTTTTACGTACCAGGACGTTTGGACGAAAGTAAGACATGAACTGGACGTCTTTAAGATGCTATCTGGGTATAATTAAATTAAGCTAGTAAGAAAAATTATACATAAATTGAAATAAATTTATTACTGACCCTTAAATAATACTAACTTGATATAATGACAAGAAGTTTTAGCGAAACAACTCTTTTTTTTATATCTTTAAAGTTTTTCTTTAAGAACTTTGATTTGTCTTGTTCTTTTCTTTATTCTTTTCTACCTGTTGTAAAAGTTGTCTTCTAAGCCGTTTTATGCTAGGGCTTTCTAGGATAGATTGCTTATTTGAAGTTCTATTTGAAGGGACTGGCTCAGCTTCCAAATGCAAAGCTCTTCTTTTTAAGTACTATAAACAATCAATTATTACGGTATTGTTTTGAATTATACACAAAAAGGTTGCTAAATTCTTAAAAGTTCATAACATAATATTGAAAAGTAATTAAAAAAATATATATGTTTATTTATGTTTATTAGTATACGCACCTTCTTCGGCTGCATGTATTTAGAGAATTCAGGAAATATAGTGGGAACTGCTCCATTTAGAAAACGTCTTTTTTCTACGCCCTACCTTTAAAGTACCTAGTATTTCACCGCTTTTTAACGCTTAAAACGGTTGTTTATGGTTAGAGTGAAAAAAAGTAAAAAAGCGTGAAATAAAGTGCCATAGCGTTAACTTTATTTTGACGCTTTCCATAAGCTAATACAGTGATTAGTACAATTCGTCCACACCTTTAACGGAAAAAAATATCAAGTCACCTTTGACAGCATATGAACTGTAACTGATTTGACGTTAACAGATTTAATTATTATAGTATCAATAATTCGAGGTGATTTAATTTAGTAGTACTTTATATTTTTTATTATGATGGATAGTGAAGATTCCGAGTTTGAAATATGTACACCGGAAGAAATCGTAGAAAAAGCTAATGTGGCCACACTAAATTTGCTGCCGGAGAAATCCAAAGAAAATTATTTAAAAGAATATGACACTTTTATGAAATGGCGGAACCAGAATAATATTCATAGCTGTTAGCTATTAGCTATTAGCTATTAGCTATTAGCTATTAGCTATTAGCTATTAGCGTTTTTTGAAGAAAAGTCTAGAAAATTCAAGTCTTCTACATTATGGTCCAGCTATTCTAAACTAAAAGCAACCTTAATTATTAATGATAACGTAGACATAAATAAATATGCTAAACTAATAGCATTTCTGAAACGAAAATCGGTTGGGTACAAACCCAAAAAATCTAATACATTTTCAAGGGAGGAGATTAACAAGTTTTTATTGATTGCTCCAGACGACAAATATTTAATGTTTAAGGTAAAAGTTTAAAATATTTAATTTGTTTTTACTTACTTTATTTTTTAAAAATTCGTAGGTTACATTAATACTGGGAATAGCTGGAGGTTGTCGACGAGAAGAGTTGTATAAAATGAAAATTGATGACATTGAAAATAAGGGACAATTTCTATTCATCACGATTCCAGATTCAAAAACGCATACAAGTCGGCGTTTTACGGTAATTGGAGAAACCAGTAAAAACATTAATTTAATACATTTTTATCAAAATTATGCTAATCTGAGACCGAAGAATGCAACCACCAACCATTTCTTTCTATCATATAGAAATGGAAAATGTACGAAACAAGTAGTTGGTATAAATACTTTTTCCAAAATTCCATCGCTAATTGCACAACATTTAAGTATACCGCATCCAGAAGAATATACAGGTCATACGTTTCGACGTACTTCGGCATCGCTTCTAGTTGATTCAGGTGGAGACATTCTTCAATTAAAGCAACATGGAGGATGGAAATCTACCGCTGTAGCCGAAGGGTATGTGAACAATTCTCTCAATTCAAAAATGAACTGTGCTTCACGAATTTTACAAGGACCTAACAACAGCAGTTTTTTTAACCAACCTTCAACATCATATGAGAATCAAGCAAAGACAAATTTGACTGTTCCAAATATTCACAATTTAAATGATGCTTTATCCATGAATCAGACAGAAACAAACGTGACTGCATCAAAAATTCATATTAGTCAACCAAACAATTGTGTTTTCAATATCCACATTGCGAAATGAAAGAAACAAAAATACATAATTTACTTGTTATTTTTCTTAATATTATTTGTCCAATTCAATAATCATTATGCATTCGTTATTATAGTTGTAATTTACTAAAGGAATTTAATTAAAATATTCCAAATATCTATTTTTATTTTATTATTTGTATAGGGCTGTAGAAAAAATATTGTATGCAACATATGCATAAACTGTCTTTTTTTCACTCATGGAATTGCCGCATTCGCCTGGCGGCTCATGCGGTCAACTTTTCCATTCGTGAAAAAAAGTACCACTTTATGCACTTGTTGCATAAATTACTATTACAGTCCGTCCCATAAAAAAAATGTCTTTTAAAAATGTTTTAAACACTATCATTTGGCGTAGGCATCCAATTCGCAATTTTAGTTGCCTGAATCCAAAGATTTTTTTGCTCGATCCACAGGAAATCTAAAATAAAACAACAAATAGACGTTGCTGCAATTAAATGAAGCAAAAGTAAATTAGAATTTAATAAAAGTTAATATTTAGAATTTTGATGTTTATCATTTACCTGTAAAACGTAAAATCTGCTTATTTCTTGCCACTTTAACAGTGATATGCCACATAATAAACCATTGTAATAAACCAATTATTAAATGTCGTTTAATTCAAAAATCAGAAATAAACACCAACAAAATAATGGCGGCCAATAGATAATAATCGGCACAGAATACTACGTGTGCTCGATATACTTGTTACGCGTCCTCTTTTTATTACCTAGTCTAAGGGTCAGATCATATTGATCGTAGATTTAGAAATACTACAGTAGATGGCGCAGCTTATAACGGCGGAAAAAACTTCAAAACAGGATAAGCTGGTGGTCGGTATTACCTTCATGGCCGGGATACTCCACCTTTACCCTACTACATTTTTTTAATTCTAACATATTGTTCCCTCAGTGTAGTACAATACAAAAATATACTATGGATGATAATAATAATAGATATACATTTTTGCCCAACCAGAATTCAATTTCTGCAGAATAAACAATATAAGTTTCATAGAAAAATAGAGAAAAGATATAAAAACAATCGTGACTGCCACCGTTTCCGAGCGTACTATAATATTTTGATTTGGATGGATGGTTCATAAAGTAGTCTAACACAGTTTTCAAAGGGATAATAAAGTTTCAAGATAAAAATAAATGAAGAACTCGCAATGATGGTTTCAAAATAGTCTTATCTCTGTTTCGCTTTATTTTGCGGTGTGTATCCAACGAATATAAAAGTACTAAAAAATATATAAAACGAAGATTTTTCTCTACAGCGTGAAATTAACGACTTCTTTATACATTTATCCTAAACTTTATACATTTATCCTTAGCTGTTAAAAATACGTTGGTATTATTAACTCTTGGTTTTGAATGTTCCAGTATACTAATTACATAAATTTTTATTTTTTAAAAATGAAGTAAAGGATCAGCATTTAATTTATAAAATTAGTTTGGAAAAGTAAAATTTATATTTTAGGGCTATTGACTTATTTCTTTGTCTTCTCTATTGTACTGAGTATAGTATGTAACTGTTTTTAATATGTAATAGTTTTGAAAAACATAATAAATACTACATATAGAATAAAAATATTAAGCAAGAAAAAATCTTGATTTTTCTGAAGATTTTTCAAACCTTTACGGAAGGTTGAAGACGCAGGGTGTATAAAAAACTGCCTTGATCAACACACTCTATTTGTATGTCAGTTGAAGTTTAAAGAAGTTTTGTTGGTACAAGACCAAAATACAAAACTACTGATTCTGAGAGGAATAGCGAAAATGTTAGACCTCTGTAGTGCCAGGAATTTTAAAATTATCTTTAAACTGTTTATCACATACTAAATAGTTTTTTCTAATTTTGACATATAAAGTGACATTTTTTGTAAGCGCAGCAAGTGTCAAAATGATCTACTTTACGCAACCAGTTGTATAATGTTGAAAATTGAGAAACTGGTTTCGAAAAATTCATTACGTCACCAGTTGCGAAAAGAAATCAAATAAAAATAAACCTTTTTTGGTTTTAAAATCAATAATATACATTATTATTAAAAGATTATATTAAAGAAGGACAGGTTGGCCTATAAAAATAGATTTTATTTAAACTTACAACCTAGTAATAATGTTGTTACGATCCTTATTTTCCATTGTAAATCAGCACAAAATAATTAAAACACAATATACGACAAAATAACCCACTTTTATAAAAGTAGGTCTTGTTATATTACCTCCCAAATAAAGTAGTTTGCTATGGTTTCTATTGGTTTTGTTATTTGCGGGATTAAAATTTTTTTAACCCTTGGGACTAAAATATTTTATTCCCAAGGGAGTAAAAGTGGCACTTCAGTCCCGTTTTAAATAAAGCTCAACTCAATAAAGGCATGTATAATTCAATTTTATCTATACGAGATCTCATCTGATGGTATTGTATCCATTTATGTAATTTTCTGTTATTGAAACTTCGTTAAAGTCTTCTGTATATTTAAAATGCAGCTCACTATGTAGGAATGTAACTTAAGAAGTTTAACAACATTGCGATATCCACTCCTCGGATTCTACACTTTAATGCATAACAAGGGATAGGCATGTTTTTAAAATAATATTTACACCAACAAGTTAGCGACTTTAACAAGGAAATTGTCGAGAAAACTGTTGAATATACATGAATACGCTTCAATAAAAGTAACCAACACAAAAATGATGTTCAAAATAACTTTTTTTTTGTTCAAAAATACATAACAAATGACGATTATCAGGTTTGTGTGCCTAGAGGTCTAGCTTTTCATCTGACAGCATCTCGGATAAATCATAATGGTCTAGACCAGGTTCGAAATGCAATTTGTAGGTCGCACAAGTGTTTAGTCACAAAATTAAAGCTTGAAAGCTTTAATAAATATACAAGCATTTTAATCATGTGTGACAGTGAAGCAACAACTCAGGTTCTCGATGCGGAAAGAATTATTTTGGAAATGAAAAAAAGATCTATGAAAAATATTTCTCGTAACTTCACTGAACCGTTATTAACGCAACCGTGACGGAAGCAAAAAGAAAACATGTGTCAGTAAATCGTTCATTGTATGGATAAAGTAGATTTTATATGTTCCCTGTAGCAGTTACATGCGTTCACGCATTTATGTAAAATGCGTTGGTATAAGAGAAAGATAAAAGTCGGAAAGTGTGTCGTATATTATTGCAGATACACGCCAAAATAGGTGAACTGTACTATAAGCATGAATCCTGTACATACGTATTTTGTAGTTTGTATACTTGTCTTACTTCGTTAGTACATTGTTGGAGGAGTGTAAGCGGATTATACAGACAACGTCTAATACAGCGGAATTAGTTTACCTAATCGATATTCCTTATTCATGTGCGGTCAAGGAGAAAATAGTTCATGAAGCAACATTAACACGTAGTTTATCTGTTTAGTAAAGTTTTGATTTCATTATTTTGAACGAGAGTTAGAAATTTGATTCACGATAACAGTAATTAAGAAGTTTTTAATAGGATAAAAAAAATATGTATTTTTTTCTATTCTATATAGGGTCGTCACTTTTTAATTGAAATAATTGATTACTATCTAGTAACACAAAGTTGGTTATAGTTATTAACGTTATAAGGCCGATAAATAGCAAATAACAGCCAAGGCCGTTATTTGCTGTTATCGGCCGTGTTTCGTTCAAGATTTTTCGTCATACTGCTACAAAAACAAAACACCTAATTTAAGAACAAATTTTATTAAACGTAATTCTTAAAAGATAGGTACGGAATAAAACAATTTATTCCTTATTGTAATTGATGTGGAAATTGAATTCGCAATTGGTGTTATTTGAAATCTGCAACCCGTCCCAAGGATATTTAGATTTTACAGAGGAAGATGTTTCTGAAGAATGTGAACTATTTGCAGTACTTGAAGATGCAATATTCTCCGGATTATTTGGAAAAAGTTGTTTTGTTATTTTCATTCTTTTAGAAACCGATTTTTCTATGTAAGTTTCCGCCACCGTTGATGATTCCCATCCTCCCAGTTCTTTTAATGACAGTAAGTCACCACCATTTTCTACGAGCATAGTTGCTGATGTTCTACGAAATGAATGTCCTGTATAAAGTTCGGGATTTTCAAGTTTTAAAAAGGTGGCAATTTTCTTAGGAACGCTTCCGATGGTATGTATGCCGACGACTTGCTGCACACATTTGCCATTCCTATAACCAACGAAAAATCTCTGATTTTTGAAACTAGGAGGACGCAGATTACTGTATTTCTTGTATAAACCATATGCATCAAATGGAAGTCCTGTTTTTGGGATAAGAAATTTTCTGTCTTTTTTATTCTTAGTATCTTTTAGTGATACAAGGATGTTTCGAAACTGTTAATGGTGAGAGACGTAAGTTCACTTCTCCTGCAAGCTCCTAGAATACCGAGCACTAACACAACCTTTTCCAGTAGCCAGGTATGATCATCCGCGTCCAGCAAAAATTTAAGTATATCATTTTCCGATAGAACCTTGGCTTTCTTTGGGGTATAACCTTCATTTTTGCGCCTCAGGAACAAGAATAGTTTACCGAATCTACAAACAAACATAATTTCGATGAGTATATAGTTAGTTCAATGTTGGCGGATAGTATAGTAATTTACCTTGATATGTCAATGTTTTCATGTATTCTTAACGCAAGTTTCAGCATTGATATTTTTGTCACAGTGATGTAGGAGAATACGTTTCAGACATTCCTTTTGCATAAGCTAGCAGTACTTCTTCACTTACACTATGTATGTTTTTATTCTGACGCCACTTCACGAAGTTGTCGTATTCCTGCTGATATATTTGTTGGGTTGTACTCGGAAATAAATTTTTGGTTGCCGCAGCTGCTTCTTCCAGTACATCGGAGGGAATATCGTTTTCGAAAATTTCTTCCATCTTTGATCTTTTCCGCTCTATAATCACTCAACAAGAAACAGTACTGTCAAACTTACAATGTTTGTATAGTATATTGATGTGGTTGCTAGGCAACTTTAGATTGTTGTGATTGTTGTAGGTGGTGCGCGGCCGTTATTTTATTTAACGGCCGGCGGCCGTTAAATGCACCTTTCCGATATCAATTTCGCTCATATTATGGTAAGATAATAGTACAGTATGACGAAAAAAGTTAAAGGGTCTTTCTTTTATATAAAGTTGTAACATATTAAATTTTTTAATCCAACGTGCAGGACCAACTTCTTTATTTGAATATGGAGTAGTATTGTTCCAATAGATCATTTTAATGAAAATTCAATACTGATGTAACAACATAATGTGATTAGTCAACATGTTGGACGATTTAGACATCATCAAGTAAATTTACTATAGACAGAGACCTGTCCAACTAACCGACGACAGTTTTGATAGAATTTGCCTGAAACCAATTGTTCTAAAACACATTTTAAAACATAGTATATTCAGAAAGGTGCCTGTGCTTGGTGCGCAGGTGATTTGATGTGGACGTCTGTAAACTAATGTCTACGGGACCATAGTCGCGTTCACTGAGTTGCATCAGCGCAAAACCACTCCAGGCCAATCAGTTTCTGGCACGTAGACATGCATATCTCGTCTTTGAATGGTAAAAAGACAAGATCGTTTTGGACTTCGAGAGAAGTCAGACGGGTCTCAACACAAAATTCGCAGGCAGTTAAATTTTGTAAATATATAAGTTCCCTGAGCAAAGATACTAAAATGATAAATAATAAATAATGTTAACCATAAGGCAGTATTAAGCCTATAGGTGTAGGTAAATAAAGTGAAGTGTAAATATGTAAAATTTAAAAGTTGCCGTGCAACGTATTGCACAATAAATTGTTTTTTACGAAGTTGCTGGAATTTCATTATCCGTATAAAAATATTTGCGGCTAGCACCGAAAGAAGACAGTCCATTTGATAAGCGAGCCGTACGGCTTTATTCATAATTTGTGTTGGATTCAACTTTTGGTAAGATACAAATCCAGCACCAATATTTTTTATTAGTCTGAAGATTAATTTGTACTAATATAATAATACTGAATGATTTAATTCAATAAAGTATTGTTGATTTACTGACCTATTTTATTTTTGGTTTAATTTTAATCATTTAATTGACAAATGATTGGCGTGTGAATAATAATATTACTGAAATAAACTTGCAATGCCAAGACCAAAAGTCGTGTGTGGCAGATAGAACGATTTTATTTTATGAATATAATAATGAGGAATAGAATGACACGTGATTATGCCAACTTTAGTGTTAAAAAATAGTGACAAGGACTAATATAGACCTCTTCATTAAACACAACCACGTTGTTAATAAGCATACAATAGATTTCTAAAAAAAATAATTTGTTATACTAAAAAATATATTTTATTATGTTATTATTTGATCAACCCATAAAAGCCATTAACACCGGCCGATATAGGAGAAACACTTTTTGGAAACGTTGAAAACAAAACTACATTAGATCTGTAGGCTGGTTTACGAGCTAGGAGGTGTCTATCAATTTAGGCGGATGCACAATGGGCCTATTGAGGCCTAAGTGCCATGAATTAACCCCCATTCCACACGTTACAAAAACAGACAGATGCCAAATATTAATTTTAATTTTATTGACTAGACTTTTTATTGTAAAATTAAACATTTAAAGAAATATGTTTCAATAAAAATAAAATTAGTTTATAAAATTCGTTGCTTATTTTCAATTAATGGATCGTTCAAAATACACTTTTTAATTTTTCATTATTTTCCAATGTCTTGTAAAACCTAAAATTTGAAACAAATATGAAAAAAGTTAGCAAATCATGTGTAATTATTAAAAAGATTTATGTCTACATCAAACTTTCGAAAAAGTTTTGGTGTTATTGTCTTTTTTCCACATAATATCTTTCATTGTTACAATTTTTTTAATTAGAGGGAAGCTTGTAATTTAAAGTAAATATCACCCTACCTAAGAAAATTTTGTTATATTGCAATTTTTACAAATATGTTTTCATAAGTAGTGCAATAAACAATAAACAAAATTGCATTCCATCCATATACAATAATTAACGGCAGAAATATAGTCCTTTCTGAACATTTAAGGGATTGTAAGGTGAGCCATTTAATTATTCAGTCATGCTCTAATCCTCCAGGTCCCTCTCTGTCTTATTTGGCCTTTGAGGTTCAACTTGTCCGATTATCGTACATAATTAAACCTCTTAAGACCAAACATATGTGACGACCATGGTGAAATCACTTTCTAGTATATTCCAGATATAACGAGATATTTCTAGTTTGGCGGAGGAGCATTGTGAAATCCACCAGAATTTTAAATTTGCATATAAATATTGGTGGAGGAACAACGTAGCAGTCATTATTATACAAATAGCTGTGAAGATAAATAGTGAACAATATAGAGACTTAAAAAAAATATACAGGGTGGCTCACGCTCAACGGGACGGAGCTTTATGGGAAAACGACCAAAGATATAACAAATTCGTTTGGGAGGAATACGTAGGTTACAGACGGCTACAATTTAAAATTTGTTAGATGTATACAGGATGTCCCACATAAGAGAAAAAATACAAAGTTATATTATTTTTATTGGAACACCCTGTTTTTTATTTTAGAATTAAAAACTACATCAAAAATAATGTCAGTTAACTCAAGGTTCCCTATTACTATTATTATTAGTTTTCGATTTATTTGAATTTTTAAGGAAAAAAAGTCTCCCAGAAATTAATTGTTTACTCTTGTTTGAATAATTTTTAATGAACTAATTTTTTTTTCATTTATGTGGGACATCCTGTATACATCTAACAAATTTTAAATTGTAGCCGTCTGTAACCTACGTATTCCTCCCAAACGAATTTTTTATATCTTTGGTCGTTTTCCCATAAAGCTCCGTCCCGTTGAGCGTGAGCCACCCTGTATAAATTAAAATAGTAATGTTATAAAATAAATAAGTGTTTAAATAAATTATTTACAAATAAACTGTTATTTAAAATAAGCAATAGTGTAAATAAATAGTGGACAAAAGTAGCTAAAAAAACTGTGTGATTTAGAAGTGGCTGAATTGCGTCGCGAATTAGAAGATCGTGATTTGAAGACTACAGGGAAGAAAGCACAGCTGACAAAACGGCTTAAAGAAGCAATGGAAAGCGAAGGTTTGGATCCGGAAACGTTTTTATTTTCGGATGATGCTTCTTCTATAATTTCTTCAATTTCTTCTGATATGAAAACCGAAATATCTTCAATGAAAACTGAAATTACTGCTGATGTTTCTTCTATAAAAAAATGATATCTGCTCCTTAGAAACTAAAGTTTCTTCTGATATTACTTCCTTAGAAAGTAAAGTTTCTTCAGACATTTCTTCCATAGATAGTAAAGTTTCTTCCTTAGAAGAAAACGTGTTTTCTGACATATCTTCTTTAAAAACCGAAATTCCTTCCGATTTGGAAAACAAAATCTCTTCTTTAAAAGATGAAATTTCTTCTAAAAAAAAAATGAAAACTCTGCTGATGTGAAAAACAAGATGTCTTCCGTTGAGGAGAAAATAATCTCTTCCGTCGAGGAGAAAATAAAAGAAATGGAAAAGAAGATAGAAGAAATGGAACACGTAGATCAAACCAAGAACGGTGAAATAAAGTGCCATGAGGTAGAGTCGAAGTTGAATTTAGAATTAAATAAGTCTTTAAATAAATTATTTACAAATAGACTGTTATTTAAAATAAACAAACATCACAGGATGTTGTAGAACATTGTAAAATGATAATTTATTGATGTTTATTTAAAACCTTTCAATTATCTGATGTCTACTATTTCAAATAAAGGCTTTTCCCTTCTTATTGCAGAACTATCCATTTATTTCTTTGATTTAATTTTTATTTTGCTACTGAAAATTTATGAAATTTACTTGTTTTTTTTTTAATAGTATTTTTAAAATTTACAACACAGCGACTCCGGTTGCTTATTATATTGTTTTTTACTAATTAAAAAAAATTATTTGATGAGTCAAAATTACAAAATATCTCCCAAATTGTGCGTAGCGTACACTAGTATGACTTTAACTTCCTCTGCCATGACTTCGCACGAAGCAAATACGTTTCAGTATGTAAATGACATTTGCCAACATCAATAATTTTACCAAAATCGATATAAAAAGATTCCAAAGTAATCTGAAAATTAAATTTATTTAATATAACTAGAAGTGGCTTAAAAAAATAGTTAATTTAAAACTCTTGAGTTAACCTTGTACCCATAAATATGTTTTTAAATATACTAGTAGAGATAACACGCAGATTACAGCAAGGTGCATTGGTTAAAAAAACTAAAATACCTGGCCAAAAGTAAGTACTTAAATATAAATATAAATATAAATATAAAATACTTTGTTTTAAAGGTTAATTAACCAGAGTGAATAATAAATGTCATTAAAATTGTGCGGTGACTTAAAAGTAAATGGATTACCTAAATATACCGCATCCCACTGTAGCCACTGCATTAAAAGTTTTTGGTTCACTTTTAAAGCTGTTAAAGAGAAGATAAAAATTTTTGAAACAAGAGATTTTTGTTTTTGAATCTTAATACCTTTTATGTATGTGTTTCGAAAAATTAAGCAAATAAGAGATTTATGTTTTTACTTCATTTTTCATAAAATTGCAGCAGAATATCTAAAATTTGAATCAAAGTAATTATTTCGACCGATTTTGGTCGCGGTATGTTCCACTGTTTTCGAAACGTATTATTATATTCTTAAAACCTAACTAAACACTACACTTCCTAGTTTATTAAGCCAGCACCTGTTAAGATATTTTCCACGCAAGATGTCGCCGGCTACATGTCTAATAAAGTTTTGAATTTAAAATATTACAAAATTGCATTAAAGTCATTACCAAGTAAATTTTTTACACCTGAGCATTTTTAAATGCTTTTGTTCAGGATGTTTCGCCAAGAACTTTCCAAATAAGTAATTATTTTAGTGGTATCCTGACTATTACTCGAAAGACAATTCACAGAATACTATTATTGACCTAATGGATAATTAAAATCTATAACCAATTCAGATTCTAAACATATTAACAAATGTTGTTCTACAAACTAGTAATCTGCCTCGATTTTAATTTAAAAATTAATTTCCATATTCAATTAGATACTATAAAAAAATTAAAACATGCAAAAATATTTGGCATAAAATTGCTTTTTTAATTATATTACGTGGACGTCTACCTAGCTCGACGTATATTTGCATTTCTTGCTCATCTTTTACATATTATAGAGCAAGCAGAGCTCGGAATCCAAATTTTATATTTAATAACTCTGTACCTCAAGCTAGATCGTTTATTAAATCATACAATCAAATATGAAAATGCACTTTTACCTACTTTTTAGTTGGAGGCTATGTACCTGATCTCCTGAATTTTTAATTTGCCGTAAAATGACTAGCAGGAATATTCATTTGTTTTTTGTGCAGTCAGTCTAAATTAATAAATAAAGGAAATTGCCATACATATAAGATAACGAGATATCAAACTTTTAGAAACTTAACATTGTATTGAGTATGAAGTATTGAGACGTGTCACTTTGTCAAATAATTGCAAAAAGTGGACAACGTTCTTAATTTTTCCTACTTTTGGGACAAAATTAATACAATTAATAACGTTTTCCTACGATCTCAAAGGAAAGTGGTACATATTGCTGTAGAATTCGAATTAGATTTCGCATTAATATAAAAAATATTTTTTTGGTTTAAAAATAAAATGTACACATCATCTGTCTTCTTGTTCTGTCTTCCTAATATTTTTTATTTAACTTTGATGTTTCTTCTTTCTTTCCCGTTTCCCTATCTACGGTGGTCAAGGCTCGATGGATCAGAATGCACCTCAAAGGACATCAACTTGATAAACTCTCAGAAATACCTTAAGTTCGTCCGCTTTCTTTATTGTTTAAATGTAAAATAGATGAAACAAAAAGTTACTAGATTTTGGCACATCGTAGATTAATAACATCATGTTATTATGGCAGGTGGCAGTTAACTAAATAATTTTGAATGGGTCAAATATGTAAAAATTTGTATATTTTGATATTTCAAAAGTTTTTATAAGTATTTAACAAAATGGGAAAACAATTTAGTGATCAATCAAAAACTTTAATCCTACACGTAGTTTCCTATTTTAAGAATCACAAATCTATTTGCAAGAGGAAAGAGGTACATTTAAATGGCTGCAAAGGCATTAAATATTTCACAGAAAACTATCTCTAGACTTAGTAAACCAACAAATTCTGATACAGAGTATGTGAAAATAATATCTAAAAAAGTAAGCCAAAGTAAAACAAAAGTAAATTCTTTATTAATAAGTAAGTTGAGGCAAGTTGTATATAAGATGTACGAAGGTGCGCAGCATGTAACAATAGGTTTGTTCCAACCCAAAAGAAAACCGTACATCGTAGTAAATAAAGTCCGTTCCATCCGAGAATTGACGATGCATTGTACCGTCCGGTTAGCGTTCCAACCAAACATGGGACCGTTCGAGAATCGGTTTCTGTACGGTCCTTTCGATACCAAACTAAAAGTTAGTATCGCTTGGGTTGACATGCGCACTGCGTACAATGAAACGAGCAAGGTCCGTCTTTTTTGTTTGGATTTGAATTAAATAATTGTTTTTTAGAATTTCTGCTTATGTTTGTTTTTGGATAGTACCTAATTTATGATGAAGAAGGTGATGCTTTTCTCTCAGACTTATCGTCTAGTGAAGAGGATTTAGAACTAAATAGACATAGAGATAAAAATGATAACTATTTAGGTAATTCCTACTTCCCGGCAACTGAAATTGTCAAACAGCATCGTTCTATACTGAAAGTGGTACATAAATTCGTTCCATCCCGGTAGAGTGTGATTCCATCCACAAGACAGTGCCAGGTTAGCGTTTGCGCATAACAAGCTAGTTGAACGATCCCGTGTACCGTTTCGAAACGGTACAAAACTCTTGGTTGGAACAAACCTAATGAAATCGTTACATAAACGATATTCGGAAGAAAGGCCTAATTTGAAATGTTCTGCAGGGTTAATTAATACATGGATTCGAAAAATTGGCTTTCGCTTTAAAAGAGGTAACAACAGTCAGGTTTTATTGTAACGAACATCAATTCAGTTAAACAAAAACGTCGTTTTTGAAAAAATTTAACAATAAGGTAGAGTTAGGTAAATTTAAGCCTGTAATTATGGATAAGACGTAGGTATATAGCAAGGGAAATGACAGAAAAATTGCCAACTTTGGTATTTTTATAATTTTATTTATTTTCCGTTAACCGGGGATCTCATAATTATTTTTCTGTAGCTTTCATCTGTTGTAATTAATTTTTTTTATGTGAAATATTCATTTTCTGTATGCATGAGTACCGATATCGAACACTAGTTGTTATACACATCAAATAATACTCAGAGCCATAGTCACTATGACCATCTCGGTTTGGAATTATTTCCTTTTTTACTGGTTGTTATAATTTTTTGAAAATAAATGTTGTTATTTATCCCTGTGTTTCTCTTATTACCGGATTTTAATCGTTTTCTTTCAGGGTACGAGGAATAAAGGTGATAAGTGTCTAAATTCTAATTTAGAGGCTACCTTGTTAGCAGTGACCGCCTGGAAATATTTTGACTTCACTCAGTTTATCTTGAGTGCACTCTGGTGAACTACAGGGTCGCAGAGCAAACTGTGTTAGCAAAACTGGCGCCCGAGCAACCCCTATTCTGTTTTTACCATCTTAGCGGCATACAGCTTTCCTGATACCGCCGAGATGAATCTCTGGCAAATCGTAGGCGATCGACTATGCATACGGCTGTTAGTCTTTTTTGTTACTGGTTTTCCCACATCAGAATCCGAATTATAGGCTCGGATTAGTACCGTGCCTTTAGAGCTTTTTGTTAAAATAATTCTCTTTATTTAAAAAAAAAACAAAATGCCATTGGCCTGGAGGCTTAATCTACTTGCTAGTTTCATTTCGTCAATCGTATATTTCAACTACTTCTCCAACCCTAAGAACAGTACCATACTTTGAAAATATATCCAGATATTCCTCCGGTTCCAGAATTATTTCTTTTTTTTAAATAGTCTTTTCAATATGCCCAAAATCCCTGTCTGTGGGCATAAAGGAGTGTCCTCTAACTGGGAATACCACTTTTTTTAATTTTAGTTTGTCTAGAAAACCAGTAACAACACAGATATGAGTAAGTTATTTATTTTCTGGCCTCCGCATCCATCACACATGAGCCGGATTGTATGAATGTCATCTCCAAAACCAGTCGGCTGAAGAATGTGATAAATGCAGGACGCAATCTCGTTCAAACCCTTCTTGTACTCGTTTTCGGTCCAACAGAAAGAAGTGACAGTAAACGGATATAAGTTACTTTTAAAAGTACCCTTTACAACGGTGAAATTGTAAATATAAAATTGCCTTAAATAATAAGCCTGTTGATATGGAATCGTAGGTAATACTAAGAGTAGTAGAGGATAGTGAGTGGATAGTGAGGACGAAACCTCCATTCACTGAATGTGTAGCACTCCAGAATCCAAGGAAATATCTAGGAGGATATCTCAAATAGAAGAGGGAGATTTACCTAACTTGAAGCCACTTCAAAGTCTACACTTCCTTGAGAAAATAGGATTGGAAGGGTCGTTATAGGCATTCAGACATTTTCTTAGTGCATTGGCGACAGAAGGGAGCACAATAGATCTTTTAGGTCGCAGTGTATTAACACCCCATTCTCAACATAACATAATATAGGTAATACTTGATTTTTCTGGCAGCAAACAAAAAAATTTCGATTCCTTCATCCCGTTCTCTTTAAAGGCAAAAAAATGCTTTAGATCTCAATGAATGTACCCTTTTCTGAATCATTAAGTTGGCTTTGACGTCCTTATCAGAGCAAGCTTTTATGTTCTCTGTTTACTGTAAGCATGTCGAACAAACATCGGTTCTAGGAAAACCAAAACCAAGGTTGTATTTTGTATTAAAAATATTCCTGAAATAGCTTTCTTTTACTGGAACGTTTTCATTTTCCTTCACATACATTCTCCACATTGACATTATATTTAAAGAAGAATCCAGGTATAGTCATTGGCTTTGTCCTCTGCAATAATGAGATTCAATTACATGAAATTTGTTGCATTCTTCTTCGCCTCCACGATTTTCCTTTGCAGGTTGAGAAGTTTGATCAAAGTTCTTTGTAACTGTGTCAATTCGTCCACGTGTTATATCCAAAACATCCATGAAAGCTTTCTTGCACACAGCCAACATTTTTTTTTTGTTTCGTCAAGATATAAAACCGTGTTTGAAATTTTTTTGAGACATTTTTAGAATTTTTCGGGAGTTTACGCTGTATTGGAAATGTTTTGCAATATTAAAGCAAACATTTTTTTTTGAAATATTTTTTTTTCTGTTTCATAAAATTTTTAATGAAACTGTCTTATTTCTCCCATTGTCAGTAAGGTACCTACATTGAAAAGCACCATATATCGGATAAATTGAAAGCGAAGGTGGACTATATCTAAAACTAATCCATCTTTGCAGGAAGATATACAAAAACCTTCTATCAAACTTACCTAAATTATTTGCTGAGTTCTTTTCCGTCATACGTTGTCTTTTTCTTGCTTTATTACTGGTTACTGGAGTAACGTTCACCTCCATTATTACTTTAAAAAACTAGTAAACAAACTTTACTTCTTCACGAATCACATGCAACTACTTTAGAAACGTAAAATCGGACTGGTTTTAGAGCGAAATATTATTGACAAGTCTGTACAGGAGTTTACACGCTTTGAAATAATTCAATACTAACAACAAAAACTCATTGGAGATTGTACACTTTGTTTTTTAAAGTCGGATTGGAGATTGTACGTCTAATTTTCTGCCGTCTAAATTCGTTGGATATTATCTGTTTTGAAAAGAAATTATTAATTATTTCGATTCAGGGCTACAAATTCTATGTAATGCGACATTTTATTTTTTATAAAATATGGAGATTGTACACTTTAAAACTATACCCCTCAAAAGTAAAGTGCCAATCCATAAACAACGGAAATGCACGAAACTTTCAAACAACCCCTGTGTATCATCTCTAACGCTTTATTTTTAAATTGTCCTAAAACGGCAGGACGAAGCGAGACGCGAACTAATGAAAACGAGCATTGGCTTTTTTTGTTGAATACTCTTTGAGGAAGTTATTAAGACCGGGAAACATCTGCCAAAATCTTTAAACCGCAGAACTAAGACAGATGTTGGATGTTGGAGGCGCCTTGCTCGCGCTCCTTAATTTAGAGACCTCTTTCTGAAGTGTGTTACAAATTTTGGGCCGGAGCACTGATAAATTTTGCGGTTTCCGGCATGTGGAAATAACAAAGTGGCCATTTAAACTCAAACGATGAAGTCGATATTTCACAGATACAGTCACTGTTTTAATTATTGGAAAGTATATTAATATGTAGTAGGCGAAAGGTACAAACAAACTTTAACCCTTTATGGCATAATATTGTTCTTAAACAGCACACTATAAATTATGGGATACGAATAAGTCAAAATGATTGTGAAACGGTTTTTACATGTTTGTTTCGAGCACGGTCTATAGTTGAAAGGGAAAAGTAGTGTAGTAATTTAATAAGAAGGACATTCATCAGGTAGAAACGTCATTATCGCATAATCCTCCAATGCTGATCTGTGACACTAGATTGACGTAATAAAAAATTTCGATGAATTTATTCATGTTTGAACCAATGGCATATATATTTTATATAGACTGTTCATCCATACGTAAATAAAACGAAGAAAATCGGGTCTAACTGAGAGATGTTTTCTTTTTGTCTAGTACATACAATGTTTGTGTTTTGTCTCAATTGTGAGTTCTCACTGGTAAACAAACCTTTTACGAAACCGGTTTAGAAGAAAGTTTAGTCTAGTTGAGATTTTGTTGTCATTGTCATTGCTCAGTCAAACATTATTAGTAGTACTGTTAACTTAAAAGAACTCATTTTGTAAGACTAAATACCTAATAATTTAATAAACTGTTTAAGTATTTTTTTATTAATTTATCACATTTCAGAGATTATAATAATTGTATATAAACAAAAATGTAAAATCCGTGAAAATTTTATTTATTAACTTATTATTAAAAAATAAAAGTACCTGAATAAGATAAACGAAGTAAAACACACTTTAATTACAAATAATAAAAAAATATATACACAACCCCTAACAATAATAAAGATGCACAAATTAAAATGTCCTCTAAAAATTCATTATCAAATTCAACTTGTTATCTACCTCATTATTTACTTCAAATCTGGGAGAAACAATGCAAAATACTTATTGTTCATGTGTAATTATTCCGTTTACTGTGCAAATATCTCCTTTTCTCAAGTTATTCATGAAAAATCACATTATCTCCATATACCTGCTTGGCAGATCTGAAAATATTAAATTATTTATTAAAGTGATGATTTTTTAGTATTTTCAACAGTACATTTTTATGGATTCCTACTTTTTTTCAATTTTTATTACATTTCTATGTTTCAAATTATTTCATAAAATATAAACATATTTGCGTTTTTATTATTTCAATTTAGCAATATTATCGTAGATTTATTCATCTAAATACTAGACATGTGTATAATAGTTGTAACAGATATTTACAAAAAGAAGTCATTCATAAACAAAAATGTACTTAAATTACAATTATTTACAATGGCATGTAGCAAGTAGGTAATCCTCGACCAAATAAAAATAGTATTACAGTAAATTCATGTACACTAACCTTCTAAAGAGTTTTAGATGTTATATAGTTTTAATTTTTGAGGTAGGCAAATTGTATGAACTTGTTTTATACAATGACAAATTTTATATTTCTCAGTTAATACATAATTATACTTTTAATTCTAATTATAGAAATAATACCAATAGCACAGTTTTAAACGTCACTCTCTTTCTCAAATTAGAGATTGGCCCTTGTTGCTTCAAAGAACAGATATATCGTCCCAATTTCAAGTGTTATATTTGTGGATATCAGTGAACGCTAATATATTATAAGAAAAATATATTATAAGAAAAATATATTTTTCTTATAGATATAAATGAGGTAAAGGATAAGGGTAAAATGTTTATTTTTGAAAAACTGTTACACTTCGACAACCATAATGACCTGAGACAAATATGTATTGGTCCATATAAACTGTAACTACTATTAAAACAAATTATAAATAAAGTGTTACATACTTTTCTCTCTTAACATGCTCAACTTTGGCACTTATAAACTGAGTATTGTTAAAAAATGTAATAATCATATCTTGGTTTACAATTTGTAAAATACTTGAATCAACTTTTATAAATCCAGCTGACAAACTCATATTAGTAATAAAATTAAACCAATTAGCAAAGACAAAAGAAATAAATCGAAAATTAAGAAAAAAGTATACAAAACAAACACGAATGTTAGGTTAGGTAGTCTAGGTGGTGTCAATTTTAAATGTCCCTAAGATGTGCGTTCACTTCGACATTCTGTGTGTCGGTTTGTTCGTTGGCTTGGTTCTGTATAACAAAAACAACTTCGACACAAGCTGATTGGTTTATTCCCGATGACGTACACTGAAAGAAATACGGTCTAATCATTACCAGAATTCTCGTACTCTTTATTTAACTGTTGTATACTATATGGGACAGCCAAACGAGCTGTTGCTGATATGGAACAAGAATTGCTAGAACCTTTCATAACCGTTAGTATACGGACTATAGACATAACACAACACGGTTTGTTAAAGGTTACTAATGCATTACTTATTGACAGTGAAATTGTCTTATTATTATTATTATTATTATTATTATTATACAATCGTTTAAATAAAAATAAGTGAACTACTCTATGAGAGGTATAAAAAATTCTTATAGCAGATATTATAATTTCTTACCTGAGGCTAATTTCGGATGTACTGATAATAAAACTAGCTTATGAAGTTTATAAGCTATTCTCATACGGATTATCATTCACTTATATTCTCATAATATCATAAAATACGACTGTTTATAAAATGTTCTCATAGTTATTATGAACTAGTTTTATAGTGGATAGGCGATTATAATATATTTAAAAGCTAACCAAAATACGTAAAAATTGATAATTTTAAGTCTTTGGTTTATTGTATAGCGGGCACAGCAATAAACGAATTTAAATAAATTTTTTGTTATTAGAAGATTGTGGGATGAACATTAATTTGCCATAGATTTATCATCAAAAAATTACTGATTGAAATAAAGAAATTTTACATTTGATAGATAATACAATTTTTTTATAGCAGCCCTTAAATTTTAAAATATAAATGTATAATAACCCACCATCTTAAAATTCAAAAATTATTAAAATTTGTTTATTGTTGTGCCCGCTAAACAATAAACTAAATTGTTTAAAATTGCCACTTTTTACTTATTTTGGCTAGCAGAACAATAAATTTGTTTTCCATTTCCTTTTATATGGTTTATTATTTAGATATAAAAAAAACAAAATTTTACCTAAAAACATTTATTTTACAATAATTATATTTTTATAAAACATAAAAATGCAAAAAATACTTTTTTTCCTAAAAAAAAATCTGATGTGTCCAACACATGACTTTCCTATCTAGTTATTATAGGCATTTTCCGGTTATTTTGTACAACCTATTGCAGCATCTCTATAAATGTTTAGAGGATAAACTAAATATATACATTTTACACATACATCTACCTCGAAACATTTTTTTATAGATATTCATTGAAAACGAAAATACAGAAAAATTTAAATTTAGCACTTTTCCATTACGGTCCATTTTAGAAAAATCATGTATAAACAAAAATTATAGAAATCGATATCGCAAACAACTTTTAGTTCAACAATTTTCATAAAAATCAGAATTTTGCACATTTTGTCAATTTTCTTCTCCAAACATAAATAACAGATATATTCCATAAAATATAAAAACGGCCTCCCATAAAGTACCCCCCCAGATGTTCCGACTTTGTCCAAAATCTAATCATTTCACGTCAGGCCGAAATAAACCTTAAGTTTAAAATTTAATGTTTTTTCCTTTATCCGTTTTTGAGTTTTCTTCAAATTTACACATTTTCTCAAATATCTCGAATACGGTCCATTTTAGAGAAATTATGTATAGGACAAAAATTATAGAGAATTATATTACAAACAACTTTTATTTGAACAATTTTTAAAAAAAAATATTTTTTTTTACATTTTGTCAAATTTCTCGAATACGGACCATTTTAAGAAAATTTTGCATAAAACAAAAATTATAGATAATTATATTAGAAGTAACTTTTATTTAAAGAATTTTCTTCTCCAAACGTAAATAACAGATATATTCCATAAAATATAAAAATGACCACTCATAAAGTACCCCCCCAGATGTTCCGACTCTGCCCAAAATCTAATCAGCTCATTGGACGCTGAAACAAAGCTTAAGTTTAAAATTTGGTGTTTTTCTGTGTATCGGTTCATGAGTTATGCGTTATACAGACACACACACACACACACACACACACACACACACACACACACATACACACACACACATACACACACACACACACACACACACACACACACACACACAGACACACAGACACACAGACACACACACACACACACACACACACACACACACACACACACACACACACACACACACACACACACACACACACACACACACACACACACACACACACACACACACACACACACACACACACACACACACACACACACACACACACACACACACACACACACACACACACACACACACAGACATCATCGCGAAAATAGTCAAAACGGATTCAGGGGACCTCAAAACGTAAAAATCCGTCGAAAACTCGAGGTCGAAAAAAATCATGATTCCTATACTTTCCTTATATCTGTATACAGATAGGAAAGTAATAATATTGGGAAAAAAGTCATTCTTTATAAAAAGTCGAGCATGGTCTAAAACTTAAAATACAACCATCAGATATCAAATTTAATCAGTCGTATAAAGAATAAAGGTACTTTACTCTTGAGTAAAACTCATATTTTTTGACAAACCTCGTATACCACTAAAAAAATTTGATATTTGATGACTGTATTCTAGGTTTTAGATAATGCAGAACTTTTTATGAGGAATAACTTTTTTTCCTAAAATTAATAATAAAAAAGTTTTCCATAAGATTCCAACCTAGGGGGACATACTGTATATTAAATTTAAAATATGACCTAATATACAAACGTTTAACATTGGCAGCAACCAATAATATTAAATTATGACTTTTTATTATGCATGTAATTAAAAATACCATATTATCACTGGATAGCAAATAAAAAAAATTCTTGAGGCAGTAATTTCTTAGACTGATGTCACCACTTTCTAATGAGACAAAATAAAACGTTTTTATTTCACTATTTAAAATACATTTTCATGTGCGTAGAAGAAAATGAAAAAACATAAACACTTTCTGTTTTAGCTCAGAAAGTGGTGACGTCAGTGTAAAGTACCGCTGCCTCAATAATAGTCTCTAAATTAGCTTCCATGTTACACAAGATCACGAGAAAAACACTGGCTCATGTACCTAACTAAAACTAACCTAAAACTAACACACGTGCACACACGACGCTAAGACAAAAGACTACAAATTGTCGCCAACAATTAATAAGTTAGTGGCGTAGCGGGTCCCCACCACCAAAAATCTGTATGTTTCTGGTAATGACAACAGAAAGGGTGTTATGGAATATAAAACGGGATCACTGAGATTATAATGCGTTTTAGAGTGATAATAGATATCAGCAATGGAATTCTCATCTTTCTTTCTCGGGATATGTTGAGAAGCTCACTATTCGCTAGAAAATAATCGATTCTTTATGTTAAATGGACTTGGGTATCGATCGAGACGTGAAAATAAGAATGGTGTTTTATGTTTTATGGTTATGTCATGTCATTAAATGGTGTTTTTGGTTAGAAAATGTTTCGTTTAAAATATTTTATTTAATAATTAAGCTAATGTATAAAATTTTTGTCATCTCTATTAAAATAGACGTTTAGAATACATATTAAGTTATTTTAAAATATAGTAAAATGAGGGAAAGACACTTGTGTGCCTCAATGCAACCCAGGAATAATTATTTCATAAAAAAATGGCATTCTGTTACATTTCACCGGTTTCCTAAAACCGGTAGATGTAAGGTAATTTTGTAAAATAAAAGTGGAAAATCTGAACTTGTGGATGCAAGAAGAGTATGCTTCAAAATTTGAAAATAGGGAAGCAAATTTTATGAAAGGAAAGTTTGTTCTCAGCATTTTTAAGATTTATAGGTACTTATAAAGGTAATACTTAGGTATTTTTTCATTTAATGTTTCTATTTAATTTTTTTATGTTGCAGCTGCCAACACTCAAATAAAAAGAAACTCGCCTTTAAAACTGCCAATTGTTAAGGAACATTCTTATGACTCTGGTCCATCTACTTCAAAATCTAACAAAGACTAATTAAAATAACTCAAAATAAAACAAATTCACAATCAGTATGAATGTAATAATTAGAACACACAAGGGTTAGTTAATGAGAATGATCTGTTTCAAGATAAACTAGTAACTCTCCCGAACAAGATATAGAAGGTGCAAATTAATATTTTGCAGTTAATAAAAAGTGTTGACAGTAGTAAATATACAGTGTAAATATAGAAACTCTTTCCATTACAACTATTATACACATGTCTAGTATTTACATGAATAAATCTACCATATTGCATGCTCGAAGCATATTGCTAAATTGGAATAATAAAAACACAAATATGTTTTTATTTTATGAAATAATTTGGAACATAGAAAAGTAATAAATATTGAAATAAATAGAATTTATAAAAATATACTCTTGAAAATGCTAAAAAAATCATCACTTCATTAAATATTTTATTAATTTTAGATCTGCTAAGCAAGTATATGGAGATAATTCGATTTTCCATGAACTTTTGAGAAAAGGAGATATTTGCACAGTAATCAGAATAATTACACATGAACATAATGTATTTTGCACTGTTTATGAATCTTTAGAGAAACGTTTAATTTGTTCAACTACATTATTATTAGAACTTGTATGTATTTTTTATTAATGGACCCGTTCACTTTCATTTTTGTATGTGAATTAATTATATATTTATAAAGATATTAAACTCTTTTGTCTGGTGGTACTTTTCCCGTTAAGATATTTTTGATAGAAGTAAGGGAATTCCCATAAAATTCTTTCAGTGACTCATTGCGTCAGAAAATCCCTAATTCCGTTCACGTCTCGTATCGGTTATGCTTAAAAAAGGCGGGGTTGTCGGAAGTATCCCTAATATACCATTTCTGCATTTATATATGTAATTTAAATAGTAAAATTCCATTATTTTTCTAAAAATCATGGACTTATATTTTCAGATTTAAAGCTGGGAGCTTATTTTTTACTTTTTGATTAAAACAATTATTATTACTCAGGCTGAAAATTAACCAGACCATAATCAAAAAGTAGAAATTTAAATTGCAATATTTATCTGGTAAACGTGGCAACGTTGCAATTATTTCTAGAAGTGTTTGTAGACAACACTATTTAGAAGTACTTACAACGTTGTCACGTTTACCAGATACATTTTCCCAAATAAAATTTCGATCTGGTAATATTCAGCTTGAATAATACTAATTGTTTTTATTAAAATTTAAAAAAGGTAAAGCTTCCAGCTTTATCTGAAAATATATACACATTATTTTTAAAAAATAATATATTTTTATCATGTAAATTTCTTTAATAAATGCAGAAGAGGAATGGTGGTGCAATGATACATCCGACAACCCCGCCCTTTTAACTATTAACCGATACGAGATCTGAAGGGAATTAGGGGTTTTCTGACGCAATGAGTCACTGAAAGAATTTTATGGGAATTCCCTCACTTCTAGCAAAAATATCTTAACGGAAAAAGTACCACCAGACAAAAGAGTTTAATATCTTTATAAATTTATAATTAATTCACATTCAAAAATGAAAGTGAACGGGCCCATTGTAAATAAAGTGTTTTTTACTTCATTTATCTTATTCAGGTACTTTTATTTTTTAATAATGGGTAAATAATATTTTCACAGATTTTACATTTTTGTTTGTATACATTTATTATAATCCCTGAAATAATGTGATAAATTAATTTAAAAAACAAACAGTTTATTAAGTATTTAGTCTGACAAAATGAGTTCTTTTAATTCACACAGAAATGTAAAAGGTTTATGTAAGCTACACTTTCCTTCTCATAAATATGATTGAGGATTTTAAAAACACTGTTGGACAATCCTAAATATACCTTTAGTTTATTTTCAATTATTTTGAGAGTTCATTGGTCTTGAATAGTCTGCTCATTATTATTGAATCAAATATTAAAGATGTTTCTTCTGATTCAGACAAAACTTTACTATCTTCAAAACTTTCAGGAGGTTCCGAAGGAGGGTTTTAGGTTATACACCTTCGAACTTATAGTAGTCCCATTTTAAATTTCCTGAAGGAGGCAATGTCACAAATTGCTACTGCCTCTTGAAGATCTGGTGTATTTTTATTAAATAGAGATAAAAACGCCTCTAGTAGGTTATTTTCCAGTCAACTTTTTAGAAGACATTTTTTTGTTTTCTGTTTTTCTTTTTTTGGTAGAATCAGTGAGCTGGCTCTTGTGTGGTGAATAACAAGAACTTTGCAGACATTTGTGTGGTACTGCCCACTTATATGTAAAGGTTTATCCATCATTTAAAAAATGAACAGTTTTCAAAATCATCTGGTATCTAAAAAACAAAAAAAAAACATCGTTACTACAATGGTAGATAATTGAAGTCTAATAAATTACAATAAAACATTTTCGTTTTAATAAAGAGTATAGATACAAACCTTAAAATAATTTAGCCGTTGCTTGAAGCTTTTCTGTGTAATAATAATAATTTCCTTCTTTTCATATTTTTGGCAACACTAATAAATATTTTTAATAATAAATGTAAATCATTATCACAGCTTGGGAGGAAACATTTTTTCATACTCATATTATTTTATAAAAACGAAAATTAAAAATCGATTTTCGGCACCTAAAGATGAAGCGAGTGCAACAGACATTTAAGATCGATATATTTCCCTTCTCGATATCCGAGATAGGAATCGCAAAATCTTTCTCGTTACAACACGAGCCGAGTACGAAAGATGAGAATCCCACTGCAGATTGTATAAAACTGAATCTGCTGGTTATAAGTCATTCAGTCGGCGCTATAAGAATTTTTGTTTTCGAGTATGCTACCGCGGTAATGAAATAAAAAATATAGGGATTAATTGATTGATTTACTATAGTAGTAAGATATTGCTTACTCTCTATCAATATTCCTATAAATATTATGATACTTAGTCTGGCAAAACCGCTGCATTAATCTATTTCTTTCTGTGTACATATTTTAAATTTAAATTGGTTTTAATTAAGAAAGCTTTTTTAACAAATTGCTTATTTAGAATAACTTGTATAGCGACTATCTATTACAATATAATTTATAAAACAGCATGTCTCACATGTGAACATGGCCCATTGTTCCATACTAAGTAGAAAGTGGAGAAAATACGATGAAATTAAAATAATAAATAATCTTGGCTGCAGGATTACCTTCATTATATGGTAGTTAACAATACTGCTTGCTGATTATATAAAGTAGGATCAGTAGCCAGTACTTAATTTTAACTGTAGGTGTTACCAGGTTGTCGCTTTAACTTCCAAAATCACTTTATCAGCGCTTCCTTTACTACTGTCCTCGTTGTAAACTATACTAATTAAAATCGATTTTTTGATTAAGTTTTGCATCTTAACAATTTTATAAACTTGCCTAGGAAATTACGTGTTTCCTTCCCCAATTAGGATAAAAGAATTTAGCGAACCATTTAAGCCTGTTATCGCGTCTTTTCGAGCGAAAAATAAAGAATATTTCAGCGAGTTATAAATTAACTAAAGTTTGTTCGTTTGTACATAGTTCTGCGTGTTTACCACGAGAAGGAGGGTTAGTGATAAATCTCTAAAAGTCCGAATTATATATTAAATTGTCTGCAGACAGGTTCCTGTAGGATTTACAGGTAAAAAGTACGAATAGATTAGTCTAAATACGTTGAAATGGTTTAATTTTCTCAGAGTAAAGTAATTAGATTTAAAATAAACACACCTTTTTATTTATTTCATTCATATTATTTTAATAAGTACCTGCTCTATTATGTATTACATAAAATAGGTATATAAAAAGTAGATTTTTTATTTTAATTATTTTTAAAGTAATTTGATCAACCGATACAGTGTTGCCAATCGATACATTATGTACTTATATTTAAATATAAAGTCAATGTCAGAAGCTGTCAATGAGAGTAACTATAAATTTTGAATTGTCACATAATTATATATAATTTACAAGTATAACAAATTAAATTAACAATAAATAATGTTAATTTGAAATAATATTCACATAATTGAATAAATATTCTTTGATAACCAGAAATTAGATACCGAATCAAATATTATTTTGAAAGATTTAAACATTTATTTGAATTTACCTTAAAAAAAAGAAATAATTTTTTTTTGTAACTAAGGAGTTGTTTATAGAAGAGGTCGGTAGAACAATCTAAAAATAAAAATTTAATAATTTTTCTATAAAATATTGTAACAAATAGTTAATTAAACTTTTAAACTTGTTATTGCAAAGAAAGGCTAATTTTCAATAAAAATTTTGAAAAATACCATTCACGTTTAAAGAAAACATACATTTTTCCAAGATGGCAATTGTGCAATTTTTAATGATAAATTTATAAAGATCTGTTATCTATAGAATAGTTAATGTTAATTATTATGAAACCAATCATTGATCCTAATAATAAGGTCATTAGATTTTAAAATTTAACTTATGCAGATATATCTATATAAAAGAATAACATATGAGTGCAATAGAATATGATTGAGTCAAAAAACTAACTAACATAATTTGCCATAAATATTACTATTAAAATTAGCTTTTAAATGAAGTGTCAAACTTTACAAAACGTAACAGTTTTTTGTCCCGCTAGAGGCCGCTAAAATAAAAAGAAACGTGATGAACATTCATATTGCAAAATTCTGCAAAATATTGCTTATTCAGATTTGTACATTTATGCAATGTCTAGTTCTTTGGACTGTAGAAATCAGGTTGTTGTTGCATACATAAATTTTACATTTTTGATGTGTCACACAATCAATTACCTCTGAAATTGAGACAATTGGAATTGGGTGTTTCAGAGATTATCCAATCACTGTTAATAGTACATTACATAACAAGTGTGGAAACTGATACATTACGCACTGGTGCGGAAACGTAACGAGTGCAAGGAATACATTTTTCAACGAGTTATCTACACTATTTTTCCTACGACCCCAACATTTTTAATCTTCATAAATTTTTAATTTTATTAAATAATGATTATTTTATAAATCTTATAAAATAATTATTAGACATGTATAATTTTAGGGTTTAAAATAAAGTTTTAGAATTTTAAAAAAATATTGTTTATTGAACTTTTATTAAAAATAAATCTACCTACAAATAGTTAACAAATTCACACTAGTCGATATTTAACAATTTAATTATATTACTATAAAATCTATTTCTAACCTTAAAACTAAAAAAATAAACATAGCATTTTTTAATTTTTGTCATGTGATCCATAAAAATTAAATGTAAAATGACTATTGGGACAGTTGTGAAAATTTAATGGTGTTTGAGAAACATTATGTGATAATAAAGTATTTTGTATATTTTTTTCAACGTTTAAGTCGAGCAATTCTGTACTATTTTCTATATTATTTGAGTATGTTTCCTCTAAAACCAGATTTTTTTCTGTTTCTGTTGAAGTTGAAGGACCTGTTATTGCCCCAACTATTTTCTCTGATATTTTCATTTATTTTGCTATTGATTTTTCGATGTAACCTTCTGCAACATTTGAAGACTTCCAACCTCTATGCCGCTTCAAAGAGGTTATGTCTTCACCTGAGACAACTAGTATTGTTGCAGACGATCGTCTAAAACAATGCCCAGTATACAAATTTGTGTTTTTAATTTTAAAAATTTTGCTACTTCTTGTGGTGCACTTCCAATTTTATTTATTTCGACTATTTGTCTGGTGCATCTTGTTTTTTGATAATTTACAAAATACTGTTTTTCATTCATTGTTGGCCTTAAATTAAAGTATTTTTTAAATATCCCATTAAAACTGCCAGTAATTGTAAATTTTCCAATTGCTTTGTTTTTGGTATTTTTCAACGTAATTTTTGCTGCACTTCCCAAGTCATTTATATCATCAACAGTTAGTTGTGTTAGTTCCTGTTTACGACACGCACCTGATATTCCTATAACTAGCACTACCTTAAATATAGATTGAAAAGATAGTACAAAATATAACTTACTTTTGTAAAAAGGTAATCTTTGTCCGGTGCTTCAACTAGAAATTTATTACTTTCTTGAGGAGTTAGTACTTTTGCTTTTTTTGGCATATAACCATTATTTGTTCGTTTAAGATAGGCCTTCAACATTAAATACATACTGACGTCTACGTTATGGTTAATATATAAGGTACTCCGAAGCATAGAGTATTGTGTCCATAAAGTTGTTGGTTGATCTTTTTTGGACAATTGGTCAATATATGTTTGTAATATATTTTCATAAAAAGAAGTCTTAAGGCCGTTGTCTATTTTCTATTGCATAAATTGGTTGTAAGCATTGATGTACCTATCTTTTGATTTTTCTGGCAATAACTTTAACGACGTAATTTAAGTAGCTGCCGATATCTCTGGCGAAGTACATTCCATCGAATATTCGCCTTCACTTTCGAAATTTTCCATAATTTTTAAACACACACTACTATGTTTAACAGGAAGAATACATGTAGCACACTTTTTGTATTAAATTTGAAGTTTTTTGGTCTAGGTAATCATAGCATACTTAGATGTAATTTTTAAGTATAACTTACCTCAATGTCGGGTCGCGGTCGGTTTATTTATCCCATTTTTACTTAAATTTTCATACAAAAAGCGCCACTTATTGAGAAGTTTCGAAATAATTTTTATAAACACATTAACAATTTAAAACATAACCTAAACATATTTCTAAATAGTATTTATTTACATTATCACTAATCAGCTGAAATCGACTGTATAACTGGTTGCATAGTTTTAGTTTATGAGGAGCTGACAAAACTTTCGTGTACTTTTTAGATACACAAATAAGTAATTTAAAAAGTAAATAATTATTTCTTGCAAAATCTAATAATCTTTTGAACAAATAGAATAAACCAAAATAATTTATTGAGATAGATTATTAATTTTTTATGCATTATTATGACTTAATTAAATCGTTACTGTGCGTTTTTAAAAAATATCACACACGTGTGTAAAATATCTTCTTTTTTTCGTCTTTTATCGATCGCGTATGATATTTGGCATTTTTAAAGTGCATAGTGCATTAACTGACATTTTCATAGGGCTCGTAGGAAAAATATTTGTCCGCCTACCTTTATCCAAAGTATACATTTCCTGGCCTCATTGCAGGGAGCAAAGTCGTACATTTCCTCCCTAGGTTTTGAAATCGAGAGTTCATTTGTTGTAAAATATTATCAAAAATTTGGGCATATAATCGACGATAGGAGGTCTCTCTGTCGCCGACATTATCAATTCTAATTCTCTTTCTTTCAGGTTTTAAGCCAATGTTTTGAGTCATATTCCAAAAGTGTTTAAACTGATCTTTTTTATTCATTTTATTTTTAAAATCATGATTTTGTTTAATGCAAAAGCCAATGGCATTTGACTTTGTAAAATGTCGAATAAAATATCAGTAAAAGGGAAAATCTCTGCAAAAATGTTGAGCAAAAAATTGAAATCAAAGTTTTGTTTGAATCAATGCAAATACCCTTTAGCGGCAGTAACAGTTTTAGCATCCCATGTTTCTTTATTGTCTCAAACGTCTTTAAAAAAGTGTATCAAAGAATCACGGTATTGAAACACTGTTTGCACTAAACGTCCATTGTAGTTCAATCGCGTCGGAGCAACTTTTTGAAACCTTGTTTGAACATGGATGTCCAAAGCGCGAGTTCTTTTCGATGACTTTGAAAAGAAGGAAGCCAAACCACTAAACGTCGAAAATAAAACTTTGCAAGCTTTAATATTATCCATGCTTCGTGAAAAAACCAAATTAAGTCTATGTGCTATACAGTGAACGAAAATTGCATGTTTAAATTTCTCTTTCACTTTAGCTTGAAGGCCTCCTAAATGGCCAGCCATTACGGCAGCACCATCGTAGCTCTGAGCAACAAGCTTAAAACCACATTCTAAACTTGAAATAATGTCACAAACAATTTGAAACAATGCATCTGCAATTGTTTCGCTAGGTCGTCCAAAAATCCTAAGAATCGCTCTTGAGGAATGCCACCCAATACATATCGCACAACAATGGATAATTGATAATTTGCTATAATATCTGTGTTTCATCAAGCGCAATTGATAAGAAGGGTGCTTTTTTAATTTCATTTTTATTGTGATCCATCACAACGTCGGCAGTGCATTTAATTAAATCATTTTGGATTCTGTTTGAGGTACCTCGGAAAGTCGTCGAATCAATAGGGTATCATCGTATTTTGTTAAAAAAACTTAGAAGATCCATGTAATTTCCTCGATTGGCGGATCCACTTGCTTCATTGTGACCCCTAAAACTTAGTTCATGCTCTCCCGGGAAACAAGTTACATCTATTTATCGTTGTAAGACGTCCCTATTTTTTTACCCTTTCATTGTGAATTTTGTTGCTTATTTTTAAATGATTGTCCAAACTATGTTCAATGCGATAGATCCCGAAAGAAAAACAACTACGAAAAACAAACCGAAATATATCTGAAGTCTACGATTTTCCTTCCACGTCGAATTGCAATATGCGTAAAGCGACGTAAAAATCGCTGCTTCTCGACCGTATTTTACGTGTACAAACAGACTGACTACTGTCGCTGCAAAGTAGGGTCAATAACACGAAGCGAAATCAATTGGAAGATGAGCCGGCTTTTTCAAGAAGCGCTTCCGCCGACGGACTCAAAGTATATGGTGTGGTGTGTGCGTTTACACAGTTAATTTTCTCATGGGTGGTGCGTGCGTTTATACATTACACCAATAAATTGTTAGTACATTTACGAAGTTTACGAAATATTTCAGAGAAAACATAGTACCTAATTTAATATTAATTTCTATGCATTGTAAACTGAAAAATATTTATTTTTACAAGGAGTCCTATTACGGCCTTGAGTTCGCTTCTGCTAAGGTTTAGCAGTTCATTTTGTCTGTTCGTGGATGGCTCTAAAGTGTTCTCTATTTATTTGTTCCTTTAACACCCATTTAACGTGTTGGTATGAGATACCACATGTGGGTTCTGGTCCAATAAGAGTTTTTCCTCACTTTTCCTTGCTAGGAGGTCTGCTTTCTCGTTTCCAAACACTTCCTCATGTCCTGGCACCCATTCAAGTGTATTCTGCCAAGGCCTGGAGGGACTATCGGCAATCAAGTATTGATTTAGATTGAACTTCTACCCTTTTTAGTGCTTTAAGGGCTGCCTGACTGTCTGTTATAATAAAGACCTTCGTATATTTAAAAGAGTCATTTAGCATGACTTTGGCGCAGGCATTTATTGCTGTTACTTCAGCCTGGAAGACTATTGTCAGTGACCCCAGGTTCAGACTAATTGTCCTTCCTGAGTTCACATGGCAGATCCCAGCTCCTGTGCTGTTTTTCATTTTTGAACCGTCTGTATACCAGATTGATTCGTTTTGTTTTTCCCTATTTATAACTTAATAGTTCCACAGATACACTATCTTTGCTATCTCAGTTTAATTTTCACATCCCACGAATTACGTCTAAGTCAAATATTATAACATTTCATATTCCTGTATTAAATTCACAAAATCACTTTCACAGTCCTTAACTATATATAGTATTTAGATATGTAAATCAGTATTCAATTGATATTTTTCTCTTCTTAAAATTTAGTTAAAAAAGTATTTTCTAATTTTATATATTTTAACATAATATATGTATACCTGATCCTGTAGCTAGGCTCATAAAGCCTTTTAGATGTATAAAAAATAAATGAATAAATAAATAAAAAACATGCTGTATCTTAGCAAGGATGCACCTGTCGATTGGAAAATAAATTAATTCAAAGACTAATAAATTTGCTTGTATTATGCATTTCATTAGATTATAACTAGATTCCATAATTTTTAAACACTAGCGATTTTAAATAAAACTCGACTTAGAACGTAATTTAAGTTTTAATCAAATAGCAGAGCAATTTTTCAAACGCTTGACGACCCACTTGGCAAACTCTTAAATTACATGCTAAACGGGCATAAGAGGTATGAATATAAATAATACATTATATCAGTCATCTTTTCCTGATTTATTTCCGAAATCTGAATGTGACCTCGGGTCATTTACATTTTCTTTTTGACAGAGCCGGGCGCAGGTTATTTTTTTTCCAAATCTTATATTTAGTAATAATAATAAATGTCTTACTTTTACAATATTTTATAACATAAGTTACATATTGTACTAGTATGTAAATTATAATCTGATTTTTAGTCCTGAAAATGTGTAATTGATAATAATCGAACCAAAAAATACTAATTATACAAACTTTTGTGTCTTTCTGTTTGTTGAATTTCTCCTTTCTCTCTTTTCTTCTACTTTATTCTGGCCTACATGATTTTCAGTCTCTATAATTTTCTGCATGAATCATAACATTTCCATAACAACTTCCCAGGTCCCTTGATTTATATTTTATATTTTATTTTAGAAACTTCATTACCCCAGTAGCATCCAGTTATAATAAATTTGATAACAAACATTAAAATAAATAATTATTACGTCATACAAATAATAAATCATTGCAAGATTGTAAACTACATGGTTCTATCGTATACTTACCATCATAACACTTACTTGTGGCTTCTTCGATTTGTGCACCTGGGTTTTAGCCATTTTACTTTCCACCTTCTCTTTGATGAATTTAGTATAAAAACTATCACCAATAAATTCTGAATTAAAATCACCCACTAACACAAATCTATTCACTTTAAAAACAATATTGTCGCAAATGGCTTCAAACCCTTCTAGAAATTTTACGTCTGAACTCGATGGTGAGTGATAAACACATCTGGACATCTCACAAAGCGAGCACTAAATATAAGTGTAAAAGATGTAAATATAATAGGCTTGGTTGCGAGAAGATGTCCACAGGGAGGGGTACTATCACCTCTAATGTGGTCCTAGACACCATCACCAGCCACCTCAATAATGACAGTCTCTAGACAATATCGTATCCAGATGACCTGGTCATTCTGGAAACAGGGAATTTTAAGAACATTTTCTGTGAAAAAACACAAGTAGCTCTCAAAATTATTGAACAGTGGTGTAAAGATTAATCACTGTCGATTAATCCCAAGATTACAGAAATGGTCCTTTTCAAAAGAAAAATGATAAAAATACAACTAAAACCTTTAGAGCTTCTAAACACAAAACCAAACTTTGCATTAAAGGGGAAGTGCCTAGGTCTCACCTTTGACAGCAAGTTAATATTGAACTCACATCTAGAAAACAAAGTAAAAAAGCATACATTGTCTATGAACAATGAAGTCGAACCGTGGGGAGCACGGGTTTCTCCCCCAGTGTCGTCGCACGAACTTACATGGTCATTATAAGACCTATGCTAACATACGGTGTAGTTGTCTGGGTATCGCTAAACCACAAAAATTTACAGCTATCCGCAAACTAGAACAAATTCAAAGAACAGCATATCTCAACATAACAAAAGCCACGATAACTACACCAGCCAGAGTCAAGGAAGTCATTCTTAGTTTCACAGACGGTTCTAAAATAAAGCAATGATTAGGATGTAAAATATATTTCTGATCATTAAACCTAATAATTAAATGGACTGTGAGTAATAGTACCAGTGTAGTTAAAACCGGGCTTGCGGAAGTTACTAGAAACAATAAGTGATAATTGTTTCTAGATAGAAAGCAAGCACTACTTACCCTGGACAGATCACGAATTTACTCAGGGTTACGAAGCATTGACCGAAGTATCCATCCACAATGTGGTGGCCTTAAGATGCTTCAAAGGTCATTCGACATCAAAAGTTAACCGTTTTGCTGATTCACGAACAAAGAAGGCTGCCAACTAAATATTTTTGGACTTGGCCCATCTATTGAACTGACAATATCGGTAGTCAAATTCAAGGAAATTAAAAAAAAATTCCTTGTGAAATTCCAGGAAAGGTGGTATAAAACAAGGAGCTACAGAGGTGCTAGGGAGCTTTAGTTATCCTGACAATACTACAACAAACAAATACTTGACCATGACTAGACAGACTCTGCGCCTAATCACATGCATTCTGACTGATCATTGCCAAGTTCGAAAGCATCTGTATTGCATGGGGTTGTCAGAATACACATTCTGCAGGGTGTGCAAACAAGAAAATGGGATCATCGATCATATCATCTACGATTGACCAACGCTCTCATTTATTAGAAGATTTATGTTCGGCAAGAATTGGCTAATACCGGCCGATAGTTAAGGAATACCTACACCACTGGTAGCTTTCACTTTCATTCTACCTGATAAGAACCGGCATACTGATGTGTCAGAGATTCCCGATATTTATCTGTGAAGTGCATTATTGTTAGATAAAGACTGATATTTTGTTGAATATTATTTTTATCATAACTTATCTCTATTAATATTACTAACTCGTATTTTTACCAGCATTTATCTTTTATATCTTAGTATTTTTCCAACGCATTATTATAAAAACCTAATGTACGTTGATATCACGTTCTTATTTTGTAACCTGCTATTCTGGAATAAAGTTGTTCTCTAGTTTATGAGTTATTCAAAATAATTAACCAAAAACCTTAAAAATATATATAATTCGATATAAGAGAAGCACCTCATGGTGACCACAACCACAACCACAATAAATCTGTAGGCTGGCTCAAGAATTAGTAGGTGCCTATAAACTTATGAAGATTCACGGCCCATTACACGGTTTCAGGGCCGTGGGTTAACCCACCTTCAACACGTTACAGATACAGAGAGACGCATATCTGTAGTAATCTCTAGTTTCGCTAAATAACAAAACATATATTTGATCAAAATTACTAACTAAACTTTGAGCATTAAGATGGATGATATAATAATTTAATGGTATATTAGGTTTCACAATTAGTTTTTTTTTGCAAATAATAATTTTATTAACAATACTTGGTTTATCATGAATATATTTAATAGGGGAAAATAAAATATTTTGTATTTAAAGTGTGTATATGAGAGATTGTTTATTTTAAAAATTAGTCAAACGATTTCGTCGATTGTACACACTGTAGATACAAATTAAGTAAAAGTTAAGTTAAAATTACTCGTCAAAAAACCTTAACAAAAAAGAAAAAAGACGACATTTAGTGCATCATATATTAGTAACGAATTCTGGCCAACGTAAGCGTAAAGCCACAACATCGAGTCTCACCACCAAATTGGGATTGTTCAAAAACTTGTAAACTAACAGTGATATACATAAGAGTAAACTATAAACGAAATAGGAAGTGATAACGTCATTTCTCTGGAGTACCTTCTTCACCAGTGTAGTGGGGACGAAAATTAATAAAAAAATTAAAACAATTGAAAACAGTGTGCACTACTACTTCCATCCACAATAAAAGATAAAGTAAATTGCCTGTAGAAGGCCTATCGACAACGTAGCTGGTGACTATCGAAAATTAGGTCTTTGTTTTTAGAATTAGCTTTACCTTTTCAGGTAAAGACAAAATTTTATCGGTATTATTTTTGATGGACGGCACTTTCATAATCTAAAAGATCCTATTTTATTTGTATCAACAATAAAATCCTGAAAAATTTCTTGAATTATATCAAGTAGTGTAGGCATTTATTTAATTCCAGTTTGACAGTCCTCACAGTAGATTTTTAGGAGCCGCTGTCCTTTTAAGTCCGTTTTTTCAACTCACTTGATTTTAAAACAGAACATTCTCTAAGGGTTAAGCTGTCGCACATCAAAACAATATCTTCACTTTTGAACTTGCATGTTTAATCCCTGATTTTTTTATTGCAAGTCCGAACATGTCCTTATGAGGCTGAAATTAATATCACCTTTATTTATGTTAAAACAATAATTTTATATATGGTATTTATTTTGGGATTTTATTCTATGATTGAATCATTAGCTTTTTCAGTGATCCTTGTAATGATAAACATGTACAGATTGCTTCAATAAGCCACGCTTTGCTAGTATTGTAGAAAAGTAAAGGATGAGGTATCAACTGTAGATACTCGTCCTGTGAGTAGCAAAATTAATACTGTGTCGTTTCTTTTCTTGCACGTGTCAGGGTCATTTATCATTCTCACCAACACAAGAAACGCAGGAGTTTATAATGTAATATGCTAATTTTCCACTTTTGGCTCTGGATTTAAAAGCTAACGTAATATGCAAAGGGGTCAAAATTATGATTTTAAATATTTATTTGACGAGAAACACTGGCAATAGAAAAACGTCCCTGTTCTTTTAAAAAAGTACCCATTTATTATTCCAATTCCTTCCAGTCTGAACAGGATGAATAGATTTTAACTGAAACGGCGGATTTACCTGAAAATCAAGATTTATTTTGAAATAAAATCCTATCTTGCCCAGTCGTGTAATTTGGTCTGGTGCACAATTTATTCTTTGTAGGTATGTGTTTTTCCCTGATTTATGACAAAAATATGCTGAACAGTTCTACAGAGTAACTTACTTTCTTCGTCGAATTAAATATATTTTGGAAAAAATTATGTCGTTTGTTTAAACTTTTAATTCAGGGTGAATATATCAAAATTATTTTTCCATTTTTTAGGTTCAAGGATAAAGAATAAATAATTATGAATTATATTATTTGATAGACTAATGTATATCAAAAGAAATCAGGGCTGCAAGAATAAGCTGGCTAGAACACGTATAGTATAAATACAAATAATGTTAATATTATATAAATAAATATAAATACAAAAGTTAAATTAATCAAATGAAACAAATAAATACAAGTACACATTAAACTAAGAAAACCTATTGATAAATTATTGAGGCATTATGATGCCTGTGTACAAGCTAGTTTATTATGAAACATTTATAAACGATATAGAATGATTATAAAAAACAAATAATAAAACAAAAAGTATCTGGATAAGGAAATGACGTAATTAGGTGATGGGTCTTAACCGTGAGTTATAGAAATAATCAAGAGTCATAATAGAAAATAGAATAATAAATGTTTAAGCTTAAGTTTGGTTTTAAAATATGGTTTAAAATTTTTACTTTTCTGTCAGTATACAGATGGAAAGAACAGGATTTTTAAATCGATCAAACAGAAAGTCTGATAGCTTTAAATTTTTTTTAATTTAGTCATATAACCTGCCATTTTTGTAATCGCAGCAAGTGTCAAAATGATCTACTTTACGCAACTAGTTGCATAATATTCAGAATAATGAAAATAGTTAAGAAAAATTCATTGTCACCAGTTGCGAAAAGAAAATAAAAATACACCTTTTCTTGGTTTTATAATATACATATAATATATATTTTTTTTATTAATTTTAAAACCACAGAGCTGGGCTGGGCTGCAAGAAAGAATTGAAACAAGAATCCATCGTGCTTGCAACCGAAAGACATGCTATTCGCAGTTATATGCGGATGGTTCCAAAACAATAGAGGAAACTGAAATAGGAAATTCACGCCATCTAGAAGTGTATGTGGTTTAACATCGAGAGAAACTATCGTAGACAAGAGATTATCATCATGTCTGATAACCAAACAGCCATCAAAGCGCTGAGCTCTTATGTTATCAGCTCAGAAATGGTGTGAAGATGCCTAGAAAAATTGAATGAGCTAGGCGAGGAAAATATAGTCACTATCACTTGGGTTCCGGAACATAACGGGGTACAGAGTTATGAGATTGCAGATAGTCTCGCAAGGAAAGAAGCTTAAACACCGTTTGTGGGACTTAAGTCGTTTTGCGATATCAGCAGTAACACAATATTAGGAAAGATTAAAAAATAATTGGACAGTATAATTAGAATAATCTCTTAGGGCTACGCAGACTAAGATACTTCTGGGTGAATATAACCAGAAAAGATCGGAAGCCTGTATCTGCTTGAGCAAGAACAGCCTATGTATTGTAACAGGGATCCTTACTGGGCCTTGCCAACTAAAAGGACATCTTAGTAAACTAAGAGTAGTAGAAGATAGCGAGTGCAGATTCTGTGAGAAGGAGGACGAAACCTCCATTTACATTCTGACTGTATGTGTAGTCAGTCTAGTACAATTCACAATTGTACTAGATGTAGTACATTCGCGTGCATCAGTCTTCACGTGTAAAATATATACAGTATGTCTCCCTAAGTTGGAATCATATGAAAAACTTTTTTATTATTAATTTTGGGAAAAAAGTTTTTCTTTATAGAAAGTTCTGCATTATCTAAAACCTAGAATACAGTCATAAAATATCAAATTTTTTCAGTGATTGTAATGGTTACTCTTCTAGTACCGTTATTTTTTAATATTTTATAACTATCCCATCTCTATTAGGACCGATAGTTTTATTCTTTCGCTACAAATATTTTATATAGTTATTTTTTGTTTTTTATAAGTTGTATGTTCGGATCGAAAGTGAATTTCGACAGGTATTACTTGAAAAAGTCTTTTACAATAATACCTCAGAACGATGCTCTGCTAATATTTAAGTAATCTTAAACAGTATGTGGTATTTTTATTAGTGGTGAGAACCATCAGTATTTCATGGTGAGTAAAAGATTAATATTTGCAAGATTTCTGCAAAGATTAACGAAATGGATCGAGATTTATTTAGTTGTTAAAAATGTGAGGTTAGATGTTTTAAAACGTGTTATTAATTTCTGTAAAGATCTATTTTTTATTCATTCTGTGTTCAGAAACATCTTACCTCCTTGTTCCTTATTACGTAAACTTCAAAAAGGTCTCAATCTTTTAGATAAGTCAACCTTTGGATGGTTTTTTACAACTACGCTGAGAACATAGTTTAAAATATTTTTTTTAAACAAACGCTGAGAAGACAGTTGAAAATATGTTAATTTATGGTTAGAAGACAGTTGAAGTTATGGTTACAAATATGTTGATTAATGGTTAAAAGATAGTTGAAGTTATGGTTACAAACATGTTAATTTATATTTAGAAGAAGACGCATCGCTGTAGGAGACCGTCCTTATTTGAGAAAGATTGAAGACCTACACCATTCCTACTTTGAGATAAGTTTCATTTTTATCTTTGAAAAATTAAATAAAGAAGTAATTTAAATGAATCATGGCTTGTGTAGATTGTAATTGTTACTTGCCTGCATAAACATATACATTCTGTTTTAACATCAGTCATATTAATTATATTTGCCAAACTATTATAATTCACCTTAAATGATATGTTTATGTAAGTTTGGTGGCGCCCTCCATACCTTTCCTATAGTTAAGTTTTGTCAAGGTTATTAAGTGCTACTCACGGCCCCACATACTTTGATTTTCTTTTACTATACGGAAAATGGTCGCACTGCGCAGCTTTCTGAGTGCCTTTTAAAAGAAGATAGAAAACTCCGCCATTTTGAACCCTTATTACGTGTTGCCTACATCTTGGCGCAATATTTTTAATGAGTGCGTTTTAATCATCCGCTTCTGCTTTGGAATTGTCGGTTGTCTTGTTTTAATCTGACAGGTTAAAACGACTAAACCGACAATTCCGGAAGCAGAAGCGGATGATTAAAACGCACCTGATATTTTGCTTGCTGCTGTCAGTGTCAGTGAATATTATTTTTGAAGTCACATTTTATTGCTAAAGAATCAGTTAGCTCACTCGGACCAGTTGAAAGTTCCAAAATAACATCCACTCCAGGGATACAAATTCAGGATACGCAGAAGACTGCTATTTTATTATAGGCGGTTGTCATATATTGTATTATCCGAGTTGCACAGTGTATAAACTGAAACATTGAGATCCAAAGTGCCGACGCAGAGTGAGCGATCTGATTCTTTAGCTGTAAACTGTGTCACAGGGTTCAAAATGGCCGCGCCCTATGTTGGGCGTGTCGGGCCTCTCTCTTGCCTCGTATAGTATTCAAAGTATGTGCACGGCCCTAATTAAAATTGAGCTAAAACACGGTAAGTAAAACCAACATCACTTGTTACATGGTATACGAGGTTTGTCAAAAAATATGAGTTTTACTCAAAAGTAAAGTACCTTTATTCTTTATACGTCTGATAAAATTTGATATTTCATGGTTGTTTTTTAGATTTTAGACCATGCTCGACTTTTTATAAAGAACAACTTTTTTTCCTAAAATTAGTAATAAAAAACCTTTCCTATGCCACCAACTGTCTACGTAAATTGGCCGCATAGGAAAATCTTTTTTGTTATTAATATTGGGAAAAAAGTTATTATTTATTATTTAAACTAATATTATTGACGGTTCTTTATTTGGATGTGAAGATGGTGATGCTGTCAATGGAGACACCCTACTATCAGGGTTTTTATATTAAAATGAGGATTTCAACGCCTTTTAAACGAACGTTCCTATGGTATTCTCAATATTATTTATGCTTTTGCACACAGAATGTTCTATTTGGTTTTTTGTTAATAACCTATGTGTTACCAAATATTTCATAATTTAATTAATTAAGCACTTAATGATCTAAGTGTCTCCGTCTGAGTATTGGCCTTAAATACCTCGTGACCTAAGGGTTACGTTCGACATTTTAATTTCCTGATTTCAGACTAATAGAAAAAGTAAGACTCAACGATAGTTAAGCAATCTCATAAGGCCAATATGGGGGGCAGAGATTAAATTAACCATATCCAATCTATGAGTTTTACTAAATATCAACCACTGTGTCTGAAGCCTTTTATGTGTTCTATGATTTATATATTTTATGGTAGTATATCATGATTTTTTATATTTTTCTTTATAAATAATTTAGTCTTAACGATAAGTTAAGCAGGTAACTTCTTCTAATTTGGAGAGTGTTAATAGTTTATTGTGTTTAAACGTTGATGTTTATACAGTAGCGGTTTGCCCGTAAGGGCACTTGGGCACGTGCCCTAGTATAATAATAAAAAAAAAATAATAACTTACATATTTTATATTTTCCTCAATGCCTATTATTATTTTATCTAATATTCAGCGCAAACCGCGTTGGCACGACACTGGACGACCGAGCGTTGAGCGACGTTCCGAGAATTCCGAAATTAAGTGGAAGATGGGCACACTAAATGTGTGCCTCTGTTGTTTTCTCTTTTACTATGATGCGAAAAAACGAGGACAACGACAATATCGCTTAGCAATAGATGAATACATGCGATGGATTATACATCACAAGCGGGGCGCTGTCCTGATTGTGACGTGTTGTACCCATGGCACAGATTACCTAGACCAGATACGAATGTACGCAATGGCATCTTTACCGGCTCCCTCACAAAGGCGATGACGGTTTCGGCTTAATGTGTGCGTTTGTTGGACCATGATAATAATTTATTTATTGTGATTACGAAAAAAACGTTAGTTATTAGTTAAGAAACTACAAAGAAAAATAACTTTTTTTTTATAAAGAGGTCAAAAATATGATGAAAAAATCAATAATATTTATAAATGGGACAAAATTTTAATTTTTCTTTTGGTTTTGTCTGACTTTTTCGAGGATTTCAAATCTCTGTTTGCATATTTAAGAGTATAAAAAATTCTGAGTCTTATAAATAATTTAATGGTGTACATTTTCGCAAATTGTTGGCAAGGATGACCAAATTCAATTTTGCTCATCTCAAAAAGGTATGCGTTGAAAATTACAGGCTTAGTTGACAAACTATCAAATAGAGATATAAATATTTTTTCTAATTTGAAAATATAATAGAAAAATTTTTCGCTGGGAGATTTTAAATTGCCAGACACCTTTTCTTTAGAGTCGTATGCTTTAAAATGCGTTAACAAGTTAGAATTGTTAAGTAAATTGCATTCTTCTGAGAAATTCACGCAAATTTCGCAAGAGTGGATATATAATGATTTTTTGATTAAATAGCCACATACATAGTTAAATGCATTTTGAGTAGTCACATTTAGCTCCCTGTAGCCACATTCAGAAATCGTTATTGCCCCAACTGATTGTTTTGAAATATATTTAATTTGTATTAAGCGGAGAACTTGTTTTCCTATGGAAAAACGAATCCTAGGATTCCTTTCCAGTGTGTGCCCCACTGCCGCTAGTGTTCACGAGTCGCCACTGTGTTTATATATAGGTACGGATATGCACATGGTGATTTATAATTTTGATTTTATGCTATACTACATAATGTAAAAGGGTAGAAATTAATATCTTACAATATTTTCTAAACATCTTGCACAAATCGTCTTTCGCCTGGTACCAAGCAATTGACTGATCGTGCCATCTATTGATGAATTTATTCTTTTTTTTTTGGTTCATGTATATTACATATATGACAAATACCTTTTTAATTTCTTACTTTATGCAGTTATTTTGGTTTATTAAGTTATGAATTCATCATAAGATTTAAGATAAATTTTCTTATTAAGTACTTGAACAATTAAAATATTGTATTTTTTTTAAGAGTTAGTTCTTGAACATTAACTTTTGAGTTTGTTTAATGACAAACATTAGGTTTGTTAGTTTCTTTTATAATAATTAATAATTGTTAATCTTGGTATTTATTGGGTAAATTGGTAAATTAATTAAAAAGGAACATAAGATGAGGTTTGTCTTTTATTTATTTCCTTATTTACTGGGTTTGTGGTGAAATAACAACATAGTTTGACCCCTATAGAGACCAAGTTGGCACTCCTTGATTTGTCTACTATTTCCGGAAATTTTATAGCTATATCCACCCCCTAACTGGAACAACCGAAACTTGTGTAAGCATAGTAGACGAAATATTATTGGTACAGTTCTTTTTTTTATTTTTACAGTTTAATTTTAGGCAATTCTCCTCTGGAAGTTGCTTAGGAAATTTGGTAGGTTACATTGCAATAACATCATAACTCAAAAATACTTATAGTCCAAAGACTTGGTTTGTGAATTAGAGACAAATAATATATCGGAAATTTTTAATCTAAATTTTATTGAAAGGACTGGACATAGTAGGTTTTTATTAATATCGTTTTCTTTTTTTGTTGATATTCAAACTAATGAAAATATAAAATGTATTAGTCCAGTCCGTTTAATAAAGTGGTGACGTTATTAGTACATCTAATTGTAGCGAAAGACTCGCAAATTTTGTTCTTCATTTATTAAGTTTGCCTCATTCTTCAGCAAATGGTCAAAGAATATTTTCTCTATTAAATTTGCTGAAGTAAAAGCAGCGTAATAAGCATCCACTACTGTAGGTTGGCTCCATAAAAAAACATCAAGATAATCATTATGTTTTTATTTAAAATGAAACAAAAAAATAATAGGGCATCATAAAAAGGACATGCATATGCCATACACTACGACTTTGAATTATCTGATTCAGACTGATCTAAAAGAAGTAGGTACCTAATATTTTTAATTGTTTTTTTTTGTTTCCGTACGTTAAGTATATACTAAAAATGTTATTATATGTTTTTATTCTTTGTTTACTTTCTAAATTGGATAGAAAAAAGTTTATTTTTCGTTTCTTATATACTTGTTTTTTATTTACTACACTGCAAATTATAATTATTTTCCCCTGTATTAAAATCTACTGTTCAGATCTACGGTTTTTTTTTTCACCCATACTGTTCCAAAATCTGGCAACACTGCCTAGATCGAAAGAAATTTCCAACCTAATTACCTCCAAATACAAGCGATGCCTGAGGATAGTGACCTCGAGTGCGACACGTAGCAAACGCTTTGCCCCGAGACAGATTTAAAGTGTCGTCATGAAGTGTCGTCGTGACGACACTTCTCGTGTCGTGCCGTGCGAAATGTGTTTCATATAATTGTATGTATTTTAGACGTGAAGAGAAACTTCTCGGTCGCGTCTATTGTCGTCTGTCGCGTCAGCGGTCGTCTGTCGCACCTACCAAAATGGTATCTTTACAACTCTGAATTTATTCAGATATTTTGGTATTTTTAATTTAGGAGTTTTTTCATAAATTTCTGATAGAGTTCGATACTTTTGGATCAACCTTTTCTTACCTGTTTTATATAGCGGATCGATATTCCCAATTTTTACTCATTTTGTAAAGCAAGAGTCATTATACCTTTTATTTAACAGATAATTTCATCTTTAATTTCCTTAATGGTTTCATCTCTGATGTTATCCCATCCTGGTGCTTTTTTAGATTATAATATGTTTTATTTCGACTTTAGTTGTATGATGTAAATACATAGCGAATATGTATAACTTGTTCCTAGAAGTCATCAGGAGGCAATACGTTGTTAGCAAAGTTCTGTCCCAATTCGCTATAGTAGTTACTGAAGTTATTTGCAATATCATTTCAAACTATAATTTCTTGTCCATTACTTTTTCTTTTAGCAGACACTCCCATAATACCGAAGATGAGTTTTTATTTTGTATACTAAATTATTAGTATATATTTTTTTATTTGTATTTACTAAGGATTTAATTTAATTTAATTTTTATAACTGTTGTAATTTTGTCTAATTTCATTATTTTAAGTACAGTTAATTTTTGTCTTTAATAGAATTAGCTACACCTTGAATCATCCACGAGTTTCTTATTTTTTTGTTCATTATTTTTTATTTCCACCCATTTGGTATTTTTACCTATATTATAGTTAAATTTAGTTAGGAAAAAATCACTGAAAGCATGAAACGGTGAGTATATTTTTTGTTTTTAGTTTTAGTTTCTGCTTGTTAGCTCTTTCCCCACTATAAGTATAAATTTTCCAACAACAAATAAGGTTAAAAAATAAAGCAGTTAGCCTTTACCAACCTTATTTTTCTAATAGCTAACACTTGTACATTTTTAAAATTAAAATTAATTAAATTAAGATGATACAGAACTTATATAGTTTATTTGAAAATGCATGATAGAATAATACAGAACTTACTATAGTTTATTTGAAAATGCATGGTAGCACAGTTTTTATGGCAAAGGTCTATATAATTATATAATTTTGTTATCATTCATTTTCAAATAAACTACTGCTTGTAATTAGTACCTATAACTTAATTTTTATTAACAATATTAATATAATTAATACAACTGGCCCTATGACTGATTTCTCTAGAATTAATTTAGCTTATTTATTTTATGTCGTAAATTTAATCATAAATTTGACTGTATTTTCCTTCTTTATTACAGTCTGTACATTCATCTACTACGATGAATGTACATTGTTTGTTTAGGCACATGAATAATACATTTTCAACTAATTTTTAACTTATCCAACTAGCCGATTTCGTTGTATTAATTTTTATGAATATGCTTAGGAATGGGAAATATATGAGATTTATTTAATTAATAATACAAGTTGATAGAGTTGAAGCCGACTACAATATGGATGGCGTCACCTGCGGTTTCCAGTGCTAAAGTTTAAAGTGGTCCGAATTCCAAACATAATTACTTTTAATGTAAATGTAATATACCCATATATTTTAAATGAATAAAGTTTGTAACATACTGTCACTAAAATCACTAACAGCCGGTTGCAAGAAAGTTAATTAACATTTATTAGTCGATTAAATCGTTTACATGCACGGCACTGGTAATACGTTTTAGTTCCTCAGCATACTATTTGGAGCAACCATCGCACATTACACAATTGGCTGATTGGCTTGACAGTTAAAGGCAGCAGAGAAGAAAATAAGAAGGAGAGTGTCGAGTTTTCTTGCGGTTCATTCAAATGTACTTTATTATTTATTTACATTTTTTGGAATTCATTACTCAAAAAAAACTAAATTAAAATATTGCATTTAACATAAATATTAGTTTTTTAAAGTAATAAAATACCAAAAAATATAAATAAAGAAATATTTATACTAAAATACTTGAAACACAGGTATAGTTTAATCATTGATTACAAGTAAGGTGTATTTAAACGTTTATTACATACATTACATGTACTCAATATTAAATAATAATAATTGAAATTAATAGTAGTCTCCTCTCATTCTTGGAAGATGTACCAATTTTCAATGCAGGTGTTAGGTGTTTTCTCAAGGCGTTTTCTATAAAAACCAAAAAGTTTATTGAAAAATTTCTGTTAGCAAAATGTTAATTTTAATTAGTCTAAAATTAGTTTATAAAAAAAAAATTATTTCTCATAGTACAATAGTTAATTTGAATTTTATTTTAACTTTAAAAGAAATCTATTCTAGTTGATCTAACAAAGAAGACCATTTAAATTCTGTAATTAATAATCATTCAAGTTCGCAAGCCCTCTCACCAGGGCAAGGTTTCAATCCAAAAAGAGGAAAAATTTAAAGTTCTTAAACAAATCTAACACCTAATATTAAATTAAATTGTTAATACTTACTAATTACTTCAAATCATCACTTATAAATCTTCTTAACCTAAATATATCTTACCTACCTATGGAACATACATAATAAAATAACTTTTATATATTTATATTATTGTAATTTGCCCATTTTGCCTTCCGGCTGCCATTTCGTTTATTATTTTTACAAGGTTGTCAAACCTCTCTTTAAAATATACTATCAATAGTATGCAATAGTATGCCATTGTATGGATGGTATCTAGCTTGACAAAAAACAAAATAAGGTGTTTGAAATAATTCTAATCTCATGAAAGTTTATGGAAACTGGCAACATCGCTTTCATCTTATTGCGATGGTGGTTCCAAATAGTATGCTGAGGAACTAAACATTTGTTACCAGTGCCGTGCATTTAAAAGATTTATCTTACATATTATTTTTATCTATGTAAAGTGAAGCTGAGCGCATTGTTCCCCTCGTTATTGTATAATGAACTCGTCCAACTGGCGTTTAACATCAAGCGAAGATTCGTTAGTAATTATTCTTAATTTTATTAAGCATGATAAGGCAAAAGGCTGACTAATATGTGTTGGAATGTTATCTAGGTGACCAATGGGTAGAAATGTATTTTTTAAAAAGTGGGTTGGAGCACAGGTGTGGCTATTAAATAAAGGACCGGTCTGCAAAATGATAAATTTAAATTGAAAAACGTATTATAAAATTGAAACATCATTTATATGTCGATAATTTTAATAGTGCATTATTTAAGGAAGCTTCAGAGTAAGGTATTGCATACCTCCGGTTGTTTTTTAAAAATAATACGAGCACTGAATATTGTATCATACCGTGTGTAGGTTTTTTCATCAATTTGTTGGAATCGTTGTGTCACCGATGTTACCTTGAACGCTTTGTGTTGGAATCTTTTTATTTGTGGTTGATCGTTGAATGAAATAAAAGTTTAGATTAAAATTTTTGTTTGTAATTTTATTTGAATGTACTTATATATCTTAATAATTAGAAAGTACATTTTTTCTAATGGCCTTCTTTTCGGTTCTTTCTATAGCAGAAGAAATAAATAATTAACTTGTCAATTCCTGCAATCCAGCTGTCAGTTGTCACATCTAATCTGAAAAACCACATATATTGAAACTGATGGATTGCTGTTGCATCGTTTGCAGCAACGTTAGTTAAATAAAAAGACTTTGTTAGTTGATCATTGATAGATTAATAAAAAAAAAGACAGTAAGATATCGCTCCGATTTTAATATTGCTACAATTGAATAAAAGGACACGCAGAAACTCAAAATTTTTATATTTTAAATTTTGGTGTATGCGCTATACATTTTGATGTATAAGCAAGTAGGGTCACCAATATTTCAATTTCATATAATATGGGGTTTATTTCCTTAAATTTTCAGTTGAATAAAAAACCAGTTAAGTTAAAATGAAATTTCTTTTAACTACGTAACCATTTAATATTACCTCTTTCATTACGTGTCTAGAATGTACCGCAGTTTTTGAACACCGGAAGTCTTGCAAGCACGGGAACATCGTTTGTGTACAAGTTTAGTAATAAACTATAGTTTTCCTTACAACTATTTGAAAAATATATGAAAAAATTATTAAATGTTCAAAATCTTTTAGGTATTGAAAAAATTAATAATTTTTTAAACATTTTTTATGTTATTGAATTAATATTATATTATTGCGTTAGTTAAATAAGCATCATAAATATGTTGTTAGATAATGTCAAAAATTAACTCTTTGAAATAAGGATTTTAAGGCTTAAATTATTTAATAGGATAAATTAAAATACCAAACACGTTTGGATCAATTGAGTAAATTGTAGTTTTAGGACTGTTATAGTTGGAGGTAAAGATATTCTTTCTCTTTACGCACAACAAAGGGAGTCATATATACAGGGTGGCTCACGCTCAACGGGACGGAGCTTTATGGGAAAACGACCAAAGATATAAAAACTTCGTTTGGGAGGAATACGTAGGTTACAGACGGCTACAATTTAAAATTTGTTAGATGTATACAGGATGTCCCACATAAGAAAAAAAAATTAGTTCATTAAAAATTATTCAAACAAGAGTAAACATTTAATTTCTGGGAGACTTTTTTTCCTTAAAAATTCAAATAAATCGAAAACTAATAATAATATTAATAGGGAACCTTTAGTTAACTGACATTATTTTTGATGTAGTTTTTAATTCTACAATAAAAAACAGGGTGTTCCATTAAAAATAATATAACTTTGTATATTTTCTCTTATGTGGGACATCCTGTATACATCTAACAAATTTTAAATTGTAGCCGTCTGTAACCTACGTATTCCTCCTAAACGAATTTTTTATATCTTTGGTCGTTTTCCCATAAAGCTCCGTCCCGTTGAGCGTGAGCCACCCTGTATAGACATCTACAACCGAAGCCCAGGAACGGATCTAATTATTTGTATGTTATGCTTTAATTTAAGGTTATTGTATATTTCAAGTGGAAATGTTATACGCATTTAAAAATCATTACATTATCCGCATAATTTCCTAATTTCAAGTATCTAATAAATGTTACTAAATTTAGTTTTAAAGGCTAAATTAATCCGAAATAATTATTCGCAACTTGTAATCATAATCGCCTAGAAACTATATCATTTTCATCTACTATTTAGTTGATTTAATTGAAGTATTTAAATATTACATTGAATATTAAATATCAATGTAGGATGTTACGAAAAATGCTTGAACAATTGTAATATTTGTATTCCCTCATTATAAATTTTTTTAATTATTGTGGAATGTATTAGTCTGGCTTTAATTTCTCTGATATCATCTAAAACACTTTTAGACAACGCATAATTAACATTTTTTATGTTATTTATCATTTATGTTTATTTATGTCATTTTTAACATGTTACTCCAAATTAATTCTATTGCATTAAATGTACAATAAATAATACAGTGGTAAGCATATTACGGTATGACCGAATGCCGTAGCCATCTCATCCACAACATGGCTAGGTTTGAGATTTATGCCTTTTAATATTGTAAGTAAATCTTTTTTTAAAGCTGTAGGTGAATATGATACACTCATTCTGTCCAAAAACGCGGAAATTACCTCTTTTCGAGCTTTTGCTTTTGGAATTTCACTAGTTTAACGAGAGAGGTAGGGGGCATTATCTATTTGGTGGCAAATTAGGAATTTATTGTTCATCAAACCATTTCTCGAACAAGGTAGATGACATATCTTGGTGATAATCTGCTAAACAACTCAAAATATTCTTTGCTGATAATAGCAAGCAATTCGGCACAAAATCGTTTTCATTACCGGCATGCAATATTATAATACGTTTTCCTCTATTAAGAAAACATTTAGCAGATTGATCACTCCATCTTTTTTTCACAATATCATGGGTGTCGTACCAAGTATCATCAATATACACTATGAATATATCTTGCCGACGAGCTTCCTATTCATTACGTAAAATCATAATTCTTTGAGATTCCATAATATGCTGTCTTCTATTCAAGGTTCGATATCTAAAACCTAAAGAATGGAGCACTTTTCTAGTGGTTTTATCAGATTTGTAAGGGAAACCGGGAACCAACCTGATTTTTAATTATTTGAAAAGATGGCACAATATTATTAGAATAAAAAATATAAATCTTTCTTTTAATATTTTTCATTATGCAGTGATCTAGACTTACTAGAGAACTTTGAGTCCGCTTTTTTCTTGGAAGACATTCCTGAGTTGTAAAATCTTTTCTAATCGAAGGTTTAGAAATTTTTGTCAAAACGTGTATTCTTTCTATGCCCTACATAATTAGATCCATTATATTCCATTTTAATTGGTGTTACATATTTCTAATAACTTTTTGAGTTGAAGGTGATATCCACATAACCAATTTTTGGTTATTATCATCCTCCTTCTTCTCATCCTCCTCCTTCTTATCCTGCTCCTTCTCCTCCTCCTCCTTCAATTCTTCTTCACACTCAGAGGAATTGATGGGTTATGTATAGAATTATGTAGGGTCAGTTGAGGTAAGAGTGCGTTTGGGTTAAATGTATTAATACAAATCTTAATAACAATAGTCTAAATGGAATTTTTTCATTTAATTTAATTATTTAAAATTAATTCTCGACCATTTACTGTTGGGTTCTAATTAACAGTGCTGTTTCTAAAGTGGTGCTGGGAAACAGTAACAAATCCTACACAGAACACGAGGCGAAATAACCTTAGCAGTTGAAGCCAATGACACACAAAAAAATAACACTAATTAGCTACTTAATTAATATGTATTCTGGTATAGTTTTTACATTTATTACTTTTTCTCAGTATGTATTAATATTTGACCCTTAGTTAATAAACCAAAAATTAACATTTTCCACTATAGAATCTACAGGTAAAATATTACCTTTTCTTTCTAAATCACCCTGTATAAGTAAACAATAATGTAAACTGCCAAAGCAGACTTTGAACTGTTTGAATTTTACAATTTTGGTCTTTAAATATTAATTTAATTTAAATATTAATTTATTTGTTTTTGGGGTGCTACCTATTTAAAATTTGGTCAATCAGAGTTGTAATTATTTACATAGGGATAACATTATTTACATCAATTTTAAAAGTCCTCCATAAAACCACTTTTTTTATAAATAAAAAATCCAAACAGTAATGTGAATACAACCCTGGATAAACAAACACTGCCCACCTGTGCTCACTCAACAGGGCGAAGACACAGCTAAGCGTGGCGAAGAACCTAAACGTGATGCCAGGCATAAAATATTTATGCCATACTAGCTTCGAATATATTTGCTCGAAGGGTACTATGAGCTAAATGTACACAGTCATTTAGCTGTCATGGATTTGAACGCATCACTTTTTGTGCAGTTTGACAACTCTAAATCTGGACGTCGGCGGTGTCTTTGTAAATTATTAATATTAATATTAATTATTAATACTGATATTTAATTGTGGAATAGTAAAATTTATCTGTGCTGTCAACTATACACTATTTTTTTAAAGAAATCAATTGCTATTTTATAAATTTTTTGTATATTTTATAATTCTTTTTAGGAAAAATTGTATTATTTTACTATCCAATAAATGTAGTTAAAAGGTAAAATATACCTTTGGAGTAGATTAGAGATTCTACTCGAGTTGACTGCTTGTGCCTGATCAGTCGCGAATATAGCGAAACTGTTAGTTCCATAAATACCAAAACAAAGGGTTTGTTTCTATTTACAGTGTAGGACGCTAACATGTTTTATAACACTGTAATTCAATGTCCAGTTGAGCATATAGCCTCTGGAAGTAGTTGTTAGTAAGTAACCGGACAATATTCTGAATTAAAATTGGTTCCAGAGATATAGGGTCAACCTTTATTTTCGTAATTATAATATGCCTTGCAAATAGTTTGGCATAATTGATTAATGATAACTGTTCTTAGAACATATTTTGCAAGACACAATATATTATTTAGATACTACATTATAAAATATACAAAATCCAAAAACTTGGGAAACATGTTCGAAGATTATTACGGAGGGTTGCTTATATGGAACAAAAAGTCAGATTAATTCAGTAAAGTAGAACAAGTTTGCAAAATATCTTCTGAAGTATTAAGGAGACAAAAATTACAACAGCGAAAATGGATCAAGATCAGTTGAGATGCCTTCAAAATGTTAACCCATGAATCCTTTGAAATAAAGATGATACGCTTAATTGTATTTGAGAAATATTGAAAGACTCTTGGGAATCGACTGCCTGCCGTAATTTATAGATGGATACATTTCTTCCACAGTGGGCTGACGCGCACTGTTCTACCTCTGTCTATCAATGGCATCGTTTATTCTATACCGTTCTTCTAGTGTAATTGTATGTATCTATCGATATGTATCTATTATTGCAATAACAGTAATTTTATTTGATGACCAAATTAGTAATATATATTGTATATTACCTTGGTTACAATAAGATAGATAGCTACTATGTTTGTAAAGATTTACCGTCTATTTTTTTTAAATTAAAACAAAAAAATAAGTGACCTATAATAACTGCGGCATTAATGCTATTTTTTGTAAATTATTCATAAGTATATTTCTTTCGCTTACATATATGCTTCAGCCAGCTCTGTGTCATGTGCTATGTACATAGTGACCCGCAGATAATTGCCAATAATTACTAGTATCTAATACAGCAATAGAATCGTTTAGTGTATGGGCACCCTAAAAGGCCGATTCCAGCCACATTTCCAAAAGAACATAGGTAGGTCTGTTTGAGACTATCGAATAGTAATTTTCAATCCTCTAACCGCCACAGTAGTCACAAATATAAATAATATTACCAGTGTAATATCTGTATCTGCAAGCTTGGGGAGCATGGGATGATTCACATCACTTAGACCTGACTAGATTTATTGTTCAGCCAGTCCGCAATCCTACAGGTCATCATCTCGCCAAAAAACTTATGGTTGTAGTTCAAGTTACAGGTTAACAAATTCGCCAAAAGAGGCCCCAATTTTTGGTAAATGCCCGGGTAGGGTTAATCTGCCCGTTCGATCCACAGAGCAAAACAAACAGTGTGATAATTTGAAAACCATTTTTTTATAGATATTGTTTTTCTAATTTTGATGTATAAAGTAACATTTTTTGTAGTTTCGACAAATGTCCAAATGATCTTCTGTACGCAACCAGTTGCATTATGAAACTAGTTACGAAAAATTCACGATGTCATTATTTGCAAAAAGAAAAGATAAAAATTATCCTTTTCGATTTTAAAATCAAAATATACATTATTATCGAAAGTTTATATTAAAGAAAATGACTTATAAAAATAAAATTTGGTTAATCTTATATCCTAGTAATAATGTTGTTTTAGTCCTATTCTAAATCGGCATTAAATAATTAAAACTAAATAACTTTAACAAACAATATAAACACACTACAACAAGTCGTTGAGAATAAATTAACATGATTTTTGTTAATAAAATGAATGATGTTATGAATATGCGACTAACAATACAAGAAAGTAATATTGGTTGCCTACATGTCAGTAGTTTTTTAACTAAACACAATTTTGTAAATATTATAGTTAAAATTAGAAAAATATTGTATGTAAAACGTTAGGAACTGCCATTTTATGTAGCTCATTCATGTTGTAGGACCTCACTCTGCTCGTCCCACAAATATTCATTTGTGACATAAAGTAAGGCGTTTCGTAAGCGGTTGCATAAATAGCTATTATTTCATTTGAATAAGAAATAGTTTAATTTATTTTTGTAAAATAAAATTTTATGTTAAAATTGTATTTTTCTGCCATCAAAATATTTAAAAAGCATTTCTTGAGTTCTGTTGAAAAAACTACTATGCTATTGGAGAACTAAACTGTCAAAGTTTGTATATATTGGCTTTAAACAAAGCTTATGCTAAACGGCGATCATTACTTAACTATTTTTTTGTGCATTTGGGGTTTCCGTGAAATTGACTCGGTCTAATGGTCGGCTACTTGGAAAATTTGCGGAAACGCAAATTGACAACCTGCGTTGGAATTGAATGAGGCCAAATAGCCAATTGGCATTTCCCTGCTGCTTCATCGAACAAATCGACCAATCTAATCGCAGAATTAGTGACAAGTAATTGTCTAGTAAAAGATTACTCATCGGGTTACTCGTTCCGTTTAATTAAAGATAGAAATCTTAAATGAAATGAAAAGTGGGCTAGACAATTTCTTGGATTATTATGAAAACTACTGACTACAAGTACAGATAATGTTAAATTTCTGGCGAAACTGAGATGCTGTTAGTTATTATTCTACATAGAAATAAAACAGTTCAGTAATAGGTATTATTAGTGTTGGATACAATCTAAGTTATACAGGGCGTTTCTTAAGTAGTGGTATATATTTTAACCTTAGATGCAGAACCTCAAAATAATAATATTTTGCTAAATAATGTTTCTATGCTTAATAGATATCGGGCAGCAAATTAAATATTCTTTGCCACAAAAATGCAAAGTTTCTTTATCCTAAGGTGTTTTTTTTTGACAATACGGTTTTAGCGATTTAAAATATTTTCTGGGGCGTATTGTAAGTACGATCGATGTCCAGTAATATTTTATTTCGATTGAAGTTGTTGTGACAGGCTTCTGGTTCACCTACAGTGAATTAGGGAGTCTGTGTGGCGCTAAGATGGTGATTTTAGAATAGGGGTTGCTCAGGCGCCATTTTGGTAACGCAGTTTGCTCTGCGACCCTGTAGCACACCAGAGTGTACTCAAAATAAACTCAGTGAAGTTAAAAATATTTCCAGGCAGTCACTGCTAACTAGGTAGCCACTAAACTAGAATTAAAAATAAAAACACTTATCTCCTTTACACCTCGTACCCTACGGTATAGAGGTGGGAAGTTCGAATATTTCTACTGAATTAATTCATTTGATTCATTCACCTAAAAAGATTCGATCTTCAAGATTCGTTCTCAAGTGATTCATTTTAGCGAACCACGAACGATGTTATTCCGTCGATCCGGTGAAGGAAATCGAATCGAACTTTTACGAATTTGGGTACTACCTAACCTACCTACCTACTAGGTCGTCGAGTAAAATAATTATAACCAGATTTATTTTAAAGTAAAGCGATTTAATGTTTTATATTTCATAAAAAAAAGGCAGCTGAATAGTAGATACATCCCTGTCCGTTAAGATAAACAACAAAAACACAATTTTTTTTTAAAGGCTTAATATATAGCCAAATTAACGCAAAATTATATATTCACGATTCGTCATTTATTGTTTTAATTTTACTTTGATTTAAATTTATTTATCAGACAACACGCATAAATTGTTTACCTAAGCTTAATACACCTCCCGTAAAGTGAGAAAAACATTAAAGACACATACCGCCACCTCCTGTCAGTTAGAGTTCTCGTATTATGCCGTAGAACGTAGAACAAAAGCGACCAATTTGCCGATGCCGATGTAAAATACCAAATCTTCGAATATGATTCGAATGAACGAAGCAACCAAACTCGGAACTCGGCATGTTTGATCGATCGCAGAGCCATCGAGCAATTGACTCAAAAAAGATTCGAATCTTTTAAAAACAGGGAATTAATTCATTCGAGTCAGTCCACTGATTCGTTCTTTTTGAACGAATCGTTCGCGAACGACACACCTCTACTACGGTACCCTGAAAGAAAACGGTTAAGAACCAGCAATAAAAGAAACACAGGAGTAGATAATAAAATATATTTACAAAAAAAATACAACTGTGGTAGTGCACGGTATCGGCACGCTTGTATATGGAAAATTAATAAAAAATAAATTATTACAGTTGAAAGCTAGTTAAATAATTATGGTTCCCTGTATACGAAAAATTAAAGAAAAATAAATTATTACAGTTGAAAACTAGTTAAATAAATATGGTTCCCTGTATACGGAAAATACATAAAAATAAATTATTATAATTGAAAAACTATAGGGAAATAATTGCGATTTTCCCCTGTATACGGAACATTAAATAAAAATAAATTATTGGGAAATAATTGCGGTTCGATAGCACAGGAGGCTACTCGGTCCGGAAATTACGAAGCTCTCTGTATATAGAAAATAAATTTTAAATAAGACTAAAACTACCACTAAATGAAATTAAAGTAAGTATTACCTTTACTAATACTGGAAAAATATTTAAGTCGGAAATTATGTACAATACGGTATATAGAAAGTATATTTTCCCAATAAACAAAATTAAATTAAATTTTCTGGTCAAAAATAAAAAAAAAAATGGTAATTAGAACGAAGTAATTAATTTTTAACTATACGGTTGACCAACGGAGAAGTTAAAAAAAAATTAAAAGAAAACGGGTAGTTACGACACTCCCTATATTAGAAAGATAAAGTTTACTATGACTAAAGTTAAATCATATATCATTTAAGTACAATACAGGCAAACACTACTCTTAATTTGAATGAAGCTTTCGGCACTCTCCTGTATCCGAGTTCTAACCGATCATCGGTGGCCGTCTGACATCGAGCAAGAATTATAATATCTACCACAGCGTTTGGACGAAATATGCGATGGCTAGAGTAATAATTATTTTGAGATTTGCCAAAGCCGATCAAAACTGTGTGTGAATTGGAAAAGATAGAAAACGTCGGGCTTCGTTTAAAAATTAGTTGGTGACGAAAAACGGAATGATTCAAATAAAATTGAATAATGAAATAAAAGAAACTTACATGAAGTGAGGCGCGAAAATTAATTTAGACGTCTTTTAAGGAAATTAGATAACGTCGTCGAGATAGAGAGCACTCGTGACTCGAGGACGGGTCGAACCTCAGAAAAAGAAAATAAATTAGGCGGCTTCCTAAAGATAATAAAAAAATGAAAACGGGTTGAACCTCTCACTTCAGTGTAAACTGGGCGTTTCTTAAAAGAGATTAGATAGAGTCGTCGAAATTTAGAGCACTCACAGTCTAGCCTATATCCAGCCTCAAATAAAAATTGTCAACGGTTTCCCACTAAGGGATGAAATGAAAATACTGAATATGAATTAAAATTCTTTCACTTATTGGACGGGTGTCGCAAACTAATTCTAAAAACTCGGGAATATTTCACTACAATACTAACGGCATGGTCACTATTAGAAAACTTCATAGAGTTGTCGCTGGTCGGGAACAGAAGAATAGACAGCCCACGGTGGCCGGAAATCAAAGAGAACAAATCTCAGTTGTCACCTAATTTATACTTTTTCCATAGGCAAGCTTGAAGACCTGTAATCCGGAGTGGAATATACCACCACTACAGCCGACTGATTACAATAAAAAAATAAAGAAAAGTCCTACTAGTACCTTGACAAATACAAGTAGATAATTGATACGAAATCGACTCTACAAATGTCCATTCGGATTGTGGCAAATATAGAAATGTTTTAACCTAAGAGGGTTCTAGCAATTGTTTCTACATGTCCTCAGGCGGGAATTAATTAAAATACACATTTTTAAAATTAATTGAAAATAAAATTTAGTGACTTCGTCACATTATACATACATAGATTATACGAGCAATTACGTGTCCAATTGTTGAATTATATGTGCTTCTTGGAAAAGTTATGTCGGTTGGAAAAAGCATACAATTCTTTACTAGCAAACTGGACCTTTACCGAAAGCAAAAATGTTTTAAGGATTTTCTAATACAAAATACTATTTAAATGCGCGCCACTGGCAAAACTGCATGATATTATGTGTCTTGAGAATATTAACAGCTTCAAATTTGTGCAGCAATAAAACAGCAGTTTACAGAGACGTTTAAAAAAAAGATGGGAGATCCTCCCAGATATTTATTAAAACAAAAAGCAGCAATTTTCATAGATTTATTCCGTTTAAAAAAATTTCAAAATAAATACCTTTCGAAGATTTACAAAAAAATTCAAGGTTTATTCATCCTAAGTTTTGTTATTTTTTGTATTTTCTAAAAATATCACAAAAATCGACTAAAACTAAAGGCTCAAAAGGAATTATACATTTTCTAGGAGTTCGGTTTGCTCTTAAGGTTAGATGTTAAGTAGGTTTTGGATTACTTCTAGAGGTTTTTTTTTTGGTTTATTATTGACTTTTTCATAAGTGTTTTACATTTTTCTAGGACATTTTATTTTCCCATTTCCCTGTATTTCTAGAGGCTTTAAATGGACTTGATATATTCCGCCCCACCCCAATGTGCCGTACTCTAACCTGGCTTCAACAAGTGATTAATATTTTAAATGGTTTTCCTACTTTAGATTACCATTGTCGTAGACCAGCAGTGTAGAAATTAAAGTGATTGCTTCTGTCAAATGATTTATTTTAACTTCATAAACTTTGCACTTCCTAACCACATAAAATCTAAGTAATACTATTACATTTGAGTGTTTAATGTTTAAAATGCGACAGTTCGTGCAGAGATTAAATTAGTTGTTGCTTGTTTGAAGGCTCAAATCGTTCTCCCTTTGTATAGGAATGCTTCGTCTCGTTCTGCTAAAAGTGTGTTTATAGAGAAAAAGTCGTTTGTTCGACAATAACTTGTGATTGGTTTAGTGAAAGTTGCGTGGTTTTAATCACGATTGGCATGGATCTGTTATAACTATTGAATAAATTTATATATTTATTTTAAATTTTGCACAAAGTAAGAAATCTATATTTCGCTCAGGTTCCTGACTCTTTTTGTTTCCTAACCGAGTCTTTCTATTTTAAAAATTTGATTTGATTTTAGTTTATTACTTGATTGAAACATGATTTTTATTTTATGTGAGACTATTGAATTAGGTAATGTAAGCTACAGATTGAATAATGAAATCTACTGTTGTTCTTATGTTAACTATACAGTATTACGTTAAATTATTAATACGGGATGGATCATAAAAAAGTAAATAAAGTATCTATTATTGTCATTTTGAAACAATAATCAATATTAGTTACTACAAGATATTTAATCATTAGTTCTTTATATGTTTACGTTCTTATTTTTAATTTTAATTTTAAATGTTTAAAGTGAGCTATGCCATTATCCGATGACACGAACGGTACAAAAAATGATTTTTGTCAATAATCAGTGACTGAATTATTCGATTATACCGTATTTAATGCAGTATGTACTAAAATCATTGAAATATTCGATTCCAAGAAAATCACCGATAGAATTTGAACGTTTCTATTTTACATGGAAATTTCTAAACACACTGTATAAAAGTTTTAAAGAAAGTTGTTGAACTTTACTTAATTGTCAACGTTTAATTGATGCTAATGATGAATATAAAAAACAAACTCTTTTAAATAAAAACTTCAGCGAAACATATTTCAATAAAACTTTTCCTATTTATGTACAAATAAATCGATAGCAATTTATGTTGTTTATACTCTATAACTTTTTCGTGCCTTCTTCATTAATATTCGTTTAGTTTGTTCGAAAAATGGAAAAGTCGGTACATCGTTTGTTTGCCGTTGTTGAACTTTTCATCCTTTTTGAAAACTTTGTTCTTTGATGCCGCTCCTTAAGAGGATCACTAGGATCACGAGGATATAAAAACTTTTTCACGGACGGCTTTGTAAGAAGAACCTTTTCGAACGGGTCAAAGTTTTACTGTGTTGTTATCTAGTCATCAATTCTGAATTGACTGTGCTGTTTCGGTTTATACTTTTAAAGCTTTTTAGGTGCAGATTAGGAAATAGTTTTCTTTTATAACTATTCAAGAATATTAAATGGAAATATTGCTTCTTCTCTTCATGCATGGGTTATTTACGTTTTATATAATAGGCGTGATAGTTAAAGGAAAATATTTTAATAATAGATAGAGGTCATTGAGGAGGTTCTAAACATATTTATATGGGTCTTACTTGTTTTTGGCATAGGCACATTGCCATTCAGTCTTACTTAATGTCTTACTATCTTTATAAATAAAGTCTTCATTATAAAAATTAAAAATAAATTTTGAGGCATTATGTCACACAACATATAAGGGGTAAACGTTTTAATTTTAAAAACAACTACTCCTTTGGTTATTAGCACAACAAGCGTTGAGTTATAACAAAAGCAAAAACAGCAGATGTAGAAAATTATTTTCAACACTAACTTTGATTACTAAGAAAAACGTAATTTTTGGACCGGTTTCGTCCTTAATAGGACTCATCAGCAAGCAATAGACATGTTCGACTCCTGTCTCTAATAAAGTTTGCAAAAGTATTAAATTATCTCGTTCAACTTAGCTTTTAAACTGCGCTAGCTTTGATTTTGTTTATTAAGTGCAGATGGCATTACTTTAAATTCTTTGAGACTTCCTATACTTGCTCAACGGCCACACATATTGTTTATTTGCTACAAAACCGTCGTAAGTCAAAAATTGTAATACAGCGTGTATGAACATTTGCACAATTTCTGTCATCCTGGTATCAATGCATTCAAAAAACTTGTAGGCAGTAAATATTTGTTTTCCTTTGTAGGAAAAGTGGAGGTTTTAAAACACTTATTGTAATTTACCATAATAAATAATCTATACAAGCTTTTAAGACATAACAAGATAACGTTCCATCAACACCTGTATTTTTCAATTTTAACTTTTAAAATGCTGCTTCCAAGTTTTAGACAGATATTTGATCAAGTCTATATTTAAATAAAATTTATTTTTCATTGTTAGTCAAAGCGTTAATATCTATAAGGTTACAGTTTGATTCGCTGTCACACACTGAAATTATCAGCGAACTCCCCTGCAATGATTTTTTTTGTCAGGTACTTCTCATAAAGAAACTTGATTCGTATAGGTATATTATTGTATTTCTTATCTTTAGTAAACTTTTAAAAAGCATGGGATCCTAATTAATACAGTTCTGTATATTTTGGATATAATTATTTTTCGCTGCTTTAATTTTTATTTTGAGGTCTTCTCTATTTTTTCAATTTACTAAAATAATATTCCAATAGATGTTTTTTTTTTTCATAAATTTCGTTGGGTCAATTTTAATTTCATCCCTCAACTATGGTGGAAACTGTTTGCGAGATGTATAGGGTAAAAATATCATTAACCATTTCAGTGTACAATTTTTAATCAATCAGCGTTTGTAAAATTATATCTGCTTTGAAGATGCATGCGTGTTAGTTTGTTAACTTCCATCTTAACTATCAGAGAGGGATGTATTTTGTCCATGTGAACAAAATGTTTAATGACAAGTAGTTATTTATGTTGCTACAAGTTTTAGAAATTGAAAATTAAAAAAAAAACGACATCAGAAACGTGCAGATGCCGTCACCACATCTTAGCCAAATTTATATGGGACAACCCCTGAGGTATCCATTTACTAACAAAAAAAGAATCATATAAATCGGACAAAGTGGTAAAGCATTATCGCTAAACATACAAAAAAAATGAAGAGTTTGAGGATTTTCTCACAGACCCAATTATTATATTTTGACCAAATTTATAGGTATGGAACCACCCCTGAAGTACCCTCTTTCTAACAAAAAAAGAATTATTGAAATCAGACACCCTGTTGAAGAATTATCGCTGAACATACATGAAAAAAAATATCACGACGAATTGAGAACCTCCTCCTTTTTTGAAGTCGGTTAAAAATGAGAGAGAATAACAATTTATTTTTAAACACATATTTTTAACAAATACCATAACCACAAATTAAAAAAGTTTTGAAAATTATTTTTTATCTCTGCCGTTTTTCTTTTAATATAATTTAATGCCTATTTGCGGTATTAGCCAAAGGAGTAGTTTTATTATGTATGATATATAACTTGAATTATTTAAAATTTTTATTTTATGTCTTAGTCACATTTGACTTGGAATTATTTTCTTTTTAAAAATTATTTATTGCCCAACAGATATTACATCCAATGAATAAACAAAATAGATTTTAAAGATTAAAGATAAATAATTACTAAGACAGTAATAAATAATAATCCATTTAATGAAAGGAATAAGCCGTAATAAAACGTTTATTGTCTCGAATTTTCATCATCATATTTACTTTAAGGTTAATTCACCTCGCCATCGAGCAAGTAAAGTTTGACAAGAAAATTGTTATAAATTTACGGTTTTTAGGTGTTTGGGACATTCGGACCCTTTGGCCACAAGCATTACCACAGGACCGTGTTGGTGGGCATGTGTTGCAAATCACCATTAATCAATCCAAGGCTCGGAGCCAGGGCCCAAATTACAATTAATTGAGTTGTTGGGCCGTGAAAGATCGTCGACCAAATTGACCAGCCGCCAACTGACATCATTGGAACAATTCAAACATAATGTTACATCTCTCTTCTAATTGTGTCTTTCAATCGTTTTTCACCACTCAGGAATAAAATATTGCCGGGGGGTAATTTGTTCGTTTAATTTTAAAGTAAAATAAAGTGTTTTTGAGATTGTTTAACAGGTGTTTAATTCAGGATTATTTTTGGACAAGAACTAAATAGAAAATAAATGTTTCAAGATCGACATTGTTAAAGAAGTTGAACATAAATAAATGGAGATTTGTACTGCTTATTTATATACAGGGTATTTAGTAGTTAAAAGAAAATACGTTTATTATTATAAATAGATAAAAGTAATCGATATGGTTCTAAATATACTATATTTAATGGATCTTACATAACTAACAAACTATCCAGTATTGTTATTTGGTAGATATGTCGTAGGCATAATGCAAATTTTGGAATATTATAAACTGCCTAGGCATTTTACAAAAAGTCGGCAAAACGCGAGTATAAAATGCATTTTTCGTTATGCCGACACCAATTTAGGCAAACTGATAAAATGCCGGCAAAACAAGAACAGAAGAATATATATCATGTTGTGACTGATTAATTTTAGGCATTTTACAATTTGCCGAAAACGATGCCGTCAAAACGTGAAAATAAAGTCGAAAATACTACTAAATATGAAAAATACAGTTACAGTAAATCTTTTTATTAAGAAAACATATATAAACAGTTTACATTTTATGACATAAAAATATACCTGTCAACTTTAGTAACTACAAAACACAAATATGAAACTGCAAATAGAAAACAAATCCTTTGAAAATAATAAGATATTCTTATAATTTAACATTAGGTAAGAATGTACCTTCGCTATTACTAATATAAAAGTATAATTAAAATGGAAAACTAATTCTTTATTTATTACTGCATGTCAAACTTCCATGATATTTGGAAGAGCATAAATTATTATTTTTAAAGCAAGCACATTTTTTTGTATTGCACTGTTTACTACTAGCCTTACAGCTACATTTTTGAAAGCCTTGACCTCCGAATCGTGACTGATATGCAACTGCCTCTCTGAGAGTAATTAGTCGATCAGGAACTTCATCTTCAAAACCTACTGAGGATTCTTGAATATCATTTCTAGAAAATAAAGTTTTAAGAATTCCTTTAGAGGTACCTAATTTGTAGAGGCTATTTTTCAGATCTATCACTTTTCCAATGATATTCTTGAAATCGAGAGGTCCTCGATCTACCTTAGGAACTGTTAAATAAACATATGATCCGATTACAATCGACTTAAATTTTTTGTTGGATGCCTCAGTCATCTTTTCAGCTGCTCTTTTTTGACCAGAGTAAGATTGTTGTCTCTCAATTTCAATTTTATTTTGAGTTTCACAAAGTGAACAAATCCTTGTATCTAGTTTTGAAGATGGTCCTAAACTTAAAATTGTACAATTTAAATGCATTGTGGCATTGCATATCTCACAAGTGAAATTAGATTTTTCTGTGATTTTTTCATTACACGCACAACAATATACAATATTATCACTTAAAGTCTCAGTCCCATTTTCTTACATATTGTCCAGTTGAATGCTACCCTCTGAGTCCGAATCAAGATTATCTTCTAGTATTTCCCGTTCACTGTTGTTGGTTTGTAAAGGATTCATTATATCTTCAAGTTCCTCTTCTGTCCGAAGCTCTTTAATTACAGAATCTGGCAGGTTTGTCGATTTTAATCCAAGTTTCGGATCAGCTCCAAACAATGCACGGTACGGAGTCCTTCCAATAATGCGATGTTTTGATGAATTTTTCTGCCACTGTACAAAATAGCACCCCATGGACCAATTTGTGGAGGAGTGATCGGACATCCAGGAACGAAGCATGTTCTCAACATCTTGGTTACTTCTTTCCACGCTACTCTGGCTTTGAGGGTGACGTGGCCTGCCATGAACAATTTTGCAATCAGGCCAGTAGCCAACAATTTCTTCTATTACCGAAGCAGTAAATTCCCGGCCATTATCACTTTGCAATATGTGCGGTGCTCCAAATTCCAAAAATATTTTCAGTAATTCCATAGCTACCTCTGCAGCACGTTTGGTATGTAAAGGGCGAAGATGCAAAAATTTGGTAGCATGGTCTTGATAGTTAAGAAGCCATTTATAGTTTCCGTCAGGAGCAGATTGAAAATCTATTAAATCTACTTGGCCGCGAACATTAAAATCTTTGGAAAGGATTGGTCGCACAACCAATCCCTTATGAGGTTGCGATTTCTTAAGTTGACATTCCTTGCATAACGAAATGAAAATTTCTACTGCTCTTCTAGGAATGTTATATTTATTTTTTAATGCAAATAGCATTTTATCCCTGCCACCATGACCTGTAGATCGGTGAGATTCTAGCAACACATCAAAATACTGTTCTATGGGAATTATGTAAATAATAGGTTGGTCAAGAGAACTTCGTTTTACGACTAAATGTTCATCAGTACCGATAGACAAAATATCATATTTTCTCATTAAATGATACTGCTTATTATTTTTTTTGATACCTGTTGAGTCAGCTAATTTACCATGCTTAATGTCTGTAATAACTTCTTTAACCCTGTCAGCCGTCCAAGATTTTTTAATAACATCTTTTTCCACTCTTTCACTAAAAAACTTTTGTAGCTGTTCATTAAATTGCGCTTTCATGACTTCTAAATCTCGTTTCTCATTCTCGATTTGTATGTCTTTGCGGTTTTCGCTCATTTTGATGTTCTTGAACACATCAAAATAGATAAACAACAAAATAAAGGCTACACGAAATATTAAATTATAACGCAGTGAGCATTTTTACCGGCCGCTGGCTCTTAGCAAACTGCAAACGGGCAATTCCTAATACCTAATGTACTATTCAATCAAAAAAAGTCGACTTTTATATCTATTTACGTTTTGACGGCATCGTTTTTGGCAAATTGTAAAATGCCTAAAAATAATCAGTCACAACATGATATACATTCTTATGTTCTTGTTTTGCCGGCATTTTATCAATTTGCCTGAATTGGTGTCGGCATAACGAAAAATGCATTTTATTCTCGTGTTTTGCCGGCTTTTTGTAAAATGCCTAGGCAGTTTATAAAAAGACTAAATTTGCATTTTGCCTACGACAGATATATTCTATATTCTCCTTTAAGTAAGCAAACGATTAACTAATCACAAAAAACTAATTTAAACAGTTCACTTTTTACTATTCTATCTACAATTTTGCTACTCAAATTTTAAACCTAAAGTTTACACCCATTTGGTGAGTTAAAAATGAAATATGAATCTGAACAAAATATTAGGGTTGCAAAGAACTTCGTAAATACGGCAACGCTGAATATCTTATTTTACGAATTTACAACTAGTACCTATCTTTATAAATGAAATGTAGTTACCGTAACCAGCCGCAACGTTGCCAATCAGGACTAACAGTTATTGTGTTTCTGACAGTTTCTGAGAGTTTCTGTATGACTAATTGATTTATTCATTTATAAAATACTATTTTTGTGAACTTTTATGAAAAATATAAAGAATTATAGTACATGCATGTGTGGTGTTCAATAAGGTAGATCATTTAAATCGAAATTTATCCTTTTATCGGTAAGTATTTTTAGGTTAAGATATGTTGTTTTTATTTGAACCAGTGGAGTAGGGCACCCGTCTTAAGACTGTTTTGACTATACAATTTCTTGTGCAAGATTTAATACAATTTCTTATAGAATTTAAATTGTATACGATTACATAGTAAATTGTTTGAAAAATGATTATCCAATTTAATTTTTCGGACAATTTACTGCAGGTTTAATAATATACAATTTAAATTGTATAGTCTAAAACAGTCTTAAAACAGTTTTTAAAGTGATATTCTTTTTATAAATTAGTAAATTATTCTTATACCAATAAATAATTATTAAATAGTGGAAAAGAAAATTTAACGTAAAATGTAGAATACCTTAAAAATGATTGAACTATTAGGCACCTATACATATTTTTTAATATTCTATTTAGGTTTCCGCAAGATCCTGAGAAAAGAAAACTTTGGTTTTCTCTAGTAGGGATCCTTGAAAATCAGCCCCTTCGTAAAACCCAGAGTCGTGTTCAGAACACTTTTTTCCTGAAGATGTTTTGGTACGTGCTAATGGTGCTAAATATATCAGAAAAGATGAAACCCCAGACGGTGTGAGGGCTTTCTATTTTTGGATGACTTATCCAACAGGTAAAAATACAAAATATTAATTTTTTGTTTACCTCTAAACATTATTTATTACTAGGGTTGCCAGATTTCCGAAAGTGAAAAGCATGACAATCGTGACGACAGAGCATTAGGTTCAAATACCAAGCATTTTCATATAATCAGGACCATTTTTGTGAAATTTCTTAAAAAAAAAAATTAAAAAAAGGTCCTCAGCTTATATTTTTTGTAAAAACAAAGATCCTTTACCCGTAGATTTGTCTATTTTTGTATAAATCCGGTTCCTCTACGGCTTTAAATTAAAAAAGCGTGGCATTTGCATAAAAAGAGTGGCATTTTTGTCAAAAGCAACCCTAGTTATTACCTATATGTATGTATATCTAATGTATGGGTTTTTAGTTCTGTTTTTGGAACACCACCTGCTGCAAAAAAACATTGCAATAAGTAATAACTAAGCATAAAAAAATTAAAAGAAATTTTAGTTAATAAAATTAAGGTATTTAATATATTTAAAACGTTATTTTATAAATTTTTACAGTTTTTCTACGATATTTTTTGCCATACCTTGTTTTTTGGTATTATTAATGAAAAAATTATATATTTTTAGGACAGTGTTTTATTTAGATACCCCTACCTACTTAATGTTAATTTAAAATTTTAAATAATTTTGGTTAACATCATACTAGGCAAATATATAATAAATGCCAATAAACTATAAACCAATAAATATTAAAAATCGGAAGGTAACTTGAATTCTCTTGTATTTGAATTTACTTGTATTTGACTGAGACATTGACTTTTGTTGTTCATTTTGAAAAACTTACTTTCCGGTTCAGTTTTTGTTTGGATTTTAATTGTGGCATGTGTCTAGGATTTTCTAGGATTCATTCTTAAGCAAAAAGAACATATTCCTTCAGTCAGATATAGTGTTGAATAATGTGATTCTTGCACTAAGTTGTGGAATTAATATCTGATTGAAATTGTTTATAATTAATCACTAGAGAGGTCGCATGACATCGAGATTTACAACAGTTAATGTTTTTCAGATCCACTTCCAACTTCCTTATATTATTCTAAAATTTTATTCGAAACATCCTTCAGGACTGTGTGAAAATTTCCCTGTGTCTCTGCATTGAATAAAACAACCGCTTATCAGCTGTTGCCGCTTCGCATGCTATCAAAATAAGTTGCATGAGTAACTAGTGAAAGCTATATATCTGGACACCCAGAGTGGTTAGTTAGACATCTGAACCCCCTGACATCAAGTAAGAAGTTATTTTTTATTTTATGTCCTGAGGTAGTTCTCAAACCTAACCTCAAACCGGTCACGTTACTCTTGAGTCATTTACCTATGAAGATAGCGATAGTTATAATCGTATTCTGCACATATACGCATACATAGTTACTAGTGAATTTTGAGGGCTCATTTTTACTAAATATGTTTTATTGAATGTTTATTTTTACTTACCGGAATTTGTGTAATCGGCAAGTACGTGGCCTAAACCCGATTAATCATTCACATAGATGGTTTGTACTATATTGGGATTTTAACAACTTATCTGAAAATCAACAATAAAGCCGCGTTTACACTTCTATCAAACTAAGTAGTTTCATTTCTTACATTTTCCCCTGAAGTTGTTGCGAATGCCTACTAGGGGAGCGACAATTTCAACCCCTCTAGCATAGAAGACTAAACGTAACAAACTGACGCCCAACGTGGGACTGTGGTGGAGTAGCGCCCTTTCTAGTCTGTTCAGATGCAGGAACAACAATTATTTTGCTTAATGTTATTGTATCATATTATGTAACAGACAGAAATATAATAATAAAATACAATAGATAAAATATGTACTTAGTATTTATGGTGTAACTCAAATTAATCTTAATAAATAAACCTTAAGTGGGTCAAAAGTAAATTGTGAATGCAATCCCAGACGGCAAAGGTTGATATATTGGTTATTCTTATTAATTTGTTAACCTGTGTATATATTCAACAATGGTGATGGAAAATGAATGATTGTTGGCGTAGGAGGTTATGATCCAGCTTTTCTTTCTATCGGAATAATGGAAGCCCTAAATATCTTTGAAAGCATTATTAATTTTGCAAAAGATTACTACTAAAACAAATAAACTTCAGATACGGGTATATATCAAATATCGAGGTAGACATTGAATTTCCATGTGAAGCGATGGCAGAAAATGCAGTGGCGGAGTCACAAGCTTATTGCTGACCGAAGCCAGGTTGATAAATTATCTAGCTTCTCCATACACCGAAAAAACTTTATTTGTGGCTAATACAGTAAGGAATTTAGGTATTACCCGTCTTATTTCAAAGAAATGTGAAAAATGTTTATTTTAATTCCCAATAATAGCCTTGTCTCAATTTTGTTAAATAACAAGATGGTTTATAAAATTTAGCGGTAAATTTATGGAAAATATCATGTTATCCAAAAAACATAAAATATCTCAGGAGAGTTCGACAATTCGGCAATTCTAGCATTTTCAACTGGACTGGAAATCAAACACGGCAAGGCATTGACAATTGACGGTTGGCTGAGTTTTCCTTTTATTAAAAAAAATCGTTAGGTTGTGGAGAATTTGTTATCTGCCAGCGAATAATCAAGAAGACACTTGTTGAAAACACTACTCCAGGAAGTGATTGGTCCTGTTAAGAAGTTTTTTAAATATATTTTTTTACTTTTTATGCCCACCAAAGGGCACATGCCCTACAAGTTGAGAACCTCTACTTTAACCACTAACATGTAAACTCTTATCGTTTCAGATGAAATACCAAATGTACCTTGATATGAATCTGATTATACTTGTGTAAAGATTTTATAGTTTCCTATGTTATTTATTTCTTGTAGGTACCTGTTCTCTGTAATAGTTTTTTACAATAAGAAGAGAACGTTTTAATATTTGGAAAATCATCTAAATATGAACAGTAAATCTAGGATTGTAATCACAATGTAGTGCTACTTAAGAGGTTAAGAACTTTAAAAATAGTTAATTTAACGTACTAATTGATATTGCTTTTAGTTAGATTGTGATAATAGGTTTGTTTCAGCAGTATGTCTAACCGTTTTAAAACCTAGAGAGCAAGCAAACCTATGTTAAATTTGACATTATATTAGATATATTTCCAAACTATGTTCAGCACCTACAAATGGTCATTAAACGTTTGTTGATAGTCGGATCGGTTTAAAAATTATTATCAAACTAAGCGTTTATATAAGCGCAATTGACACGTTCAGGGTTAAATTTTAAACCTTAAATCTGTGAGCGATTGAGAATACAAGTTTTTTATATAATATCTGTTACTGTTAAAATTTGGTCAAAACAGCTGTACTAGCTTTTGAAGAACTTGTTAGATTCGGACTACTATCTTTTCGATGAGATTTTGACAATTTCCTCCAAATCTATCAATGTTCTCTTAATTTTAACGGTTGGAACCGTTGTTTCGTTATTTCGACACAATCATCTATTACTCAAATGTCATTTGTCGTCTAATCCTTGTGAGATTTATTTTTGATTTGGCTGACAGCGACAATCAATTTGATTTTATTTTAATCTAGGTCATCCGATGAATTAGATGATACTTATTTATGTTAATGGCAGTCTGATTTTATAAGCTATATCTAGACGATTTTGGATTCATCTCTAGACGTTTCATCTCTAGACAGTTTCGAGTTTAAGTTCGAATACTGAGGATTATTCAAGTTTTATCTCTAGAGAGTTTTGGGTTCAAAGACAGAAGAACGATTTATCTTGAAGATCGAAGATCATTCATGGTTCATCTATAGGCTATCAAATGAGAAATGTTCTATAGATTGGAGTGAAGAAATACCCGATTTTACCTTTTAACTTACCTTTTGTAATGACAGATAAGTGCATTTATTTTACCAGTAAATTGTTTTAAATTTGAATTTTTTGCAGACTTATCTAAATCATGGTTTAAGTATAATTTGTTAGTGGTTAGTAATTTTCTATATTTTTATCAATAATCTAGAGTTAAGTGTATAAGCTTTAAATATAGTGGTGCCCAACTTCTTTTTCAAGGTTATTCGAGTTATTTAAAAACCTCATCCACGCCCTATCAATTAAGCTCAAACACATTATCAAAAAAAATAAAATAACCAGCTAATCACGTTACATAATATGAAAATGCTACTCCTATTTCTTCCTACGAAGTTAAGGAATTTATCATAACAAACCCAATAAAAACAAATCATAGAAAAATTGAAAAAACTAAGAAGACAACTAAAAATGTCTGCTCGGCCAGGAATCGGAACTCTTTGATGCTTTTACTAATTAGGCCACCACAGCTCATAGCTGCGACAGTCGGATTAGCAAATTTTAAGACATCAGAATCCAATTGCAGTAGGCTCACACATTCTCCCTTTCCATAGTGCTGTGTTGCATAGTGTGAAAGACACTACGCTTAGCATGTACTAGAATAAACCGATCTGGCAGGCGAAGTAAAGATTTTAGGTTTTAATCTAGTAGGTACATGCTAAGCCTGGCTAAGCTATTTGAGAGTCTACCAACTAGAGTTGGAATCTAATAATGAAAAAAGATATATACGGATATAATACTAAAAATGCTAAAAATATATATTTAAAACAACATTACCATACCAGCTACAAAAAATCACCATACTACGCTGGCTCTTACCTTTTTAACAAACTGCCATTAAACATAAAAAATAATCAAACCCTACAAGGCTTCCAGGAAGATCTTAAGCAGCTATTAACAGTTAATGTTTTCTACTCATTAGATGAGTACCTATAGTATACGATTGCTTAGCTGATGAGTACCTACAGTATACGATTGCTTAGCTGATATACAGGGTGTTTCAAAAAGGTATGTCATACATTCTTCTACAGATAGATTACCAAAAAATAAGTGGATTTGTCTTTATTTACCTATATCAAAAACTGGCTCCTAACAAAGTTACAGGGCGTTAAACTAACATTCAATAACACGTTTTTTTTTTGTAAAAAGTTTGTTGTTGCGAATTTTTCTTTGCCAGTGCTGTAGATTTGAAGGCACAATATTCCAAGGAGAAAAAAAATTTAAAGCGTCCCCTTTAAAAAAAGTTGGGGGGTTGGGTACCTTTTAACCCCCCCGTATTTTTTTTATCATAAAGAAACTTGCTTTATCGATCTAAAAATCAAAAAGAACTATGAATTTTTAATTTTTTTTAATAGCAAAATGAACTTTGTATCTTTCTTAGTTAATGAGCTATTTACAATTTTTTAACTGCATATCTAGAGCAATTCGTCCGTCCTATACTTAACATATCAACCAAACTAAGAGTAGGTTAGGAGTTATTATACAAAAAACGCATATAAAAATCAGTAGTGTGCCTAGGGTTGTGCTTGAGCCGCCCCTGCAAAAACTACCTCTTTTTTTATATTTTTGTATTCAAGAAGGAGGAGGACATGTTAAAAATTTACTAAATTAAACAGTTTATAAAATATGTATAATAATTATTGTCAAGTGTTTATTTTTAATTGTTAATTTTTTGTTAAATATTTAATTAAAAAATAATTTCTTTAATTACTATTAAATTTAATAAATACATTTCCAAACTGACGTGTATTTTTATCAGTGGCATGGTGAACCAAGGGTGACACAACATTTTTATGGCGTCAATCCAATATTATAAATATTCTTTTTACAAAAATATAAATAAAAGAGGTATTTTTTGCAGGGGCGGCTCAAGCACATCCCTAGAGACACCACTGATTTTTATATGCGTTTTTTGTACAATAACTCCTGACCTACCCCTAGTTTTGTTGATATGTTAAGTCCAGGACGGACGAATTGCTCTAGAAATTCAGTTAAAAAATTGTAAATAGCTTGTTAACTAAGAAAGATACAAAGTTAATTTTACTATAAAAAATTTTTAAAACTTCATAGTTCTTTTTGATTTTTAGATCGATAAAGCAAGTTTCTCTATGACAAAAAAATACGATGGGGTTAAAAGGTACCCAACCCCCAACTTTTTTTAAAGGGGTCGCTTTAAATTTTTTTTTTCTTGGAATATTGGGACTTCAAATATACAGCACTGGCAAAAATTTCAAAGAAAAATTCGCAACAGCAAACTTTTTCCAAAAAAAAAAAACGTTTTTTTTTAATGTTAGTTTAACGCCCTGTAACTTTGTTAGGAGCCAGTTTTTGATATAGGTAAATAAAGCCAAATCCACTTATTTTTTGGTAATATGACATACCTTTCTGAAACACCCTGTATATAATTTTTATATTGTACTGTGTTGTATTGTTACTTCGTTCTTTTTATTTATCTTTGTATGACTTACCTTATTCATATTTTGTAGATATGACTTCAAAGGTCAATAAATATTATTATTATTAATATTAGTATTTGATATCTTTAAATTTGCTAATTGGTAAATGCATCAAGGGGTAAAACTGTATTTTTTTCTTTACCTCAACTCTAAGTTTTCTTTGGTTGGTTTTCATTTTGGGATTGTGGAGATTGATTACATAGAGGAATAAGTGTTTAAAAACTGTACAAATATTTTTTTAAGGTTACGTTGATGTTTAAAAATAAAGATATAGGTAGAATATATATAGAAAGAATAACTATAAAACTGTTTACCTATTGCCAACAATAAGTTACATTCTAAGATGAGATGATGGAAAAGATCATGATCTCTCACACAGTGTTGACATGTCCAGATAATTTATTTTGTTATTTACTATAGCAATATTTAGTGATATATGTAAAAAATCACAATTATTGATAATTGATATTAATCAAGTAATTTTTAAAATGTACCTAGATTTTTTAAAATACTTTAACATTAAGATTTTAATACAAAATGTTCATATTATTTATATACTTATTTTATTTCATATTTTATTACCAACTAAAATTTCTAGAAGCGTGACAAAAGTGCAATATTTAGGGTCATTTATTAGAAGATTTGTGTTGGGCTCATATAAAAGAAGCACCCCATGGCGATCATGTCGACTACAATAAGTCTGTAGACTTGCTCACGAGCTACGATCTGCTTATTTACTTAGGAGGATGCACAATGGGCCTAGTCAGGCCTAAGTGCCGTGCGTTAACCAACCCTCCTACACGTTACAGATATAGATAGTTGTTCATAATTATTGGCCAAGTAATAAAGAATTTTAGTTTCGCGTTGTCGTTTATGTGTTTGAAGTATTATATTTTCTTATAAAACGTTTTATTTAGTTATAAAATAATAACTTTGAAGAAATATTATTAAGCTATATATACCAAGGTAATAGGAAATTAGATTATCTAAATCCTTATCTTTTAGATCGTCTCCACACAATGTAAACATAAGAAACAATTTTAATTTATCAATGCCTCGTCACTTTAGTGCTATTTATAATCGTAGTTTTTCGTATAACGCGGTTGTTTTATACAACACTTTAGACACCGATATTAAAAAATCACTATATCTGTTTTTAAAAATGCTTTAAAAAGGCAACTCTTGATTAGTCAAATGTAAACTGTTATATATAATGAGCTACTAATGTCAAATTGTATAACTGTAGAAACTATGAAGAAACAAACCTAATAGTAAATTGGTATCATAAGGAATTTTACTGTGAAATATTAGAAGATTAAAATATGTTGAAGGGCCGCTACTGAAGGACATGCCAGGGACACGCTGTCCTCATCTAATAAAGATGTATTATACGGCCCTCCGAGCCGGGACGTCCGCTGGAAAACGCAATAGGACATAATAGAGAGTTAGAAGTCAGTTTATTACTGAATTCCGCTCGCCTCCGCAATAGTAATGCGGTCAAATAAAATTTCTCTTCGTTGTTCAGGTTATTTCGCCGCTGTTATAACGATAGCTATTTTAATAATATATCCCGTAATTGATATGTACGCAAGAGTGTTTTTTAGAGCTACTAAGTGCTTCAGAATTTTATGAATTTTGTCCTTTACAATTCAGTTCAGATTAATAACCGATAATAATATTTTTCTTCACCCACATATTCTATGCATAATGCAGAACAAATAAGTAGGACATCTCTATTAAAGAGATATAATTTCATATCTGTTATAGTAAGGACACCAACCACAATTCACAATTAATGCCTTGTCTACTATTCTTTTTTTTTTTTTTTCAATTTTTAATAAGTGACAATCCTGTAAAACTAATTGTCGGTATATTTTTTAGTTATTGAGATTAAATATAATTTAAAATTAATCATTCTTGTGAAGAATCGTTAAATAATAGCATTTGATTGAATATTCTTACATAAACTACTTAAAACAAAAAAGGAGCCACAATATTTTTTTGACTATTACGGCCTCTTAGATATCCACTTTTGTAGGACTACTAACGCGACACTGCTTACTGAACACCTTCATGTGATGGGGTTACACAATAATCCCTTCACGTGGAGACTCTGCATGGAGAAGAAGAATCCTCATACCATGTGATCTTCGAATGCGAAGCTCTTACTAGGCGGCGTTTCTCCCTTTTCGTCATAGAACCAAAAAGAACGCTCCAGGAACACTTGGTAGGGAACTTAGTTAAACTAACCAAGAGCAGATTTAATTGTGGATATCCTTGAATCGTTGTTTAGAGTACCTTGTCTAATTCGGTCTTGTGTAGTCGACTCTATAGACTGGGAAGTAGTTCTCCGGTATAGCTAGTTGCCTTTGGTTTTTCTTCTTCAAGTGTGAGCAATTTCAGTCTTGCTAGATCTTCGCAGTAACACAATACGTGCAAATATACTTCCCAACTGTAATTTTGAAAGCCTTTCATGTGTTTTAGAGCCTTATGATATGTCAATAACACCATAAACAATCCTTGTAATAATAGTTTTACCAAGCTCTCTTATAATAATTTGACAACTCGGTGGATAAATCCGTGATTGTTTGCAATTCAATTTTTGTAAACAAAATTAATCTATTTGTTCGTCGTTGATAAGAAAGCCTCACCAATAATTGGCGTAACGATTTATTACACTGTTTTACACTAGCACTAACTTTCACTGCACTAGCTCAAATGGCCTTTTTTTCGAGTCTTCTGTTGTGTGCAGAGATTTCCAGTAACTGCAGCACTTCATTGACGTGGAAGTGGAGTCGACACTCATGATTTGCAGTAACCTCTTTATTTCTTCTTTGACTCTTGGCCTCTTCATGTCTGTATGAAGATAATTGTTTGTCAACAATGCATTTTATGACTTTTTTAAGGAAAACTTATCATGGCACATCCTCATAGCTGTATGTCATAAATCCAGACTGGATTTAGGATTAGTTTATAAATTATATAAATTTGTTGTACACATAAATTTTAATTTTTAGATGCATAATTATTAGAACTTTGAATTAAATTGAAATTTTGAAAAAAGTACTTTAGGAAAAAGGTTGTTATAAATAAAACACGTACCCATACTGATTAATAACTTCAATTAATCCAAATTACGAAAAATATGTATTACAAAAATCAAATTAATAAAAATCTCAATATGAAAAATACACACAGAAGGCTCAAAATTTTAGAAAAAGAGTATGCCCTAGGTCCTAAAAAATACAAGGTAAGTGCAAACTGCTTGTATTAATTGGAATGTCTTCTAGCTAGAAGCTTTTTGATTTTAAATTCTGCTTGAGATTTAACTACGACTATATCTGCAAATGGTTGGTTTAAAAATTGTGGCTAACCGAAGGATATTTTTGAGACTGGCACATGCATTATCGAAATAGAAACAACAATATCTCTTCAAAGTTAGTCATTCTTCTGCTGGGACCTAAAAAAAACTAAACACAACACTTTTTTATTATTTTTAATACTTGGATGTGGATGTGTGCCAGAATATTGTCAGAACTACATTTTTAAATAAACATTTCTGAGTTGATCCAACGGAAAAACTACTGGGCTGGAAATGTTTTTCACACAACTGGTAGTTTTTGTGTAATTATTCACTGGTTATATTAATAAAGTCTACTCGATTACAGGCTCTTAACCACATGGGAACCCGAAAAATAGAAAATACATTGTCATAGGTACATAAATATAATTTGATTTAAAAATGGTAATAAAATAATTGTTTTGATTAAATAGGCAAATAAATTATATACAGTTAATATTGCTGCGTTTGAAAAGTACCTTCTTTTACTCATTTTACTCGAAGCCGTTCTTTTAATACATCTGTGGCTTCTGGATGGGATTTGCTTCGAGGTCTTTTAATGCAGAGCTGAGAAGTCAAGTAAGATACATTTCCTTCGAATTAAATCTTAGAGCTTTCGGAGTAAATGTAATTTATGTGACAATTGACAAAGAAAAAGCAGAGCACTGTTTTTAACTATACAGTTCACAGGAAAGAAGTTGTAGATGTACTTCTGTGAGATGTACTTCTGTGAGATGTACTTCTGTGAGATGTACTTCTGTGAGATGTACAGACAGTTGTTCGTTGTCTCTTGTGTCACAGTTGATTTTCATCTTATTTACATATCTGGTTATTAAGAACAAAACATAGTTATAAAAAATGTCAGACGAAAATAAGAATATGGTTTAGCAAAAAGTGAAAAATACCACAGCTAAAAATAAAGTTTGTTTTGCAACTTGCAACAAAAACCAGGAGACGAAACATCAAATTTATATTAAAAGAAAGATTTATTTTATTTTAACGGAAATCGGAAACGGGAAACACAAACAAATCTAGAGCCGTTCTTTTATTCCACATAAGCTCAATTATCACGTGATTCAAAACTCAACTAGCTCTACTCCGTTTCAAGAGGTACTTTTCAAACGTAGCACATAATATTGGTAAATTGGATATCTGGATTAAAATTTAAATTATTTGTTAGGTAAAGCTATCAGTTTTCCTCATTTAAATTGCATAATTTATTTTGCATACCTTTCTGGAACTTTTGGAAATGAAAAATAACTAGTAAACGGAACGAGCGAAGATAACAGACAAGTTCATTTGCTTCCTTCAACAACGGTAAGAAAACTGAAAACTCCCAACAAATAATGGGCTGGAAACGAGAATAGACATACAGACGTTTCGAAAACTATAACTTAACTCATTTTGAACTTCAAAGAAACACTTTCTATGCAATTCTCTGCCTCCAAAACGTCTATACAATGGCGGTGCTAGCAATTCTGCTGCGATGTTTTATTTTCAACGGTACAATGCGATTTGTAAAAGGAAGGGAAGCCGTTTCATCCAAGTTCGAATGATTCTGAAAATCTAGGACTATTTAAGTTTAGAGCTATTTCTAGTCGTTTAAAGTCACAAGTGATGAAAAAAGAAAGAAAAACAGTTAAATATTAGTTAGAATATTTCGAAAAAACAGTAGACTTCCTTGTTAATATGATATAAAATTACTAAAAATTTAAAAGGTAACTAAAACCCAAGTTTTTGAACTTTATTAGAAAAATTGAAACAACAAGCTATCGAGAAAAATCATAATTGAAGTTGGCTGTGAAATTTTAATGGACGGAAATAAATATAAAAAAAATATTTTCAACTTTTAGAGAAAATGTTATTTCCCATAAAAGTTTTTTCATGTTTCAAAAATGATAATAATTCATGCAGAAGTTGAATATATCTTTGCTTTAGTGAAATAAATAATGAATTATTTATTTTTACATTTTTGTCATTACGTTTATTTGCAAAACAGTGCACACATTAATCAATAAATAATATAATATTTACACAAATATAAACACTACTGGTTGAGTATGTATATTTATATAAATATTGTTTTTTTTTATATTAATCTTTAGGATCATGTATAAATGTGAGCGCGTATCTATGGTGTTTTAAAATAAGGGTATTTGGATTTATCCTTTTTTCCTTGCTTTTTGTTAAGTACTTGTATTCAAACCCTTTTAGTAATTGTTTGTTTTTATAAAAAATTAATAATTGTAAGCATACAGTCTTCGTAGGATTAAAACACTTTCTTCTTAAAATAGCAGGCCTATCGAAAATGTAGTCTTTTTGCCATACATAATTTTCAATATCTTTATCTAACCTAGACTATACTAGGGGTGACATATGTTTAAAATATTTTTTAAATATCTAAATTATTAGGCTTCCCAATTTTCTAGACATATTTTAAAAATGCACTTTAAATGCCAGTCTATTGTAATACCTAGGTTCTTGATGCTATATGTGCGGCTTATCATAGTGTCATTTAATATTATTAACATTTCATATTTACTGAAAATCGTAAATTTGATTAATAATAAAGCTGGAAAACTTGATAAATAATTACTGAGGCCCTTCCTATGGGGCCTCAGTATTGCATTCCTGCAGACGAAAAATTTTTCTTGCTCCCATTTTTTACTGGGAAGCAGTAACAAAACCTACACAGAACACGAGGCTAATAACCTTAGTAGTTGATGCCGATGACACCAAATTAAAAAAAAATGAATTATTTCGTTTTATTTTTAATTATTATATAACGAGTGATCCAAAGAAAAAAAGTTTCTAAAGTAGGCCATGACCAATAAAGAATGATACGAGCCATATCAGAGATAATAACTCACGCATTTGAATTAATTTCAAACTATAATTTAAAAAAGAAGAGAACTGTATGCACCGACCGACATACTTCGTTTTTTCCAAAGCTTACTTTAGACACATTTTTGTGGATCATGTATACTTCATATTCTATCCTAACATTTCTTCAAAACCATGATCAATCAGAAAAAACTAAAATAATAACAATAGATTTAAAAAGAAATCGCCCTAAATATTCTTCAAGTTGGAAATGAAAGATAATCTAGATTGATAAAGATTGTTGTATTGAAGGGTCTGCAGCTTTCCCAAGGATATCGCTTGTTAATAATACGCAAATAGTACGCAAATAGTACGCAAATAGTACGCAAATAGTACGCAAATAGTACGCAAATAGTACGAAAATAGTACGCAAATAGTACGCAAATAGTACGCAAATATTACGCAAATAGTACGCAAATAGTACGAAAATAGTACGCAAATAGTACGCAAATATTACTCAAATAATAGGCAAATAGTACGCAAATAGTAGGCAAAAAGTACGCAAATAATACAAAACTTACGTACATAATATTACTGAAATAGTACAGAAATTGTACATAATAGTAAAGAAATAGATAAAATTAGGTCGATGAGCTAAAAAAGGCCACAGCAATAATAATTAAATTATGAACATATTATGAACAATATTGAACATATTATGAACAATATTGAACAAAAACTTATTCTAAACAATCCCTTTTCTGACAAAATAATCTTTTATCAACGATATGTAGACGACATACTTATGCTCTTCAATGGTTCCTTAGCACAGTTTGATTCCTTCTTTACTTATATAAATAGCTTACATCCCCGTATAAATTTCACTGTAGAATTTGAAAATAACAACACTATACCGTTTCTAGATTTATTTATTACCAAAGACACAATAAACAATAGATTACAGTTTGATATATATAGAAAACCTACCACTACAGATACCCTTATACCATTTGACTCATGCCACTCTTTGTCACATAAAAAAGCTTCCTTTAATAGTTTTCTACATAGAGTTTTCACCATCCCTCTGTCAGAATCAAACTTTAATAAAGAGATAGATTTAATTAAACAACTTGCTATCAACAATGGTTTCCCCTTAGAGCTTCTTAATAAAATGTACTTCAGATTTTTCAACAAATTTAGATTGTCCTTTCCCACCATCTCACTTAATTCTTCTAATTCCATTGTTCCTAAGGTTTATTCTGGTTCTATTCCTTTCTTGGGCAGTGTGTCATATGAACTAGCTAAAATATTCAGAAAATTCAACATAAACATAGCCTTTAAAAGTACCAACTCACTTTACTCACTTCTAGTACGGAATAAAAATCTTGTACCCACTTTTCATAAACCAGGGGTATATCTACTGAATTGTAATGATTGCAATGCCATGTACGTCGGCCAGTCAGGAAGAAAGACAGAAACCCGAATTTTAGAACATTACAAAACCATCAACAGATATAAATCCTCGAATATTTTAGATACCAATTCCACATTTGCTAATCATGTTCTCTATACTAAACATAACTTCACTTTTCCAGATAACGCCTCTCTTCTTATCCAATGTCCCAAAGGCATTAGGCTGGACTTACTTGAAATGTATTACATTCATCAACATACTAATAATCCAGATGTGGTGTGTTTAAATGATCAATTACAACCTACATATAAGCCTATCTTTTCCAGATTAACCTTCTAAAGTTTCCTAAATCCTTATAAATCCTTCAACCTTTTACTTGTAATAATATATATAATAGCCCCCTTTTTCAAAAAATTCATACATATCATAAATTTCCTTAACCTAAATCTAATGTCTAATGTCAAATTCTTCTTTTTTAAAAATCAAATGGCACTAACTTTATAACACCAACAGAATTTACTCGTGGCCTCTCCAAAGTCTTGGACATCCTGTCAAATTGTTAAATTTATACTCTAAAAATTTGTCACAAAACTAATTTAACTTATTCAATGTAACTAATGTCAAATTTAATTATTATTATCTCAACCATAATTGTAACTACGTGTCTTCCATCATATGTCAGTTGTCAAATGTCGTAAATTCTCCACCATTTTCTCATTCAACTTCACCCTTGAATGACGAAGGTGCTAAGTGAAATTCCTGAAGTTAAGCAAAGTATTAATTAATGATACCCCTTAAGCCTAGGCTTAAGGGTGTACACAAACCAAACTCCGTCTACCCCATTTGTACTGGGGATAGGGGGAGCAACGGTAATTTTCGAAAAGTTACATTTTTCACATGGTGCCTTAAGCACACATGTGGAACTTCAAATTTGAAATTATCTTTTATAACCACCTTCATTAGATGGAGGCAGGCGAGGTTCAAGAGTAAACAATATCCAACCTCGAATGAGGAAGGCAGTACGTGCCAATTTGTATAATTTTTATTTTTACAATTTAAAATTTTAATTCAACATTTAATTTTTTCTGTGGACACATAGTGGTAAGACACCTAGCATTTCTATAAAAAAATGTTTTGTTATCCTAAATTATTATTGCAGATTGTACCTACCTACCTACTCACTTTCAAAAAATTTTTGCCTGATGATGACCTTTTAGGTCGAAAGCGCTTGCAACCCAACCGAATAAATTTATGTGGTCGACAGACTTTGAGTCTTTTACTTCCCTTTAATAATTAAATGTTTGACTAATAAAAAAGTCGTTACTTTATTTTTCTTCAGATACCAACGCCTGCCAAGTGGGAATACTTACAGAAATACACAAAACATACAAATAGAATAGAAATACACAAAATATACAAATTCTACACATAGTTTAGATTGATTGTACACCATAGTACAGCAGCGGTTTACCCCTCTGTTTAAAGTATATTTAAACATTCAATTTAAAAGCCAGGGGGACACGTGTACCACCTCGCAGCCCCTATGAGATTTTATTTCAAATTAAATCTTTCACATAGACGAATGTAATTCATTCTTAATATAATTTAGGATTCAAAAATGTATATTAAACATAAATAATTAATTGTTTTTCGAGCATAATCATATCTTGTCATATTATTACAAAAAACCCCATGTAAAATTTTTGTTGGGTCACTTTTTATAAAACCAATATATGCCAAAATGATCTTTATGGAAAAACTAAAACCCTCAGGCCATTTTATGACAATATGTCAATGTATTGTCGTCTCAAATCAATGAGTTTAAATCAGAGTGATATGGTAACCTTATCACACAAACATATTCAGTATTACTTCTCATTATAATAATAATAACTAAACAATTTCCAAGACAAACAATTAGCTGGTAAAAGTTTCCGGCAAGATATCCAGGTTTTATGTCATTTGTTCTTTTTTGTACTATTATCTAAGTAGCAAATTTTTTAATTTCACTGAATAATGCATTTTCAACTGAAGGCTATTTTAACTCACATACTAGTCTTTGTAGGAAAACTCATTACATTAAGGTTGCGATCAATTTCTATTCATCAAGTGTTTGCGAAATTAAAATGTACTTCATTATCCCCTTTATCTTTGCCGCTTACGTTCAATTCATGTTACATAATACGACAATTGATATCAGGTATTCTGGAACGCTTCTCCGAGTTTTTCCTGTGGGAACAACTCAGCATATTCCCTGTGTGCCCAACGTAAACACGTATTAATTAGGGCCATTTCTATGAATTAGGCATTTCTCCATGCCGCCCACGTACCCCTATTAGACACAAGCAGTTGCACTGTACTCTCCATTATATCCCGATCCCATAAAATACAGATATCTGGATGTAACAGGATGGATATAGGGTATTTTAGAAAATACGGGGTGAAATTTTTACAACAATGAATTGAAGAATTATTTTTCTTCAATGTATTTTTCTTGCATGTTTTAAAGTAAAGCATATTTCTTTAATGTTGAAAGTTTACAAAAAACTCCTAAATAATTGTTTTAAAATCAGTTTCCTATTCAATATGTTTAGCATTGAGATTGTTGTCTGCTTACCTGCACAATTTTCCATTTTTCTTTCTGGCACTTAAACCTGCAAAAAAATTGAAAAATTAATCTTAAAAATCGAATAATATTGAATTATTTAAACATAAAACTATTAACAAAAATAAATAATTTAACATATTTACAATTATATGTAGAACTACTGTGCACAAAGCTACGTCATCATTTGGCAAAGTAATTAAATGGTTATCGCCGCCAACTAGGGGTATAGTGGAATGTTAATATTATAGGAATATAGGAAATATTGTCTTGTACTTAACAACTTACTTATTTTGTTATTTATTGATAGTTATAGATAATATGTATTCGAAATTCGAAGTAATGGTTATGGCGTAGCTGTGTTCTTCTAATTGTAATCGGACTGTACCTAAGTGATTTGTTCAGAAACTTTTTTAAAGAGTGAACATACTAAAAGTCCTAACATCTAGGAGGTGAGCCAGAGAGGAGGCGCAAAAAGAAGGTCATTCTTGTGGGTTTCTCGCTTGTATCTAAAAAACGGTGCGTCAAAAAATATTCTCTGATAAAAGAATCTACCACTTTTGTTCTAAATACTTTTTTTGAATACCCAACCGTTCTCGAGCTGCATTCACCGAAAATGTGACTGTTTTCGAAAAAAAGACTTTTACCTGAGATTGTTCCGACGAAACATCTGGAACTTTCAGAAGAAGCAAAGTGAGCTTTTTTAAATTGTACTTGAAATTATTGAGGAAGCGGAAGTAATCTTTTATATAAACCCTCCTCCACTCACGGCCAGGTTAAAGAGATTGGAAAGATGTGCTTCATCAAATGGTTCCTCCGGTCAGTGGCAAATATTAAGCCTGACATTAGCTCCCTCCCACTAACTGAGAGAGCAGCAACATTCCCAGCACACCTACCACAAAATGCAGAAATGGCTAGGGAGTAAGCTTCTAATTCAAGAGTAGGGGTGGATACTTGTAGAAGACACTCTGGTGGCAAATACAACAGAAAATCCATCAGCACCGGAAGTCCTACTAAAAACAATATTTTGCCGCAAGGATTGTGAGAGTGGTAAATGTAAATGTCCGAAAACAATGTTGAACTGTACTGCGGCGTGCCTCCACTGTCAAGGGAAATGCTTCAATGGCAAGGACGGCGATGAAGACCAGTAAGAATTGCCCACAACTGAGGAAAATGATATGGACAAATAAGCCTTGTCAGGACCCTCACGGGCAAAGAAGATAAAAACGTGATTTCAGAGAAAGTTGAGAGTTTAAAATTAAGAAATTATTGAAATAAAATAAAATTAATGATCTTAGGACTTAGGACAAGGAAATGTTTCCCCTATTACATACAGTTTCCGAGATATAAGCGAAAAACCCAAAAGTGGGTTCTTCTCTGTGCCCTCCTCCCTCTGGCTTACCCTCTAGACGTCAGGACTTTTAGTATGTTCACTCGCTAAGCACCTTGAATACTCGTAAGTTTGTAAAGAAATCGCTTAGGTAGCTGCTCACGCACTCCACACTTCCTTTATTGAGTGGACTATGTAAACCAAACATATAAACTCCTATTTGTACCTATTTTAAAAAGTTAAATCAATTCATAACTAGCAATTGTGGTAAAAAAAATGTTGGTAATTATTCTTGTCTGATAAAAATTAACTAGAATGCGTATTACATTACCATTGCTCTTCATACCAATTTTATTTCGTCGTGCAGTTTAAAACAAACCTAAGAACATTTTTATAAATTATTACTTTAGTAATTACTCTTGGAATTTGAGACTCCAGATTACGTTTTTCAGTTTTTAACTAATTTGGTATAAATTCTTAGTATTCAAATGAAAACATAATAGATTTGTTACAACAGCTCCTTTCTGATGTGTCTCTGACTCGTGCAAGGATGTATTCCTAAACTAATCACTGCGCATGTCAGTCTATTTATACGTCCGTTGTTTTGTCAGCGACTTGTACTTGTTGGAACACAAAATGCAATGGACATGGACAAACCAAACACATGTTTGATGAAAAGGTATTTTAAACATTATTTAAAATACACCATAATACGATCTATGTAAATGTATAGTTTTGAAACCTTAAGATGTTTATTTTTATTAAAAATAAGTACATATTTTACATATAATAACAACGTACACAAGACGAAAATAAAAATTAAAAGATATAAAAACAAGCCACTCCAAGCTAACTTAAAATCACAACAATAACAAACAAAAATAGCACGAACGAGAAGAGACGTTGAAATCCGCATGTGTTGATAAATTTTACACGCGATGAAGCTCTAGATCGTTTTGACAAACCTCCGACTCATTCATGTACGATTTAGAAAATACGTTGGAACGTTTTACTGACAGTTTCCTCAGATTATCCGTGGCTTTGTAGGAACGGACTAGTTTCAATGCGCATGCGTCTAAAATCCTGATGATCAGATTAGCTGTTGGAACAAACCTTATAACTAAAACATTGTGTAATCTGTAAATAAAAAAAACAATCTGACTGCCATTCGCATATTAGAAATTATAACAAAATTGCTGCCAGTGGGTAATGACAGGTTATGAAATGGCAACCCTGTGGGCTTGTTGATTTGAAAGGGTCAATGTTACAGACAGTTATATGGATTGATCATCTATGTTTTTCAAAATAAACATAAGATGCCTTGAAGTAAAAATGTAGGTTATTATTTTGTTTAGTATATTCAATGGCTGAAAATTGGTTATAAAACAAATTTTTCTAAACCGATTCTGTGTAATGAGCACTTGCGAGGCAATATGGCCGCTCGCAAAACGATCTGATTCGAGCAATTTATATAACTATATATGTATCATTGATCCTGTCAATGACAACAGGTCCACAGGGTTGCCATATCTATACTGTCAGTACCCACTTGTTAGCATTTTGATAGGTCTTTGGAATGCCTAATACGAAACACAAATTTAACCATAAAATATACAAAAGTGTCGTCAAAAATTGTGCATTACTAGCGCCAATTGTCTTTCCGTGTATGACAGACGCGTAAATTATAACTGACTACATTTTTTTATTAGTTATCATTGTGCTCCACCAAGTTATTATTTTTTTTCCAAACTAGATTACAAGTAAAATAGGTAATACCCATTTGATATTAAATTAATGTTACCCAGTATAATCCTGCATTGCAGATTAAGACCGTTGATATTCCGACCAAAATTTAATTAGTATTCTGTATATTAAATTAATCATTACTGAACTAATGCTGAGTTCTGGGTCTGTGCTGTTGTATTTAATGAGCTTCAATATATTTGCAGTTATATTACAGGGTAGGCTAGAAATTTTACTCGGCAGAAAATCTAGTTTAGATTTAAATTAAATGCGATTTTTTTAACTTCAAAAAAGGAGGAGGTTCTCAATTCGTCGCAATATTTTTTTTTTAATGTATATTCAGCGATAATTCTTTAACAAGGTGTCCGATTTTTTTGTTAGAAAGGGGGTACTTCAGGGGTAGTCCCATATAAATTTGGTCAAAATCTAATAATTGAGTCTATTAGAAAATCCTCAAACTCTTCATTTTTTATATATGTTTAGCGATAAGGCTTTACCACCTTGTCCGATTTATATGATTTTTTTTTGTTAGTAAGGGGTTAAGATGTGGTGATGGCATATGCACGTTTTTGTCGGTTTTTTTAAATTTTTAATTTCTAATACTTGTTTTTAATATACAATGAACGAATAAATAAGTTTAAAAAAAGTAAAAAATAACTATTTTCTACTACCGTGCGTAAAGTACGTACTTTACGCACTCCACGAAGTGTGTAAAGTTGTACTTTTTTTCACTAGTGCGTAAAGTAAAACTCTTTACGCACTAGTTAAAAAAAGTAAAAAGTTCCAATAAATTTATTTTTGTTGCTGTGTACAATTTTTGGCACATTTTACTTTTTTTCATTAGTGCGTAAAGTAAAGTACTTTTTTTCACTAGTGAAAAAAGTAACTTTTATATTTCTAATATTAGTGGATTATGTGTACGGTAGTAGAAAAAATATTGTATGCCACTCGTGTGTAAAGTCCCTTTTTTGACTCATGTTGCATAAATAACTATTTTTTTTGATGATAAAAAAATGTGGAAAATCAATCCATTTGTTTTTTTTAATCCGTTAGCACATCGTGTCATCTGCATTATACACACCAAATCTATTGAGTTGTAGACTATTTCTTCTTCGTTAAATTGCTTCAGCAACATGTCATTGATAAACGTAGCTTGATCATTATTCGTACATTTTCGCAATTACTGCGTAAATTCCTGTATGGTAGGTAGTCTCATATTTTGGATATCAGATCAGAAAATTTGGTAGCAAATAATATATTACCTTCAAGATGTACTCGTATTAGCTTCAGTATTTCTATTGCAGGTCACATTATTGTAACGACCAGGAAGTTTGAAGGTCCACCGCTTGTCACCAAATGTAACACCCAACTAGTCTAAAGACCATTTGTAACTACTGATAGGGCTTTTTTCCCCTGGGCTCGTCTGACTATGTGTCTCCGAATAACACAGAAGCCTATTGGCTTATTATGTTTTACCCCATGTTGGTTCATAGCACCCACTCTATCACCTTTGTACCTTGTACAAGTTTGTACAGATCCTTGGGTGAGTGGGTTCTATATGTTGTTGAATCAACCTGGGGTTGTCCAAAAAGAGCCTGTCTTTTGCGATCTAGAGCTTCGCATTCGCACAGTGTGTTTGGCCGTTTCTGGTTTCTTGTGACATAGTCGGCACATGAGTTCCCCATTTTACATGCCAATTTTGTTCAAGTGTCCCTTTACTGGGGCGTGCCCAGTCATGAACCCTGTTATCACTTTCAGCTAGTTCCTATTCATTAAGAGACTGATAGGGCTTTAGCTACTGTTAAAAGATTAAGGCAGCACTATCACCAGCCAAAGGGTCCTGAAGTCCAGAAGGAACATCCATTAACCAGTTACAAAAAAATAATGAAACAAATTAAATTAAAAGAACACAAATTATCCCTTAATAGAATAGTTGAGCGGTTCTTGGCAACTAGTTTTAGACTCCTCTAGTCCTAAGGGAATAGAAACGCCAAGGCTTCTTAAATGCTCGGAATATCTCACTGGTTTTTGGAAAAGGGAGGAGAGATTAATAATAAGTATTAAAACATTAACAAATGGATATTTAAAATAAGTACAAAATTGACTAATAGTCTTAAGAATAAATGAATAAAATTATATTAAGGGAAAAAAGCACTACTTGATAATAGATCCAAACTTTAAATAAAAATGTATGACAACTAGATAAACATTTTTTGAAAATCCGGCTAAGTGCGAGTCGGACTCGCACTTTTTTAAAATACTTTATTAGTATCGAGCAAATGTAAAAACACGTTTCTTTAATTTTTAATTTATTTTTATTATTTGTCATTATACCGGCAACGGAAATAAACATTCTGTAAAAATTTCAACTGTCTACCTATTACTGATCATGAGATACAGCCTACTGACAGACGGATGGACAGCTGAGTCATAGAAATAGGGTCCTGTTGGTTATTCTTCCGGTACGGAACCCTAAAAAATCTCGTTTTCAAGATACATGGTGTCAAACTTTAAACAAATTTTTTATTAATATTTTAAAGATCGTTTTGCCGATATAGTTGAAATTTGGCAGTATTATTCTTTATGTAAGACGCTAATGAGGGGTAATATTTTAAAACTCACCAGATGGCGTTTTTGTAACTAGAGTCTATGGAATGACCTGTCAAGAAACTTATTTATTTTAAAATGTTAATAATATTATTAAATTTTATTTTATTCGAAAAATAGATGGTTCTTAGGCATGTTCAGTAGTGCCCCTCTGACGAGAGAAACAGTTGCCTTGCCTGGATACCCATATCTGCCACATAAGCCTAGTTCCTTTCCGAATCTTTGAAAGTAAGAAGCTCCTTTCTTCTTGGTGAGTATGGTGCGAAAGAAATGTTATTTTGTGGAAAATAGAGTAAAAACTGTTATACTCTTTATAGGAAAGTAGAATTATCGGAAATATGCATTACTTTTTTTAATTTGTTTTTTTAATTCAGTTTTAATTATTTGGCCAACAAAGAATATGGTTTAGTAGAATACCCTGAAGATTTTTTCAACATGAAATACCTTCCTAAATTGAATATATTCCGGATATTGTACCATAATCTCAATAATGCAAAAGTTATCATATTGCCCTTACTTTAGTGTTCCAAGTAGGCTATGCATTTTCAGTAATTTTCCCGATGACATTAAAGGTGTTTAAGCGCAGAAACTGTTGCATCTATTGTTGCTTTTATTCAAGACGGAAGAAGTCCAATTTACGGGGTATCACGCAGTACTGTGCCACATGTATTTACACGTTTTATAGAGATGGGACTTTACACTTGACATCCTGGAATGATATCTTCAGCACTAAGAAATCGTCACACAATTGCTGTAGAAATTTGAAATAACCTTGAACATGTCAGGAACGTAAATGTTAGTGAACGAACATTTAGAAGAGGGTTAAATGAAGCTAATCTGAGATCTCGAAGACCCGCTATAGGACTAGAACTTTCCAGGAAGCATCGTATTAAAATTCGCTAGGGAGCATCAAAATTGGAATGCAGAGGATTGAAGCTTTGTGTTATTTACCGATAAATCCAGATTTTGCTTACGATCCCCAGATGGTCGTAAAAGAGTTTGGAAAAGGACAGGTGAACGATATGCCGAGTGTATTTTTGGTCCTAGGGTAAATTTTCAAGGGGGGTCAGTAGGGTGGCGCAAAAAAAGCGAATATTTTTTTAATTTAAGTCTCCTATGAAAATATGTTAATTTATCATGTTTTAAGATTCCCCTCCAAAGGGCAGCTCAAAAAAAAATTTTTACAGGGTCGCTCCGAATTTTTAAAAAATTCCAAAATCGTCGAAAACCGAATTTTTTTTCGTTTTAAATTTTTTTTCTCATTATATCATTTTTTTCTATAAGAAAAATCATAAAGATCCTGAAAATTTTAAGTCGAAATTTTAATATTGAAAGGTCACTCCGAATTTTTCTAAGGTTCCAAGTCGAGTAATTTATATCTCTTCGAGCTACTTTTGAACATGAATATTAACAAACTTTATATCTTTTTCTTTAATTTTACATACTAAAGAATGAAATTAAAGCACGAGAAACGAAAAAAAAGTTTAATGAAAACAAAAAAATATAAAGTTCGTTCATATTCATTGTGACGAAGTCACTAAAATTCCCATTAATTTATTCCATAAATTAATTTCTAAAATTAATTTCCGTCTATGAACATTTGTAAGACCCCTGCTGTAACTAATATTTCCATAGAATTACCGTTTTTAAACCTTTGCAAGAGCCCTCGTAGTTTAAAACTTTTCATTATCACAATAAATTGAATCGTGTCGTAAAATCGCAATTCTAGTAGTGAACACCGTTATTTTTTCAAGACAGTGAGAAGTTAATCAAGGTAGGCCTTTTATTTAAAATTCCGTCTAATAATTATCCCTGCAACATTCATTTCCGTTTCTATTAATTACCTAAGAAATTCGACCAGTATTTTGGATTTCTTAGTATCTGTCAGGGTAACAAATTGGATTTAGATCCGGGGGCTTTAGCACCCTTCAACCATTTTCGCGTTAATCAGGGGGTGATAGTGGTATTCGCTTGCTTCCCCCGTCGAGAATCAGAGCTGTTTCTCTTTTGTAGAAGCTATGGACTACCAGATGTCTACATAAGAGAAATTTGAAACCGAATAAATAAAGTTAAAATCGTCAATATTCCCTAAAGTGTTGGTCGAATAATACCATTTTAAGTCACCTGTATTTGGACTATTGTGCCTAGCAAAATAATATTGCGGGGAGGATATTAAGCGTCATTCTTACAAAGGCAACCGTCATATTTTTTTGCTCTCATGAGTGCAGAGTAATACCGTTCACCGCCGTTCATGAATTGTCCATATTTGATTACTGAGAGTAACTTATTAACTTTTAATTTCTAAAACCTATAGTTCGAATCATATTTAATTTTACTATTGTAGACTTTTTGTCTTATGGCTAAAACCGGTTGTTTTCATTAGTAGGAAAGAATTTGTGCTAAGGGTGTTAGTGCCCACCGTTATATTTTTTTTAAAGGAAATTATTATTTTTATTTTCTTATGAGTATAGTATAGGTCATAGTTAATTTTACCGTTATAGCACTTTTCTGTTAATACCGAGTCCGTTTATTTTATCAACAATACATATATTCTGCATTTATTTTATTACCGTTATTAAATATAAATACAGGGTGGTCCACCGGTAACGCCTCGGTCTGTATATCCAAAACTAAACTTTTTTAAAAAAATCGGTTTTTACGGTGAGATGTATATCAGAAAAGGCAACAATTTAAAAATAATTTTAATAATACAGGGTGTTCCAGGAAATTGGAATATATCAAAGTTAGGTTTTTTTAATAGAGACACCCTATATTTTATTGCATTTTTGTAATCTACAGAGATAATTAGTGTAACTTTGTTGAGGGGTTGTTATATCTAGAGTCTATCATTTTTGATATATTCGAGGATTTTCAAAATTTTAGGGTGTTTAAAAACTGCAAATACATTTCTTAATATTTCAAAGTGATTTTTTTTAAGGTACATTAAGCGTCTTCTGGGTTGTAACCTCAAATACTTACTGATCAAAAATATCGTATAGGGTGTTTAAGAAATAGATATTTATTTTACATTTAAACACCAAAAACTTCGTTATTTTAAATAGAACACCTAGTATATTTTAACATTGTTAGAAATATCTTTCGAAACCCTTTCAAACAATATACATAGGTATTCCCTATACCTATATGTTGTTGTTTTAGAGAATAGTCCAGTTCTTATAATTTATGTAAATAATTCATTAAATTTAGTTAATCAAGGTGTCTGGGCATTGATTGTCAATTTATGACATTTTAATTTAAACTATTTCCAATAGGTATTATTTTGTGTTTTGTGCAATGTTATTATTAAAATGAAGCAATATTCTATGCAAGAAATGGTGGATATGATTCTCACCATAGGTGAGTGTTATGAATACTGTTTTTTAGCAACACGGGTTTATGCCCAAAAGTATCCAGACAGAAATCAACCGGATAAGAGAACTTTTGAAAGAGTTTTAGAACGTTTTCGTACAGGCAGTGTTGCATATTCAAAACAAACTGTAAGTAAACCCGTAGTTGATAATAAAGACAACGAATTTCTAGTATTAGGTTCAGTAACGGAGAATCCTCACATTAGCACCAGGGAAACACCGATTCCATCCTTACCATATTCAATTTCATCAACATTTATATGGTACTGATTTTCAACGACGCATAGATTTTAGTTTATGGGCGCTAGAACAGGTAGGAGAAAATAGAGACTTTTCGATTTTGTCTTATTTACAGACGAATCCACTTTCCATAACAATGGCTTAGTAAATCACAATAATTTCCATTACTATGAAACAGAAAATCGGCACCTATTTAGAACTATTGACCGACAAAACAGATGGAGCATAAATGTTTATATTGGGATTATTGGAAAAAAAGTTATAGGCCCATATTTTTTTAATAGTCATCTAAATGGAAATAATTTTGTGAGGTTCCTTCGTTCAGATTTTTGGCTGCTTCTCGAAGATATACCATTAAACGTATGGCAACAAATGTGGCTACAATTAGATGGTGCTTCTTCTCGTTTTGCGCAGGACGTGAGAAATTACTTAGATCGGAAATTTCCTAATAAATGGATGGGAAGAGGAGGCCCATGTCATTGGCCACCTAGATCAGCCTGTTTAACACTCCCAGACTTTTTTTATGGGGTTACATAAAAAGTCTTGTATACAATACCCCAGCAACCACGCCAGAAGATATTAAGGAACGAATTAAGAATGCATTTGCAACTATTACGCCGGATATGCTAAAATTCGTTTGAACGAAGGATCACAATGTGTATTCAAGAAGACGGTCATCATTTTGAACATCTATTAAATTAATTTATTATCTTGTATTATTTTATAATTCGTGTTTCAAAAAAAAAAAAAATGTAACAATGTTAGTAAAACTATCACAGATAGGTATAGGGAATACCTACATCGTTTGAAAGGGTTTCGAAAGATACTTCAAATAACGTTAAAATATATTTGGTGTTCTATTTAAAATAACGAAGTTTTTAGTGTTTAAATCTACGTATAATAAATAGTAAACACCCTATATAATATTTTTGATCAGTAAGTATTTGAGGTTACAGCCCAGAAGACGGTTAATGTACTTTAAAAAAATCAATTTGAAATATTAGGAAATGTTGGATATATTTCCATTTTTTTATTTTGAAAATCCTCGAATATATCAAAAATGATAGACTCTAGGTATAACAACCCCTTAACAAAGTTACACTAATTTTCTTCATATATTTCAAAAATTCAATAAAATATAGGGTGTCCCGATTAAAAAACCTAACTTTGATATATTCCAATTTCCTGGAGCACCCTGTATTATTGAAATTATTTTTAAATTGTTGCCTTTTCTAATATACATCTCACCGTAAAAACCGATTTTTTAAAAAAGTTTAGTTTTGGATATACAGACCGAGGCGTTACCGGTGGACCACCCTGTATATACTGATTTCACCCTCGTTCCATTTGTTTTATTTTAATTATTACTTATTTATTTTATTTTGTAAATATATTTTTGATTATAATTCCTAAGTTTAATTTTGAATTACTCCTTTACTTTTTCCGTTTTCAGAGCTTAATTACTAATAGGTAAAAGTGCAGTGAAAAATTTTATTTACTTTATTACCCCAGTGTAGGTCAACTAAACAGTGAAGGTCTGGTCGTTTTATTTTTTTTTTCTTTGTACCTGGACTTCACTGAGTCTGCTGAGGGTGTACTCTAAGTGTACCCCATGGCCGCAGAGTAGACTGCGTTACTAAAACTGGCGCCTGAGCAACCCTTGTTCGAAGAACAGCCTAGCGCCACCCCAACCCCTTTTCTTTATTTTTAGAGACGAAGAAAAGGGTCTCACATCATGTTCAAAAGTAGCTCGAAAAGATATAAAGTACTCGATTTGAAACTTTTGAAAAATTCGGAGCGACCTTTCAATATTAAAATTTTGACTTGAAATTTTCAGGATCTTTATAATTTTTTTATAGAAAAAATTAAAATAATAAAAAAATTTAAAACAAAAAAAATCCGGTTTTCGACGATTTTGGAATTTTTTAAAAATTCGGAGCGACCCTGTAAAATTTTTTTTTTGAGCTGTCCTTTTGAGGGGCTCTTAAAACATGATAAAATAACATATTTTCATAGGAGACTTAAATAAAAAAAATGTTCGCTTTTTTTTAGCCACCCTAGGGTTCAGTTATGGTGTGGGCTGGAATATTTTTGGAGGCAGTTACAGAATTGTACATGTTCCCTATTGGATCTGTGACTGCGGATAGGTACATAAATGAGATCCTACAAGAATATGTTGTCCAATATGCACCATTTATTTGTGACAACTTCATACTAATGCATAACAATGCACGTCCTCATGCCGCCCGCATTGTCACGGAATATTTGAACAAAGTTAGTATTACCTAAATGGCATGGCCAGCGCGCAGTCCCGATCTAAATCTCATCGAGCATGTTTGAGATACGCTCGGTAGAAGGATTCGAAGCCGAGTACCTGCTCTTCTTACCTTGGATCAGCTCCGAGTGGCTCTTTTAGAAGAATGGGAAGCTATTCCACAGAATGAATTATTCAACTTGATTAACAGTATATAGAAAAATGAATGCCGTTATACAGGCTCGTGGAGGTAATACGAGGTATTAATTAGACAGACAAGTATTAAATAGTGGTTTTTTAAATAGTTTTTTGTGTTTCTGATGATAATTGTGTAACTGTTAATAAATTTATTTTCTTTGTGTTAATGTTTACAGACGTTATTCTCTTCAAATAAAAGTTTTCCAAAAACATTTCTTGAAGAAAGCACATTTTAAAATCATGTACCAATCCGTGCCTATCGTTGACAAAAGTTACAATACAACAAATATAAAATTGAGGCATTTGAATCAAACATTATAGAGGTGTCCGCTTTACGTGCCGGTGAGTGTAGTTCCAGATCTTGAAAAAGGTGGAAAATTTAAATTTAATGTTATTTAAACCAGCCGACTATTCATTCAAAATTTGAATGTGAAATTTTTAAAATAGGGTGTCTTCGTTTACTGGCCTATAATAACACATCCGTAAATACCAATAAACCTTACACTTCCAATAACGCGTCCTTCTAGTCATAAGTATTTAAAGGTGTGCTTGTCTCTTCGGAACGAGTAATTAAAGAACACTTCTGCAGAGAAGTGTACGACTCCGCACATAAGTGAAATACGGCATTTTCGCACGGGAGGATCCTAATTATAAATTTTCATTTTCTCCAGTCCTTCGTGCCCTTTTCGTAATTGGACGATTGTTTATAAATAAATTCGGTCAGGGTTCTTAGTAGGGATTCCTTCGAGGCGTCGGTTGCTGGATTTAAAAAATAAATGCTGCGCTGGACGTTACTTTTAGGCTCAGTTAATCATGAACTAAATTTAACAGATGGTTACATACAGCAACGTCATTGTGAGCACATTAGTGATAATTCTACAGGGTGTAGTGCAAAAAGGTTATAACTTATACCAGATATATACCTATATACAAATGCTTTTTAAAATTACAAATTGAAAATAGTATTATTCCAATGACACCAAAATTAAACATTCACTTTTAAACGAATGTTCCTAAGGTATTCTCAACATTATTTATACTTTTGTGGGTTTACTTTAATAACTTATGTATTACCAACAATTTTGTTATTCAAGCACTTACTGTCTCGGCTAGGGTATTGACCATAAATACCTCGGGACATAAGGGCTACGTTCACTATTTCAATTTTTAGATTTCTTCTTTATAATTAAATAAGACTTAACTAAAAGTTAAGCAGACTCTTAAGACCCATGAAGGGCAGAGATTAGATTAAGTAAATTAACCTCTTACAATCTAGGAGTTTCAGTAAATAACCTTAATTGTCTCAATTCCTTTGTGTATTATTAATATTTTTTTGTGTTTATTACATGTTTTTTTTATTTTGTTTTATGATTTACATTTAATTATAAAATATAATGGTTTAATATTTTTCTTATTAATAATTTGGACTTAACTAAAAGTTAAGTAGGTAACTTCTTCCAATTTGGAGAGTGTTAAATGGTTGTTGTGTTTCATCATTAAACGTTGGTGTTTAGATTTAGGTGCGGATATGCAGATTATTTATATTTTTGATTTTATTATTCTAAAAGTTAGAAATTAAGATTTCACTATATTTGCATACATCTTGTGCAAGCGTCCTGGTAAATTTTCTTTTTGGATTCATGCATATGAATTATACTTTATTTTGATTTCTTGCCTTATTTAGTTAAAATAGTTTATTTGATTAATAAAATTCATCAAAAGCCATTGGGTAAATAATTTGTAAGATTTAATTTGGGTAAATTGGTAATTTTTTTATAAAGGAACATAAGCTGAGGTTTGTCTTTTATTTCGTTCCCCATTTACTGGGTTTGTAAGGAAATAGGAGCATAGTTTGGCCACTATATAGACCCAGTTGGCGCCTATCATTTGTCTACTATTTACATTTACAACCGAAACTTGTGTAACCGAAAAGACAGGATTTTATTAATAAAGTTATTTTGTTTTTATTTTTAAAGTTTAATTTTAGGCAATTCCCTTCTGGAAGTTGCTTAGAACTTTTGGTAGGTTACATCTACGAGGTCTGTAAATTAAGTAATGACACTGGCAACGTTGCGTTTGATCTGGCAACACTGGAAGCGCGGGGCTTAGTGGGGCGGAACACCAACATGTGATCCATCTTCAGTACGAGTTTGACCTCGCTCGAGTCATTTGGTTTTGCGTAGCGATTGTTTTTGTAAAACAGTTTTTTCTATTGTGTTCTAAAAATGAATGACATCAATTTCGAGCAACGGTGTGCTATCAGGTTTTGCTTCAGACTTGGGCACAGTGCAACAGAAATCTTATGAAACTTCAGCAGGCCTACGGAGATAGTGTCTTGTCAAGGGCTCAGGTTTTTCGGTGGTTTAAGGCATTTTCAGAAGGAAGAGAGTCGATTGAAGATGAACCACGAAGCGGAAGGCCTTCATCTTCAAAGAGTTTGTACCACAAGGTCAAACGGTCAATCAACACTTTTACCGAGAGATTATTGAAAGACTTCGAAAAAGGGTAATTCGTGTGAGACCAAACATCAAGAACAAGTGGGTGTTGCATCACGATAATGCTCCTTGTCACACAGCAATTTCAATAAACGAGTTTTTGGGCCAGTAAAAACATTCCTGTGGCTCCTCAGCCTCCTTATTCTCTTCTCTTCCCAAAGTTGAAAAGTCACCTCAAGGGAAATCATTTTGGAACAGTCGAAAAAATTCAAACGGTTGTAACCGACCAGCTGAAGGTTATTTCAGTATCGGAGTTCCAGCACTGCTATGAGGAGTGGAAGGAACGTCTCCAGCACTGTGTGGCCTCAGAAGGAAGTTATTTTGAAGATGACAATATTGAATTGTAATTCTTTTTGTATAAAAAATTTAAAAAAATCAGTCTCATTACTTAATTTACAGACCTCGTAAATACAGATAATTCAGGAAAGTTCTAATTGTTGAACTATTTTTAGTCGATAATACAATAGTAAATATATAGGTCCTTATTTTAGTTCAATAATACATAATCAATAAATATAGTGATAAAGACAATAGTTTGTTGTAGTACTTGTGGACGCTCAGAGATTCCTAAAATCGACTTTTTGAAAATTAGTTTTCATCGTTAAGAGCGTACGTACAATTTTTCGGGTTTCAATGCTATTCTTTTTCTCAAATTATGAAAAAACTAAAGAATATTTTAAAAAAATTTAAGAAGTACAATTAAGAACGTGTTAATATCTAGAGAAGTGCTGGCTTGACAACATCGTAATAATTTTTTAATGGAAACAGAGGGCGGTTGAAAACTGAAAATAACAACAAATGTAAAATCACCGAAAACCGATTTCAAAAAGGTCTATTAGTTTTTTAGAGTTACAATTCTTTACTAATTTCGCTGTCTTTCTTCTACGAGGTCCGGTCTCCCTCTTGTTTAAAATCGATAATTATAGACGAATTAAGGTATTTTATACCTTACACGTGCATGTCACTACATTTAAATTAAAATATTTGTGAATGTAAAAAAAATTAAGAAATATTTTGTAGAATATAAATCTTTTTTATAAAAATTAGTAAACTTTGCTGTATATATACGATATTCTAAAAGATAAATCACATTTATGTGATTATAAATTTTTTTAATTATTTTTCTAATATATATACAGTGTCTCGCAAAAAGCCTGCTCCATATGGAAAACTTTTTATTGTCACTTTTTTCAGAAAATGTTATTTCTGTTATGTATTAAGGGACTAAAATATTTTAGTCCTAAGAGAGTAAAAACGACACTTTAATCCCTAAAATGAAGGAGTAATTTGCATGTTTTAGTTCCTTCAGTACAAAAAATATTTATTTATGCAAAAAGTGTGTAAAGTTACCCTTTTTTGACGAATGTGAATGTTGTCGCACTCACCTACGGCATATGCGACAATCAAATAAGTCAAAAAAGGGAATTTACACACGAGTTGCATACAATATTTTTTCTACTACCGTACACATTGTCCACTAATATTAGAAATACAAAAGTTAATTTTAGTGATTTGGCTTCAGAAATTAATGTTGAACTTATACTTTTGTCGTGTTCTGTGATGATATACTAATAAAAGTTTAGAGATTAACAGTTCTTCTAATCCACACAGCCACGTCCTATTTACTTTTACAAAAATCGACATCCACGGTTTGTTTACTTTCAATTAAATCGATGACATTTAGAGAAAATTATAATTAAAATAAGAAACTGTTGATAATTTGTTGGGGACTAAATGGATATAAGCAAAAATAATTTACTTATTTGTCTAAGAAGGATATAGCATATAAATGGTAATATAAAATAAATCGTTTATTTTGTTGCTATCTATAATTTTTGTCAAATTTTATTTTTTTTCACTAGTTCGTAAAGAGTTTTACACTCCGTGGAGTGTGTAAAGTAAAATTTGACAATTATTTTATCACTAGTGCGTAAAGTAAAGTAATTTACGCACTAGTGAAAAAAAGGAACTTTTATATTTCTAATATTAGTGGATAATGTGTACGGTAGTAGAAAAAATATTGTATGCAACTCGTGTGTAAAGTGTTAAGATAATAAACACACTAGGTTACAGAATACTTTATGAACACTATCCTTGTACTAGTAATAGCTTATTTGAGTATGTACATGCGAGTGTACTACGGCTATAAATAAATGCTTTACAGATTTCTTCGTACAAACACTAAAAATTATAATAATATTTAGTTATAGTGCATTAGATTACAATAAATTATTCATTAATTACAATTTCTTCCAATAATATTGTTAAATAATGTTCCAAATAAAAGTTCGTTAATTTTGACAACATTTCCCTCCAAAGGTTCTGGTCCCTTTCAATTCTTTGATAAAGAATTTCTTTTGTGTCCATATAGTAAAATAACAAAATTTTATTTTACTTACATAAAGTTGACCCTGCACTTGATAATAGTATGGATGTGTTTTTGTTAACCTATAGTTACCGTTAACTTTTTCCATATATTTTAAAATTGTTTTATCAATAGCCTCTTCTGGTGTATAATTTTTCTCTGAAGGAGGACATTTGACTTCGACCAAAAGGTTTTTACCGATTGAGCCATCTGGAGTTTCAGCCAAAAATGAATGTTCGGAATCTATGAAGATTCCTGAGTTGGATATTTTAATATCTAAAGATTCACTCAACTCCCTTAAAGCTCTGTCTTCATTTTTTATACCATAATTAGTATTTTTATTGCCAGAAAATGTACATTTTAATATGTCCATGGCAACTTTATTTTTATTAATAGATGCCCAAAGTCTACAAATTCGTCCAAAATTTGAGGCAGTTAATCTTTTTCGTCGCTCCTCAAACCATTCATCGGATTTTCTTTGGCTTAAGGTTTTCTCAAAAATATTTTGTGCTTCTATGCATACAATTTTTTTTGTGTACTGGCCAGGACTTTTCCCTGTAATGTTTATATGATAAAGCTGCAGTCAGTTCATAACTACTTCTTGACGTGTAGTTAATTCGTTTCCCGCCTAAAAATTTTGCAATGACGTTGTTATATTATTCTACGTAATTGTTATTAAGGTTTTTAATTAAACTATCTGCACGGAATTTTATTCTTGATATAGATGACAATATATCTTTAGATTTAATAAAGGTGAGTTATTAATATCTAATTGATCATTTAATAGGTTATCTGAATTTTCAGCCAAAATATGATTTGAAAAAGTAGAATGATTTTTGTTTTTGATATAACTATTGTAATGTTCTGAATAGGGTTTTTTGAAAGTATGGCCCGTTTTACCAATATACAATTTTGGACAACTACTATAATTTAATTTATATACTCCAATTTATTAATGGAACAATTTTGCCCTTATTGTTTTTAATATCCCAAGCGTATTATTGTTTTTGAAAGCTGCGTTAATGTTTTGGTTTTTTAAGTATGATGAAACCTTTTCCTATATAATATGTGAGAATCTTATAGTTACAATTTTGATGGATTTTCATCAAGTAAAGGCCAAACAATAAAGAACATAGTTGTTTAACTAGGAAAAGAAGTAACAGATATACTACCGCGGCTAGCATTTCATTGCCGAGGCGAAACCGAGGCAATGAAACAAGCCAAGGCAGTAAATCTGTATCTCTGCCTTGGGAAATATATAATTTTTTCTCCAATTGTTTATACAGTGTGTTTAAAAAAATGGAACTAAAATAAAAACCTCTTTTAAGTATAACTGATATAACTCACGCATTTTTAATATATCGTATTTTATGATTTTTGACTAAATATACTTATAGTAACTTTGTATTTAATTTATTACAGTACCTTTTTTGCTCATGCTCATGCAGAAGTCTTGAAAAAAAAAGCAATTTTTTAATGCCTAGGCAGTAATAGTGTTACTTCTAAGATCGAGAAATATCATTAAAAGTTACAATTAATGTCAATCGGTGAAAATTTTTTTTAGTATGACATCTTATCCCGTTCGACAAAAACATTAGTTCATCAGAATGGAAAATTCTTGAAAAAATTTATATGTCAAGTATAAATTCACACAGGTGTATAAAATCAAATTTTACTCTAATTTTTCTATTAGAGCCTATAACTTTCACGTCCAGGTTAAAAGTGAGTAGTTGGCTCTACTGGTTTTGCTTTTTTGTACATTATAAATATTTTCCTATTAAAGTTGTGCATAAATTTCACGCACTTCTTACATAATATACATAGAATGCTTTTCATTACTAGACTATATTATAACATAAAACATTTTTGTAAAATTTTGCTTTACTTACCTATGTGTTGTCCTCTGATGGAGATTACTTTCCACCTTTTCAAGAACCTAATATATAGAACAAAAATTAAATCAATATTATTCCATTTTAAATATAAATTGGTATTACCTTAATCGAGCCAGTTGCTTATTTTTCCGTTTGTATGTTGGTTTCATTTTATTCATCTTTCACAAAAATACACTTAACAACTCTATATTCCTAAATATAATTTAATTTAACTACAGCTAATCACTAAATTAAAATATAAAAATATTGTAAACACCCTCTAATAAATCGAACTGCTTTATAACAATATCTCACAATGCACCAAGAACAACTAAAAACTAAATGCCGTTCTGGATTCCCTAATTCAGGTAACTCTGGCTTACTCAAGACCTCTTGGACGTCGGTAGCCGTGGTAGGGAAATAATATATGGGATGGAATACACGATTTCGAGTTCGAACGTTCAAATTTTGTAGGTAGGTTGTACATTAGTTTAAACCAACCTTCTTTTCTAAGTTATCTTCTTTTCGTTTTAGTAATAGTTCAGTTTTTCCCTATTATACCGTATAAATATGCGTTTATAATTTAAGTACGCATTTAAATTTGAGTAAACACTCTTTTTCTGGATATTCGTTGACAATTTCAACCAAATATTCAATTTAACCCGTACAAATTTCTTTCAACGTAAAATCGATAACGTTGAGTACAAGTGAGATTTACAGAGAGTAATAAAAGTGGAGTAAAATCCACATTCGCTACCTCCTACGAGTTGTTCCAGAAGCAGTTTAGACCAGTTCTACAGTTTTCAATATTGTTATTGATCATACAAATTTCAAAAAATATTCTACCATTTTATTACATTATAAACGTACGAATTGGAAATAGCCTGACTTTTTTAAAATTCTGATTTGTGAAAAATGCATTTTTATTTTCTTTGCTAAAAAATTATGGGCAAATTATGGTGGGATCACATAACTGAATTTTGGGATAATTCCTTTTGCAGGCAATGTCCAATTCACCCATAATTTGATTTTTTATGAAAGAAAATATAAAAATAGAAACGTGAAGCATATTGTGTCTTCACGAATAAACGTTTATTGTTTATATCATAGTAATGCTATTCGATACTACCTAAATAAATAAAAAAAACATCTCATCGTTACTTGTTCACACAATTAAATGACAAATGTGATGACAAATGGAAATAGAGGTTATGTTAAATAACATCCGGTTCGCCATATTATTTGCCCAAATCGGCCAATTTTTTGGAACGTTTTTTAGGGGGCTATATTCTATCCAGTAAAATAATACAGATCAGTGGAATATACTCATCTATACAGATAGCAGACACACACTACTCACCTTGGACTCAGAGTACTAGAATGTCTTTGAATCGTTCACTATTTATATTCACCAGTGTCTACCTACTAATGACTTTCTGTTGATCCTCCACCAATATTTATATACAAATTGGTGATTCCAGAATCTTCCTCCACCAAAATATCTCATATCTGGAATACACCAGAAACATTATCACGATGACTCAGGAATGTTCGTGAAAGTGCCTCCGCCAGAGTCGTTACATATGTTTGGTCTTAAGGGGTTTAATTATGTATGATAATCGGACAAGTTGAGCCATAAAGGCCAAATAAGACAGAGAGGGACTGAATAAAATAATGAAATGGCTCACATAACAATAAGAAAAATATGACAATATGGCACAGAAGCAATGATGCCGAGATTTTGCTTCATTTTGTTTGTTAAAATTAGATCCTGTTATTAAAATATATTAGAATCTTTACAAATATTTTAATTTATATTCAAATTTTAGTTTTAGTTTTCAGAGAAGACAAATGAATTCGCTAGGTTATCTACATTAAAATAACCTCTAATACTGGCCTAACCCAGTAACACTTTGAACAAATATATACACCTCGGGAACAGCATTACAAAATCGATTGTGTGTAAAATGAGTATACGTATAAAACCTCTCCCTTCCGATAATAAAATCAATCCAATGAATTTTGTCTTTCACGTTTTGATCTCAAACTGATAATATTGTTATTTAACATTGACTTTATGAATGGAAAATAGTTTATATGAATATATTGTATGAGTTGTCAACAAGAAAATTGAATAGTTCGACAGGTAATGCGTGGATGGCGTGATATTAGCCAATAGATTTTGAAAAGCCTTAAAAGTAATTGTAAATAATATTTTTTGGAATAATAGTGCAAAAATAGAAGAACTCTAGATATTTTATTTTTCACAAAATATATAAATAATGTATTCCTTGAAGACATAGGTAGAATAAATTATGTATTAAAAAAATTGTAATAATATTTTCCTATTGTTTTCTCAATAAAATTTAATTAAAAACTAACATCTGACAACGTACAACCTAATAATTAATCCTTAACACCTTAAACAGATTTAAGGTCTTTAAGTATTAATTGATTAGGAATCCAGAAATGAGTATATATTTTTTTTAGTATGAGAAGGTTGTAAGCAACATTTTAAAATTGTAAACTGGATATTCATTTGTTATTTTTCTTTTCTGCCAAGACATATTTCGCTTAAAAAAGCATAAATAAGTGCGCACACTAAAAATAACTACAATAATAAACAAATGGACACTGTACTGTAGCAATAAACTTTTCGAACGGTATTTAACGTTTTTCTGTTTATGGGCAGGTTTGCCAACCAGTCTTTATCACTTTACTCTTAAAAACTTTTTCGGATTACTCACAATTACTTACAATTACTCACGACTTCAAAATATCAATATTACCAGTTTTTTTTATATAAATTGTATGTTATCTACTCGTGCACTTTTGTTTGATTTTATTTTACTACTGTGCAATGTTGCTAAACATCAAAAGATAAATTTTCAAAATATACAACAGTCAAAACAGATGCACCCACAAAGCACGTATCCTCTAGAGGCCCCACGCCAATGTTAGACTTTCAAACCAAATTACCGCCACCTTGTGTTAAGAGCAGGAATTAAAATGACAATTGACAGATAGCGGTAAATTCAAATTATAATTTTTAGTAGTATGTAGTTTGTAGTAGTTCTAAATTAAATTTTAAATGATTTCCACATAAATCATTTTATAAAATAAAGTATGGAACTTGTAAGTTCAAAACTTTTATTTTACAAAATAATTTAGGTCGATATGCCAAATTTAAGGAATTAATTTGTTATAATGTGTCTACTTTGAAGAGTTGGTTCTAAATATTATTATTAAATAATTATAAGATAATATCAATAAATAATAAATAGAACATTTTTAAAATATGTTTATTAATAACGTAAATAAATATTATTAAATCAAAATAAATACAAATAATAATACATATTTAACGAATACTTACTTGGAGCAAATGGGTATACAATCTCAAATCTTTAAAATATCAATATATTTAAATGTGAAGTAGAGACTAGGATATTAAATTTTATTAACACTTAAGTTATATTTTATAAATGTCTTTTACCTGAGGATAATTGTAATATAGGTATTGGATTAAAAGGTGAATCCTTTTAACTATTCATTTTCAAATATTTTCCTTCCAAATACAGATGGTATACTCTCTTATATGAAAAATGATTTGAGCATTTAGTCCAGTGATAAATTGATTATCAATTAGTTGCACCCGTTTGTGTTTTTATGATGCATGGTAAATACATGAAATTTTTCTCCAAGTTTTCAACGTAGCACCAGAATTATTGCAAAACACAGATAAAAATAAAAAACAAAACTTCACAATTTTGCAAATAACTAAGAAGAAACTATAAACAGAAACCAAAAGCCAAAGCCGACAATAAAATCACTAAAATCAGACGGAAAAATGAGAATAACCAAAAACATGTCGTCACATCTTTGGATTCTTTGGATAAGTTTTTCATAAAAATTAAAAATTAAGTAAGAAATCATAATTTCACCAGTCGCCCCATCTAGGGTTTGGAGTCAATAGCATAAGAAATGTCAGTTGTCGGTTTTGACCTTGGTCATTCACGTAGAACCTCTATGTGCTTTGTGGATGCACCTTTTTTATGCAATAACTATTTTATTAACCAAGTAAAATACAGGGTGTCCCAAATAAAAGTGATCGATTTTAAATGTAAATGCACAGCTTATTAATTGCTCTAAAGAGATGGGGTTTTCACTAATTGATTTCGTTTATCTAAAAGTTTTTTCAAGTTTGTTCACATTTTATCACATTAATACAGGGTGATCCATTAATGTTGGTTACTTTGAATGGAAAAAATATGTATTATTTTAAATGGAACACCCGGTATATTTTGATGGAATTTAAAAGAGAGATTCATCTACTTTTTAAAAATGTATAGTTTGATATCTTTTGTTTTCTTAACAACACAGATTTTCGAGTTTTTAAGTAACACTGCTGTTTTCTTTATTTAAAAACTGACATTAAATAAAATTAACAAAAATAATTTATTCAGTAACAAAACATAACAATAATTTATTAAAAATTAGAAAACAAACATTTATAATGAGGATGTAAAAGTTACAATAAATGCTGTATGTGTCTACCCTCTTGTTCAATGCACATACGCAAGCGAAATTTTAAATTTTCAAACGCTTTTTCTAACATATCTGGCGGAATATTTTCGATAATGTTCCTAATGTTATCTTTTAGTTCTTCTACGTTGTTAGGCTTAGAACTGTAGCATTTATCCTTCACATACCCCCAGAGGAGAAAATCTGGGACAGTTAGATCAGGAGATCGCGGTGACCACTCAATCGGTCCAGCTCGACCTATCCACTTTTGATTAAAAAAATTATTTAACGAATCTCGTGCTATCATTAAAAAATGAGGTGGTGCGCCATCTTGTTAAAAGTAAACGATGTCTCTAATTCCATCTTGAACTAATTGTGGATAAAAAAACTGTTCCAACATATCCGTGTAATTTGTACCTGTCACAGTTGGTTCCGTAAAGAAAAAAGGACCATAGATTTTTCTAGGGGACAACCCACACCAAACGTTAACTTTTGGACTATCTCTTTCAAATTCATTAAAAGAAGTGGGGTTTTCAGAACCCCATATGCTGCAATTTTGTATGTTACACATTCTACTAATGTAAAAGGTTGCTTCATCAGACATGATTAATAACGTATAAGGTTCATTCCTGAATAAATCTAGTAAAGTCTCGCATACCCTTAGTCGTTTTTTATAATCTGACGGGTACAATTTTTGGTAGGTCTAAATTTTATATAAAGTCAGTTTCAAAATTTTTAGACACCTTTGCACGTCACTTTTGGAAATGTCTAAAATTCCAGCAATCTTTCTAATCGAAATTCTGTAACTGTTAGCTGCAGCATTTCATTAATAGACAACAACTTTTCAAAAAGAGCATCAGCGTTTCTTGGATTTTTTAGGTGCGCAATGCAACCAGTTTCGCTAAATTTTACATGCCACTTTTTAATAATATTCACAGAAGGGGGATTTTTACCAAATTTTCTTCTGAATATAAAGTGAGGGTAGCCATATGTGAGTAGTAGGGATTAAGTGTAAGGGGTTAAAGAAAAGGTCCTTTATTTCTCACAAGTCAATTTAATTGGAGACCGGTTTCGAAGCTGTCACTTCATCATCAGGCACACCTAAATGGAATGTCAAGGAGTCAGTTGTAATAAAAAACAATTATAAAAGCATAAACGGACTTTAACATATACAAAATAACAGAAAAATCACAAAAGAAAGTTAAACAATAACCTTGACTCACCTTGACTATTTCCATAAAGAAAGCGCTACATAAAGTTTAACAAAACGAGTTAAAAAAGTCATATGTAATACAATAGTATTTTTTTAAAAAATATTTTAGGTTAGGTTAAACCTCTGTTTGAATAAAATAATTAAAACACATGTAAGACAATTATTAACTAAACAACACAAAATAGTTTTTACAAGCACAAACAGTTTAAAAATTTTTAAGGATATAACGTCAATTAATGAAAGTAAAAAGTAAAAAAGTAAAACGTAAAAATTATCAGACTCTCAAGACATCTATCTAGATTTTTAACGAATCAATGTAGTAAACTGTAAATTTTAAATTTAGCGGCTAAATAGTGTACTAACAAAGGTGTTATTTACTGAAAGTGAGTATAGCTGGCGGTGACAAAATTTATTGAAAGTAAAAATATTAAACTGGGAAATGAGAAAGCAAAAAATACTAACAAGAAAATTAGAACACTGAACAAGAAAATATGAAAATTCATATGTAAAAGGGAAATTTGAAGCAGATAATCAAAAGAAAAATTACTGTTACAGGAAACGGAAACTAAGTTGACAAGTACGAATGTCAAAAAAGAAGTCTGAATCTGAATAAACTAATAAAGAAAACATTTAATAAGATGCGAGTGGGCAAAAATTAATGGAAACAGAGAAGAAAATCTAAATTGGCAGAGTTAATTAATTTGTGGTAAGTAACTGATTGAAGATCAAATGAGTGGGGGTATAAGTCTGAAATTAATTTAATATTCTCCTTGTTCGAGAGATAGATTTAGTTTTTGCATAAACTAACACAGTTTGAGCTTCTTTAGTTACTGAATAAATCATTTTGTAGGTGACAGTAAATTAAATTACTTCTGTTTTTATGAATTGTTAAATTTGTTGCTTTTGTTGTCAACTTGTCATAGCAAGAGTTGATTTATTTTACTATGTATCAAATTGTTTAAATAAATCTGCCTACGAGTGTTTTACTCTCCTATGAAATAGACAGATTTATGTACTTTTAATGAATTTGAAAGAGATAGACCAAATGTTAATGTTCGGTTAATTTTGTGTGTGTTAAATTTCAATTATGCATGTGTAGTGTATACATAGGCACATACAGCATTTGTTGTATCTTTTACATTCTTCATTACTAATAATTGTTTTGTAATCTATATTAAATTTTTATTATGTTTTGTTACTGAACAAATTCTTTTTGTTAATTTTATTTAATGTCAGTTTTTAAATAAAGAAAACAGCAGTGTTACTTAAAAACTCGAACATCGTGTTGTTAAGAAAACAAAGGATATCAAACTATACATTTTTATAAAGTAGATGAATCTCTCTTTTGAATGCCATCCAAATATACCGGGTGTTCCATTTAAAATATTACATATTTTTTTCATTTAAGTTGACCAACATTAATGGATCACCCTGTATTGATGTGATAAAATGTGAACAAACTTGAAAAAAAACTTTTGGACAAACGAAATCAATTAGTGAAAACCCCATCTCTTTAAAGCAATTAATAAGCTGTGCATTTACATTTAAAATCGATCACTCTTATTTGGGACACCCTGTATATATATAAAAAATCAGCTTGACAAAAAACACATACAAAAAGGATTGAAGAATTAGAGTATCTTCTTTAATAACGGGCAAAAACATAATATATAATTAATTCTAATGCCTGAAAAAAATGTACTAATAATATACTTTCAAATAAACAAAAAAAAAAAAGATATTAATCGACTATTGGGACCTTAGATTGGGACTATCACTATCGACACAACACCTAGTGTTGTAAGTTGCAATATCAAAATCACATTTGCTCTATTATATTGGCCAAGCAATAGAGGACGCTGCAATTTTAAAACTACAAAATTTTAATGACTGCTAGTGGTGCTAGGGGGCGTAAAATTAGGCTTATATTAGGATTTTTAAAAATTACACAGTTGGTCTTTACTCACAAAATTACTCACAGACTAGTAAATTATTCAAAAATGTGAGGAATTACTCACAAATTGGCAACCCTGTTTATGGGACTCTATTCCACATATTTAACTATTAATCCTGAGCGTCCCGTTTCATATGCGCGCGAATGTCCACTCGAAGGTTCGTATGTAGTCCAGTGAGAATTAAGATTCCAGTGATCCACATAGTTCGTTGCGGCCTAACTCGATTCTATATATTGTATTACATGCATATTTATTTATATATCGATGGCTTAAGTGCAAAACGTCGTAACCCACAAAATTTCAAAAAATCGCTTTTCGCGTCGTTGGAGTCGTATGTTTTAGCTGCGTCTTGTGAAAAACTATCGTAAGCAACAGTATAAAATGAAATTAATTTTACGCGCCAAAACAAAAAGTTGCTCTTCGAAATTACAAGTCATTTGGTTTTTTTATTCCCTTGTAAAATTTACTTTTTGGGGTTACGACGTTTTGTACTCAAGCCATCGATATATATTTTTTTTGACCACAAAGAAAAATAAATATCCAAACGAGAATGTGGAATAATAAATGTTTCATGTTACGCCACTTTACCTAAAATTAAGTTAAGTTGTTAAATTGTCGACGGCTCAAACTCATCACTGGTCGAATGACGTCTGTTTGAGTAGCTTTTATTTCATTTTTCGGGACAAATGAAGCCGAAAGTCATCAAAAACGTGCCCGTTGTTTCGTTCAAACCTTAATAACAACATCCATTATTTTGACAGGAGGAAATTGTGACTTTTTATCGATGCCGCGTATCCCGAATTTATAAACGACTCTGGGAAAAATTCGATTTATTTTCAGCCGGATTTTGACTTGACGTGGCGTTCGTTCGTTTGATCGTTGTTTCAAAGAAGGCTTTAAAATTGTTCCAAGAAATGTTATAAGAGAAAAAACCTTCCTGCAAAGGATAGGTATTGAAAACGTAGAAGACTTATACGGAGTGGCCCAAAAGTCTGGAAACGGCCAATTATCTCGTAAATTGCTAATCCTAATTGTACAAAATTTGGAATACACCTATTTTGGAATACGGAGATTCCAAGTCACTTTGGTCACTTTGGTGCCTCAAATTCATCACCCTGTATATTCAGTCATTATTGGAATTTCCTATTCAATACGAGTTCAACCATATATAACTCTTATAATTTTATGTAGTCTGGAAGGTCTTAAATAAATAAAACAATCATGGAGAAATGTGGTAGACGCATTCTATCATCGATCAAATGGAGAATATTTTGAACACTTGATAAAGTAACCATTATGTTAAAAATGTTATAATCTTTCAAATGTTACATTTTAATGTAGTTGAAAATAGTTTGTATTAAAAAATTTATTAAGACAATAATTAGGAGTTGCCAGACTTATTTTATTTATTTAAGATCTTCCAGACTACATAAGTGTTACACATGGTTGAACTTGTATTGAATAGGGGATTCCAATAATGACTGAATATACAGGGTGATGAATTTGAAAAACCAAAGTGACTAATAATTTAAGAGAAACGGAAAATCTGGCAAAATTGCAAATATTAAATCTGGAATAACCGTATCCCAAAATAGGTCTACCCTAAATTTTGTACAATTAGGACTAGCAATTTACGAGATAATTGGCCGTTTCCAGACTTTTGGGCCACTGTGTATAACTTAACATAGAGCAATGGTCGCCAACCTCTCAATGTGTTGAGGTACTTTGTTAATTTTGGAATAAACAGCGAGCTACCCACACGGAAGCCACGTAACGCAATGTATATGAAATAATCCATAGTTAATTTATCATTATATGTATTTATTTTACTATTTAACTGATAAAACATAATACATAGGTACTAATAATAAACTAATAACAAAATAACTAATATTACTAGTACGTACTTGTTCATAGCTACATTCCTACCTACCAAACGAAGGTATTTGAAAAATAAACACAAACTTTTATCTAGCCACAACGGCATGTCACGTAAGATTTAAAAATAATTACTTCCATTTCTATTGCAGCGATGTCTTCGCCAAAGTTCTGCATAACACAAGTTGCAAACTGTTGGATATCAATAATATAAAGCCATTTCATTGAAATCCTTAAAACGATTTTTGAAGTTATTCTTCAGGGTAGAAACTATTTCTACATGATATTTGCTGTCATAGGGTTCTAATGGATTTTGAGATATTTTTTCTGAAAGAATAGGAAAATGCTTGGCATCGCTGTTAATTAGGTTTTGTTCCCAAAACTCCAGATTTTTGATAAATGCTTTTATATGCTTTGGATCTCCCCTGAAGCTGCAAATTAAGTTCGTTTAATTTCTCTGTAATGTCCACGAGAAAACCAAAATCTCTAAGCCAGATTGAATTTTCTAGTTCCGGAGTCGGTTTATCGCGTTGTTTGAAAAATTGAACTATGCCAGATAGGACATCATTAAAACGTTGAGTGAAGGAGTAGGTCCCCGTATTGACAGTCAACTTCATCGGCTAAGGTTTTGAATAATCTTCTTTGTAACGCTTGAGCTCTAATCTTGTTCACAATTTTTACCACCAGTTTCATAACGTTGTTTAGTTTCAGGAAATTTCCACATAATGCTTGCTGATGGATAATGCAGACGTAACAGAGAAATTGCGGAAAAGTTTCATCCTTACGACATAACGCCACCAGACCCTTATCACAACCCACCATAGCTGGAGCGCCATCGGTTGTCAAGCCTACCATTTTCGATATTGGAATTTTCTCGGAAGAAATAATATTTTTTAAATGAGAAAACAACTCCTGTCCAGTAGTGTGTCCTTTCAGTGGAATAAACTTCAAAAGATCTTCTTTAATCGTAAAATCACTAAAAACCATCCTGACGAACACGACCATCAGGGCAGTGTCAACGACATCTGTTGATTCATCCGGTTGAAGTGAAAAATAAACACAGTTATCTAAGTCAGTTCTTAACTGTAAAAAAATATCATTGCTCATTACTTCTACACGTCTCATCACTGTAATAGCAGAAAGTTGCATAGATTTTATAGCTGAAACTATCTCGTCTTTATTTCTAAAGTTGGCAAATAACGAACCAGCAGCTTCTAAAAACGCCTGTTTTATCATTTTCCCGTCTTCATAAGGTTTCTTTTTTTGTGCAATTATCTGGGACACACGGTACGATAATTCAGTTGCAGCCTTATTTTTGTCGACTGTTCTTAAAAATATTGATTGTTGTCCAATTAACTGCCTTTTTAACTGTTTCAGTTTCTCCTTTCTGGCGGCAGAATGTAGTGGGAATGATTTTTCAAAATGAGAATGTACAGTTTTATGATGTCTCTCAATATTTCCTTTTTTAGCAACGCAGACCGAAGTATTACATAACAAACACACATTTTTATCTTTAACTTCTGTAAAAAAGTATTGTTCTTCCCATTCCGAATGAAAGTGGTATGTCTTTACCTTCTTACAACTGCTTGCCATAATATTATTTTTTGTTGTTCTCTACTAACCCAACCGCTGGATGTTGGTTACGCGTTCAGTTTTAAACTAAGCGCAATGTCGCCGCGCCGTGCGTATTTATCCCGTTCAAAGCAATCTTGATCGTTCTCGAACACTAACGCGCTGGTCCGGCTGGTCGGTTCTAGCCGATTCTAGCTTGATGGCGTCAGTGGCAGATCGCACACCGCAACGTTGTCGCTGTTTATGTTTAATATTATGACAATTAGATTTTTTTGTGGAATTTTCGGAAGCTTCTCTGATTTTTGCAGTTTGTATTTTTTAAATTAAAATCGTTGTGAGAGCTACCAGAATTGCCTCCGCGAGCTACCGGTAGCTCGCGATTGACAGGTTGGCGACCACTGACATAGAGGATCAACAAAAGATATATACGAAAAATATCAGCAATAAAAAATTAAATAAAGGTGGAAAATGACTAAAACTCACAGTCCTTGTCATGTAGAAATTGATTCACCAGGAGTCAATATTGGTCCCTATAATCTTCCCTATTTATCAGAGGCGGCTCGTGGCCTAGTCGGCGAGGAGGCTAAGGAGGCTACTTTTGAAATTCACACCCGATGTACTTAATACAAATATATATTTCTATTATAGATCAAACAGCAGAAATATTACATTTTATTCTAATAGAAATATATAATTGTATTAAGTATATAGGGTGTGCCAGCCTCCTCGTAAATTAAGCCACGTGCCGCCTCTGGATTTATACATCGAATTTTATAGATAATTTTCTTTACTATGATGACGAGACTAAGTTATACATATATGAAGCTTATCGAGCGGTAACTGCTATTAATTATGATTTAGATAAATTTTATACAATTTCTCTATTATTAACTTATTTTTAAAATTATAGCTGACTCGAGGTGTTCCCAGCAAGATTACTCCTATAAGATTTTAATCAAAGATCATAAGACCATACCATACAATTTTCTATACGGATATAGACTTGGGACTGTGATTTGATAAAAACTAAATATTTTCTTACCACATTAATGGTTGTTTACAAAAAGCTTACACAGTTCTAAAACTTAGATTTCAATCTCATCACGTGTTGAAATGATATCATTAGTTTTATCTAAATTAAATTTCCAAACCATTTTATATAATTCTTGTTTAAATTCATTTAATATCAAATTACAGACCCATAAGTTTAACAACTTTTGTAAAAATAGCATAAAGAGCCTTAAATTCACGTTTAAAAGATTAACTTAATAAATATAACAAATCGAGTTTTGAGACGGGCTCTCAACAACTTATGCTATCTGTGAGACGTCATGTGTACACACTGTTCATTAAATAGGTTTGGACATTATTAGCACAAATTGGTTCTAGTTAATATTCCGGAGAGCTGTGTACCTATTGCAGATATATTAATCACAGAGCAGCATATTCCGATTACTCGATTTCCTATTAATAAATATTTGACAACCACCTGGAGATAATTATCAGTGTTTCTATATTAAGGGCTTGTTTAATACAATTGATTTTCATTTATGCAATACGTGTCCAGTTTATTAAGTGTTTCCTCAAAAAAGTTATTTATTCCTATATTACAACGAAAGTTGTGTAATATTTTTTTAAATAATTGTAAATTATATATATTAAAATCGTACGTCAATAATTCATCACAGCAACCATTACATGTTGAATCTAGTTCAATCAAAAATTCAGCTATTTCATTTATTTTTCTGAGAATCTCTGACAATGATTCTATTATTTGCTTTATTTTTGCCTCCCAGAGCAAAGTAGACAGAATACATTTTTTGGCCGTTGCCATGGAGCAAACGGAGCTTGGATAAAATAAAATAGCGGCTATAGTTGCATTTGTTTTATTTCCATGGTTTCCATGAAAATACAATACATGGAAAAATTATCTATCTATACTATATTCACATTTCAAATACGCCCGATGTCAACAGAATCACGTGAACACCTAAACAGAACAGGGCCGCATTAAGCTCGTGAACCACGCGAAAAAATTAGGTTAGTGTGTTTTCTTTTGTTTATAATAATAAAGACTATTTTCCCATGTAAAAAATAATGCTATGTATAGTTTAGTACAGCCTTACTCAACCTTTTTATCCTTCGGGCCACATACGTATGTATGCTATATTACACGGGCCGCAATATTTTTGGTTGATGACCCTTTATTTATGCCATCCATTTAAAATTAGTTAGTGGGAATCTCTTCTGTATCGTATAAAGAAGGGGTGACGTAATCACCTTGTCGATTTCGGACCAATCGAGAAAGGCCAGAGACGGCTCTAGGAAAAATGTTGAAGTATTTCAATAAATTCTTCAATAAAAATAAGTTTTCTGGCCTTTATGTTGTTTTAGCAGAAACACTATTAGGAATCTGCTAAATACATTAAGCAAAAATAAGTTATATGTCTCAGATCTGATTTTGATAGACATACTATCAGCAAATGAACAAAATTTTATGATTATATTTCGGTATAAATGCCACTTATCTTGTTTATGCATATTATGAATGTATTAACATGGAATTAGTTTTTATTCGCCATTTGTTTACCATAAATACAGAACTTGTCTTGGTTATGTCATATATTATTTGTACTTAATTCAAAAATGCCGAAAGAGGGGCCATCTTATTTTTGCATCAATTTCTGCATCAATTTCTGCTTTCCTAGATGCCGTTGTAGGTATTTTCTCCACTTTTCTCGAATATTTAAAAATTAGAGCGCAGCGATCGATGAATGTTTTCACGCATTTTGCTTAAAATTTTAAAAATAGAAAGCACCGTCTTAATAACAGTGTTTCAGGCCGCAAAAAAAGCTTAAAGGGCCGCGGGCCACAGGTTGAGTATGGCTGGTTTAGTAGCTGTAGGTGGTCGTAGGTAAAGAATAGTACGTAATCGTGTTGTTAAGCAATTATGCACTCACTTAATTACTTTTCCATTTTTCCATTCGTGCATAATATGCTTTTACAAGCCTCAATACGTAATATGCCTACCATTATTTAATAACTGTACTGTATGCTTAGAAAATGATATTACCTAAGATTAAGAAACTGAAAATCACTTACCTGACGGGTTTTTTTAACCCTGTTGACAATCCATCCAAAAAGACTTATCTAGATGAAGCAATAGAAGTATCTACCCAAACTTTTGATTTTGTATGGCCAGCGTTAATCCAGGTTTCATCCGTGTAATATATTTTTCGGCCTTTATTTCTGAATTTTTTTATTTTCTTTAAGTAATCCCTTCTCCACAGAACAATTTCCTCTTTATCCAGCAACATACTGTTTCTACCCCGAGTTTGACATTTGAAATTAGGTTTTTTTAATAGTTTCCAGAAAGTTGTTCTGGATCATCATTAACCTCTTTTAAAACTTTATCGACTGTCGGAAGCTCATTCCTAAAAAAGAATTGATGCACTTTCCGTCTGATTGCAGCTTTATCGAAATCTTCTACGGAATCTAAGATTTATGTGTAGCGCAATTTTCTTTTTAGTTCAGAGAATGTTCTGTTTTGTTTATGCTTCTAAACGATGTTAAACACTGTTTTACAACACACCCCTGTTCTATCTGCCACTCTTCTTTCAATTTCATGAACCACAATCGCAGGATTTTGTAGCCTTTCATGTTTATAAACATTGAGGATCATTTCTTTTGTTCGGGAGTCGAAATGTCCCTTTTTTGGATGTTTTTTGGGAGGTGTGAATGGTATGTTTTCACCTTCATCCGCGGTATCCGTGGAGGACATAGTATAGTTTTATCAAATAAAGCAGTCCAGCAAAATGAAATTAATAATAACAATAACAACAAACAGCACGTACGTTGTGCAATAAAACTAACTTGTTCAGCCAAAACCAAGAATAACACAAAGCTTTACACTTTAAAATATTTACTGTTTCGCAGCCAAATCCAACTGAGCCGAATACAACACTGGTTAAATCGGTCATCTGGCGTTGAAGCACGTTCGTGTTTGACCGCCCAATAGCGTTGCGAGAATTGGGAAACACGTGGCTAGCACGCATTGATCACGCGCTGGTCACTGTTTACATCGGGCGTATTTGAAATGTGAATAGACTTTAGCATATGCAAATATCGCAGCCATCGTAACAAAGTATATTAAGCGTTGAGTAGCGACAGCTGGGGAACCGAATTCTAGTGCACCGTCGCGAAATAGAGAGGCGTGCCGTCTTCTAAAGATGTAAACAACCCCTTTCACTTTAGTCTGGCAGCTGATATAGGAATTCGTTGTTGTGGATTTATTAGTCAAAAATTGTATTCAGCGACATGTTTAAACAACGCGAAATTTAAAGTTTGAGACAACTTGATTAATAAAGAAGAAGGTCCATAATTAATAATTTCTATTGTTATCAAAAATCAAAACCCTGTGCACCTACCAACTTTCAAGTCTCTAGCTCATCCGGACGTAGGTAAAAAAATTGAAGTTTATCAATAGTGATATATATTTTTATATTTACTACATAAGTTAAGTACTCATAAATATAAAACTGCCTAATGACCAAACCTTTATTATAAATGTAAACTACAAAAGAGTTTTACTTCAAATTACGTCGGGTAGTGTAAACATCACATTAAAGACCAGTTCATAATTCGAGCAGTGTTTTACTGTGTCGTTCCGTCAATAACGTCAAAAGAGAAAGAAAGAAAATTTGCACCACCCAAGATCAAAGGCACCTACGCTTTATGTCGCTACTCAACGGTTAATATACTTTGATCATAAGACCTATGCTAACATTCGGTGCAGTTGTCTGGATAAGAGTACGGATACTCTTTTTACTTCGTTTTCCACAATAAAAACACGTCTTCATCGTAACTTGTTGACATAATTAAATGACAAATGGAAATAGAGGTTATGATAAATAATATCCGGTCCGCCATTTTATTTGCCCAAATCGGCCAATTTTTCGGAACGTTTTTTAAGTGGGTATATCCTATCCAGTAAAATAATACAGATCAGTGGTTCCACCCCGTCCGATCCAGCGTATTCGGTATACTTGGTTCAAAACATCCCGGACTTTTAGACGAAAATACAGAGGTGCCTCATCGTGGGGAAACCACATCTGTAATCGGATCGTTAAGGGCACATCTTCAAGAAGCAACGGCAAATCATGCCTAAGAAATTCCAAATATTGGCGACTATCCATTCTACAATTGAATCGGTGAGTGAGAGAACAATATAATAATATATCAAAAATCACCATTTTGAGAAAAACAAAAAAAAACTGGTTTAAAGGAGAACTATGGGTTATTCGGCCTAATTATGTATTGTGAAGTTATAGAATTTTTGTTAACCGATAATAATACGTACATAAATTTAAAAATAAAATTATGTAAAAAATGATATTTGAAAAAATGACTTGCAGTTATACTGTTCTTCTACTCAATTTAAAAAAATGCTTTAAATTTTTTTTGTAGATTTATTGATTAAAATTTAACAAACTTATTTGTAATTTTTTAATCAGAATCTTCATTCTTGACTTTCCAAGAAATAATATATGGTAGTAAAACTATAGTATTTCACAGAGTTGGGTCGGATACAGAAAAAAAGTATCCGAGTACCGGATACGGATACTTACAATGTATCCGGATACTTTTTAGGATACTTTCATCTAAAAAGTACTCGGATACAAGTATCCGAATACTTTTTTCGGATACTTTTACGGATACTTAAATTAAAATAATGTTTTCATAACAATAGTTATAATTATGCAATAAGATTGATTACGAGTAACAATAAACAATACTAGGCATAAATAAATTATCGAAAATGGAAAGCGATATAATAGAAACAGGAAAAAACTACTCATTAAATTGTGTATTATTTTTATTCTGTGATTATAAAACATTAAAACAAAATGAACAATAAAACATAAAGGTACGTGTAAATAAAACGAGTCGCGCCTGAACCGCGCCAAAAATCAGCCAGTGTCGTGTCCATATAAATCTAAAGAAATAAGCTCGTTGTTGGCGCGACTTGCCATGTTTATACAACCTTTCGATATTATCGTCAGTGTCAGATGTATTCGACAATCCATTTTTTGTGGATCATCCGACCAGCGGTACTTGGTAGAGTCGAGAGGGTCGAAAGGAGGAGGAGTGAGATTGCTGAATGTTTCGTTCTTGCATAGACAAAGCAGGCTCGTATATTTGATCTTGTCAGATCTGTATACTTTATTGATGTTGATGACATTAATAACACATGATCAGTAACAGTATGAACAACAACGTCATACATGTATGAGTACATTATAACACATACAATCATCTAGCTATTATTATATCACTTTACTTTTAATATTTTTATTAAATGGAAGTAATACCCCGCTGATTTTTATATATATATATTTATTTGTTAAGCGAGTTAAATAAAATTTGGGAGAGACATTTTACACGAAATTCTATATTCTCTTTTATTTTTACATTTTTTTTATCCAAGCTGATTTTCCGAGATATTTCGGATACTTACAAATTTGGTCACGGATACGGATACCGGATACAAAATTTGAAAAGTATCCGGATACAGCTATCGGATACACATAAAGTATCCGGATACTGTATCCGGATACAGAAGTATCCGGATACTACCCAACTCTGGTATTTCATCACTAAAGTAGAATAAAAGTATCTTTATATTGGCTATCTTCTTTACGTTAATAGGGGCAACTTCTGAGTATGCCTTCTCTAAAGGTATATTGACACCGTGCTAGTGGGCTCGGTCGAGACCGCTCGATGCGAGCAAACTGAGTTCTGTTGACATACAATTTTACCAGCTTGGTTTTAGTAAAATGCAAAATGGCGGAAATTGTGCGTGCTGGTATAGCTATTGTTGCACAGATACTAATCAACGAATTAAACCAATTGCAAGTTATAAAAAAGCGACGTCCCAGAAGAATGTGGATTCGGGAGTGGATAAAGCGGCGTAACAAGTTTGGTGCTTCCGAAACTAAGAGAAGTGGCTTTAGAGGATCCAGAGACATTCAGAAATCATCTAAGGTTAACGATAAATCAGTTTGAAGAACTATTGTCAATGGTGGAAAACTCCATTATAAAGCAAGATATGTTAATGAGAGCTGCTTTGGAGCCCAGAATAAAATTGTAAATTACACTGCGTTACTTGGCGACTGGAGATTCATTTAGCACATTGAAACATATGTATAGAATTCCAAAGAGCACCATATCAAAGTTCTTACCAGAAATCTTAAAAGCTATATATGAGGGATTGAAAGATTATATAATGTTAAGTAAATCAACTTTATTTCTATGTAATAAAAACGAACAACTGAAAATACATAATATTTTGTTAAATACTTTAAAACGGGGTGAAAATAAATATTATTCATCTAATGCACCAAAGCCACCAATACTTCTGATAGCATCAGTTAAAGCATTTTGTCCTTGGGAATTGTCTGATAAATTTTGAGAATAGTTCGTATAGCTATATAGTTGCGCTTCTGTCCATCTTTTGTTTGCCATGCTTACAAGTACTAGCATGGAACTCGCACGCTGAAAGTTGGATGACGACCGACTAACTTGTACGACAAAAAACAACTTGCGAGTGTACTCGGCTGTCTGCTTATACAGTACGAGTTTCATGCGAGTACCAGCCGTGCAGGAATCCTAGTCGACTGGGCCGAACACACTAGCACCGTGTCAACGCACCATAATGGCGGGCATACACGTAACGGTCACCTGAGAGGTCTTTGTGCAGGTCGGCTTCATGTCGTAGCGTGTATGTCTACCTGTGCAGGCACACCTCCACACACAGACCGTAGCGTGTATGCCCGCCATGAGGGTAACTGCAGATTGGCATTAGGTTTGATCAGTCTAATGCGCCCCACACATAAAAGTGTGTGAGAGAAAATCGCCTATGAAGGCACTTGTAGGAACCAGTAACTAGTGTATGTACACTGGCTGTACTGCGGAATGACAAAATTATCTTTTTGTTTATCAGCTGATTTAGAGGTTTTTTTTTATGAAATTGCCACCACCAGTTTTTGAAATATGTGTCAAATTTGTCTACAAAACGACATGGCTACTGAGTATACTGTTTTTTCACTCAGCTAAAAATTGAACAAGTCCCCATTGCTCGTATGATGTTGGTCGGTGTATAATTTTTTCGCTATGTGATAGGCCCATAAATTTTAAACAATTTGTCTCTCAGTTAAAATTACCATTTTTGGCACTTGTATTGTTCTTTTACTCACCGATTCAATTATAATTTGTTGTTTTACACCTTCTTATGTAACACTGTATATGTGGTTAAAATTTGTCGTATAAGTTGTGAAACACCCTTTATAATGGTCAAATCTGTCAATACAAAAATATCGCCAATTAGCTACATACTATCTAAAAACTACCATTTCATTCTAAAATGTGCCATTTTAAAAAAGAATGTCTATGTATTGGAGTTTTTTGATTTTTTAGCAATAACATCTGCAGTAAATTCTCTAAGTACGGTTTATATCACTATAACATTAAAATAAATCAAATTAGATAACCAACGTTCGTTGTCGTTTGCTTTCTAAATTAACTACCATAAATTTCGTCAATTTTTTTAGATCATACATATTAAACAGTTCCAATGAAATATAGTGCAACATCTGGCGGTATCAAATTGCAAATTTTTCAATTTCAACTGCATGAATATTCCAACTTTTAGCACTTTTATTAAACGTTTCTTCGGATATGGAGAAATATTCTATTGTTATTTTTTTTATTGTACATGGAAGAGTGAGCTGACTTTCATTCCAGCATTTCGCTAGTGAATGATGAGAGATGCTGGTAATTAAGAGTGGATGTACCGAGTGCTTGATTAAGGGTGTATAGACTACAAGCCAGATAGAAAGAAATAATTTAGGGGACAGTTGCAACATTAAATTCTATAATTTAAATATTACTGTTTAAAAGCAAAACGTGACTTTAAACAAATATTTGGACAGCTAGACATTCCATCATAGTTTCTGGAGCTGATGGGTAAGTAAAGCGTACCAATATACTTCGTATTTTATAAAAAATATTGAAATGTAAGCATTGTTAATTAATAGGGGATTTATATAGTTAATTAGTAATTTTTAGTTCTTACAAATCGATTATGATCTATTTTAATTTAAATTTGTCTGCCTTAATTTGTCCAATTTAAAAGTAATAGCACTTCCAATGCCCTTGTTGACACACACTTTTTGTTGATGTCAAATATATCCTATATCCTAATCAGTAAATATTACAGGCCAGTTGAACCAATTATAATCATAATTATTATGAAATAAGACAGAATTTCTCTGTAAAGAAATATACGAAGTGGCCCAAAAGTCTGGAAACGGCCAGTTATCTCGTAAATTCCATGGAGAAATGTGGTAGACGTATTCTATCATCGATTAGGGTACTGTCAACTCACAAATGGATCACATTTTGAACACTTGATAAAGTAACCATTATGTTAAAAATGTAATCTTTCAATTGTTACGTTTTAATGTATTTGAAAATAGTTTGAATTAAAAAAATTATTGAGACAATTAGGCGTTGCCAGACTTCTGTTTTATTTATTTAAGACCTTCCAGACTACATAAAATCATAAGTATTACATATGGTTGAACTCGTATTGACTGGGAGATTCCAATAATGACTGAATATACAGGGTAATGAATTTGAAAAACCAAGGTGACTAATAATATAAGAGAAACAGCAAATCTGATAACATTGCAAATATCAAATCTGGAATCTCCGTATCCCAAGATAGGTGTACTCCAAATTTTGTACAATTAGGACTAGTAATTTACGAGATAATTGGCCGTTTCCAGACTTTTGGGCCACTCTGTATAATTTGTATTACTATTAAAAGTAGTAAAAATAAACAATATGTTAAGGTTTCCGTCAAAAATACCGGAAATGGCTACTTCATAGTTATCTTTGAATTACCTTTATTCAGCAGAATCTCCATGGAAAATAATTTCTCGTCTGTAAACTTTAAAATTTCATTACCATACATCTTTTATGCAAACCTAATATTTGATCCGATATGAGAGCTCTTTAGTCGGTACAAGCTTTTTTATTGCTTGCCATTTTACGTTTACTTTTATAAAGGCAACTAAATTTAAGCGAATTTTAAATATACCCCAAAACGAGCGACGTCGACGAAATTATACAGGGTGATTCAAAATTGGGTTCAAAGATTTTAAGGATGTATTAACCAGCTAAAAGAAAAAATTTTTTTTCATATTCGTATGTCCTAACTTGCTTCGTTTTCTAGATTAAGGGTGTCAAAGTTTTTTAAAACAAATCGGTTTTTTAACAATTATTAATTAAATAAAATCACACTTTCAGATGCCACTGGAATAAATAGTGAATGACATTTCATAACACAAATAAAAATTAAGACAGACCTATTTGGCGACAATCTCCATCATTTAGTTATTATTTTTTACTTGTTTTAATAGGGCCAGGGACAGCTCAAGAAGCAAGAAAATTACATTATTGATCGCTTAATCTAAAAAAAATTTAACTGTTAAAAAAGCAGTATCGAACCATAATTATAGCTATAAGTATCAAGTAGGTAGCCCCCTGAGGCGCCACTGGAAATAATAAATTTATCTTATACTCACCAAAGGAAGGCCCTTATGATGACAAACAAGCCTACCAAATTTTATTTAAATCGGCTAAAAGGTTTTTGAGTAATTGATAAAAAACCAATTTTTGTAAAAAACTTTGACACCCTGTATCTAGAAAACGAAGCAAGTTAGGACATATGATTATATAATTTTTTTTTTATTCTTGGCTGGTTCATACGTCCTTGAAATCTTTACACTCAATTTTAAATCACCCTGACTACTCAACAACTGAAATGGATATAGTCTAAATTTTAAACTGTAACTATTAGAAAAAACAACTGGATGGAAATTTAATCAAATGATACATTAATTTTATGATGTAACCAAAGACACAAAACGAAACTAATCTTTAATGGAAAAATTAGGCAAAAAATAAGGTAGGAATAGAAAAATTAACCAATTATTAAATCTTTTATTGAGAAATTTACATCGTTACAACCAAATAACGTTTTTACTTAATTCGGGTGACTCATTACCAGATTGTTGATACAATGCTGGGGGATGGTTTTGCCAATTTTTGCAACTCATGAGCCAATCGTAATATTTAGGGTGGGTTATAGAGCCTTAAAATGACAGCTATTAAAATTATTTTAACATTAACATTTTCAAATTTATTTTAACGGTTTTATATTTATTCTAACTTAACTTATTATACATTCTCCGATGCTGATTATGTTAATATTAATCAAAAATTAAATAACTGAGACTTCTCATGTATCACAAGGGACTCATTTGGGACTCCTACTTTTTAATATATTTTTACATGACATTAGTAATTATAAATACTATTGCACTTGACGCAGATAACTAAAAATAAATAAAAATATAGTATCGTATACCGATTATCAAGATTTTCAAAAAGATCTTTATTCTTTTTTTGTTTACTGCATATTAAATAAGTTTGATCTGGATAAGTGCTGTAAAACACTCTTTACACGTAACATATCATCAACTACTTTCTATATTTAGTGGAGAACCTTTCTATGGTACAAATCTGGTTAAAGACCTCAGAGTGGTTCTGGATACTAAACTACTTTGTGATACACACATTGATAAAATAGTAAAAAACCTTGGTTTTATTCTTAGATTTACAAAAAAAAAAAAAATTCAAACCAGGTGGGATTATTGTGCTTCATAACGCTATGATTAGATCAACTTTGGAAGATGCATCTATTCTCTAGAATACTTATTAGAATATTTACTCAAACCGTATCGAAAATGTTCAAAAAAGGCCAATTAACAGTCTTTATTTTAGGATTAATAAACAACGCTATTATTTTAATTACATACAAAATGCTTGACCCTTCTTGAACTTTCTAGAAATGTCTAGATTGTTCTTGACAAGGAATGACATTTCCCGACATTTCCGGACTATTCTATCTTCTTCTTTTACTAGTACTTTTACTTATGACGACTACAGCACGCTGCAAGGTGCTGAATAACATTACTTCCCACTCTCTAGTTATTCGCCCCATTTTGGCTGTTTCGTTGCATATTTTGCAGGATATTTAAGATTTGTGAGAATATAGGTTGGAAAATAGTTTTAGTATTGGCCTCCTCATTTTCCTGAGAGTTAGTTTTTCTCACTCTAACGCGAGAAGATCTGAATAGGAGCTTTACCGCTTTATATTCTTGAGCTGCTATCAGTTTCTTCCTTAGCGTCTTGTGATATTGTAGACGAAGGGTTTACTGCATTTTCACATCTTGTAGTCCACCGATCGATGCCTATAATCCGATTTGTGCTAGAAAATCTTTGGATCTGTGGATAGGCCAGATAAATCAATCTTCTTACGTCGGCCTCGAATTCCTGTAAACTCTCATTGTGTTTCTGACTACGAACTTTTAGGTGGCTTTGGAATACCTGCTTTAAATGCTGTTGGCCATACCTTGTCTCCAAAGCTTGGATGAAAGATGAATAGCTGGGATCCTCTTAGGGAAGTAACTGTTAAACTGTTGCTGCCTCTCCGCGCAGTGACACTATCAATGAAGCCGCCATCTCTTTCTCGACACAGCCATTGGCTCTATCTGCAGCTTTCAATTGGAGTCGATACATTTCCCATGTTGTTTGACCAGTAACGTGGGTGGCTTAATGGTCTTTATGGCTTTGTGAAAGTGGGTTTTGGATATGGCTTGGTTCGGTTATAGATGAGGACGAGGTAATGTTTTCAGTTTTTCTGTTGCTTATCGAAGCTTGGTTACAAATTCTTCTTTCTAACTCAACTAGTTCAGTTCTTATTTGCCTTTCGAACTCTACTCTAGCCTTTTCGTGTTGTTTTAAATTCTCTCGTTGTTGTTCTAAATTAGGTTTTAAATGCTCTTGTGCTGTTATAAATTAGTTTTTAGATGCTCTTCTTGTTCTAACAGATCTACTCTAATTTTAAGCTGACCAACCTCTTGCTTGAAAGTTTCCTGGATATGTAGCAAACTGTTCATAATTTCAATCGCCTTTTTCTACGCCTCTCCTCCTTCTCCTCTTCTTCGACTTTTCTGTGCCTTTTCTTTTCCTTTTCTTCCTTCCTACTCCTTTCTTTTTCCTCATCTTCTTCCTTTCTACGCTTTTCCTTTTCCTCCCCTTCTTCTTTCCTACTTCTTTCCTCTTCCTTTTCTCGCTTTACTCTCTACTCCTCTTTTTCCTTTCTACGCCTTTCCTTTTCCTTCTCTTCTTCCTTTCTACGTCTTTCCTTTTTCTCATCTTCTTCCTTCCTACGCCTTTCCTTTTCCTCTTCTCGCCTTACTTTCTCTTCTTCCTCCTTTAAAAAGCATGCTGGTGGGCCTGCTTCGTCCTCAGTGGATTTAGTATTTACCATGAACTTCTACTTTGTATTCCACCACTGTCACCAATATTACGCAGGTTTTTGGTATCTTAATTTATTTCAACTCAACTTTTACAATAACTATATAACTGATAACATTAACATGTAACGTCTATCATAAAACTGAAAACTGACGACAGGATCATCGACTTATATAGCTTCTCGTACCTTCTAGAAATTACTTGATTGTTCTTGACAAAGAATGACATTTCCTGATATTTCTGGACTATTCTATCTTCTTTTTTGCTAATTGAAAAAAAAAATCTTGACAAAATACCACTTCTTTTGCTGACCTTGTATATGTTTAAGTATAAAACTGAAAGAACAAACATTAAATTTCCATTTTCTACAATCACTTGTTTTAGCTCCAACTGGAACTGGATTTTCAGTAATTTTCCCGTTTAATCCGATAAATTATTAGTTATGCATGGCATTATCGCCACACTAACTTGAATATAAGTTCAGTCTCAATTTTCGCTGGCGAAATAGCGTTAAAACTTTTTCTCGAAATGAAATTTCAAAAGAAGCTCTTTTATATGAGTTTTTAGATACGAGAAATTTACATTTATATGTAATTTTCCGCAAATCTAGTAAAGAACCGTTTCAGATAAGCTTAATTTTTAATTTTAAAATTTTAACGTCTAGATACCAATTTTCGTACATATGAAAATTGTAGCTAAATAGTAATTCTAATATTCCGTCTATAAATTTTAATGCTAATTTTCTACCTCTACACGGAAGCGAACAATTTATTTATTTATGTTCATTTAAAATAAAAATAATTTTCCTAAACCATCGGACTACCAGGTAATATATTAATATTTTTGTGATAAAAATGAATTTATAACTAGATATATTATGCTTGGTATTCTATATTATACTATTCACAGTTTAACAAACTCAATTAAATTCCATTTTTAATCAAATTTTTTTCATAATCAATAGGCTTCATTCCCTTATAAAGCATGATTTTTCCTGAAAATTTTAATTTTAATTTTTTAATATTATAATCCTTCTCATCTCCCCTTTTTATTCATTTATTTATATATTTATTTATTTCGTTACATAGCTTGGTTTTTACTAAACATTTCATGTTGATATCGTTTTTGGTTTTTGATTTTTAATTTTTTTATTTCAACCCTCCTAAACCCGATATTTTTAAGCAGATTTTTTCAAAATTAATAGGCTTTTGTCCCCTTATAGAATTTGATTTTTACTAAAAATTTTAAGTTGACATAAATTTTCTTTTTTGAGTTAAGATTTTTTTAATATTTTAACCTCCCTTAAGCTCCCAATTTATTCAGATTTTTTCATTTTCTTATAGAGCTTGATTTTTACTAAAAATTTCATGTTAATATCGCTTTTCGGTTTTGATTTATGTATTTTTTTTTAATTTCATTTTCCCTTAACCCCTATTTTTATTAAGATTTTTTCAAAATCAATAGATTTCGTACCCTTATACAGCTTGTTTTTTCCAAGTTAATATCATTTTTCATTTTTGACTTTTTGTGCTGATAAAAGACGTGACATCGGACGGACGTACGGACAAAGTAAATGTGTGAAGCGTATAACACTATTAAATTTTAAGCGCTTGTAATGAAAAAATATACTATTTCCAATTTGATTTAACATGTAATATTAATTAACTAATCAGTCATTACTTAGCAAAAACATATTATTTTTAAATACATACCTGTAACTGGCTCGTGCCAAACTGGCAGTTCAGTTGAGCCTTTTTGTTATATTTGAAATATTAATATTCGTCCATCCTATATTAACAAAGTGCTATGTTTTACTGTGGTACTGTGGTACGCGTACTGTTGAAGTGAACTAAACATTTTGATCATATCAGTATCTGTAAATTCAATGCTAAAATATATGGGGATAAAATTGGAACTACACTGCAAAAACAGTTGTGTAAATTTACAGAATATAACGTTAGCAGTTTAAAATTACAATATTTAATAAATATTGTAATCAGTGACACAATTAATTAGTTTTAATTAATATATTACGTAAGTAAACTTAATATATTGTGTAAAAATACTTGATAAGTCATGTAAAAAGGCTTATTAAATTGTGGAAATATACCGCACATATTATGTAAGATTATTATGGGTTTACCCTTTATATATTCTGGAATGGTACCCTAATAAATTATTTATGTTTACAAAATATTTTATTCTACATTGCAAAAATTATATATTAAAAAAGTTTTTGTAAGAATTCTAAAGTGGAAAAGAATATTTTAAATTTCTTAATCAACAAAAACTTTGTAAATTGTATTTCCATTGAACTCTGAAACAACAAGACATATTTCGTAATTTAAATCCCTGGCATGAGGCTGAAATATTTGTCTGGTATTGATTTCTTGTAACATAGTTTCGAAATATACCTACCGGTATTTTTAAATGGAACAATTTTACCGTAAATATTGTTCATACGACACAAAATGTTACTTCTATTTGTATCCGTGTTTAGATAATCTTTCATACATGTGAAGAGTTTAAAAAGTTCTATACAGAACACTGCATATTATGAGCTTCTTTTGAATGATGCTGTTTAAAATTATTATATTTGAAAAACGTTATCAATTATCACACATTCATTATGTTTACATACAAATAAAGTGCGAGAGCAATTTCTATATAAATATTGTTGTAAATCCTACTTTCCCACTAATACACAATAAGCTATATAAAGTTATAATAAAACAAATAGAAAAGCTGGAAGTGGCAGGTACAATTCATATTTACATCATTCTAAACCAAAATAAGGCTCAGGATGTGTAGAGCCCTTAAACCTAAACATAAAATGGACTGTAAGAAATGCTGACAGCGTACTTCAAAACAAGCTCACAGGGATTCGCACAGCAGCAAAAAAGTTACCAGAAATTGAAAGGAACATGCTCATCTATACAGATAGCAGACAAGTACTACTCGATCTGGATAGACCACGAATTTACTCAGGGTTAGAACTAGAATGTTACAAAGCTGTGGTCAAGGTATCCATCAATAATAGGGTTACTTTAAGATGGATTAAAGGTCACGCAACATCGAAAGGTAACCGTTTTGCTGATTCACTAGCCTAGAAGTCTGCTAACCAAATACCTTTTGCAGTCGGCCCTTCCGTTAGACCGAGAACGTGGATAATGACAAATACAAGAAAACATGGGACGAAACAAGAAGCTGCAGAGTTGTCAGAAAGTTTTTAAATTATCCCGACTCAACAGAGTAAAAAAATACCTGAATATGACTAGACAGAATCTGCGCCTGATCACAGGTACTCTGATTGGTCATTGCCAAGTAAATAAGCATCTGCATAGCATGGGGCTGTTAGAATTCACATTCTTCAGAAGGTGCGAATAAGAAGATTAGACCGTCGAGCATATCCTCTACAGTTGCCTATTGATTGCCTATTTATTCTGAAAAAGAAATCTAAATAAAAATTGTAGATTAAAGTCGGTTGATATATTAAAAAAATTTTAAGGGGGTTAATATATAAAAAAAATAGGAATCAAAAACCAAAAGCGATATAAAAATGAAATGGTTAGTAAAACCAAGCTCTATGAGGTAATGAATAAATAACTAAATAAAAAGGAGGATAAGAAGTCCATAGAATTGTTACTTTTTGCCTTACATCAAATGAGGTAGTTCAATTTTTTTTGAGTTGGTAGTGATGAAATGAGTAAAGGCAAATCCAAGTTTTCTACGTCGAAAGCCCTTAGACCCGATTGTACAATGCGAGTTGAACCTCGGTTTAGCATAAACCTGGTTCAACAAAGCGGTCATGTTTCCGCGCTTAAACCGAGTTCAGACCTATTTTGAATTTAGTTAGTTGGTAACACACTACAAAAAAACATTTTTTGGGTTGGTACCTTATACGTTACCGTACACAAACCGTACACCGTAGGTAGGTAAAGAGAAAACAAGATAAATACGAATTACTGAATTCCTAATAAAAGTTGTTTCATAAAAATGGATGAAATGTCTGAAGACGAGGATTTTTTAGAATATAACACCACTTTATGAATTAAATTCACTTTCAATTTTTATCCAGCACTAATTCTTTTTGCGCGTTACATTCACATCGGTCTTTTTATTTTCTAAAATGTCTTTGTATTTTTTCGGCATACGTGAAGTTTGTCGTTCTTTTTGACTACACATTCATATTTTCCTTATTATCAGTCTGGAAACACGACGGAAAACTACGTTTAACCTCTAAAAATAATAATTTTAGAGTAAATATGTCAAAAATGGCATTTTATATAGCTCCTTTATTTCCTAATAAGAGAAACAAAGATACCTTACGTATTTACTAAAATTGAAATCTGGCAATCCAAAACAATGAAGTTTATCTAAACCGACATTGAGCGGAGTATGTAAAATTCACATAATTTTTTAAGGTAAGTTCAACCATTTACAGAGTTCACCTGAACCTAGGTTTTAGCTTGCTTTGTACAATCGGGCCTTATTAGGATCACAGTTAAATACTTGAAAATTCATTGAAATTTAGGAGTTTTTTCCGTTTTTGTCAATTTTTACCTCCAAGGACCTCCGTTACGGCAAAAGTTACTATGGACACTTTTTAAGTAGGCCAAATAGTTTTTAAGATAGGGCTATTTAAAAATTTGTAAAATTTAAAAAAAAAGGAAGCATTACAGTTTTTCTGATGAGTCTGGTACCGCTCCGATCCTTTGGGTCCCTCTGCCTTGTTTGGGCCTTGTTATGACCCCACTTGTTTCTTAAAACCAGGAATATTTAATGAAAGGTATAAACTCAACTATAGGGACGTCTATGCTTATATATAGCCGGTATTAATAATTCATTCTGGAATGTACTAGAAATAAATTCGAGAAATTGCTGGGTACACCAATTTATGCATAAGTGGGCTGTGTTTCACAGGAAGTCAATGTCGAAGTCGAGCTATAGCAGTGAAAACATCGATAATAAATAAATTAATTAGTACTGGTGTAAATAGATTAAAAATTAACTGTTTTAAATAAATAAACTATTTTTGAAATAAACAAAAGTTGCAATACTGTACAATTCGAGTGGACTGTCCGTATCGTTGGCCTAACGTATCGCTGCACTGTTCATCATATTTAGTCTTGTTGCACAAACGACTATTATTATGGGGTTTAAGTTAATATAAAATCAATATAAATGATTAGATTCATTGTGAGCCCAGGCAGGCCTTCGGCGTTTTATCCTTTGCATCATACATGGCTGCATTTTTTCTTGACAGTAATGAATGCATGTTAAATCCGAGTGTTATCTATATTTCGTTGAAAATTTATGCTTTGACACAGCTCCGTTTCATTTGAAGCCGAAAAACGGTGAAATGAATATTTTATCTGATATATCCGGTTACTTTTTGAAACGGAATTTGTCCATTACGCGATTAACTCAGAAACGTAGAAACCAGCATTTTATTCATTATGAAGAATATTTAGAATGGCGCCTTTCAGTTTATGGTACAATAGGTGTATATATTTTCTCCAAAATATTACTAGTTGCAAAAAAAATATTGTTACTTTAGATATCAAAAAGAAAAGTATTTTCTCGATTTTTTAAGAATGTCATATTCTCGCACGCAAAATCGTTGAATAATGAAGCTCAATCTTAAATGATTTTTGGTGACAAACTCAGTATCTTTCATTTGACATTCACTACTTTGCTAGTAAAAAAATTCCACCTGTCCTTCTTTTCATAAAGTTCGCGAAATTGACTGTAGTTGGCATGTCGAATAAAAGCGGTGTAGTATACAGTTCTTTTGAATGGAGATACTTGGACTAATAAAATTTGGAGGGTGAAAATGAACTATTGTAAACTTTTACAGGTGACTGGAACCAATAATAATAAATGGGACTTTGTGGCAAGTGATACCTCGTTTGAAAGGTATTTAAACTATGTATTTAGTCATACTAGTTATGCTTGTGATTTTGATTTGATTTTTTTTTTAGTTAGTAAAGATTAAGGAACCAGTTTTTATAATTGCTCAAAATGTGCTCCATATACTTCTTGAAAGTAAAACATCCTAAAATTTTGTCGGAATAGTTTAAATGTGTCTGGGACAATTGCCCTACATTCTTCAACAATTCGTTGTTTTAAAACGTTAATTCTGTCTGGAGCTGCAGCGTAAACCTTAGATTTAAGGTATTCCCACAGAAAAATCTAAATGTGTTAAATCCATCTATCAGGATATCCCTCCATCTAGATAATATCTTACTGCAAAGTAATAGTGTGCAGAAGCAACGTTATTTTTAAGTTACCAAATTCATTCAGATTATCTTCTAGAATTTGATGAATTAACGGTTCAATTGCGTTTTATAACATCTCCAGATATATTCCACCGGTTAAGTTAGAATTTAAAAAAATAGGCCCGACTATGTGGTTTCCGATAATACCTGCCCAGACATTTACTTTTGATAGAAACTGCGTATGTTTTTTTACGAAACATGTGAAAAATTATGTCACTCCAATGCTTCAATTTTTTAGTATTTAACATTTCTATTAAGGAAATATTTTTGTCACTAATATAAATTGTTTTTACGTCTGGCTGTTGGACAATTTTAGTGGACATATTTTCACGGAATTCCAGCCTTCGATCGGGGTCGTCATCTGAAAGTTTGATGCATTATTATTAATTTGTATGGGTGAAATTTGCTTTTGGTCAACACCTTGTGTATTGTACTATGACTAACTTTACAGGTAGACGACTCTTGGGCTGTGGAAGATGTAGGGTTTACTACAATTTCTGCAACTATATCAACTTGTTTATTAATTTCGTCGATCAGATCATTTGGCATCATGTCCACTACTTGTTCTTTGAAACTAATGAAGAAGCTCTCTCAAATAAGTCCTCGATATAGGACGATCAGGATACCTCTTATTAAAAATGCGTCTCCCGCCGCATGCAAATTGTTTCCACTTTCACCAATAATTAAGATTGATGTAACTTTATCAGCTAGAGCACGTACCATTTTGTTTATGTAGATACAGAACACGGGTGGCTACAGGGGCCATGGAACCCCCCGAGATGAAAATTCGATTTATGGGCCTTTTATAAAAAAAAAAATATGCCGCCCTTGATACAGAAACGTCTCGTTAAACAATAATTGAACTAAAAATTTAAGATATAAATACCTGTAAAAACGCCAATAAAAAAACCGTTAAGGTTTTTGACAAATAACCATAGGCGGACTTTTGAATCTTTATTAGTTAGAAGCAAACTGAAATTTTAGTTTATATTTATTTTATCCATCAGAATCATCGTAAATCCAAACACAATTATTATGACTAAATAGATATTCTAAATATATTTCAAATGAGGGATCACTTGCCATAAGATCTTATTTCCAAAAAAAAAACAGAGAGGGGAAGCGGACTTTTGAGAAGCACTGTATAAATTATTTTGTATTATTATACTCTTCACACAGTAGTCTGTGAAAAGTATTATCCGTTTAGTTCCGTCCGTCCATCCGATGTCACGTTTTTTGTCGGCACGATAAGTCATAAAACGAAAAACGATATCAATTTTGAAATTTCAGGAAATATCGAGCTGTATAAAAACAAAAATAGGGAGGGAGGGGATAAGGGGGATTGAAATATTAAATATTGAAGGGAACAAAGCCTATTAATTAAAAAACCTAAAACAAAAACAAAAAGCGATATCATCGTGAAATTTTTAGTAAAAGTTAAGATCTATAAGAGGATTCTAAAAAAAACTGAAATAAAAGGTTAAGGGGGGTTGAAATATAATAAAGCCTATTGATTCTGAAAAAATATTAATAAAATGGGAGATAAGGGGGGTTGAATTATTGGAAAATATCCTAAGTCTGAAACCAAAAAAATATCAAATTAAAATCTTCAAAATTAAGTTTAATAAGGAGATGAAGCCTATTGATTCTAACAAATTTTACTTGAAAATGAGGGTTAAACTGCGAAGAGTATAATACAAAATATCAAGCCTTATTCATTCTAGTTTTATATATGATATATAAAATATTGCAGACAGAAGAAAAGTTACCTTTAGGTATTTATGTTTAAAATGCTCAATTATTTTTAAAATATCTTTGCCAGCATATATTTTAAAGTATGACAATCCTTTGTTGTTTAGTATTAGATACATTTCCATCTGAGACTGTTAGATAGAAGGTGCATAAAATGGGACTTAAACTGTGGTTTAGGACGAAACAAATCTAAATGTATTTTTTAAAAACTCGTCATAATATGTCTGTTAAAAAATTAGTAAATAACACAAGTCGACAAAATATTTTTTTTGGGTTTCTGTTCTAATGCTTGAATTTTGATTCTAGACATCAAAAAACAATTAAATTTATATTTTTAGCTTTTAAAGTTTGCTTTTGTCTGATTTACGTCGATAGGTAAGTTTTAAAGATTTTAACTCATTTTATGCTACCATCTGTAGGTAGCACTTCGATCATCCCAATAGCAAATTGCATATTATTTGTCAAGAGTACAGTATTAATGAGTATTAACTTATGTATCATAGCTGTAACAACCGCTCTTGTATGTTACTAAGTTAGAAAATTGCACCAAGACAGTGTAAACACGATATTAATACAGGCCCTAACTAAACCACATAATTTCACTTGTACAGATTTTTGTTTATTTATCATTTTCTCAATATTGTAAACAAATACTGTTTTTAATGTACTCAATAAAAAGATTGCCTGAAAAACATACAGAAATAATTTTGACCCATTAGCATCGGTTTAAAAATGTCTATAAAAACAATTTTTCGATTTTTAGAATTATGCGTTAATGTTGCGGCGCAGTATATGATATATTTGAGTTTTGACTCACCCTGTATGGATTTATTGCGAATTGAAAAAAAGTAGGGTTAGGTCATACAATTTGACAACCATCAAAAAATTGTGACAGGAAAAAATTGGTTTTCAATTGTTTCTTTTGCATGATATAGGTCATTGAATTTAATAATATTTTTGTATACTGCAAAATACTCTGTATAACCCTGTACTAATTTGTATTGTTATAATGGGAAAAGCGAGGGTAATTTAAATATAAAATAAAATACACACTGACCTATCGAAAAAATAAGTTTGTTCCAGAGGAATGTTAAACACAATGTATCTTCAAAAATAATTTAATTAAAATATGTAATTTAACGCTACCTTTTGTTCTGTTGATACAATTTTAATAATGGCAGACATATTGGACTTTTCACACTAATGAATCTACTAACCATCTTCTGGTTTACTCTTCATAACAAAAAATCAGTCGATGTACCAAACTGAGTTGATAAATACTGTGTTTTCTTGCTCATACACACGTCGCACCCATCTATTTCACATCTTGAACTCCGCATATCGGAAGTTCGCTTGCATTCTGATATTTGCTGTATTTCATAAGAACTCATGCATCTTTGATAAACCATAATTTTTATTTGGAATTCAAAATGCAAACTTCCTTTATGTGTATCTGCGAGCGAGAGCATGAAAACTGAAAACAGGTTATGATATAGTATCGGAGGTTCGAATATACACTCTTTTTTGCAGGGAGTATATGATTACTATTACGCTTTAGCTGGTTTTTCCGACATTTATCATTTGTGTCTGTCTGCGAAAACGAGAATTTCTTAAAGATATTCAAACAAAGGAAGTAGTGTGGTGAAAAAAAAACGTTGTGAATATAGTTATTGTTGGGAATTTTTTGTGAAATCTGATAATGCGTTAGTGAATTATGGTAGTGTATTGCCTTTATCTTTGTGAATAATGTTAGACTATATTTTTGTGTAAATAAAATATTGTATTATTTAGAAAAATTTACTAAAAAGGAGTTGCAAATTGACAACAGTATATTCGTAAATATATTCGTAAAAACCTTTGTCCATATATTATAATGTTGGAAATATTGGCGATATTAATTTATGGGAACACAACCGGCTACACAAGTCCCACGCGTCCAGACTTAGAAAAAAAGCTTGAGCTAACAGATAACAATGAAGGTTTTGACTTCTTTTGACACAATTCACTAGGCGTAGAGATGAGAATGATCAGAAGAAGGTATTACGAGTATACCGGGTGTTCAAATTAGAGTGTTACAGTTAAATACCGCCTTTTATATATATATATATAAAAAAAAACGTTTCAGACAAAAGTTTTATATTTTTTTGGAGTAAACATTTTGGCTAAAATCTTTTTTTATAGCTAACCATCATGATATGGCCAACTTTTTTTTCGCGCAGCAAAATTTTCAAGTAGGTGTTATTCAATAAGTAAAAGTCCAATAAAAAAAATGTTTCCTTTAAAAGTATCTTATTTTTTTATGAACTTTAAGAATATGTAAAAATGGGGTTCCAATTTGAAATAAAAAAGTCCACCTCGATATGGCCATTATATGATCAGCTATAAAAAAATGACTGAACTGTTATTAAACATTGTCATAGTTATAAAGAAATTGGATATGGCCGATTTAGGAAAGAAATTATTAAATTAAATAATATTGACGGGTATGTTAAAAATGTAATTTTTTCTGTGTTAAGGAAAAAACTTTGACATTTTATCTCTCTTGTCAGGTAACAAAATGTCACTATTTATGAAATAACTTTTTTGCATGTTTCCTCGGGAAAAAAGTGAGCAGTTTATCCTCATGTAAAAACTTTCGAGAAGGTTTTAAAAGATACCTGTGAAAACGAGAGCCCTTAATATTTATATTAAGATGCCGCGAATCGCAGATTTCTATTTCCCATTTAAATAACACGGAATTTTTTTTTTTAATTTTGGAATTTTGTAACTTTGAAGCGGTTGAATGGATTGTCAAACCAAAAATTATTCTTATAGGAAATTTGACGCTCTACAAAAAAGTCTTTGGAAATTTTTGATTTTCCTAGCCATGTAAAAGTGATTCGAGGTCAAAGTTAAAATTACAATAAAATTCCATTTTTTTTCAACTACTTATTTATTAATATTATAAATTTTTTTTCAAAATTTTGCTTCTTATGGTCACTTTTTTCCATAGTTAAATTTATAAATATTTAAGGACATCAGTTATGAATTATTAGTTTTAGATTTCCAATCAATAGTATTTTTAAACCCAGACTATGTTAAGTTTTTTTTTATTACAGTCCGGAAAACGATGACGATGTTCTTTAACCACTTGCAAAAGATACTGTAATTGTCCTTCGTTCTTGGTTAAACTTTTGTTGTAATCTTTAATCAAAGCGATACCACGTTCTGCTACATCATTAACCACAGAAAGTTGTTTAAAAAAATCTAAATTTTCTTTATAACTTTCATTGTTAGGCCACAGCGATACATCTACTTCTAGAATATCACATGGTAAATCAAATGTTTCGAAAATCTTTGTTTGAAAATGAAATTAAATCAAGTTCTCTAGCGACGTATCGCTTCTCTCTGATAATGTTACTCTGCTCATTTTGACTGATCGCTCTACACATTTTTCTTTTCATTTCATCTGAGACATTGTTATCAAATAATGCGAGTGCTGCTAGTTCTTCATCCAAGTACCATAGATAAGCACTTAATTTTTTTAAAGCTTTTTGTAACACTGGCAATTGAATTTCTGGGCAAGAAAGTTACTTCTTCAACAGTTGCAGATCATTATTCGGCGCTTTGATTGCCACAGGACAAGTAAACCATACTTTGACGTAAATTAAAATAATAAAAAAACATATTTGACGCAAGCTATCAATTTCTCGTTTAGAAAGTGAAAATTGGCTTCTGAACATGAAGATTTTTAAGCTGTAAATCGCTTTAGCCATCCAACGTGCATGATGCATTGCTCCTGGGCATTTAAAACTTGCTGTACCTTCTGGGAGACCATCAAGAAAAATCAATGATAAGTCGAGAAGTTCCTTGTAATCATTTCTTGGCTGAGCAATCTGTTTAATAAAAAATTCGTTAATTGAAATCATCAAACGCAAATTTTCAACTGTTTCGAGCATAAAATAATAATATACCTTTAATAAATTATTAATTAGGTTAATCAATTCAAGTCTGTTCGTTAAAAATGTATTTGCAATTAATTCATCTTGCATGCCACTTTGGTACTGCGATTATTTAATTTCGCTCCAAAAATTTTTGAAACGTCCAAAAATTGGAACGTTAGGACCAGAAGTTGTCGGCCAGAAAACTTCAAAAACTCCTTTCAAAATAATTTCAAAAATATGGTGGTAACCAAATTAGTTTCCGGTTCAATTTTTTTTCAATCAGCGCAGCTGTACCATTTAGTATTCCTATAAATTAGGTGTCAACTATTAATTAACTTTCAATCATTTGAATCAGATAACAAAACAAACCATAATAGTATTAACTGCTGGAGTGTCAAAGCACATTGCCTTGAAGTTAGAAGTAACTTTCCACTCTTCCAATGTATTTAATATTGCTACAGAATGATTTTATGCAGTTCCATCAAATATATATGGTACACCGAGGAGTTGATTGACATTCGAAGTAGATAATATGATTGCAATTCTATCTACAGTTTCAGAACCGGCCAAATCAGCTAGAAGTTTGCTATCCCAATGAACAGCGTAACGATCTTCAGCTTTGAACTCATTTTTCAAGTGTTCAGCGCTAGTTTTTCTAAACTCTATACGACCTCGTCGAATAGTACTATAGCTTAAGTTTAATGTTTCTATATTTATTCCAATGCTTTGGTAAGCAGCAGCTAAAACGAAAGTAGCATTTCGGTTACTAACGTTTGTTCTATAAAGGGCAAGTTCAGGAGTCATAATATCAATTTTGGGAGGCGGATTGAGCTGACTGAAAGAAGGTTCATAGTCAGAAACGATTACTAATTTCTGACTACCAAATGTTGTTTCTGTATTAGTGGACACGTACCAGAGCACCACTATCCTGAACTTGATTATCAAATGTAGGCTGATCAATATCTGTGGAAATAATATGTATTAACAAATATTTTTGGTAAAAAAATAGACACTGGATTAGGCAGAATTTTATTTGAAATACTAAATGCAATAAATAATTGTTTTCTAGGAAATAAAATGATTAATAACCATTAACATCCATAATATCTTGATCAGTTTTTTCGTTTGAAACACTTGGGTCAATAAATCCATAAAGTGTCTAAGTAAAAGTTTTTATGACAAAACAATTTATATAAAAGACTTAAAATACTCACCAAATGATCGAAACACATCATAAAATGTGATTCAGAACAAAATATTTTAAAAAAATTGATAATTTCATCGAAATCTGAAAAAAAAGATAGAATTTTTTTGTAACTTTAATTTTGACCTCGAATAACTTCTACATGGTTAAAATAATCAAAAATTTTTCAAAGACTTTTTTGTAGAGTGTCAAATTTCCATTAAGAATAATTTTTGGTTTGACAATCCATTCAACCGCTTCAAAGTTACAAAATTCCAAAATTAAAAAAAAAATTCCGTGTTATTTAAATGGGAAATAGAAATCTGCGATTCGCGACCTCTTAATATTAATATTAAGGGCTCTCGTTTTCACAGGTATCTTTTAACACCTTCTCGAAAGTTTTTACATGAGGATTTCGAAAAAAAAAATTAATAATTTTTTTTGAATCAGCCTAGTAGTTATTTTAGAATATGTTTTTTAATATTAAATCGTCGTTTTTCCCGTCACAGAAAAAAAATAGTGTATTATACACGGGAAAAATACTCGATTTTAGCTCTCGGTATTTTGTCTCTTTCCGCTTCGCGTCGGAAGACAACACAACCTCGAGCTAAAATCTAATACTTTTTTCCCTTGTATAATAAATAACTAATAATGAACTTTTAAGTCACTTTTCGAAGAGTCCTGGTGTACGCGGAATTCTGTTCTATTTTTTTATGAAACCATTCAAGGAAAATTATTTATAGAACGAGAATCAATTGGGTGATTTTTCGGTTTTTACCGTTACTCCACATCCAAAATATTTATTCAATAATTTGAGGATTTAGGGATTTAATGTGAACTCGAATATTTAAAATTCATGTTTTTAACAGGAACCACAATTGATCCAAACAGTGCAGTGGAATATTATTTGATATTACTAATGGTCCTACAGCCAACGTGTAGATTTGTGACTTATTTTCGTATGGCTAAATTTATTATTAAATTGTGCTAAGATACGTGTCTAACGAATTCACAAAAGAGCGACTTGCAAACTGGAGCACATTTTCTTAACATTTTTGTTATGTTCTTTTGGCTCACCTATATAAGAAATATTAAACTCTCCACCTTTCGGTGGGCCATTTTTTCTCTCCAACGTTTTAAAGTAGTACGTGATGAGGCGCATGTGACTTATTTTCTGATGACTGGTTTTTAGTTTATTTTAAAGTTTTTGTTATGTTTTTCACAAAATTCGCCTCCTCCGTCATTTAAAAGTGGTGCGCGAGTTGGCATGCGCGTGACTTATTTTCAAAAAAAGTGAACGCTTGTACCAAAGCAAAACAAAAATGATCAATATCCTTATTGGACACTAATTCAGTGAAAAGCTCTCATGTTCATCTTACTTTGGTAGAAGTATCCAGTTAGGAAAATAAGTCACACGTATGTCTACGCATCACATTTAAACTTTGGAGAGAAAAAAGGCTTAGCGAAATTGGCATAGGAGGTGAATTTTGTGAAACACACAACAGAAACTTGAAAATAAACCAAAAATCTTAGGAGCGTACGTACAATGTTTCGGGTAAAGGAGTTTTAATGCTATACTGTTTCCCATATTATGAAAATACTAAAAAAAAAATTTTTGAAAATTTAAAAAGCATATTATTTCTCACAGTTTTTTTTTAGAAATACGATGTTGCCAAGAAAGTTCTTTACTAGATATTAACACATTCTTTAATATGCTTTTTAAATTTAATAAAATTTTTTTTTAGTATTTTCATAATATGGGAAACAGTATAGCATTAAAGCTCCTTTACCCGAAACATTATACGTACGCTCCTAAGTCTTACTGACGAGTCCTTATACGAACGAGACATGTCCAGGAATCAAGGTTAGATTATTGAAAATAATTTTTTATACCTTGTTACTTTCCTATCTGTATACAGATAAGGAATCTTTATTTTTTTAGACCTCGACATGATTATTCTAATATAAATCGTAATGGAAAAATTGGAGAAAAAGTGCTAAATTTAAATTTTTCAGTATATTCGTTTTCAATGAATATCTATAGTTAGATGTATGTGAAAAATGTATATATTTAGTTTATCCTCTAAACATTTATAGAGGTGCTGCAATAAGTTGTACAAAATAACCGGAAAAGCCTATAATAACTAGATAGGAAAGTCATGTGTTGGACACATCAGATTTTTATACTTAATGTACTAAAAGTAAAATACACATATTATAAAGGTACAGTGAGGACGTATAGGTTGGAATAATTTCTATATTTTTTTGTCTAAGAGTTTTTTAACAAAATGCTTTGACAGGTCAATTTTTATTTTTAACTTTGCGTCTAACGCTGCAAATGGATGTACTAATGACGTCGTCATTTCGTGTACATGACGTCATCGATTTTTTTTTTTAATTAGAACATATTTTTCTCTTCATTTTTGAATTTCCCAATAATGGACGATTACAAAAATATATGTATTACTTATAGCCCAAAGTCATTGGTTTGTAAATTAGAGACAAATATTATATCAGAAATTTTGAATCTAAATAATAAACATGGTAGTTTTTTATTATTATCGTTTTCATTTTTTTTTTCTTTTACTGGTTACAATGATAATGTCAAAATTTATTAGACCAGTCCTTTCAATTATATTTTAGATTCAAAATTTCAAAATTCATTTCTAATTCTAATGACTCTGGAAAGTACTAAATACATTTATCTAATCATCTATTATTGGGGGAATTCAAACATGAGGAGAAAAATATGTTGTTCTATTTAAAAAAACCGATGACATCAAGTACACGAAAGTGGTGATGTTATTAGTACATCTAATTGTGGCGTAAGACGCGTAGTTGAAAATAAAAGTTATCTTGTGAATAAGACAGACAAATATTGAATTGTTTCCAATCTATACGTCTTCACTGTATTTTAGGACCTATCAAAATACAAAAAGGTGATAAGTAAATAAAATGGTATAAAACTTTATCTACTTTAATAACATCTACATGTGGAAAAACCATTTGTTCCCAACATACAACTTTTAAATGTAATTCAATCCAAACGGTAAAAAAACAAGATAAAAATGGGAAACGATAACAATAACATTTTAATATATGCAAATAATAGTTTTTTGGGTTCAGGTATACATTTTCCTTGATGAACCATTAAAGCGTAAATAAAAATAAGCGAACAATTTAACAATTGTTCCTTTAAAAATCGGTAGGTGTTGAAAAACGTTCGATTTTGAGACAGAGATAAATTGTTCTCTACATTTTTTTTTGCGGTAGGATTATGATTCTCGGACTAAATAAACTATAGGAGATACGAAGTTTTCTCCATGGACCGAAAGCGAATAGCAGACAATGGAAGAAAAGACGATATATAGATGATGTTTTCCGTGGATCCCCGAAAGGTAAATTAACATCGGCGAGAACTGTCGGCTAGGGTGAAAAATGAGAAGAAGAGGTGATTAAGGTCTGAATCAGCAAACGTGTTTCTTTTATTTTGATGGATTAACTTTTGTTTTTCGAACGACCAGCATCGCTGCCTGCCTATAACGGTTATGTCGTCGCGTTAATTTTTTTCCCTGGCTGAGTTCGAACGAACAATGATAGGATGATATTAATTTTAATCCATATTTCAAAAGGGCCAGGCAGCCGGCTTATGGAGAAAGGGACTCTGGTTAAATCTACTGAATTTTTGGCATGTTGTAGTTGTCGACATATTGAGCAAGTGTCTGTTGACACAACTAGTTTTAGATATACAGGGAGTCTATATTGCACATTTGTCATTTTTTTAAAAGTATTTTGATTGCCTAAATATATATTCCAAAACTAATACTTTGCTGATATCAAATAATATTTCCAGTATAACCTATGACGTAAGTTCTTAATATTAATAACAGGGTTTACTTATCTGTAACTAATATAGAAACAAATTAAATAACAAAATAAAATGTCAAATTTAAAAGATTAAAAGATAATGTATAAGTAAAACAAAGTTCAATAAAATAGATAAAGAAACAAAATTAATGATGCTTAATAAAAGTTTGACCAAAATTAAAAGATAAATCTAGGATGTGAACAGGAGCAACAAAATTCGAAGAAAGGAGCAGTCAATAAAATTTGTAAAACAGCGACAGAATTTATAGAATCTTGAATAAATAATCTATAAGTTTTTTTTTGTTAGAGTATTGTTACTAGTCATTACTGACTTACCTACAATTTTAATCTAAAAATCTTATAAACTAATTACTTATCCAAGAAGTCCCCATTAATTGTTTCTATAGGAAAGCATCACAAGTCGGCGTGACGATTTATTACACTGTTTTACGTTCACTGCACTAGCTCAAATGGCTTCTTCCTTTTGAGCCTTCTGCTGAGTGTATTGTCCAGTAATTGCAGCGCTTCTTCGTTGACATGGGAGTGGAGTCAACCCTCATGTTTTGCAGCAAACCTTTTTATTTCCTCTTTGATTGTTGGCATCTTCAGGTCTCTATAAAGATAATCGTTTTGATAGAACCAAGGTGCATTAACAATGCATCTTAGGACTTTATTTTGAAAAACTTGTATCATGTTGATATAACTCTTACTGGCACATCCCCATAGCTGTATACCATAAATCCAAATTGGTTTTAGGATTTGTTTATAAATAAGCACTGACAATTTGGATTTTCTTCCTAGAAGCCAACTCATTTTTTTAAATTTAAGTTCAAGTTCTTTACGCTTTTTTTATGGGCTCTTTCTATTTAAGTCTTACATCTAGGTTCGTCCCTAGGTATTTGGCCGAATCGTGATGCGGAATAACGTCATTAATTATTCTTTATTTGTTTTTGTTCATTTGGCCGAATAGTAAAATCAACATGAACTGATTTAGTTTGATTTATTTTTATTTTTCTCTTTTATGTTCATCGATTGATTTTGTTGCAAGTTTCCTGAAGTTTTTCTGAGGTCTCTGTATTAGTTCCGCCAACTGCCAATATTGCAGTGTCATCCGCAAATGTTGCTACTTTAACACATTGTTGTTGAGGGATATCGCTAGTGTATAATAAGTAAAGAACCGGTCCTAGCACACTGCCTTGTGGGACACCTGCTTTAATATCTTAGGGAGCATTTATTCAAGTTTCTGTATCAGACCAACGTGCCAAACATTGTCAAATGCTTGGGCTACGTCAAGAAATATAGCTGAGAATATATATTTTTCTTCGTAAGCTTTTTCGATGATATCGCCTATCCTGTGTACTTCATCTATTGTCGAGCGTATTTTTCTAAAACTAAATTGGTGCGAAGGAATCAAATTTTTATTTTCAATTATTTTGGTTTTAGTCGTTTTAGTAGTAGTTTTTCAAATAACTTAGATATTATTGGTAATAATGACATAAGTCTATATGATGACACTTTATTCAGAGATTTTCCTGGCTTAAGAATTAGGATAACTTTAGCCATTTTCTACGCATCAGGTATATATTTATGGCGAAATGCTGCATTCACGAGGTATGTCACATTTAACAATAGCCTTCCGTGGTGGTTTCTTTAATATTTATCCAGTAATAAGGTCATATCCTTTGGCTTTCTGTGAGTTGATGTTTGTCTGAATTTCTTTCGTAGCTTCATTGGGAGTAACTAGCTCAATTTCAAGTTGTTCCATATTATGGATGGTCTTATTAGGAGTGTCTTGATTTTCATCTAATTGGAATGTCTTTTGTAAGTGGTCAGCGAAAATATTATCTTTTTATTGATTGTCTCTTGCCCAATTGTTCTAAATAATCTATAAGTGCACAAATCGTAATATACGAGTACAGTAAGAAAATTTAATTTAATAACAACGAACTTATCGACACATTGGATTTTTGTATATCAAAGGTCTTTGATTGAACTTATATTTTATTTATTTATTTCAGAAACCAACAGATATAAGCCTAATTATTACATGTTTCTATAAATACAACAAAATTAAAAATAAACAAAATACATAATAAAGGTATTGGACGTGGCCTAAACTTTATGCAGTATTAAGTACTAAAATACTCTATATAATCGAGGTTATATTATACTTTATTTTAACAGCAAACCGTATTTTATATTATTAGAACAAAAAACAGTGTTACAGTGTTTCTATTTAGACTTTGTTTAGCAGTTTTTAGTTTTCTATCAGGCTCTTGTTTTAATTTTTGGTGTTCTTTCTAAGTTCATCAGAAAAATATCCTCTACATCCTCATTTGCATTCCACAATAATGCGACTTCTTACAATTCATGAACTTTTTAATTACCAATATGTAGCGTTTTGAAAAGTTTATAATAAATGTTTTTAACAAATAAAATAAATTGAACGCTTTATACATTTTCTAGGGTAGAATGTTCAAACTATCAACTGTCAACTTAAAAATATTTGACTTCCACTATTTAAATAAAGTCGGTTCTAAATACGGCTTGGCCAATTCCAATAATTCTCTAATTAATTAATTAAAGTTATGATAAAGAAACATAGCTAAGTTTTTAACAAAATTAATAGAAAAATAAAAATAATAAAATAATGAGAAATAATCAACAAATAAATTCCACACAAAAGCCACCGAAATCCTACAAAGTCATGTCACTTGATCGAGACCAACACTTTTTAAGTTTCCTTCTACACAGGGTGTCTCGTTTAGAATGGAACACAAAACAACTGAGGAGTCTATGATTAAAAAAAAAAAAAACGAGTACATGAAACATGTTTAGATATAAATTACTAGTTTCCGAAATACAGGGTGTCAAAATTGAAAATTCAAAAATTATTAATGACTATAATTATTTTATTCCTCAATATAATTTTACTAAATTAGGTAAACATTTTTAGTATCATAAGATACACCAATCAGCAGAACAATCAGTTAAATAAAATTTACCAGTTTCGTCCAGCACAAATAATTAACACCCTTCATCCCCTCTATATTTTACTTTTTTTTTTTAAGTTTTATAATTAATGTATTTCTTTTCATTAACTCTTGTTACAAATATTTCTTTTTTATTACAATTTTCAATATGAAAAACTATGGAAAATAGTGAACAATCTGTATTATATTGTGTGGAAAATGTATGTTTTAAGTAAGTCTTTATTGAGACGAATTTGACTTTTTTAAATGTAGTAATAGATACAATTTCTTTTGATGCACCTAAAGAATCCCACTTGTAAAAACAATTCGCTTAAATTTCTAGACACCCTTCCATATTGCTTTACAACATATGCTACATTTATTATGCTATAGCTAACGCAGTGCGCCCCAAAGTAATATCATCCGGGGTAGAAATCGTAAAAATTGCCTTTAGAATTCCATCTCGATTTGACGTGTCGCTTAGTCGTCGAGTATTTTATACACCTCTCCATAAACGCTAGGTTAGTAACGAATAGGACCATAAAGCAAACTTCATAAACAAAACGGCTATCAACCTTTGCTGATGCTCACATTCTATCGCTTTAGACCAGTCCAGTGAGGCCATTCCGAAATGAACGTGGGGACATTAATACTAAAGTTATGGTCTTCCATAATGCAGTTTCAGGAAATTTGCATTTAAATATTTATGAACTAAGGTTCTCACTTTTAAACATGAATTCAATAAGAAAAGAGGGTTAGATTATTAATATAAATCAGTGGGCGAATCTAAAGTTAAATGTAACTACTTTCGATGAATTTTTTATTATTCAAACAAATTGTACTGTGACGATAGTCTAATTTATTTATAGTTTATTTATTTAAAACACACTATTTACAATTTATTACAGACGTACTATTTAATTTATATAATACTTAGACACTTACTAATAATTCTAATTTATTTATTACACTTTTAACTTTTCATTATAATGCTCTAAACTAAAACTAAACTGATCGCCTATAAGTCTGCTATTTATACCAAGCCAATTCTGTGCTCGTCGTTTCTGGGCGCTCCCGAAAATTCTATATTCCGTCGTTTCTTGTATATATTCGAGACGCGGTCCTACTGTCTTCACACGTCAGCGTTGCTTCGATCATGAATCGAGTGGCGGACTTCCAAGGTCGCTTGCTTTAGAGTTTAGACAGAGACGGCTTAGGAATTTTCATGACAGTACTATACAAAGCAGGCTTTTATGCTTTAAAATTTTACAACGAAATTGACGTTTTCCGCCAATTGACTTAAGCTTTGTTCCTCTAAAGCGACAAAATTTTAAAAACGCTCAAAAATTTTCAATTTTGACACGCTTAAAAATTAGACTTATGAATGAGTTGTGATGTACCTAGATCTTAATAGATCGAAAATAATAACGTATTTATAAACTTTACACACTAGAAAGATTATGAAGATCAGAAAGTAGGCAATATATTATACAAAATACACAATAAAACAACACCAATTCAGCTTTCTTAGAATTCTTTTGTATTAAAATGTTTAAACCCACTTTATTAGTTATGAGCTCATTCGTTTTTCCTCTCTATTTTTAGACCTTACCTGATGATGAGGATCTGATCCTCGAAACCGGTCGTAATAAAATACTCTTGTGAGATCCTAAGGACCACCCTCGTTTGATTTACCTTTTTGAACTTATAACTCACACATGGCTACCACCTTCAACTTTAATCTTTTATAATACTTATTTTCTATCTAAAACAGATCAGAACATGTAACAACAAAATTTGCAGAATTGGGATGGCTGAGTATATACAATCAAAGAAAATTATATTTGTCTTGTTTGTTTTATAAAGAACTACAAAGTGAAACCTCATTTTAAACTTTAAAAATTTTTATATTTTTTTCTTATAATGTCAGCAAATGCCTAAAAGTATCTGTATAAAATTAATAATATAGATGACTCAATTTAAACAAAAAATTCTCAGTTCGAACCTATACATAAGACAAACTCGCATTCCAAAGCTGTCTTAGCAACAAAACACCTGCGTTCAAAGCTCACACATTCAAAAAACATACATCTTCTATATCCTGAGCCACAACTGCTCTCTCACTTTAGCACAATAGAATCAAAATATTAATTTTATGTAAACAATCACATACAACAGTGCGGAAACATTTCACTACATACTGTTATCTAAAAAGTAACAATAACCTTTCTCTATCTCAACCATGGCACTAGAAATATTTAGTCACAAAAAGGTCAAATTACTGCTTGCTTGGAGATATGAACTCCATACATACCATGTTCGGAGATCACTTCTCAAACCCAAACGGCTTTCGCCTAACTTATCTGCTCATCGACTACCCCATATTCAGAGTCTCAAACCGACTTTTGACCTTTGTAACTCACCAAGCATCATCTATTATCCATCTTACCGAAATATATCTTTCATAAGCCATATAAATTTATAATAGAATAAATAGAAGAGCCGGAAGTGGCAGGTACGATTCATATCCAGAATACACATACTAAAGGTATGCTGACTTTCGATTTAAAATTCGTCCAAACCGCGCATGACGTAATGCGGGACAAACTTTCAAGTTATTTTGACATTTTTCGATTTAGCAGTGTACAATAATTTAATAATTTATATGTTTTTGTGTTAGTAGTGACTATATTTTCCTATATATAACGGAAGAACTAAATTAATATTTAAAATGCCGGGCTACGCAGTGGAGATATTTCCGAATGCCACAAAATATAGGTAAATTCTTATCGAAGAAATGACAAACTTAATTGTAATTGTCTTGCCAAGAAAAGGAAACTAAATTCCACCAGGTGCACGGGCCTCATTAAGCAAAGAAAATAAATCGGTATTTAAAAATGTTAGCAGATAAAACAGTAGTTTCCTGTCCCAATGCAACGGTCCTTTTGAAGTAATCACATGCATAAGCAGGACACAAACATATATAAGAATAAGATAAATGAACAGGAAAATTGGTTTTTCGAAGTAAACTTGACAAAAAATGTTTAAATTTACCAAATAAAAAGTAATGTTTTTGTGTACTTACTTTTTGTAAATAAATAATTTGTCTGTGCACACTTATTTTTATTTCACATAATAAGAAAAGAGATTGCAAGAGAACTACTACGCCCAGAAAGTACAAATTTGAGTCAAACTTTTATTTTTAGTCTATATCTTTTACTTATCTTATGGCCAGGTTATGGATTTTGTCACAAATTACCTATAATTTATGAGAAAAATTAATATTTGTATTAGTATTATTTACCTTAAACCTTCATATTTGTAAACGAATTTATTACAAAATAACCAATAAAGCTCAACTGCATAAAATCTAAAATTGGCAAAATATCGAATTTTAAAAACTATCTTCCATTTAATGCTTATAATTCTATGTCCCACGTGACGTCACCGTCAGTCAGCTGCATGCGCAGGAACATACCGTTAGTCTGTGTATCGTGATTCATATCTACATTCTACATCGACGGTACTAAAACAAAGCAAGGCTCAGGATGTGGAATATGCTCCAGATTCTTAAACCTAAACATAAAATGGGCTGTGAGTAATAGTGCCAGAGCTAACGGAGATTGTCATAGCAACAAAAGAAATAACCAGAAAGAATATCTCTGAAAGAAAAATGCTCATCTATACAGATAGGATAGGATATTACGATATTACGATAAGGCCTGAATGCACTATTATATTTAATAAATGGAATTAATAAATTATTAAGGTACTTGGGTGCGGTAGGTTAGAAAGCTAAATGAAACTCTGTACATATAAATTTCACATAAAAGAGGAAACGTCTAGTTAGCATAAATAATACCCAAATACCTTATGCTGATACAGCAAAATATTTGGATATTACTTTAGACGCAAGACAATGAACGTAATAAAGAAAAAAGAAAAGCAAAAATAAAATATAAGAAAAGGCATTCTCACTGGTCGAATTATAATAAATGACTCCTTTATATACAGGTACTAAAACCAGTGTGGAAATATGGCATTCAGTTGTAAGGATATGCCAGCAATATTACAGTGCTTACAAAGTAAAGCACCGAGGAACATAGTTAATAACCTTTAGTAACTGCGACAATCACAAAAACCTGAAGATGGACACCGTTGAAGAGACGATCGAGAATTTTGCTAAGCCTCACGAACAATGACCTTACCACAGAACAGCCACTTTGCAGCGCGTAGCTGGTAGTTGTTTGCAACTTTGAATGAAAATGAGTAATAGGTGTCGATCCTCTCAAAATTGTCAGTGAAAATTACTCGTAGTCAAATTAAATATTTATGTGAAAGGAATACACTATTTTTACAGTATAATAATATTCCGGTGAATTTATTCGATCAAAATTCAGTAGACTGAAAATGTTATTGAGCTCACTAATCGTAGCTCACTTGTTTTCACGCATATAAAAAATAATCGCTCATATAATTCTCTATTGAAATGTGGAGTTTTAACAATTTATGAAATTACGCCGTAACCGTACAGTTTACAGTTTTATTTTCGCGTAATTTGCAGTAAAATTTAAATTTACACATTTTAAACAATAGTAAATTTATTTTATTTGATTTATAAATTTTGATTTCTGTATAGCGAAAATAAAATAATAATCACATTTTGCGATGCAAAAATAATTACAATGCCCGAATTTATTACGCTTAAACAATTTAGTTTTAATACACTCATAAAAGTAGATATATATGATTATATTAATATTTAATAAAACACTTGTCAATAGAGAATATTTAAATACGTATTTTAATATAAAATTGTTGAAAAGCTGATAATAAACAAACTTTCTGATATACCTATAAATTCAATAAAAGAGACAAAAAAAAACTCCGGATATAGTGAAACTTGTAAAGACATTCCAAATTTCAACATCTTGTTAAAACAATTCAATATGTCCGTTGCATTGAGAGGCACAAACAAATATTTACATAAACCGTATTAAAAATTGTGGTTTTGAGAGAAGATCTATCCTCAGTGTGACTTATTAACTACAAGTAATGGATTCCAATATATTCTTCCTTAAACGAGTTATTACTAACATATCCAACATGGTGGCCATTTTGACAGCGGACAAAATATTATTAATAAAAGATTCTTATTTAAAATTGTACAATGACTTTCAATAAAAAATTTGGGTTTTCTTTTAAAAATAAAAAAGGAGGAGGAGGAGGAGGAGGAGGAGGAGGAGGAGGAGGAGGAGGAGGAGGAGGAGGAGGAGTAGGAGGAGGAGGAGGAGGAGGAGGAGGAGGAGGAGGAGGAGGAGGAGGAGGAGGAGGAGGAGGAGGAGGAGGAGGAGGAGGAGGAGGAGGAGGAGGAGGAGGAGGAGGAGGAGGAGGAGGAGGATCTTCTTCTTCTATACGATCTTGCTCTTCTATACTATCTTCCTCTTCTACACAATCTTCCTCTTTCAAATCTCCATCTTCTTCCAACCAATCTACATCATTATTACAAAATTCAACATCAGGAAGAAGCACCTATTCAATGGCCTCCGTGGTCTCCAGATTTAAATTCGTGCGACTTCTTTATCTGGGGAGCATTAAAAGTGAAAGTGTACGATGTTTAAATTAATACCTTCAAACACCTGTGCAACAGAATCCAAAATGCCGTAAATGCACTACGAGAAACCGAGGATGTCCTAAGAAGGGTGCATTTCAATTTTTTACGTCGAATTAACCTTTGTAGTGATGAAGGTGGCATTTATATTGAACATCTACTATAAACAAGTATGGCCTTTGTTTCCACTGCCAACTATTACAATTTTATTAAACTTCTACTAGGAATATCGGTTAGTAATATTTAAGAAAACATTTTTTCCCTTCGGAACTATGCGGAATACAAATTTTTTACAAGAATAGCAAAATGCAGATAATTAATCTTTTTTTTTGCTAAAAAAAAAATGAAAATCGTATTACCAACCCTAAGAAAGTTCTAAAAAAAATGGCAGGGTGTGAGGGTGGTTTAAACCCTTCTAGAATTTCTTTTGGGTTTCTTTAATTACCAAAAGGAGAGTAATACTTTAAAATGCACAATTTCATTTAATTTGTTTCACTCATTTCTGAACAGCATAAAAAAATGTGTTTTTTATGTAACCTTTGAACTCTTCTCACGGGCAAACGTTACATTTTGGTATAAAAATAAATTGGGTCTAATTGATTTATTCTGACCTCTACCACACGTGGTAGCTTTGTGTCCCAGCAATTTTGAGACACCCTGTATTTTCGCTATTTATTTTATACTATTTTAATAACTTTAGAAAAAATTTTAAGTAGGTATCATTTTTAAAAATAAATTAAAAGTTATTGTTCATAGTTGTTTATCTTATTATTTGTTATATTAAGAAAATATTCTAACATTTTTTTGTAATATTATTATTATACCTTTATCATAATATGAAAGTGTTTTTAAATAGAATAACAATGTTCTTAATTTTTACAAAACACCATTCGTAAAATAGATTAAAAATTATTCAATAAGGCATATAAAAACAAATCTAGAATCAGCCACATCTTAATTGAACCCCCATAGCTATTATTGCTTGTTTTACCTTCTTTTAAAGAAATTATTTTGTAGTCATAAGAAACATATTGTACATTACTTGTGGAAAAATGATTTTTTACATTCGTAGATTCTTGCACTGGGCTTATGCCTCTTAAGACAATATTTCTAACAAAATTTAACTTTCTATACTCATAATGTAATATACGATTTATCTACTAATTTCCTCATTTAGGAAAGTCCCGGTATCCATATTATCTTCTAAGCATGATCATAATACGCATTAATAAATCCTTTATACTGTATATTTTAGATGAGATATTTTTTGTTTTAAACTAGTCTTATTATTTTAACGCCTGACCTACTTTTTATAATTTTTTAATCATCTCCAGCAAATTCTACGACCGCACAGTACATTGTCATGCAGAAAATGTATTATCTAGCTATTACACATTTATACATTCCTCTTCCGTATACAAATTACCATTGGGCTTTCATGTCAAAAAGCATTTAACGTTGCATTCACTAAATTACAGTGCATGACATTGATTTAAGAGATAAAATGGATCTAACCACATGTTCGTATGAACATGTCAAGCGATAGGTCCAATATTTGAACGGTTTATGGTCATGTTTTCAAATGGTCATTAGATTCATACCGAATTTTGATATAAGCTTTAAACGATTTATTTATTCCAATTTTGTTTTTAATCTGCAAAGTAATAAATATAACCGGTGTGTCATTCAGAACAAGATGTAAATATACAGGGTGTACCAATAAAAACTCCCAGGCCGGATATTTTGGTAAGTAATAGAGATATTTTAATTCTGTAGAAGCCAGTTCATAGAGCGCTAAGAGAGCTTCAGTTTTAAATATAAATTAATTTTAAATAGGTCAATTTGTAGATGGCGCTGAGCTCAATATTTTTTTCTATGAACAAATCTTTCTTATATATATCTTGTAAAAAACTAATTCGATAAATCTAGCCATTTTTGATATACAGAGTGGGTAACTCAAAACATTTTCATCCTGTTTTTCGCCAATATTCATTGGATAAAACGGTTTTGAGTGACTCACTCTGTATATCAAAAATGGCGTGATTTATCGAATTAGTTTATGTAACAAAATATGCTTAAAAATTCATGTTTTACAAGATGCGCTACATAAGAAAGATCCTCCCATCGAAAAAAAATTATAGAGCGTAGCGCCATCTATATATTGATCTACTTAAAATTAATTTGTATCTAAAACTAAAGCTCTCTTAGTGCTCTGTGAACTTGTTTATGCAGAATTGAAATATTGACAAGGGGGGTAGCCATGTGTGAGTTGAGGTAATTTTAAGGTGAAGGGTGAGAAAAAGTCCTTTATATCTCACAAGGAAAGTCAATGTTTAATTATTTAACAAAACATTGAGTGCGACCGGTTTCGAAGTGTCATCACTTCATCTTCAGGCTCGCCATACTCTCCATCCACTAGGGGATACTACAAAAACAAGTTTCATCAATTTTGGGTTGAAATAAATTGTAAAATGAACCGATTTACACGTAATAAAAAGTTAAAAATATTTGAAAAAACATTTTACAATTTATTTCAACCCAAAATTGATGAAACTTGTTTTTGTAGTATTCCCTAGTGGATGGAGAGTATGGCGAGCCTGAAGATGAAGTGATGACACTTCGAAACCGGTCGCACTCAATGTTTTGTTAAACAATTAAACATTGACTTTCCTTGTGAGATATAAAGGACTTTTTCTCACCCTTCACCTTAAAAAAAAAAGAATTGAAATATCTCATTTAGTTACCAAAATATCCGGCCTGGGAGTTTTTATTGGTATATATATGAATTTATATATTTTAACCGTTTCATCCGAATACGCCGGTTGTTCTCCTTTCGTTGAGCCTAGTAAAGGAAAACAGTTTATTTACATTTATTTATAATTTTTTAAAGTATTCTCTTCCCAAATCAATGCATTTTTGCCTCTGTGAAAACCATTCTTTAAAAAATATTTTTTTGTATACGCATATCCCTTTATAAGTAATTGTCTACCTACGCCAATGTTCCATATTTCTTGCCAGTTTGCATTACTCGCGGACAGAATATAGATAAAATTCTAGTTAATCGGCATAAAGTTTCCATTAAAACTCAACTGCACCAAAATTAATTTCTTAATGCAAGTCGTATCCGACTTATCTATCCTTCCAAAATAAACATGAAAGGGTAAAATATTTCCAGTGAGACAGCTTCTTGGGGTATATGCCCAAAGGGATACATTCAAACAATACTATTTCCCATTGTATAAGTTTGCAGTTGTGTGCACAGAACTTCAAGTTTGATTGCTTTACCGGAAAGATCTTATACAGACGGAAACACTCCGAGGAGCGATTAGCCTTGTTTACTATTTGGAGAATATTTTTGGTTTATAGTAGTCATGTCATAAAACTTCGTGGACCAAAAATGTAATTTTTCTAAAACGAGTTATCAATTAAAATGTTTTTAATGATTTTAGCTTTATTTACAAAGAGAAAAGGGAAATAATATATGTATATTATAAAAGATACATTAAAAAATGAAATACATAAATATGAAAAAGTTAAGTTTAAAATTAAATCCAAATAAAAACGAATAAAAGACTAAAAGTTAATAATGGCTAATATAAAACTCATACATTTACATACTATGGTTGCCTTGATAACATTTTAACCACATTATTAGATTTGTTGGTAAGAAATCCCACTTACCTATATTATTAAGACTAGCCAGATAGACTCCAGGGAGTCAACTAAACTCTGAAAAAACAGAACTCTTGAAGGTATAGCAAATAATAACTATACTGAAGATATATAATGCTCGGCATTCTATATTATACTCTTCACATTTTAACAGACTCTCTTAACCGCCATTTTCAATCATATTTTTTTAGATTCAATAGGCTTCATCTCCATCTTTATTAATTTGTTTGTTTATTTATTTATTCATTCCCTTATAGAGCTTTATTTTTACTAATCATTTCGTTTTTGATTTATTTTTTTTTTTAATTTCAACCCGTCTTAACTCCCAATTTTTATTCAGATTTTTTTCAAAATCAATAGGCTTTGTTCTTTTATAGAGCTTAATTTGTGCTAAAAATTTTAAGTTGTGACTAAGTCACTAAATTTTATTTTTAATTAATTTTAAAAATGTATATTTTAATTAATTCCCGCCTGGGAACGTTTCGCAGATCCCCTTTATTTGTGTTTCCCAGGAATTCTCGTTTTTAAACAATTGCGAGTACCCTCGTAACTTAAAATATTTGCCGAAATCCGTATGGGCATTTGTAGATTTAATTTCATGGCAATTATCTACTTGTATTTAATAAGGTGCTAGTAGGGCATTTTTTCATTTTGAACTAGTAAACAGTCGGATGTTGTGGTGGTATCTCCCATTTTGAAATTGCTGGACTTTCAGCTTGCCTGCTGAAAAGGCATAAATAAGATGAGCAAGTCAAATTTCTCTCTCTTTGTCTGCTGACCACCATAGTCTCTTCTTCTTCTACAGTATTTCCCGTTCCAGTAAAAGATATAAGAGATAAGTGTTTTAATTCTAATTTAGTGGCTACCTTGATAGCAGTGACCGTCTGGAAATATTTTTAACTCTACTGAGTTTATCTTGAGTACATTCTGGAGTATGACAGGGTCGCAGATCAAACTGTGTTTCCAGAACAGGCGCCCGAGCAATTCCTATTCTGTTTTCACCATCTTAGTGCCATACAGCCTTCCTGATTCACTGTAGGTGAACCAGAAGCCTGTCACAAAGTTTTTGAGTAGGGATTTTTTTATATATCAACCCCCCTTAACCCCCATTTTTATTCAGATTATTTTCATTTTATTTTCAAATTTCTATCGTTTTTTAACTTATTGTGCTAACAAAAAACGTAACATTAGACGGACGGAACTAAACGCATAATACTCTTCACAAACTACTGTGTTATTACATTAGTAATTCTTTAACTAAATTTACCTCTTGTTTTTATTTTTACTGACATCTTTGTCAAATTTTGTTATATTTTCACATACGTTCTACTTTATTTTTTCACATAATTTTTTTTTTTATAATTTTTAATTAATAATTTAACATCAAGTCATTAAAATATTAGCTGGTCAATTATGATTTAAATTTAAATATTTTTAAAAATAAAGGATTACAAATGATTTGTTTGAATTTTGTCAAGACAGATTGTATAGTCAATGTCAGAGACGAAAAACTACCAGACTAATCCATTCATTCATATTTAAGCCCTTATTTATTGCAAGTATTTACTGTATTGACAGAACAGTCGCATTGAAAAGAGCGAGGCGTCTGCTAAATTGAGAGGTTGGTTTTTGCGTGCTTGCTTATCTGAGATGCGAGCACGCGTTTTATGAATGATCCCAGATCCTACTACTATTAATCCTGCATTACACAGTTGCTACATTGTAAATCGAACATTGTATTTTTATGTAAATCACAATAAGCTACAATAATAATTGGATCCAAAAAAAGACATTAAGCAGAAAATGTCTGGCATTAAGAATGCAAATATTTTAATTATTAATGTAACAGCATTAATGGTGTATCATCGTTATTAATGTAACATCATTGTTAATGTAACATCATTATTAATATAACGTAATTATTAATGTAACAGCCGCGATAAGAATACCCATGTAAACTAACTAAACAATTATATACAAGGTATTTTTAAATTGGCTATTTATATTCGTTAGTGTAAATCTGTAGTAGAGCATTTTAACATTATTTTAGAAAAAAATTTACAATATGAAAAACTTGCCCTACATACAAAACTAGAAAAATATAAAAAACAGTAATCTTCTATTATTAGGCATATTGTTTTACATTTTAGATTTTATTTATTTATAAGAACATTATTTTTTTAGATTAACTTAAAATTTTGGTGGAAGAGTGGAACGCAACCACCAATATTTAAAATTTTTCCATTGTAGTTTCATCCGTGATTGGTTAGTAGTTAGTTCTTGTTAAATGCATGCCTGCGGTGATTAGAACGGCATCGTTAATTGGAATATTACAGTGGATGGTTAAACAGAATCCCATATAAACATGAAAATTAATTTATAATCAATTCATAATGAGACCGAAATTTGGATCCATATAGATTAGAATCTAATCTATTACTAATCTAATCTGCTATAGAGGTATATAGTTCTATATCCCTAGAGATATCTTTACGATATATATTTCTACTATTAAAAACTAAAGTCATTAAAAAATATATATTTATTAGCAGATTTGAAAACAAATATGTTTTTATGATCCTGCATCCATTTTTATTTAAATTGCCTCCAATTTTATAAAAATATTCTTAATACATAAAATATCTTAATATTATATTTTTTACGTGTTTTCCACCATCGTCCCGGTAACGTAGTTGTCTCGCGCGCTTGTATTCACTTATGGGCAATTTTGTGGTGGTTGAGAGACACGCGGCCTTGAATCCTACAATAGACCATGTGAATTTTTAATTAATTTGCATAGTTTGTTAAAAGATTTGATGGTTGTCGTATGAGCAGTATTTTAATTTCTGTGGCATCCAAATTACAAATCGCCATGCGTTACCGGTTTGATGATGGTGGTTGAGGATTCCAGGGTTTTCCTCACCTGTAAGTCAAATGGCACCATGAATCATTTATAAGTCACTCCGGAGGGCCACAGCAAATAATATTAAATGCCACCCCTTCCTAACACAAGCTTAGTCCGGCTTCAGGGGTCGAAATTTATATTCTATTTGATATTTTATTAGTTTTTGTTACGTTTTTAAAGTAAAACATATTATTAGTAATTTAATTCATCCTTTTTTATTACACATGTGACCTATTCAGGATGGCCATTTTTTTAATGGGATTGTATTAGTAATTTCCAAACCATACTAGTTAGAAAGTCGGCTAAATGGAGAAAAAGTTGCGTATCTCGAAGCATAATCTAAGAGTGAAAATTAATCAAAAATAGCAGGCCCGGTTCTTGAGATATTTCAAAAAAAAGGAAATTCGATCTTTTCGGTTTTTTGGCTATCGTTCATTTATTTTCAGAACTACTAAAAACACATTTTAAAGGTTTTTTATTTGATAGTAAATTTTCTTTGATTTGACGTTTTCATATTTTGCATCCAACGTTTCGTATTCTCCGGACCACGCTCAACTTACTTTTTTTAAATATAGACCTGGATAGTTTATTTGACATAAATTTTCATCGTGCATCCAGCGGTATATTACACAATAGCATTCAATGACGGTTTTTGGGTAATATAGACCGTAATCCAAATTTTAATAAATATAAGCTTCGTTTCAGTCATCTCTAATTGTTAGATGATATTCCTATAGAGTATTGTCTTAACGGAATCTGGTTCCAACAAGATGGGTGTGGTCCACACAATTCGAGAATGGTCACGGATTATTTGAATTATACATTTCCCAATAATTCATGGATTGGAACAAGAGGTCCAGTGGCGTGGCCTACCAGATCTCCAGATCTGAATCCATTAGATTTTTATTTTTGGGGACGTCTCAAAAATAAAGTGTATTATACACCGAATTCAATAATTGAGATTCTCTGCGAAAAGATTGAAGATGCATTGGAAGATATCCAAGAAGAAGAAATAAGCAATAGCATTTTTATATGAATATCAGAATCGCCAAGTGTATTGAAGAAGATAACGGACATTTTAACCAATTAGTCAATTAATTTTATTAATATTTTCAAATAATTTGATTGACTTACAAAAACTGAATTTCTTTTTGTTATCAGTAATTACGTTTTTAAATTTCTATATTACTGTTGTTGTTAAAGATGAATTGTTTAATTTTCGGAGAAATACATAAATTTTGTAAGAATTTACTTTATTTTTTTATCGAGAGGCATGACATTATGTTAATTCAACTAAAGATGGCTGAAACTAAGCGTAAATTTATTAAAATTTGGATTACGGTCCATATTACCCAAACACCGTCATTAGATGCTATTGTGTAATACACCGCTGGATGCACGAAAAGTTATTTCAAATAATGTTATAAAATGTGCAGGTCCATATTTAACAAAAATAAGTTGAGGGTGGTCCGAATAATACGAAACGTTGGATGTAAAATATGAAAACGTCAAATCAAAGAAAATTTACTGTCAAATAATAAACCATTAAAATATTTTTTGGTAGTTCTGAAAATAAATTAACGTTAACCAAAAAACCGAAAAGATCTAATTTCCTTTTATCGAAATATCTCAAGAACCGGGCCTGCTATTTTCGATTAATTTCCACCGCTAAATTATGCTTCGAGATACGCAACTTTTTCTTTATTTAACTGACTTTCTAACTAGTATGGTTTGGAAATTACTAGTAAAATCCCATTAAATAAGTGGCCATCCTGTATAGTGACGATCCGGATGAACTGGTTATCAGTCAAGCGTTCACATGTACGTGTGAGATCAATTGCAAAAATGTAATTGCAAAGCACAGTAGAACGCTTTGTGTATAAAAAGTTTATCAAAACGAAGAAAGAAGATAGTAGTCAATATTTTGTTTGGTAGATTGAAAAAATTATTTGAAATTTTTAAACACCATTAGACTGTCCAATTCTTCTACCTTAATTTTAGTGCGTCGTTTTTTTATAATTTTACCCTATTAAAATTTCAGAATCGAAAATCTCTAGAAATACTCTATGCCATTATTATTTGATAGCCACTGATCATCAAGTTATATGGAAATTACTCCACTACAGTCAATAATTCTACCTGTAGATTTCATAACCTATAACTTCGTCTGAAGTGTGTATTCGGGGCAGAGCGGACCAATATCTGGTCCTCTGTGCCCCCTCTTGGTCCTGCGTGCCCCGCTAAAGATAATTCTTGTATCTTTTATTTCAGATGGTACGTGCGTATAAAAAAAAGGAGCCTGTCCCAGAATGGACTGTCCAAGATGTTGGAGCTGCTATCAGTACTGTAAACAGGAGTGAATTATCAATCTCAAAAGCAGCCAAGCAATATAGTGTCCCGAAAACGTGTCTTCTAAGGTTTATTAAAAGTAATAATGTTACGCCTCCGCGAAATGATCACTTTAAATAAGTATTCACTAAAATTCAAGAAGAACAAACTGTTAAACATGTCCTTGACGTAGAAACAACATTTTATGGTCTGGGGCCCACTGATATAAGAAAACTTGTTTTTGAAGTAGCAGAGAAGATGAATATTGCTCATCCCTTCGGCAAAGAAAAGAAAATGGTAGGTGTGGACTGGCTATATCATTTTAGAAAAAGGCATCCGAATTTATCATTAAGAGCTCCTGAACCAACCAGTATTGCGAGAGCGGCTGGTTTTAGTAAAGTGCAGGTTACTAAATTTTATGCTTTGTTGTCCTCGGTGATGAAGAAGTACACATTTCAAGCTGACCAAATATATAATGCTGACGAAATTGGCATGATTACCTACCTAAGCCACGAAAAATTGTTGCACAGAAGGGACGCAAGCAAGTAGGCCGCATAGTCAGCACAGAAAGGGGTTTAAATGTTACAGTAACATGTGCAATATCAGCTTCAGGTTCTTACATTCCTCCGTTTGTGCTTTTATCTAGAAAAAGAATGTCTTAATTATTGATGAAGGGTTGCCTTGCTGGAACTGTGGGATATGCAGATAGTAGCAGATGGATGGATAGTGAGCACTTTCTTAAATATTTAAAACACTTTGCTAAACACGCACGTGTATCCGAAAAGAGAAAAGTGTTGTTGATAATCGATAATCACTCCAGCCATCGCAACCTGGATGCCATTTTAAAGGCCCGTAGTTTGAATATTTTGATGATCTCTCTTCTTCCTCATACAAGCCATCGTATGCAGCCGCTTGACTGTTCTTTTTATGGACCGTTAAAAGGACAATATGCGCGAGAATGTGATAAATGGCTTTCCAATCACCCAGCTCAAACAATATCAATCTATGATGTTATGGAGATTTTTGGCAAAGCATTTTTAAAAGTTGCCACTCTAGAAAAGGCCGTCAAGGGTTTTTATGTAAGAGGTATTTGTCCGCTAAATCCTGATGTATTTTCGGATACTGACTTCCTTCCTTCGTCGTTCACTGAGAATCCACAAGTGACAGCAGATCTTGATAATAGAGAGAATTATCAACTTAATGCAGAACCACTGCTTCAGCATAGTCACATCCTCGATAATAACCCAGAGTTGGTCCTAGAGGACGAAACTGTTCAATCAGGACTAATATTACCAATACCCTCAACATCACGAAAAATAGACACTTCTGAACCAAAATTAGGTTCGTCGACTGCCAAGGATCCATCAAGAGATGATTTTGAAAAAATATTGGCTAAAATTTCACCCAAGCCAAAGTGCAAACGAAAACCAAATACCAAACGGAAAGCTCAAACAGCAGAAGAATTAACAGCAACGCCGTTTAAAGACTCTCTAGAAGCCGAAATTCAAGAAAAAAGAGAAATACATCACTGAAAAAGAATTCTGAAAAATGTAAGCAGGTTATTAGAAAATGCTTCTCGGCTTCTGAAAAAGGAAAAAGTCTGCAAAATAGCCACGGTTTACCAAAAAAGAGAAAGAAACTTCAAACACAACGGAGGCTGGATGACGATTCTAGCGAATCAGACGATGAAATTAATCCAAAATGCATATATTGTGTTGGAAAATTTTTAAAGTCCAAACCTGACGAAGGGTGGATTCAATGACAGTTGTGCCGAAATTGGGCCCACCAAATGTGTGCAGGTGCATCAGAAGATAACGATCAGTTCCTATGCGAAAAGTGTGATTAAGATAAGAACCTAGCGTTTATTTTTGTCAAAAATGAGCATTAATGTCTTATTTTAAATATAAACCATTATTATTGTGTTTTGTGGTTCGTTTTTCAATAAAACCTGTTTTTTATCATCATTAAATTCGGAATTAGTTTTTTTACATAAAAGTAACACAGCGGTCCTTTGTGCCCTAAGGTATGAGGCAGAGAGGACCGAATACATACAGTCAAAATTTTCAAAATAAAATCAATACCAAGTAAGATTTTGTACAGGGTATATGTATCAATCGATACCGCATAGGTGTAGCCTTAGTATCTTACATAGTGAAATTTTTATCAATAGTGATAAAGGCGTATGACGACTTTTGGCCTTAAGTGGTCCTCTGTGCCCCACTCTCCCCTAATACTAAGAAAAATTCAGTATTTCTTTAATGTCCTGTTAATCAAAAAACCCTCTTGTTGTAAAGTAACTATTATGAAATATTGTTATAAAAACTTCAATGCTGATATATAACCCATAATAAACAAGTTAAATTGTATATCAAACAAATATCACATCAAATACGTATTTGTAGAGCATAATATTCAGAATGTATTCTATGTATACCCTTTATAATTTTAAGGTAAGTATAAAACTTTTCGTATGTTTTACTGCCTTTAAACCTATAATTTTGAAGTGAACTAAATTAATATACCAAAAGTAAACTATATAAATGTAGCCTGGGATATTTATGACATAAAATTATAGTGTACATGGTAAACATTCCAGAAATTTAGATTATCTGATAAAAATGTAAGAAGTAGGGGTCAACAATTTCATGTTATTACATATACAAGCGTAATAGTCTCCATAATTTAATTTAAATTTTGTATTTGAATATTTCGTATGGTATACTGGGTGATAATTAGACCAAAGTTACGTTATTATCTCTTTTATTTATGAAGCCATTTGAATGAAATTTAGAAATAATTTCGAAATGACACTTGAATTTGAACAAAATGACCGATTTCCCATTTTACCGAAAATATCATTAAGTTTGAATTATTTATTGCATCACGTTGTATATTTTACATTTTTTTAAATTCTACGGTTTAAATTACGAGAGTGTAGCCCAAATTTTTTTTTCTTGGGGATAAGGAAAGTAATGTGTTGGACACATGAGATTTTTTACATTTTACATTTTTACATTGTTAAATGTTTAAATATATTGAGTTGTTGAACAGTCACCTCTTTTATTATCTTATGTGTGTTACGAGTTGTTGGATTCAGCCCGAGTTCCATAAAGAGGAACAATCTCTAGTCTAGCTACCTAATTAAATCCAGAGTTCGATTATTAAATAATTATTCAGCCAATACATAAAATATATAATTTTCTGAGGAATATACAGGGTGTTTCAAAAAGATTGGTCATAAATTATACCACATATTCTTGGGTCAAAAATAAGTCAATTAAACCGTACTTACCTATATACAAAAGTGCACCCAAAAATAATTACAAGATGTATAAGATAAAAATTTAAATGATTTTTTTAACGTTGCTCTTAAACCGTTTGACATTTTTTCATGAAATTTTATATGACGTGTTAGAATACCATGACTAATAATACCGAGGAAGAGGCAATATTTTTTTCTTTGTTTTTTATAGGTTTTTAGAAGGGGTCACCGCTCTTTTCTCCACTCAACTTTTTTGTAGTATAAAATTTAATTACAAATGAAACGCCACTGGAATACAACATCCATTTGAAAACTTTTTTGTCTCTTAGTATTTGTTGGAAAAAAAGTTTAGTTTAGACGATACAACCATTTGAAATGACAACTTAAAAATATTCAATGAAAATTGTACGTATGAAAAATATCAAAATCAAGGTTATTTTTAAATTACAAACTAATGTCATCAAAATAAAAAAATTTAATTCAACACGTGTTCAAAATTACATTTTCCTCCTGTATACACTCACTACATAATTTTAACAATAAAAATCGAATTTTGATATTTTTGCATACGTATAATTTACATTGAATATTTTTAAGATGTCATTTTAAGTGGCTGTTTCGTCTGAACCAAACATTTTACAAACAAATATTAAGAGACAAAAAAGTTTCCAAACTTATTTTTTTATCAAAATTCAATATTCAATTAACACATATCTTTAAAATAGTAGAAAGACGAATCATCTCCATTAAACTACCTGCTATATTAAATTCTTATACCGAAAAACGATACTTAGAAAATAGGGACAGCATTTTTATTAGAATTCATAAAAATACAGATATACATTTAAGGCAGAGCACAATATTCTTAGTGAAATACCTCGGGCACATATACCAGTTCAGCGTAATATAAAAATTCCGACAACCTAAAATTCTGTAAGACAAATTAAACTAGTTTCTGCCTTCAGCTTTTTCACTTTGACGTAACTTTTTTACAGGGAAGGTTTTCAGAATTTGTTTCCAAGAATATAACTAATTATATAAAAATAAAGGATCCATTTGACCTTACATCTGACTAATTAGTAGTAATGACACAAAGTGAATCAATAACTGAAAAAAACCAGTAAAAACAAATGCTCTAGACTTAATGGTTACTAGATAAAAATGACAATGACAAGTACTAATTATCGATCAAATATTATTGTTCTATGAATTAAAATATTCTTTATACTTGTGGAAAATAACCCAAACAATCACTTTTGACAGTATGCCCAACAGGACTGCACATACTCATTCTTACGAAAACACTATTCCAGTCGCCTGGAGCCACATTAGGATTACACAGATTTAATTTAGTTCGACAGACTAATCTATAACAGAAATTAGAATAACAAGTTGTAACGGTATGCCTTTCATACAGTTATTTTTTAAACACCTCTATTGCCCCATCTCTTTCCTTACGATAATAGGTCTGTATCTGTCAATCAAATTTCATTTTTGACGGTCTATCTTCCTGACTTTTTTTGTCGTGAAGACGAATTCAGATTTATCAAGACGATCCTCTGATAAAGAGGTTCTTTTTATGTTGGAAAAACCATTAGGTTAACTACGGTAACTAATAGGTATAATATTTTTTGGTTTCACACAATAATTATCAACGATTAACAGGTTCTATATTTTTAATTTTTGAGGTTATTTTTTGAGTCAAATATTTTGATGATATTAGTTTTTATAAAATAATTATATTTTATTTTTATTATTCAAAAAGTTCGTCTCATCCGTCCTACCTATCCAATTATTGGTTTTATTGAAAGATTTTTTATTGGAAGAAGAAAGATTTGAATGATGGTTTTTTGATTGGAAGAATGAAAAATAATTAAGAGTTTGTTACCCAGTTATATGAAGAAAGATTTGCTGATTTGCATAGCTACAAGAATTTGCTGAGTTGATAGTAGTTAACATCTTGAGGACCTAAAAAGTACCATAGGCTGTTTGGAGACCATTCATCGATGATGTTATCTGTTCTACCCCTGTATAAAGCCATACCTCAACGAGATTTATATTATACCCAGTACTATTTCAAAATAGATAACTTTAAAAAGTATTAGGAATTTGGTTTTCCCGTATTTACAGAAGGCATATCCTTTATTTTATATTTAAATTTAATAGTAATTTTTATTTTCGTATTTTCATTAATTACTGGAGATATACGAATGTAAATACGGTGGCGTCGATTTCCTAATTTCAGGGTTAGAGTTATTATATCTGTGGCCCATCCAAGACCCTTTTTATACAGCTTTAATCACTTAAATAATTATACAAACAACATCAGAGGTTACAAATATTGACACCCTCGTTACAAAGTTTGTCCTTTTTTACTTGGAGAAGAAAACGTAAAAGGCTTCATGTAATGAACTACTTATAACTGTCTTCAACAAGTTGTAAAAGAAATTTAAAATAACAGACTTCACAATCGTGCAGATCTCATTACAAATTGAGTTTTTTAATTTTCTCATAGATATCATCACAAAATCTTAACCAAATTTATACGAGACCACTCGTGAAATACCCCCTATCTAATAAAAAAGGAATCTTAGAAATCGGACAAGGTAATGAAGAATAATCGCTAAACATACATAAAAAATAAAGAGTTTAATGATTTTGTCATGGACCCAATTATTAAAGCTTGGCCAAATTTATATGGGACCACTCCTAAAGTATCCTCTTTCTAATTTAAAAAATCATAGAAAACGAAAAAGGTTATAAAGAATTATCGCTGAACATACATACAAAAAGGAAGAGTTTAAAGATTTTAGAATGAACCCAATTATTATATCTTGACCAAATTTACTACTCCTGAAGTTTCTAACAAAAAATGGATAATTTAAATTGGGCAATGAGGTAAAAAATTATCGTTGAAAATACAAAAAAAATAATTCCGACGAATTAAGAACCTCTTTCTTTTTTTTTGAAGTGTAGTCGGTTAAAAAGATCGTTAATCGATTAAACTGATATCATGCACTTGTTACTTAATTATATGACATACACTTTTAAGTTAAAATAATAAATTCTAATAACATATTAGGCACTAAATAATCAACAAAAAAGCTGTCTCCTAACACTTATTAACTAACTCTAATTAACAAAAATATGAATACAAAATGTTCTGTTTATCCCAATATTAACATACGGATAAAAAATGACACGATCTAGTCCATATTTTTTGAAATCGAGGTTTTGCGCGCATTGGCAAGTTTCATCTTAATGTTATTTAATTTAAAAATTAAAAACGTTCATTTACGAACGAGTCCCATGGTTTTAGCTCTCAAAATATTGAGGGTTTTATCAAAGACGAACATGTCCACTACTCAATTAAAGATGGACATGTCCAAAGCAGCCAATGGGCGTTGAATATTGTAATCACGTGACTTCTTTCTTCACCTTTTCACATTATCTACTGCTTTGACATGCAATAAGTGCAGCAGTTACCCAAAAATCCTTTTTAAGAAGCATTTTATGCTCGGCAACTTTCATTCTATAATCTATGTATTACAGACGTAAAAAATGCTAACCCAATCTTCTACACTTGGCCTGAAGAGCAAGCTGGGAGAGGGTCAACTGAAGTTTCTTCAGCTCTCCTGAACTTCTTGGAAACATGTGATTTTAATGAAAAACCGGTATTAAAGCCCTTCTATGATAGATGCAGAGGACAGAACAAAAACAACATTGTTATTCACACAATAATGTACTTCCTTTCAATCCACCAAGGTCCTATCAAAGAGATCATCATTATATTTCCTGTTCGAGGCCATAGTTTCTTCCCTGCCGACCGTGTTTTTGGAAGGTTAGAGAAACTTCTTCGAAAGAAAACTACTATGGTAACAAAAGAAGAGTATTATGAGCTATTTAAAGAAGTTGGAGCCGTAAAGCAGTTGGGAACAGATTGGACACTGAAAGACACCAAAAGTATCTCTACACATCTAATGAACATAGAGAATATAAGCAATAAGAAAAGAATTTACTTAAAAAGAATCACAACAAAGTCTGGAAAAACTAATATTACAGTCAAAGCAAATGAAAATTTCAGATTCGAGCATGAATATGAAAAATACATTTCACTTCTGAAGAGGAATTGTCAGTAGAGATCTGATTTTTTTGTATTGGAAGATGTTGGGTCACATGATTTCGGATGCAAAGAAAAAAGATAATTTACTGACAGCTTTATATGGCGAATGGAGAGAAATATATAACCTATACTTTTAGAAAGACACAATTGATGATGACAATTTGACTATTGTTAATAATAATAATAATGATGATGATGTTAATGAAACATGTGACTGCTTAGAAGATAATTGTTGTGGGGTGCATACCTGACAAGATTGAAAAATTCAACACAGAAAATTAATTTGATTATAATTTTAAAATGAAAAAATATCTGTTTTTTACCAAAGTAATATTATTCTGTTCCAAATTTAAGTACCTATATGTGAAAAATAAAACAAATTGTGTTTTTATTGCTTCCGATCAAAAACGAATTTATCCTGGGAGTTCCATTCAAACGCGAACTTGTCCAAATTGTTCAGTCAAACGCGAACTCGTCCAAAATAAAAAATTAAGTTATACAAAAAATACAATAAAATGTTTTCAATGGTTGTTAAAAATAATATCTATGACATCTAAGTTAATGAAATAAAGCAATTTTCACCTTCATTTCCTCTTAGTTAGATCACAATCAATCATTTGTGTTATCTGGAAAATCCTTTTAAGGTGACTAGATCGCGTTTGAAAATTAGATCCCCAAATATGGAAACAAAAAAAAAATAAAAAAAAAAATGTTAGATAAAGACTAACAGACAAAATACTTATAGTAGATGATTAGAAAAACGTTCTAGATGATACGACCAGTAATCACAATACGAGAAAGAAAGTTTGGAAAAGGTGAAGGCACCTAAAATAAAAATATAGGAATAATATGTAGAACGAAAATAAAAGAATATAATAATAAGAGACGATTTCTGAACTTAATACTGGTTGTGGATGATACCTAAGTTATTACAGATTATGTTATTTTAGGTCAATTAATTGTAATTGTTGGTGCGTCCTGTGTATGAAGCTTCAGTATTGAACTTGTACCTATTAAAAAACTTCTACCAAGTTTTTTAACACCATTCTTTACGATTTCGACCACCTAAGCCCGAAAACATATAAAAATTTCTACTCTGGACGTCTGTGCGTACGTAATGTATGTATTTATGCCGAAACGCTAATTCAGGAACAGTAGTTTCGATATTATTTGCTAACTTTTTTTATCTGAGAACCCTATTGGTTTTAAAAATATTCGGTATAACTTTAGTGCTTTATAATTACCAGTGTTTTTAAAATAAATTTCTTGTATGAAACTTAGTTTATGCACTGTGGCATGGGTACTAATTTACCTATATTGCCATGCTTGTCAACTATGTAACCATGGGTATTTATTGTAACTGAATTAAAAATAATTGTTTTAAGTTAAAATAAATGTAGATCGATAACATACAGAGTGGTAAAGAGAACAATGCTTTGTGCACGAGTTTTAACAAACTCCAAAATATAACTCGTATAAGAATTTGACATCAGGATAAAATCTTATTGTTTCAACATGGGCAGGATTAAGGGGTAAAGGGTTCTTTCATGCTACGAGTTTGCCCCTGGGGCCTCATTCTAGATAAGTAGGAAGCCACCAATTTAGCTTTCCTCAATTTAAATATTTAATTTTATTTTCTCCTAGACCGGTACTGTTTTTTCAGAGAAAGAAATATACATGCATAATTTTCTAGCTGGCGGATCTCCATAATTTCCGCGAAACGGCGAAATTTATAGGGCCTGGCGAAAAAGAAAAATGCAAATTCGTGGTTTAAAAGAACGGCCTATAGACACGTTTGGCTGTTCATACTAAATAAATCTACCTGAGCGATATGGAATGAAAAATTTCTATCTGCTGGAATGTATATCTTTTTCTTTATATTTTTTTTTCTGTGGAAATAATATAATAAAACATATTAAACTAGATGTATTGTTAGATTACATACTGAAATGCATACTTTCTGTCGAGGACCATTATCTAAACGTAAATTATTCAGAGATAATTAATATGTACTTACTACTGACAGGATTATTTACTGAAATATGATGCACACTTTAATATTACAATTTCCTCAAACCATAAACGCTGATGTAATATGCATATAAACTGTTATATACCACGCTTTGCTTTGTGAAAATAGCCAACAGCCACTGCTGTATGACGATTGATGTTACATGTCAAAAAAATTTGACCAATAGCAAATTTTCGATTCACGTGAATTGTATTTTATCACATACTTTGATTTTCTCTTACTATACGGAGAATGGTCGCACTGCGCAGCTTTCTGAGTGCCTTTTAAAAGGAGATAGAAAACTCCGCCATTTTGATGCCTTATTACGTGTTGCCTACATCTTGGCACAATATTTTTAATAGATGCGTTTTAATCATCCGCTTCTGCTTCGGAATTGTCGGTTTTCTTGTTTTAATCTGACAGGTTAAAACGACTAAACCGACAATTCCGGAAGCAGAAGCGGATGATTAAAACGCACCTGATATTTTGCTTGCTGCTGTCAGTGTCAGTGAATATTATTTTTGGAGTCACAGTTTATTGCAAAAGAATCAGTTAGCTTACTCAAACCAGTTGAAAGTTCCAAAATAACATCCACTCCAGGGATACAAATTCAGGATGCGCAGAAGACTGCTTTTTTATTATAGACGGTTGTCATATATTGTATTATCCGAGTTGCGCAGCGTATAAACTGGAACATTGAGATCAAAAGTGCCGACGAAGAGTAAGCGAACTGATTTTTTAGCTATAAACTGTTGTAAAGGCATCAAAATGGCCGCGCCCTATGTTGGGCGTGTCGGACCTCTCTCTTGCACCGTATAGTAATCAAAGTATGTGTATTTTATACAATATTATGAAATATTTTTCAACAAAATATCATTTTAATAATCAGAAGGGACTTAAAGAAATACTATTTTTATATAGAATATTGCTAATATTTGTACAAATTTAAGCACATGTTACTAGTAATTACTATAATAGTATTAAATTCACACTTCTATAAACATTGGTAAAATATACTAAACATTATAGTTTTTTTCTTGCTGTAGTTTATTCGAAAATTTAATAACTACAACTATGAATAATTTTGAAATATAAACTATTGTAAAATTTACTACAAAAAGTTAAATACATTTTTTCTACAAGTCTACTATTGTGATATAATTTTAAAACACAGTTTTTCTGTGTAAAATCAATACCAGATATAATAGTCTTGAACAATACCCGTATTCCAAGTAATCAAATTGACATATCACCGATTGGTGAATACTAAAGTAAAAATTACCAGATATTATAAGCCACTAACGTAGATATTTTAATGCAAAATGCTTTATTTTTGTTATTTATATTCGAGATTAAAACATGCATCTTTAGTTTGGAAACCTATTTATAGCTATTAATGTATTATGTATACAAGGTGTACCAATAAAAACTCCCAGGCCAGATATTTTGGTAAGTAATAGAGATAATTTAATTCTGTAAAAGCCAGTTCACAGAGCACTAAGAGAGCTTTAGTTTTAGATATAAATTGATTTTAAATAGGTCAATATATAGATGGCGCTGCGCTCAGTAATTTTTTTTTTTGATGGGAGGATCTTTCTTGTGTAGCGCATCTTGTAAAAAATGCATTTTTAAGTAGATTTTGTTCCATGAACTAATTCAATAAATTTAGCCATTTTTATATACAGAGTGGGTCCCTAAAAACAGTTTCATCCTGTTTTTCAGCATTAATCATTGGATTTTAAAAAAATTCTAAAACAGGTCGGTTTTTATTCCATTTTAACCATTTTTGCAATACAGACATCTGTCATGTGTCTACCCCCTCCTTTGCACTTAACCAACACCTTAATTTTAAATAGATAATGTACCATGTATGGCACATTATTGAAAAGGTAATGTAATGGGGAATTCAGAAATATTTTTGTACACGGCGTTACTTTAATTTTATCGCCCTCTATCGGGATAAAAAACTACGTATTATAAAGTGTGAAAGCAAATTTAATTACTAATTCAATGCACTACATAACATTAATATAAATATTCCCCATATTGCACTTGCAATAGTTTGAACATTAGTCATGCATTATTTTAAACTTTATTATTGCTAAATTTATTTTGTTGCAAGTGCAATATGGAAATATTTATATTAATGATATATGGTACATTGAATTAGTAATTAAATTAGCTTTCAAATGAAATGTCACACTTTATAATACGTTACAGGTTTTTTATCACGATAGAGGGCGCTAAAATTAAAAGTATCGCAATAAACAATCATATTTATGACTTCCCCCCAAAATTACATTTTCAATAATGTACCGTACATGGTACATTTCTCATTTAACACTAAGGGGTTGGAGAAGTGGAAGGGAGGGCGTTGACACATGACAGATGTCTGCATTATGAAAATGTGTTCAATTTGGAATAAAAATCGACCTGTTTTAGCATTTTCTTAAAATCCAATGATTAATGCCGAAAAACAGAATTAAACTGTTTTGAGTGACCCACTCCGTATATCAAAAATGGCTAGATTTATCGAATTAGTTTATAGAAAAAAATTTGCTTAAAAATGCATTTCTTACAAGATGCGCTATATAAGAAAGATCTTTCCATCGAACAAAAAATATTGAACGCAGCGCCATCTACATATTGACCTAGGTATTTAAAATTAATTTATATCTAAAATTTCTCCATTACTTATCAAAATATCTGGCCTGGGATTTTTTATTGGTACACCCTGTATACATGTACATGAATTCTTGTTAGTTATTTCTCGAAAATTAAAAGAAATGAAAATCTGAAAATTTAAAATAAGGTGTTTTTATTGTATCCCCATCTAAATACATTTTTTTGGATATCAAACCATTTTCGGTTATACCGGAAGTTAGCCTTAACTTCCCTGTATATTATTTAAAATTGTATTCAACTCTTTTTGGGAACTATTTCTTTTAATATAAGGTTAATTAATGTTTATTTAGATTTTTTGTGTTATCATTATGATATACAATTATTTGTTTAAGCGTCTATCTAAACAAAATAACCGTATTCGAGATATTTGAGAAAATGTGTAAATTTCGAATTTTGATAAAAACTTAAAAACGGATAAGGAAAAAACATTAAATTTTAAACTTAAGTTTATTTTCGGCCTGAGATAAAATGATTAGATATTGGACAAAGTCGAAACATCTGGGGGAGAGGTACTTTATGCGGGCTGTTTTTATATTTTATGGAATATATCTGTTATTTACGTTTGGAAAAGAAAATTCTTTGAATAAAAGTTACTTCTAATATTATTTATAATTTTTGCTTTATGCAAAATTTTCCTGCAATTGTCAGTATTCGAGAAATTTGATAAAATGTGCAAAATTCTGATTTTCAAGAAAATTGTTAAATTAGAAGTTGTTTGCGATATCGATGTCTATAATTTTTGGTTTTTACATGATTTTTCTAAAATGGAACGTATTCGAAAAATTGGATAAAAAGTGCTAAATTTAAATTTTTCAGTATTTTCATTTTCAATGAATATCTATAGAAAAATGTTTCGAGTTAGATGTATGTGGAAAATGTATATATTTAGTTTATCTTCTAAACATTTATAGAGGTGCTACAATAGGTTGTAAAAAATAACCGGTAAAAGCCTATAATAACTAGATTGGAAAGTGAGAAAGTCAGATTTTTAGGAATATTATTTTCCAGTTCAAGAATTTAGTTTTCTAATATTTTGATATTTTTAGTTACAGTTTTTGTTATTACTTTCGACACTTTATCGGTAACCGTTTTTATAAACTGTATGTTTTTTATATTGTTCGTTATAATATTCACTAATGATTTGATTTCTTCACTAAAATCTTCTGTAAGAACCATTTACAGGTTTTCCTTTTCACACAATGCTCTTGTTTGTAGGTTTCTTTGTTTTGGATCGATTTTACGATTTAATTGTAACGAAATAGTAGTTTGTGCAACAAGAGTGGATAAGATGGCTATATCGCACGAAGACGAAATCTAAGTGCGATGTGGAGAATTCACTCGAGTTTTACAATACATTTTTTCTACGACCCACTAACGAAAATTTACAAATAAAAAAAATATTTTAGGTTATTAAGACAAAGTTAGTAATTTTAAAATAATTTATGACTTTTAATAATTTTTAAAATAAAATAAACGAAAAAAAAGTTCGTTTCATTTTTCCCCATCCGAGAATCGAGCTCCAATCTTCCGTGTGGAAGGAAAGAACGTTAACAATGGGACCACCTAGTCTTTAATACTTGTAATTAAATTGACTTCATATAGTATTATTTAAATTAACAAATTATTTATAATTAGAGACGAAATAAAAACAGAAATGCTATTATTTATCGATTCTGCACAAGAATAATCCATTTTAATGTATATTTAATCTCAATATCTAAAAAATATACTCACAATTAGTTTGACAGAATTGTCACTTATTTAAAATTTTAAAAATAATAGCAGTTGGTTGATCAAAATATGAACGGTGATTGGTAGATTTAATTTTTTTACAGTGTTCTCACTACCTAGAATGGATATGAAATATATTCGTTTAGTTGAAGGCACAATAGCATACTTTTTCGTTTTGTAATCTGTGCGTAAATAAGCTAATATCCATGTGGGTGTAAAAAAAACTAGTATTATTTGGTTTTCACTCGAGAGCATACTTTACATACGTCTATCACGCCTAAACCATAGACATGAACATGAATGCATTATATTGAGTGTAACGGGATATGGTCATATTTTTATCAAATCGCATCCAAATAAACGCCCTGTATCTTTCGGCATAATTAAATTTCAAATTTCTTTTGAACGCTGTGCAATTATAAATATCCTATATTTTGATTTATATCTTGTTTAATAAATTTGATATCTTCGCTGCATAAGAAAATTGTATATTTCAAAGCAAAATTTGTTACATCAACATTATTATTAAATTACCTTTTAAATCTGAATCATAATTGAATTTTTCCGAAAATCGCTTGCAAAAAGCTACAGTAAATAATTTATTTTTAACAAGAAATCTGATCCTTGCCAGATTCAAAATTATATCCTTACAAATAAATTAATAATACACTTTAAAAATACCTACACTGAAGTGTCTATTTTGAAAATGATTCTACCACACAAAACTCTATATTTTCGACAAATGGAACGTTACCGATAAAATGATTTAGCACCCTTCGGTTCATTCCTATCGGTGGAAAACTGTCAGTTAGCAGAGGCAAAAAAGTCGACGTCACTCCTGCAGATAGTCGAATGGTTTATGAGCGGATCGACGAAGCAGGTTTCCCATTTTTCCGCCATTTTCCGACTATCTGGGACGCACAATTTAACTCGCCGTCACTTATTTCTTGCTTACCACGCAAGTTTCTTTATATTAAAATACATTAGCGACTTTCGAATCGTCCTCCACTGGAAATGTCATTAAAGGAGAAAAATTCACGGGTTTCTGTACTAAACTGTATTTAAGATAAGGATAAAGTAAGTGGTTTATTTTATGGCTCTGAGTTAGTAGAGTTTTCATTTCGAGATTTATAAAAAGACTATGACCTAATAAACTTATCTACATTAATATTATAAAATTGTTAGGAATGATAAACTACAATGGTATGTTTAACGAACAAGGAATGGTTCTACGAGTACGATATTTACAGCATAAGCCGTATGCTGTGATACGATTTCAAAACACATTTGGCGATAATATTCGCTAATTAATAAGAAATATTTTATAGGAATAAAATTATTGTATTAAATTCCGTAAGAATGGTTGCTAATTTGCTCGAATCATTTCGAGAATACTTGTTGAATGAACTGAATGTAAGGATTTATTTCATTGACTATTGGCTGAGTGAATTGCGAAAATAGGGTTAAGTTAATAAAAAGAAGAACGGAAAAGGGGATGGGATATTCAAAAAACTGGGCGAGTGATTTTTTTTGCGTGGTTTCTTATTATTATCGTTGGTTTATTCCTGCTTTGTCCGAGATGATAGTTCCATTAACTAATTTAATGAAGAAAAATGTAAAATTTCACTGCACTGATTGTCAGAGTGCTTTGGAGAGGGTAAAAGATGATTTAGTAAGTTCTCCAATTTTATCATGTCCTGATTTTGATAAATCCTTTGTTTTGCGTTGTGATGCTAGTTCCTATGGACTGGGTGCTGTACTCACACAGGAGTATGGAGAAAAAATTAATGTGGTTTGTTATTTGTCAAGCACTCTAAATAAACATAAAGTTAAATACTCAGTAACTGAAAAAGAATTACTTTGTGTAATTTGGGCTACAGAAAAGTATAGATGTTATCTAGAATTGTCTGAATGTACCATAATAAAGGACAATAGTAGTTTGAGCTGGACTAATAATTTGAAAAATCCACAAGATCGTCTAAGACGATGGACATTAAGATTAGAGCAATATAATTTAAATGTAGTACATAGACTTGGAAAGTAATATGTAGTACCAGACTGTTTGTCGCGGTCTCCTTTGGGAATTGTAAATAGTATAAATATGGATGAATGGGAAAAATGTGATTGGTATAAAACAATGTGGGGAAAAGTTAGGAAATACCCTTTGAAATATCCTATTTGGAGAGTGGATAATAAGGAAACATTATTTAAATATGTGAATGATAATAACTTTTATGAACCTTTTGATAAATGGAAAACAGTTGTTCCAAAATCTCAAAGATCACAAATTTTGTATGATGCTCATAATGATCCCAATTCTGGACATTTAGGTATTTACAAAACATAATAAAATTGTTAGCAAATATTTTTGGCCTAAAATGAAGTCAGATGTAATTAATTACATTGGAAAATGTGTTATTTGCGCAGAACAGAAACCTTAACAGAAAAAAGTAGCAGATAAAATGGTAGTAAAATCAAAGGTTACAAGATGTTGGCAATATATTGTAATGATAATCTTATAGAGTATTATTAAGATATCATCACTTAACTTACCTCGACTAGCTCTTTATATACTTAATTTGCAATTAGAGTATGAATTCCTCTTTCTCAGGGTGGATTCAAGAAAAATTAATTTTATTTTATTTCATTTTTAAGTTATTATTTCTTAACTTGTTTTATTTTATTTAAATTTTGTTTTTTTTTTTTTATATTAACATTGAATATATGAAAAATTTCATTGATTTGCCTTAAAATTGAATAAAAATAGACAATTTGCTACATTAGCTTTGTTTAATGTACACTATTTTTAAAGAAACAATATAACCATGATCAAAATTACCATAAAATTAATTCAGATAATGAAAAATCCTTAAAACTAAAGTTATATTTCAAACACACACCATTCACACTGATTATGACGTCATTTCAACTGAGTTTAGTCAATTTTGTGACATTTGGTCTAACCTTTAAAATTATATTAACCTTGGTCAGTCGATTTATGACATACAATTGATATTTATAGTAGGCTGAATAGCCATGACCGCTGAGGCCTACAAAAATTGAAAAGAAGAAGAATATTTATAGTATTATCAAATATAACCACAAAAATATGTTTTATTTGAATGAAATAAACCAAACTACTGTTAAAATGAATAAATTTGAAAGTATAATTAAATAAATTAGTTAATAATAATATCAAAGTTCATTACATACAATTTATATAAGATTGTTTACTCACTATAAGTCTTATAGGAATTACACGACACAGTGTCCATCCCACTCCTCTTCAAAACTCTTGCAAGCACCAAGAATATCCATAAATGCAAGTTCTGCTGGACAGGATCCAAAAATTGTCAGGATACAACACCAATATTTATTTTGATCAGGTAAATAAATTTACGCCTTATACATTGCTTAAATTTGACAAGTTGTCTATTTTAATTCAACTGAATTATAATACTAGTTGTATTTACTGGGTTTTGGGTTTATTTTTAAAAATTTTAATGAATCAAAAAAGGAAACCCGCTCTCTTTCAAAATTTTTTATCTCTCAACAAACTTATTTATTTTGTAACCCGGACATCCTCTCCATAGTAACTTTTACACCATTAGTTTTTTTTAAGTACATTGTTATTACAAAAATCATATTATGAAACGAAATTTAAATAAAATAATTGTCCTTTTAAATAATAAATAATATTTGGTTATTAATTAATTGATAAATTAAAATTTTACATTATCAGTTTTATGTAATACCATTTATATTTGAAAACCAATCAGAACAAACTTCCCATATGTATTGTCATGTTGACATAATATAGGGTATATAGGGTGTCCCATTGTATGATAATTTTTTTATATAGACTTGAATACAAACATTTTTAATTAAGTAGTTTTAAAATTTATTTGAATAAAATGGATATCATAACAATATATCTACTAATCTGATAGGACCATTTCCTAGAAGAAGATTAGGTCATTATTTTGTCTTAGTGGTAGTGGATTATTTTAGGCTGAAAGAACGTGGACGAGTTGTTGGTGGTGAATTATATCGAAAAAAAGAAAGCATTTCTTTGTTTGGTTGCCGTGTAGTGCGGGATTTGCACCCCAACTTCATTTACGGTTTTCATTGGAAAAGGAAAGAGTGTGGTCGGGCCCTGTGAAAGGTGACCCCACGTCTGGCCGATAATCGCCACGAGGGTGCTTCAGGCGTCTCCATCTTAATCGGAAACCGCGTAACGGTATAGCCGTATCTATAGTCTGTTCGCTATACTTACGCGAGTTTCGGATTAAAATTTTTATGAGTATTTCCAGGTAAGTACCCGAAAGTTTAACCTGTTCTTTGAGGAAATATCAACTAGTTAAATGAAATAAAAAATTATGTTCAACTTTTTAATTAAATAATAATGAAGAATCTTTTGTATAATTGAGAGCAGAATTAAACTTCTTCATTAATGGAGTCTAATGTGACTATTATAAACCTAATAATAATTTTATATTACACTTCACACAGAAAATATGGTCTATGTATAATAAGAGGGTTATTTAGCTCAAATAAAGTATTTTCTAACATAAAAATTTGTTCTATGTAGAGAATTTCAAATGAAAAATAAAAAAATTGAACTTGCTAACAAAAATGACAGTCAGTCATTATTATCCAAAATATCATAATCGTCATCATCATCACTGTCATCACCATTAATTATTGTTATTATGATTGGACTTATTTCGTTTATTTTATTTTCACGAGTCCGCCAATCTTCTACTAGTTTCTCGCACTTGGATATACAGTTTCGCCACACTTCTGGAGTTGCAATTGAAAGTGCTTTTCGCCAAGTTTCCCGAACTGCGTCGTCACTATAACCATTAGGCTCAATATGGTTGTGATAATATTGTTTTGCTATTCCCATATATATTCGATGGGATTAAACTGGCAATGATACGGTGGCAGACGTAAAACTTGATGACCGTAACTTTCAATAATATGATCCACAACAAAGGTTTTTGGTTTTGCGTGTATATTTGCCAAGCTTAATAATTCTGATTTTAATATATATTAAGCAAGTGGTATATGTTCCTTTGTCAACCATTCTTTAATTTTATCCAAGAATGCGTTGGACTTTTCTTTAATACTTCAGAATGGTAAGGTGAATTGTCTATGATAATTACGCTGGGCTCACTTAAACCTGGCAGAAGCTTTTCATGCAACCATTTTACAAACATTTCTGTGTTCATATTATCGTGATAGTCACTGGATTTTGATTTAGATGAAAATATTAAATCAGCAACTTCTATAAAACCCGATTTCCCTCCTGCATGTAAAATTATGTGTCTCTTTCCTTTTCCATCGGTATGTTTGATGGACTTTACGTTATCATCTTGCCATATTCTCTTGGTTGCACCCCTAGAAAATATCCATGTTTCGTCTAAATATATAAAATTCGCCCATTCTTCTTAAAATTTAAAATATTTTCTTAGAAAGTTAATTCTCTTGTGCACGATAGAACTTCTTTCACAAAAGGCCTTTCTGTTATCATCTTTTTGAAATTTGAAACCCAAGTTATGTATCACTTGCCATAGACTTATTCTGCTAATATCGTCAAATTTTCTATCTAATAATTCCGAGAGAATTGTATTTAAGGTCACATGTTCCTTGTTGACCCTCATTCGATAAGTGGTATTACGAATTTCAAATTTCTTTCCATCTGGAATATCTTCGTTTTCAATGTAGGACGACTTTTGCGGTTATCTTCTTTCGGCAGTTTACTATTGTGATTTTGTAATACTTCTCTTAATTTAGTTTCACTAATTCCTAGAGCATCGCATACGCGTTGTTGTACAGACATTACCGATTTTAAAGGACCGCCATTTTCTTTGTCATCCGTAAAATACTTATGTATACTACAAATTAGACTATCTACATCTAACACAGGTCTAGGCATTTTTAAAATTTCCACTAAATTTACAATACACATACAATGTCAACACTTGTAAAGAATCAATTTAACTGCAATATTTGTAACAAATTTAGTACCTACCCTAATGTTATATTAATTTAAATCTGACCATTAGGGCAATTTTACCTAATTTCTTGGGAAGAGGCTTATCGGAACTGGTTGTCAATGACTAATTTTCATAATTTTGTTAATCCGAAACCCGCGTAAGTATTTAGCCTAAGTAAAGCCAATGCTTCATAAACCTAAAAATTCCATATCTCATCTTTCGGTCTTTCGTTCAAAATTAAATAGTTTCTCGTTTTTCCGTGATGACTGATAATTTATCAGCCGCCAAATTAGCGTCCCTCAAATAATTTACCTGTAAGATTAAGGACACAGGTAGCTTTGGTATGGAATTTATACCAATTTCGCATTTATTAATAAAACATAAAAGGCCAATGTCGAAGTTATATTCAGTAATTTTCATTTTTTACTAACTCATAAAAAATACAATAAAGATATAAATTCCTTGTAAACAGTTTGAACAGATCTTATTTATCTCGAAGTTTCTCTTGATTTTTTTTTATACAATTTCAGCTTTACGCTTTCAGTTATACGTGTACACTAAAACCATGCGGCGTAAAATCCTAAAAAAGTGTATTTTAAGTAGATAACAAAAGTGCGTGTTTGCTGGAGAGGATTTAAAGGATTTTCTTGGCTTACTGATGTAGATAACTTCGAATTACAAAGTTTTATAATCAAGCTTTACGAAATTTCGAGGGATGCATATTAAAAATTCGAAAAGGTAAGCGCACGTGAGCTGATTTTAATACCGAACCCAAAAAATATTCTTGTAAGGGATACATTAAAGAAATTTCTTTTGTTAGAAATCAGAACTAAAACGTTAGTCCTTGAATTTGGGCAAGGTATACTAATTTTAATCTCTGACAAAATATAGCTACAATCAATAAAATTATGTAGCAGTTTAAATAGAAAGATTAGCAAGTGTTCCTTATTAGTCCCAGGCCAATAATATCGATCTGGTCACACAACTCTGCATAATCACAACCGTTGCCTTCTTAATTGGGGACTTCTTACTTGGACACTGTACCTGTTACACTGTTGATACTTTCCTATAAATCGTTCGGTTTCTACTTGATCCTTTTTACCTGTGAGTAAGAGGATTACCGACTATTAGTAACTTCAACTTCAATAACTTCTATACGGTTTCATTTAAACTCATAATGAATGCACTTTTATTTAACGCCCATTATGTGCCTGAACATAAAATTTTGATAATTTTAAACAAAAATAATCAAATGCTCATGGCCTCATTGTTAACTACATTATGTTCCTGATCTGTACATACTATACAAAACAATACAGTAAATTTTCTCATGGAAGAAGGATAATTAAAAGTTGCCGATTCCTTACTGAAATTTGGCAACATGAATTATTATGTTGACTCATATACATGGCCTTGAGGAAGAATGCTGAATTTACGAAACTCACGGTTCTCTCATTTTTCTATTCTATTCTACTTACTTTGATCTAATTTAGCTTTTTATTTGTTACAGATTTTTATTTCATAGATGTCAGTCAGTGGTTATATTAGATACTGTCAACATATAAATACAAATACTTAATATGTAGTTATTTTTTAATAAACGATTGTTAAAACGAAGTTAAAGTTATTACGAGTTTATTAATGTTTGCTTTCAGCGACATATGAGATAGTTTTATGCAACTAATACTCAGTCGGTAATGTAGAAAGATGTAATGCTATTTTAGTTTAAAAATTGGCGGGCTTTAAAATTTACTTCACAATATAATTAAAATGTTACATTTTCAATAGCAAATGCATGTTATAAATATGCATTAGCATTTATTAAAAAATGTAAAATTTTATGTCAGTTGTTATATTTGATATTGTCAACATATAAATACAAATAGTTATTTTTTAATAAACGATTTTTAATATGAGTTAATTGGCGCAGTCAGTAGGATATACGGGATTGATTTGTATCGAACATATTGATTTTCGTTTTTACGATTTACTGTTTATCGAATTTAAATGACTGTCGTTGGCGACATTGTTCCGGAGTGGCTCCTAGAACTTCAGGAAACTGTTGATCCAAAGCGTAAGAGGGAATTGAAACACAATTATTTCAATTATACAAAAATATTTCCTAAGAACGACAAAAATTGCTGACCCGAATTTATTTCTATAGACAGATGCTCAAAGTTATATTTGTATTGTAAGTACATTTACATGTCTGAAGTTGGCGATTTCTCAAATAGTTTCTAATTTATATTTAGACCCTTCAACTGACTTGAACCCCGAAAATAATTGAAATAATAATGCCTGTTTTTAAACCAGAATATTTAACTTGTGTGCCCAACTTTGACGGAGACCCAAATGAATTAAATAGATATTTATCTGTTTGCTCATCTTTGACTGATAATTTTTCCAATTAAGCTTAGCCAAATTGTTTTCAACATGTTTATCCGTTAAATTGTTTAATCTCGAAATTAAGTGGCAATGCCAAATTAGTAGTAAATATTCAGAATGTTTCAACTTGGAATGATTTAATATCAGTCGTAACTAGAAACTTTGCAGACCAGAGAAATGAATCTTGTTTAAATAGGGATCTTGTTATGATGGAACAAGGCATTAATGAAAAACCACAGCAATTCTATGATAGAGTTTTAAATATTCTCAATATTTTGTGCAGTTATGTTGATGCGCATGAACACATTCTTGCATCTAAAGCATTAAAACGCGATTTATATATCGATTTTGATTAAAATACCTCTTTAACTTTTTTAATGAAACCTTTAGGCACATCAATTAGATGTATAAAACCTATTTCATTAAGTGAAGCTTTGCAATATGTTCCAAAAGAAGATAAACACTAATTTATCATCTTTTAATTCAAATTCTCCAAATAATTTTTTCAATAGAAAAAAAAAACTTCCATCGCAACCTGTTCCAACAACCAAGATAACCGCAAAGATTTTTTTCTAACGCGCAAGTTTTTGGAAAACCTCAGCAAAATTAAAATGTTTTTAAATCTAATCTAAACGTAAATTTACTAAACAACGCCCATGAATGTTTCTACTAGAAATACAACGAATAAAACAATACCTATGAGTGTCACAATGCGTAATTTCACACCTGGGTTATCCAAAATAATTTTCAAAATAATTCGCAAAATAAGTTCACTTTAGAAGAATTGTTCAATGCTTAACTTAAATAAACTAATTTGCTTTTAAATAAAAACCAATTTTCCGAAAACGGCCGGTCACAATTTGATTTTTCTGAAAATAATAACAACAGTGACTCGGTTGATACTAATGAAATGAATTTTTAGATAACGCTTCAAAATCATCAACAAGTTATATAATTAAATTTAAATAATTGAAGTGAATTTTGTTACGTAGAATTTTCTGAATATAATCTAAAATTCATAATTGATTCGGACTCTAGTAAATTTTTTATCGATCCTAAAATTACTTATAAATATTTTTCCAAAATTATACGAAATGATCCATTTGTTGTTAAATCAGTTTTCCAAGAAACGACTCATAAAGATAGAACTTTAATTCCCACTTCAAAAATTTATCAGAAGATTTAAATTTGAAATTTTATCTTTTTAAATTTCATAATATATTTAACGATTCAATTGGTTTAGATAACTTAAAACTATTAGAAGCAACAGTAGATTTTTCTAATGAATATTTAATTACACCTTGCGCTAAAATAAATTTAAAATATAACAGACTCGATTATCTTGATATAATAACAGTAGCACCTCGCTCTGAACAAGTTAAAAAAGTAAAAACTAGTATTAAAAAGGCTGAATTTATTATACCATATCAAAATGTTCTAATAATTGTGAAATATCCCAATCTTTATCTGATGCAAAAAATAATGAAGCCAATAGTATTAACCCGGTAACAATAGATCAGTCAGAACCAATTCTTGTTGAAAAATTTGATAAAGTTACGATAGAAAAAATTGAACTCAATAAACTTGACAAATATAATTACAAAATATTATATAAAAAAAGGAAAATAAATATCAACGCTTACGATTCATCTCCAATAGAAATTCACACAAAGGAATTTGACGTTTTAATTTCTAAAGAATATGATAACGTTATACAAAACGTGAGACGATTCAAACACTGACCGCATATTACAAGACATTATCACTAATTCAGAAACATCTGAACATAACGACTTAGATAAATTGTCAGTGATTGCTATCCCTGACCTTAACAATAGTAATGACTGGATAGACATTGAAGACGATGACTTCCACACTATTCATTCAAATGCTAAAAAAAATTACGTTGTAGAAATTCCAATTGCAAATTATGCATTAAATTTAGGTCAAAATCAAATTATAGTAAGTTCCATTCTGTATTCACCGGCAAAACCAAAATTAATTATTTTATTCCAAACAAAAAATGATTAGTGGCACAACTATCAAAAATAAATTTTGAAAAGGATGTAATTAACCTTGAAAAAAATTATATTGCTCGTGGCGTTCAATATCACATTAAAATCCAGAAAGTTATGAACCTTTTTCAGTACCCCTTCAAAAATATTTGAAATGGCCTTCAATCAAATTAAAAAAATGAAACAAAACATTATTGGATGTATCCAATAAAGACGAAATTAAAACAATAATATGTAATTATCCTGAAGGAAAATCAAACCATCGAGGAATAAAAGAAAAATATTACTGGCGGCATATAAACGAAACGGTACAAACTTTTATTGATGAATGTCTTATGAAATATGAAATCCACGGCTACGAGGCCGTTTGAAGCCATTCATATAGATTCGTACACCGGGGAACAAACAAAATTTTTAAGTACAAGAGACAGCTTTTTAAAGTATGCTCAAACATATCATATAAACTCTGCTTCCGGCACAGAAGTTGCAGATAAACTTATTAATTTCTTTTCTCACCACGGTGTACCAACACAAATATTACTAGACAATGGTACGGAATTCAAAAATTTATTATTGACTGAACTATTAAACTTGCATAGTACATTTTACTTATCCAAATCACCCTCAATCTAACGATCAAATAGATAGATTCCACTCAAATATTCTTGAACATATTCGCATAATGAATACGAAAGATTTTTCTAAAACACCGCCAAAAAAATAAATGCTATATGCAATTTTAGCCTACAATCATTTAATTTACTCGTCCACTAAGTTAAAACCAATCGACATCATAAACAGGCATATTAGTAGCAATAACCCTTTTAATTTAGATATTAATCATGTACTTTTAAATGAATATATTAACGATCATAGAGAAAGAACAAAATTCATGTATTACAAATTAAATTAAAATTTAATAAAACGTAAAGAAGATGTTTCTAACAAAACTAATGACAATCAGGAAGATCCCCAAATTTTTAAACCGAAACAACAAGTCTATATAAAGAAATACGTTCGATAAAAACATGCAAACAAATTCATAAAACCAATAAAATTAAAAACAATAAATTTAACTCAGAAAGCAGTATCCACAGAATAATGCGAGAAAGTTAGCATGGATAACTTAAAACGCCCACGGAAAAACCGTATAAATTTAACAGGTATTAAAAATAAAAAATTTAAAAAACCGACTTCAAAATCGTGCAAATGTCATCACCACATCTTAACCAAATTTATATGGGACCACCCCTGAGGTATCCCCTTACTAACAAAAAAGAATCATAGAAATCGGACAAGCTGATAAAGAATTATCTCTAAACATACGTAAAAAATGAACAGTGAGGATTTTCTGATGGATCCAATTATTAGATTTTGAACAAATTTATAGGGGACCACCCCTGAGGTACCCCCTTACTACTGCTATTCGTCATGTTATATTGCGCTCCGAAATGTTTCAAAATCGTTTTCTAATGGATGACAATAACATGCTAGGACCACGGTGTAATGAACGATTGTGTATTGAATAAGGATAAGTTTAGTTAATATATGTTTGGGTAGTGAGATTATAGGGAACCTTTTATCAAATTCTCTCTTGGAATGGCTTAATCTACCGCCCATACGTATAAGTCTCTTCTTGCCCATAAATGGATTTAATGATATCTTGCTCCTTTTAAGGGCTTATGTTTAGTGAAGTTTAAATATTCCATTATTAAACCATCCATTTGAGATAAACGAATTAAAGTATATAGTGAATTTCTTAAATAGATATATTTTGTATAATTTGCGATTTCTTAGACAATCCAATATTATTAATAAAACGTAATATATAAGCCATTTAACGTTGTAATTTTCTTAGGACAGAATTTGTTTAAATACGTTAAAATTGTCTATAGTTTTAACGATTGTTTATTTTAAAAATAGTTTATTTATTAAAAACAGTTTATTAATAATTTATTTACAAGGTTCTAGTTAATTTATTTAACAATTGGGTACTATTATATTTTTAATTTATTTAATACAATTTATCTTTTCTATACAACACCCAAATTGAAAATTAACGTCTACCGACAAAGTTGCGCCATTTATACAAAAATAAAACGCTCTAGAAAAAACAAAATCTGACTTTAAGCTCATTAAGAAAGTTCTGGAAATTATCTTTCACGCGTCAGGCTGCAATCGAAAACATTCGATTCGGTTAATCGAGTCTCCAGGCAGATCTCGATATGACCAATGCTAGACTTCCTGTCATGGATTTAAATCCATTGATAGTAATGGATTGTATTCTGTTTGTTAAATAAAGCTAGAAAGTTAGAAAAACCAGTCTATGATAGTTTTGAAATTAAGAAGCTAATAAATGCTGTAGAGAAATCGCTATATATCATATCCAGCTATTCTTGGCCATCCAATACATGCGCAATAAATTGCATTTAATAAAAAAGGCAGGAAAAAACTATGGATTACATGAAATTACATTTTTTTTTCACGTTTGGTTACTAGTAGTATTTTTCTCTTATTACTAGTTTTCTCTATAAAATACCCTTAAGATACTAAATTCGGTAAACGTATGATAATAATGATGACTTAAACTTCAAAGTTAATAGGTGAGAGACCTTAATAAACTAAAGGGAGTCAATAAACTCTCTATCCCTTTCATTTCAGCAATCAATTCTGATTGCCATTACGTACGGCATTAATAAATATTTTCGTGTTAACGATCTTCCTTTCCCATTCCATTGGATATTCACAAGGACGTGACTAGTAGATGCCAAAGGGGTTGCATCCCCAAGACTTTGGCAATATGTATTTTAGAACATTTTGTTAGAACTGCAGTAAACTTATCGATTTAAATAAAAAAATATCAGAAATCTAAAGTAATTTTGTTAGTAATTTACAAATTGTTTTCAGTGCCTGTTTCAAAAAATCAATAAGTTATGTAAAGGTTAATAAATGAATTTACATTTTTCGAATTATGTGAAAACATAGAAATAGAGAGGAAGATAAAGACATTTCAGAAAATCTATTACATACGAATAACATATCACGAAGTGTAGTTTAATTTATTACAAGTTTCTATAAAATAAAAATGTGTAGTCATAGATTCTAACTTACAAACAACAATAATTATACATTAAATTTAACTTACTTATTTTAATATTAGATAAAGAGTTTAACCCCAGTTTTGTCATTGTAATATTTTTTATAGGAGCCTAAACGATTAGAACAGTGGCTGCATATATATCGTTCCTAGGGCCGATAAAGCTTTTTCTAGAGATGCTGTTCTACACTTTTTAAAATAAATTAATTTCCAAATATTACGAGACTCTTTTTACTGATAATACTTTTATCAAAATAAAAAGGAAATCCGATATTAAAGGATGAGGCAATATCATGTACATTCCCAAATCTCCATTTATGCTTGTATTATAACAACGAGTTAAAATAAATTACAGACGACATAAACACTATTTTGACAAGAATTGCGAAAACTATCGAATTAGTTACAAAGTTACAAACTCATTAACTATAGATTTATAATTTTAAAAGGAAATGTTATCAAGCAGAAGGTATTACATTAACGTATATAAAGAACATATAGTACTTATTTTCTCGTGTTAGGCATACGATTAGTATATAAGTTAATAATAAGAAGATATGGTGATGAGATATTAGCCGAACCATATGTCAGTCGCAAAGCCATAGAGCATAGCGATAGCGGGAATATCGTAGTTGCGATATGTTGGCTGTGAAAGCGTGGCTATGCCTTATACAAAATAATAAGTACTTTATATTTTATACTGTAACACTCTCTCATCGCCTGTTTTTTCTACTCAATAATTCCTGCAATCGGCGCGATACAAGATACCTCATATCCTTATAACGGAACAATACGATGTCACACGAAACTACGTTTTTTCTGGGTATGTGAGTTTTCGTCATGTACCTATATTTATGATTTACAGACTCACAATAAGTAGATTAATAAATGAGTTCATAAATTTTGGTTTTTTCATTTGAAAATTGTTAATAAAAAACCGCGGCAGCGCTTATCGTCGCTAGAAACGATGACTGTCGACGCTAGGATCGGCGCTGCAACCGGCCCACCGGAAAATATCCCGGTTGCCCAATGAGCCCATCCGCCCCTGTTTGGTAATAATATTAATCATAAACTCGATTTTCTTGATAAGTCAGTTTTGTGACATCAGGTATATATTTTTATTTAATTATAAATATACTTTGAAATTGCTGATCTGTCAAAAGTTTGCACGGCTATATTTCGAGTAAACTACCTTTAAATAAAATATTAAAGCTGTTGTTATATTAGAAAGAATGTATTAAATAATAATTTAAAAATCAGTGATATTAAAAACAAATCAATTGACGGGTTACTGGTTGAAGTTGTTGAAGTTAGATTTGTATCGTTTTATAGTTTTGTGATAATTATTTTATAAACCACATTTTTTGTATAAGTACAATATAGTCAGTTCATGTTTGTGCCATACAATTTAGTATCGCATTAGTGCATATTCGACGAGTTTTATTTATTGTGTAGTATATTAGGCACATTAAAAGTTTAATAAATAGTCGGACATTTAAATATTTTTAAAAATAATAGTTAAATATTGGTAAATCTGTTTATAAATTCAATAAAAAAAATTGAGATAGGAGAATTTTATTGTTATAATAGCGTTGTGTAAATCTTTTTCGATTATGCTTTAATCCCGTAAGTCCCTCTCTGCCATATTTCAGACATCCATGTCCGATTACCAAAAATATTCAACGAATATTTAATATAGCAAGTCACCTCCAAAATCAATTTTCAATATGCCTATGCTTGACGAATCTAGTACGTTTGAGAAATACCCAGAATTCTTCGAGAACAGTGTGGTGTGAAGCCATTTTTATATAAATCGATGAATTTTTGCTGTTCGAGTTAGTTTAGATTCAAATAATGTTGAATAAAGGCAACTTGTTTAAGTATTGATTAAAAATAAATTAGTTATAAAATAAGGGTATTTAGTGATTATAAATTAAAATAATTAAATTGTTTTAAACAAATAAATGTAACAATAGTTTAATGGATTCAGAGGCGCGCCCAAGTGGAATCCAATTGCGAAGGCAAAAGCCCGTATCACCAGATGAAAAGAACATTATATGGAGCTTGTAAGGAGCCTGTATGTGTAATTTCACGTTAAAAACAGTTAAAAAATCTCAATGGTTTACGGCATCATTGGTAGAAATTGTATGTTTCAGCCCATCATACACTTTGGCCGAAAACAGCTGAAATGGAGCATGTTCAAAAATTTTGAAATTTTTTTTATGAATAATAGAGTTCAAAATAAAGCTACATTTAAAAAATTTTTTATCTATTTATTTGCCCGAGTTATTAATTTTTTAAAATGTATGAGGTCACCGGGAATAGACCAATAGGAAGTAGCCACACAACGTTGCCAGTTAGGCGGTATACGAAAAGTAATATACGTTCGTTTGTGTGTACCGTCTTACTTTTAGACTTCTAAAATATCGTTAAACAAATATCTTTTAAATATAAAATATCAAATGTTTTTAAAAGTATTATTTATGTTTAAACTTTCACCATATTTATAGTTTCACTGTTTTAAAAAACGACAACTAATAAATAAGAAAATGGAAATGCGGCAGCACTGCATGTGTCATCTGTGAATCAGAAATTTTTGTGTTGTCAATCGATAATTATGCAAGTTTGATGTTTTTATAAATATTATGAGTATGAAAAAATGTTTCCTCCCAAGATTTGATAATGATTTACATTTTACATTCATTATTAAAAATATTTATTAGTGTTGCTAGAAATATAAAAAGACGAAATTTATTATAAATACACAGAAAGGCTTCAAGGAACAGCTAAATTATTTTGTTGAGGTCTGTATCTATAATCTTTATTAAAATAAAAGTGTTTTATTTTAATTTAATTATTCAATTATCTATCATTGTAGTAACGATGTTTTTTTCTTTTTTTTAGATACCAGATGATTTTGAAAACTGTTCATTTATAAGAAATGGGTAGTACCACACAAATGTCTCCACAGTTCTTGTTATTCACCAAACAAGAGCCAGCTCACTGATTCTACCAAAAAAAGAAAAACAGAAAACAAAAAGAAAGTTGACTGGAAAACAACCTTCTACTAGAGGCATTTTTCATCTCTATTTAATATACATACACCGGATCTTCAAGATGCAGCAGCAATTTCTGACATTGCCCCCTTCGGTTAATTTAAAATGAGCCTACTATAAGTTCGAAGGTGTATATCCTAAAACCCCTTCTGCAAGAACCTGCCTCGAAACCTCCTGAAAGTCTTTAAACTGTTCACTATTTATATTCACCACTGTCTATCTTACAATCGATTGCCTGTGTTCCTCCACCAATATGAATATACAAATTGATGGATTCCAGAATGCTCCTTCACCAAAATAGAAACATCTTATATCGAGAATATACCAGAAACATTATCACGTTGACTCAGGAATGTACGCGAAAGTGCCTCCGCCATAGTCGTCACATATGTTTGGTCTTAAGGGGTTTAATTATGCATGATAATCGGACAAGTTGGCCAAATAAATCAAAGGCCAAATAAGACAGAGAGGGACTTGGAGGATTAGAGCATGACTGAATAATAAAATGGCTCACATAACAGTATACTTTTTAAATACATTTTTTAGTTGTATTTATGGTTTAAAGAATACCTTAATTTGGTTGATAAATATACACTTTTAGTGGGTGATGCATTTTTTTGAAACATAGTACATAAATCAAATGAACTATTGCATTATGAGAAATAATTTAATTAAATAAAAATAGCTTTCAGTTTTTGTAAGGATGGTTAACAATTTAATAAGAAAAATTGTTCAATAAGACATTATTTGTTTTAGAGGAAAACGTGAAACCTGCATCCAAATTTGATAAATTTTTTCAAGAATGAAGAGAATCTGCTATTAGTTTCACTTAAAATTATGTTATTTAATATTGAGTACATAATATTAGGTATGAAATAAACGTTTGAATTCACTTTAATTTTATTAAATGATTAAAATAGGTATTTAATAGCTTTTTATGAAACTACTTTCGAAATACCTTATTTTACGTAACGTGTGAATATTTGCGGAACGAGCAAAGCGAGGTTTCGAAACATGAACGAGTTATGTAAAACGGCATTTCGGAACGCTTTACATACAAATCTTTTTCTAATTTTGACTAAAATTTTACTAATATTGATTTTGGTTAAACATTACTGACATTTAGGCAACCGGTATTGTATTGTTAGTTGCATATGCATAATTTTATTGACAACGACTTACAGTGTGTTTACATTGGTAATTAAAGATATTTCGTTTTCAAAAAAGTGAGTATTTTGGTCATTTAAGTTTTAATTATTTTTATTCTTCTGTTTCTTATTTAGACTAACTGTCAAGTCAATCAGCCTATGTGTAGTTTCAAAAAACCGTTCCATTCTGATTCCAAATACTGGATCCGACTATCTTAGCTATTTTTTTAATCTATGATGTGATCTGCATACTCATGACTATCAAAAAATCTGCAGAGTTTAAATCCGTGAGTGGCACAAAATTGATTGAAAACATTTGATTGAATACATTTGATCAAAAACATTTGATCGAATGCATTTGATCGAAAAAACATTAGATCGAATAACAATTGATCGAAAAGAAAAATGATCGGACAGAAATATGATCGAAAAGAATCGAAAAAAAATTGATCGAAAATAGATTTGATAGAAAAAGCAATTGATCGGAAAACCAAATATACATAAAATTATAGAAATACAAGAAAAATGAAAACAAATTTTAACTAATTTACCTAACCTCTGTGACCTAGAATCATCGTTGGTTGCTTCGCAAAAATAAATATAAAAAAAATACTAATATACCTAATTTTTTATAATTTTTTTTGCGAGGTAAACCGCGACGACTCCAGACCGCATAGGTACAGTTCATCAAATTTCTAGAGGTGTTCGACGCCCAGACAGAGAACGCGCTACGTGTGACTAAGATAGCTATTGTACAGTCTGCTAAACAAGTTATTTTAAATAGTTTTTAATATTTTTAGGTAATTAAATTTTAAAAGTGTGGAATAGTTTAGGGATTAAATTGGTCTGATTGGACTTTCTTAGAACGTTTTTAAAAGCAGCTAAAGATAGTATGTAGAATTGAAAATAATTATTATGCCATAAAAGGTGTTTTGGAATTCCTTCAATCTTTTGAAATTGAGTCAGAAAATATAAATTTTATAGGATAGCGGAAAATACCTATAATTTTTTTGTAGGCCTTTGTAAATCGTGGAAATAGTTTATATTTTATTTCTACCTTATTAAGGAAAATGGTAGGTACCTATTATTAATAACGGTTGTTTCTGAAACATTACTAAAATTTTCGAAATTTTGTTTTTCTACAAAATAATAAACTATACTATTTAGAAAAAAATTTATTTCTCTTATAATTTTATAAAAAATAACGGGAATATTTACATTTCTTGATCTATTAAACAAAACGATAAATTATCTCGACGAATGACACCATGTTCTAGTACGGAAGCTAGCTTTACATTTTTGTTGGTGGTTTCATGGGTTTCATATCAATTTTTTGTAATTGTAGTTTACACGTACATATACCTCTTAACACTTGTTTGCTTTATTAAAAAAGTGTGTTGTTGTGATTTACGTCGAAGTAAGTCAAAAACAACTTGAAACCCCATATAAAATCAAAAAGGAGAAACGGAAAAAAATTGAGCCTGTAAATGAACACAACTCAGAAACAAAAATAGCTATCTAATAATAAAAAAATAAAATTTGATTCTTGTGCAGCTTCATCTATATCATTAACTGTTTTTGGTTTTTAATGGTTTTTCTTGGTGATGAAAATTCCGATATCTCACGGTTATCGATTCTTTTTTTCTCTCCAGAAATGCGGACGACAGTGTTTTTAGATACTCCTGTGGCTGCAGCAACACGATCATTTACATTTTTAAATGGTATTGAAGGTGAATTAAAGTTTCCTTCTCTTCTCATAAACTCTATAACATTGGCTATTATTTCGCGAGATTGACTGTTAATTACGCGGCCTCTTAATTTGCTATTAAACTCCATACTTAGGTTCTAATAAACTGTAATGAGCAAAAAACACAAACGAAAATAAAAGAAATGTTTTAGCGAAATTTACATCTGACATTTACGTCTGAATGAAATAGTGAAATACTTGATGCGCAGAGTGTACTTTCATTGCGTAAATCCGTCGGGATGCCTGTCAGTAGTGCTTTCTCTGTCTAGCCGTCGAAAGCCTCTAGAAATTTGATGAACTGTAAGTAAGTTAAGTTTTTTATAAAAAAAAACTTAACAAAATTAATTTACTAAATTACCTAATCTGTGTCAGAGCAATCAGTTAAATTGCTCCAGGCCGCAGAGGTTAGATAAATTAGTTAAGTTTTTTATTATTCTCTTTTTGTATAATTTTTTGTGCGAAGCAACCCTCGAGGACTCCAGGGCGGACAGGTTAGGTAAATTAGTTACAATTTTTGTTTTTATTTTTCTTATTTTTTTATAATTTTTTTTTGCAAGGCAAACTGCGACTGCTTCAGGCAGCACAGGTTAGGTAAAATAATTAAATTTTTTTAATAAAAAACCTTAATTAACTTACCTAACTTATGCGGGAGCAATCAGTAAACATTAAATAGCGCAGCTTAGGTAAATTAGTTAAGTTTTTATTTTTCTCATTTTTTTATTTAGGTAAACCGCGGTGGCTCCAGACCGCACAGGTGAAGTAAGTTAATTAGGTTTGTTATAATAGAACTTAACCAAATTACCTAACTTGTGCGAGAGTAATCACTTTGTGCCAGCCTAAATCCGCACATGACCGTAAGAATCATTTACTTTTTTAGTTTTGAGTGTTCCAAATTCAGAGAAGACAGCACAGTCAGAAATGTGTTCAAACACGCACTCAGTCAGAAAAAGTTTAACAAATAGTGTAAGAGTTACGTTCGCGTAATACTCGCAAATTAAGCAGATTAATTTTAGATCTATCATTGATCATTTAAAACGTTTAATTCATCACATGCGTATTTAACCTACATAGGAGCCATAATACGTTCCATCTAGTGGTGTTATCTTTAATAATACGTACCTTTATGGTAGACAATCCATAGTATTATACTTTGATGGGTAAAACCAATTAAAATGCACTTTAATTTTGAAATGTATTTCGTTAATTTATTCTTAGTAACCAGCCCTTCCACAAATTTTTTCTCGCTACGGCCTTGACTATTCACCTTTATTAATCAAGCAACGAATCCAAAAAATGCGATTTTTATTTACTGTGGGCAACACGAAAATGCTTTTAGCATTCTGTTATGTATTTTGAAGCCATAAAGTAATATTTTAATGGACTGGCTGGGCACAAGTCAGTCACAGAAAATTTCCTTGAAACAAGTTTGCCGGAAGTTTACTTAAGGAAATGCAATATCTTTTTAGCAAAAAAAAGTTTGTCGGTATCGTCTATGAAACTTCTAGTACATCTTAATTAACTTTTATTAATTCTTAGAAAACTTTTAGGAGTCTTTCAAATGGTTTTATGATGGAAAATCTTTATTGAGTTTAAAAGTTTGTTCAATATTTAATAGACAAGGTGTTTTCAAAACTTATGGAATGTGAAACAAATTTAAAATTAAGTGGTGTTTTCCTACTACAAATAATATCTTCCATTTTTAATTTCCTGTCTGTATACAGATAAGGGAAGTTTTTGATGGATTTTTACGTTTTGGAATACTCTGAATCCGTTTTGAATATTTTACAGTTCTAACAATATTTTAATGTCTATATCACTTACAAGGGGAATTACAGTTTGAATGTGCCTACACAACAATAAACTGTTGAAAACTTAATAAAGCAATAAACACTGTGCGTTGTCAACTAATTAAATAAACTTTTGGCGCCATCTATCTGACACTAGTGGAACTTTTCTACTACCAGGGGAATGAGGTACCGATGTTAGATACGAATGTTCTCAAATTTTTAAAGTCCAAGTGTATAACTTTTTATTGATTGGTTTAGGGCGATTTTGAAATACTATTTGTTCTAATTATGTATTAATTTACTAGTTATTTAAGATCACCTAATTCTCTCACAATTAATATTTACTTATTACGTACTGTTATATAAGGAAGCTACAACCCAGGGGAATGACAATTCACACATAAAATAGGATTTTTTTGTTATATTCAAAGAAAGAAATTTAGCAACTAGTTAAAAATAAATCAAAGAGTGTTTGTTATAGATAAATCAGAGTATGGAGATTAAATGAAATATCAGTGCACTATTGATATATCATAGTTTGCACTTTACAGGCAACCACCCATTTATACTTATATAAATATAAGAGAACATTAAAAAAAACTCACCTTTATAGAAAATCATTAAAGCCTTTTTCTCGCGTTCTCCTCCTTTTACTCTCCTCCATTTTTCCCGCATTAAATTTTCACGCGTTACACGGTATATTCCGGACATCTTCTGTGCCCGGCGACGAACTTGCATTCTAACCTCAAAATTCAATCTAGCATGCCGTTTGAATAACAGCCCTTTGATGTCTCTAAGATCTTATTTAACTTAAACGGTTTTATTTGGTAACCAAAGTAAAAAGAATATTTTATAAAAATTTGTGAAAAATGTTACTGCTATACTGAAAACCTAAATATCAAAGTAATTTAAATTTAAAATATATATACTGTGTTACATATAAAATTGGTTTCCATTAAACTATCCAAGTAATATCATATTTTAAGTGAAGAACTAATATTTATCAAGATTTTTTTCTCTCAAAAACCAATATTGAAAAAGTATATCGAGTATAAAACTATGTTGTTTATCCAAATAAGTTTAGGTTTAATAAAAAATTTAAATACATCACCGGGCAGAATTTCTGCAGCCTTGTCCGTTCAACCGTACAGAATTTACATCTCAAAAAATTAAATACCGCTTTATGTAGAATGCAAAAATCTATCTTGCGTTGCAGCAAATAACTTCAGAAGACATAAAATTCTGATGATTGGACGTCTTTATTGTCAGAAAAACGGTTACATATACACATAATATCGTCGATATTATTTATACGACATAATCAAGAATGAAATTCTGTATTTGTCGCATAGATATCAAACGATACCCAACACACATGAGTTGTTTCTCGAAATAACTGACTATTAAACCGATAAAATTTAATATATTTGCTAACAACTCGAGCATACTCCTACCCGATATATTTAGCGGACTATAGCGATTCGGCACATTCATTTTAGAAAACTGAAAAAAAAAATAAATATATTAGATTTTCAATTTAAAAATATGGAAATTGGGTGTATTTTAGAAGAAAAATTGGAAAAAGTGAAAAAATTAGCAGAATTACTAAAATATATTTAAGAATAGAATCAAGAGAGTATTTAAAGTGTGTAAAAATTGAGTTTTATTAAATAAAACTCTATAAAAAATTCGTCTGAGCGCTTTCGGCCTCTTAAGCCATCATCAAAGACTATAAAAAGAAAAAAACGGAGCTGTTATAATATAATCAACTCTATCACTACTAAAAAAAAAAAATAGAATAAAAAACTTGTACGCTTACTCGTTAAAAAACTTTAGAAGACACATGAAAAGTAAACTAAATTAATAAGGGACAGCAACAGACCAGTCCCAAGTATCCACCATAGCTTGCAGCTTAGATAATTGAAAATAGAAAAACCACACCGAAATTCGGTAACTGACTCAGTGTAAAATGTGGTTAAATTTTACCAAATGAAGTGGAGGTTCATCCAACCATGTAGAACAAAACACTCCGGACACTTCAGAGTAAAAGAAACTGCTAGTCTTCCACATGTAGGCAACAAGATTTTGCCAATTGCTTCCGTGAGCCGAAGGCAAGTTGGGGTACAAAAAATATGCACACGTTTTTTTTTAACGTGACCATCTTAACAATGTACCAAAACAGAATGAGTGACAATTGACATTGAAGTCAAGAAAAATGCCAACTTGAGAAATTGAAATGAATTTCGTGAAAAATTGTCCAAGGTTGGTATTGAAAATGATAAAAATAGGTTAATACCACTGAGCAAGCAAGATCAAGTTATGACGGGACTTTTAAATTTTAAACAGCAAAAGATTACAGTGAATTAAATAGAATTATAAAATATACAGTAAATGAAGGTAAAAAACATATTTAAAAAAAAATTATTAAAAATTAAAAAGCTGAAAACAACAGCATTGGGCAAGTCGGCCCCAGCGAAACCGAAGTCGCAGGCAGACCAGCTTTTCCAGCTAAAAGGGGAGGAAAAACCGTCCTGGCCTCGAAATCAGCAACCGGAAAAGACAAGATCAATTCCGCTACAAGAAGATTCAAGGCGAAACTGACTAGGTAACTTCAGACTAACCGTTGTCAATACTCTTAAAGAGAGGAGGCGTTTTGCTATTGAGATGAATTTGAGTGTTAACACATGTGACATTTGTTTTATTAAACTCTCTGTGTATCTTAAGGTCTTCGAGCACATTTAGTTTAAAGTTGCAATTAAAAATATTATGAAGAACAGTAACATTCTCAGAAGGAGTGAAGTTATGATTGTTGAATTTAATATGATGTCCGACAGCAGACTTATCTGGATAATGTGTTTACCAGCTCATATGTTGAGTCTCCTCTCAGTTTTTCCTATATAAAACGTTTTACAGTCGTTACAGATTAATCTATAGATACACTTTTGTGTAGCAATTTGATTTCATCCTTAGTATATGATAGTTGGCTTTTAATCGAATTAACATTTTTAAAAGAAATTTTAATATTGTTGCAATCCCTAAAAACTGCAGCGATATCTTTGGAAATTTTCTTGAGATATGGTAGTGAAAAGTATTTAAAATTAGCAGGAGGTTCGTTAGTAGGATTAAAAGCAAGTTGGGACCTTTTCTTGAATTTGACTTTATTGATAACCACGTTAATACTGGGAGGATTGTAATTGTTATTAAAAGCGTGTTGTTTTAAAACGTTGATTTCTTTATTAAAATTATGATTAGATAAAGGTATATTGAGAAGACTATGAACATAACAATATATGGCTGATAACTTAGGTTGATAAGATTGGAAATTAATTAGATGGTCAGTTTGAGTAGGTTTCCTCTAGATATCAAATTCAAGTTTATTATCCCGACGACTGATAAAAAGGTCAAGGAAATTAAGTGATTTGTTGACTTCAAGCTCAACTGTGAATTTGATTTTAGGATGAATATTGTTAAAATTGCAATTCATAATTGCAAAAATGTTATCAACATATCTGTACCAGTGTGAAATTTGGTTGTTAGAAAAATCATTCAAATTCTTTCTGGTTTCTAAGTGATCTAGAAATAAGTCTGCTAACAAAGGACTTAGAGAATTGCCCATTGCTAGGCCATTGGGTTGTCTGTAGAATGTTTTATTAAAAATAAAGAAATCTTGGTCAAGACAGATTTTGAGTAAATTCAAGATAATATTGATAGAATGAAGGTTGAAGTTATTTTTAGTAAGAAGGTCTTTGATAACAGGAAAGGTTTCCTCTCTGGGAACACATTAGTGAATAAATTGCTAACATCAAAAGAAACAAACTTAGCTTCAGAACTTAGATTTATATTTTTAATTTTGTTAACTATATCAATTGAATTTAAAACAGTATATTTGTGTTTATAATTAAGAAAAGAGTTAAGGAAGTTATTGAAAAATTTTGCAAATGAAGATACAAGAGAGTTAAAGAAAGTGACTACAGGTCTCATTGGGATCTCTAATTTATGTATTTTAGGAAGGCCATACAAACGAGGCAAATAAGGGTTTTTTTAAATGAAATTGTTAACAAATAGAATGTCCCTTTCAGTGAATAAGTCTTTATATTTGGTGAGTGTAGATTTAAACAAGTTAATGAACTTCTGCAGAGGGTTGGAGTTCAAGGTTATAAAATCATTATTGTTAAGAAATTCTTCAACTTTAAGTATGTAATTCTCTTTGTTCATGATAACCAAGCAATTTCCTTTGTCAGCCTTAGAGATAATGAGATTATTGTTAAGTAATTTGTCTTTAAGGACCGATTCCACCGTTGTGTTAAACGGAGATTAAAATGACGTTGTTCATGTAAAAATGTTATTTTAAACTTCGTTTAACACAACGGTGGAATCGGTCCTTATGGATTTTAATAAATTAATATGTTGTGTAATAAGTATGTTTTTATGGGGTTTAATAGTGTTAAGGGATAAGTATCTATTTAAAATGGAGATGCAGTGTGATTTCAAAAGATTCGTAAGATCAATGTCATTAGAAAAGTGGTTAATAATAAAATCTACATCAAAAGACAGTTCTTCAATATCTTTTTTGTGGATCTTAGGTTTAACTGCAAAATTTTAAACTTAAGGAGAGAAACTCAATTTAATTATCATTAAAACTGATGTTAGACAAGTTTTTAAGCGTGTCAGGAGAATTTATGTTGAAAGTTAGAAGATTGATTGTATTTTTAATGTTATAAGTTGTTAAGCTTGCTCAGTGGTACCAACCCATTTTTATCATTTTCAATATCAACCTTTGACAATTTTTCACGAAATTCATTTCAATTTCTCAAGTTGGCATTTTTTTTGACAACTTCATTGTCAAATGTCAATTGTCACTCATTCTGTTTTGGTACATTTTCAGGATGGTCACGTTTTTAAAAAAACCGTGTGCATTTTTTTTGTACCCCAACTTGCCTTCGCCTCACAGAAGCAATTGGCAAAATATTGCTGCCTTCATGTGGAAGACTAGCAATTTCTTTTTCTCTAAAGTGTTCAGAGTGTTTTGTTCTACATGGTCGGATGAACCTCCACTTCATTTGGTAAAATTTAACCACATTTTACACTGGGTCAGTTACCGAATTTCGGTGTGGATTTTCTATTTTCAATTATTTAAGCTGCAAGCTATGGTGGAGACTTGGGACTAATTTAGTTTACTTTTCATGTGTCTTCTAAAGTTTTTTTGACGAGTAAGTGTACACGTTTTTTTATTCAATTTTTTTTTTTAGTAATGATAGAGTTGATTATATTGTAACAGCTCCTTTTTTCTCTTTTATAGAGTCTCTGATGATGGTTTAAGAGGCCGAAAGCGCTCAGATGAATTTTCTATAGAATTTTATTGAATAAAACTCAATTTTTACACACTTTAAATACCCTCTCGATTAATTTCTTATTACCCAGTGTGTACACACCACTTCAAAATATATTTAGTTTTATGTTTTTTTTTATTGTTGATTAGACCTGTATAAAACTGAATTAAAATACTACGCTTCTAATTTTATTCTTTGTTTAGGATGGATTTTTTATTAAAAATGGATCATGGCACTGGCTAAAATTTACGGTTTTAGATTTTTTAGGAACCTTCACAAGAAGAAAATTTCCTTATTCTGATGACAAAAAGTATTTATGAAACCATTAAAAAAATGTTTCACTATCCTAAAGTCGTTTCCTAAATTTAATATAATCGAAAAAATGACATGGAAACGTTTCAAAACAATATTCACCTCTTGAAAATAATTTTTACCCGTTTCGCCGATTATTCAAGAATAAATTGTGTAGAAAATGTGATGGGCATTGTATTACATCATTTCTATTGTAAAAATTTACAATTTAATATAAATATTGCCAAAAATACAAAAATCTTAAAGGTCGATAAAATAGAACTAGGAACCTGTATAATATAATGACATAATAACTTTTTTGTTCCCCACGGACTAAAACATGCATTTTACGCCCTCATTTTAGGGACTTAAGTGCCACTTTTACTCCCTTGGGACTAAAATATTTTAGTCCTAAGGGATTAAAAAATTTTAGTCCCGCAAATATCAAAACCAATACAAAACCATAGCAACTACATTATTCGGGAGATAATGTAACAAAATTACTTTTATAAGCGAATAAATTTATCGATTTTCCCGAAAATAGTTTTGTTTAAAACTTTGCACATATTTTTATTTATTAATAGTACAATTATTAAAAAAACAATTGACTACTATAAAACATCAAATTATCGTGTACAAATTTCATCGAGCGATTGTTGTCCTCGCTCCCTTCGGGCAACAATATTCACTCTCGGGATAAAAAGTGGCAATTTAGTCCCTTAATATACAATATAATATTTAGAACCATTATATTAATTTTTTTACAACAAAAACAAAACAAAAAACTTAATCATTAGTCATTAGCAAAAAAACAAATTAAAAAAAGAAAAATGCGTGCTTTATACAGGGTAGAGTGTAACTTAAGCTAACTTGCAAGTTTAAATAATGGATAGTAAAAAAGTTACATGGTGTTAAGTTAGAAATTGTTGAAGTGATTTTTTGTTTTTACTTTAAAATGACTAAAATATATGTATATGAAAATGTAAATGAGATGTTAGTATGAGTACAGGAGACGTTTAAGTGCCACCAACTCTATTTTATTGCTCATTGTTAATTAAATAATGAATTTAATCATATGCTAACAATACGAGAAAGAAGTATTATTGGTTGCCTCGATATCAGTATTTTTTTACCAAAACACAATTTTATAATCAATCCAGTCAAAGTTAAAAAAAATATTGTATGTAACACGTTACTAAATACCGTTTTATGTAACTTAAAATAAGGCATTTCGTAAGTGGTTTCATAAATAGCAATTATATATTTGAAATAAATATGTCAATAATTAAAATTTTAACATTATTTTCAAATAAATTTCATTTATGATTTGTTATGATTCTATATTTACCCTGTAATAATGTATTAACAAAGTTCTTTCCAGACAAACATGATAGATAAAAAAATGCATCAAGAAAAACTAAATTTGTCGTGTGTTCCTGTATACAAACTAGAATGAAAATATATATAATGCTTGGTCTATATTATACAGTTTAACAGGCCCCCTTTATCGTCCCATTTGTAATCAGATTTTTTAGAATCAATAAGCTTCATCTCCTTATAGAGATTGATTTTTCCTAAAGATTTAAAATTGATATGGTTTTTGTTTTTAAATTAAGATTTTTTATATTTCAACCCTCTTAACCCCTATTTTTATTTATTTATTTTTTATCAGAAACATTAGGCTTCATCCTCTTATAGAACATGATTTTTACTTAACATTCCGTATTGATATTGCTTTTCGTTTTTGTTTTTTGTTTCTTTTTTTAATTTTTGCCTCCTTAAACTTTTTTTAGAATTTTTTCAAAATTAATAGACTCTGTGTCCAGATAGAGCTTAATTTTCGTTAAAAATTTTAAGTTGATATCATTTGTCGTGTTTGAGTTAGGATTTTTTTTCATTATTTCAATCCTCACTTAACCCGAATTTTTATTCTGATTTTTGTTTTGTGCATCAATAGGCTTCACCTCCTTATAGAGCTTAATTTTTACCAAATATTTCATGCTGATATCGCTTTCCATTTTTAATTTATATATTTTTTAGGTTTAAACCCTCCCTAACCCCCATTTTTATTCAAGGACTTCGTCTTCTTATAGAGCTTGATTTTTACTAAAAAATTCAAGTTGATATGGTTTTTCGTTTTTGATATAATGTTTTTTTTTTAATTTCATACCCTCTTAACCCCCATTTCTATTCAGATTTTTTCAAAATCTCCAGTTTTCGTTCCCTTGTAGAATTTTTTCTGAAGATTTCAAGTTGATTTTTCGTTTTCATTTTTATTTTTTCAACTCCTTCTAACCTAATTTAGATTTTGTTCTGAATCAGTAGGCTTTATCTCCCCATAGAACTTGATTTATACTAAAAATTTCATATTAATATCGTTTTTCGTTTTACTAGCTGACCCGAACCCGCTGCGCTGGAATTTCTCAAATCTCAGTTATTAAAAGTGAACATCATTTCGTTACTCGAGAGAAATTTTTTCATCTAGCAATTTTTTTAAAATCATTTTTATTAATTTTTATTAATTTTTATTAATTTTTATTAATTTTTATTAATTTTTATTAATTTTTATTAATTTTTATTAATTTTTATTAATTTTTATTAATTTTTATTAATTTTTATTAATTTTTATTAATTTTTATTAATTTTTATTAATTTTTAATTAATTTTTATTAATTTTTATTAATTTTTATTAATATTAATTTTTATTAATTTTTATTAATTTTTATTAATTTTTATTAATTTTTATTAATTTTTATTAATTTTTATTAATTTTTATTAATTTTTATTAATTTTATTAATTTTTATTAATTTTTATTAATTTTTATTAATTTTTATTAATTTTTATTAATTTTTATTAATTTTTATTAATTTTTATTAATTTTTATTAATTTTTATTAATTTTTATTAATTTTTATTAATTTTTATTAATTTTTATTAATTTTTATTAATTTTTATTAATTTTTATTAATTTTATTAATTTTTATTAATTTTTATTAATTTTTATTAATTTTTATTAATTTTTATTAATTTTTATTAATTTTTATTAATTTTTATTAATTTTTATTAATTTTTATTAATTTTTATTAATTTTATTAATTTTATTAATTTTTATTAATTTTTATTAATTTTTATTAATTTTTATTAATTTTTATTAATTTTTATTAATTTTTATTAATTTTTATTAATTTTTATTAATTTTTATTAATTTTTATTAATTTTTATTAATTTTTATTAATTTTTATTAATTTTTATTAATTTTTATTAATTTTTATTAATTTTTATTAATTTTTATTAATTTTTATTAATTTTTATTAATTTTTATTAATTTTTATTAATTTTTATTAATTTTTATTAATTTTTATTAATTTTTATTAATTTTTATTAATTTTTATAATTTTTAATAATTTTTATTAATTTTTAATAATTTTTATTAAATTTTAAATAATTTTTT